>JBBGZY010001072.1:1605000-2225000 GCA_037952925.1 Lithobates clamitans
ACTATCATAATTGGCGCCTCCACATCCCCCTTCCTCTAAATTCACCAACGTTTACCATCCAACCTGACAGAACTGGAGAGGATCTGCAAGGACGAATGGCAGAGGATCCCCAAATCCAGGTGTGAAAAACAAGTTGCATCTTTCCCAAAAAGACTCATGGCTGTATTAGATCAAAAGGGTGATTCTACTAAATACTGAGCAAAGGGTCTGAATACTTAGGACCATGTGATATTTCAGTTTTTCTTTTTTAATAAATCTGCAAAAATGTCAACAATTCTGTGTTTTTCCGTCAATATGTGGTGCTGTGTGTACATTAATGAGGTAAAAAAAAAATGAACTTAAATGATTTTAGCAAATGGCTGCAATATAACAAAGAGTGAAAAA
The DNA here is from genome assembly GCA_037952925.1 of Lithobates clamitans. Taxonomy (NCBI): domain Eukaryota; kingdom Metazoa; phylum Chordata; class Amphibia; order Anura; family Ranidae; genus Lithobates; species Lithobates clamitans. The sequence continues at coordinate 1,605,385 of JBBGZY010001072.1, forward strand.
TTTAAGGGGGTCTGAATACTTTCCGTCCCCACTGTACAAGTCATTAAAAAGAGGCTTCCACAATGATATAATAATAAAGTGCCTATAAAGCTGGGTTCACATGCATCAAAATTTTCCAGTTCCGCAGGAACCATCTAAATTTGGAGCTGTGTGTAGCCCTTACTGTTCAACAGAAGCCGATCATTAGAATGGCTTCTGTCAAATGACCCAGTTGGACAAACAGCACTCGATCAACCGCTGCAGCAATTGGCAGATCAGTGCATTCTGACAGGGGAGGAGTCCCGCTGTCACAATACAATAGCGCAATGGAGGAGATTCGTGTATCCACATCACCTGTATTGATACAGGAATCTGTGAGGTTTTTTTTCCCTTCAGCTCACTGGTTAAACAAAAAAAAAAAAAACATTGTACATCCAGCTTAACGTATTATATGTTTTGTTTTCTTACCGCTTATATCTTATCCCTTAACTTCATACAGGGATTATCTATATGATCAAGGTTTTTTGGAAATGTCTCCATTATTAGAACTTAAAGTTGAGCTCTGCTAAATTACTTTTTCAAGGTTTTATTCCCTGGCCCATTGAAACTGCTGCCAAATAACAGGAAAGAGCAAGGAATTACATCATAAAACTAAATTGAAATTTGCAATGCTCTCAGGTACTGGGCAGAGGACTTTAGATACAGCCACATGTCAGCTCCATGCAGCAAAGACAATTAAATCTCCCATGATTTTAATGGAGGTGTAGGAAATGATGGCCACATGTGCAGGTGGAGGTGAAAGCAGAACTCAGAGCTGTGGGTGAGTGCATAGATGGAGCTGAAGATCAGACCCACCACAACAGCATTATGGGCATAATTACATCACCGCTCGCTGTCTAAAGTACTACAGTGGGGAAGTTACAAGACCAGTGAGCCCAATGGCCACTGGGACAGAGGGCTTTACATCACTAAAGAAAGGATGACTTTACCACTACCTGAATAACAATCAATGGAAAGAAGAAAACGTTATTTAAAAGTATAAATGCACCTTTAAAATTATGCATTAAGATTTATGCCCAGCATTCCACTTTAACTAAGTGTTAAATAAATATAGGGATGACTGTAAACAGATGGGTACTGGTACACAACAGAATCATACAGGCAAAAATGTTCAATATTTAACCACTTGCTGACCGCGCTTTAGCTGAATGATGGCTACAGTGCAGCTGGCCAGTTCTGGGAGGGCGTCCTTAGGACACAGCTGATCACAGATCGGGGTAAAGGCCAATCACAGCTGCCTTTTACCATGAGATCAGCTGTTTTCAATCACAGCCGATCACAATGTAAACACAAGCTGGTTATCGGCATTCCTTTCCTCACGTTGACAACAGGAGTAGAGGAGAGGAGAGCTGATAACAGATATCAGTAAAGTTCCAATAGTGCCCAGCAGTGCTGCCTATCAGTACCCACCAGTGCTACCAATCAGTGTCCACCAGTGCTGCCAATTAGTGCTCATCAGTGCTGCCACTCAGTGCCCATCATTGCCTCCTCATTAGTGTCACCTATTAATGCTGCCTATCAGTGCACATCGGTGCCACCTACCATTACCCATGAGTGCCCATCAGTGCCGTCTATCAGTGTCCATCAGTGACACCTATCAGTGCCCATCAGTGCTGAATATGAGTGCAGCCTCATCAGTGCCCACCAGTGCCGCATCATCAGTGCCCATGAGTGCAGCCTATCAGTGCCCATCAGTGCCGCCTCATCAGTGTCCATCACAGTGCAGTCTATTAATGACCATCAGTGCAGCCTCATCAGCACACATCTGTGAAGGAGAAAAATTACTTGTTTAAAAAATGTTATAACAAACTATGTAAAAACTTTTTTTTTTTTGTCAAAATTTTCATTCTTTTTTCATTTATTTAGCAAAAGAATAAAAAAACCCAGTGGTGAATAAATACTACCAAATAAAAGCTCTATTTCTGTGAAAAAAAATGGTAAAAAAATAAATTTAGGTACAGCATTGCATGACCGCAATTGTCATTCAAAGTGTGACAGCGCTGAAAGCTGAAAATTGGCCTTGGCAGAAAGGCAGTAAAAGTACCCAGTAGGCAAGTGGTTAAGCTAGCCCACATGCTGGAAAAAGCGTATTATTATTCCATATCTCATAATATCAGAATATTTTAACATACTACACGTCTTCCTATAAACAGCAGAGGACAAGAGTGCAAGGAAAAAAAGGAAGATAAAAAGTTATGTTTGTAATACAGTAAGTCAAGTTAAATTAAGCTTTTTCCTAAATGAAGAATTATTTTTTTAAAAGTGTGCTGAATAGCTTCAGAGTGTGCTAGGGAATTCTTGCATTTGCTTTGTATAATGATTATTTACTGATATGAGCTTGTTGGAGACAGGGGTGCCCAGGCCCAGGGCAAGTAATTATTTCATGACCTCCATTTGGCACTTTTGTTTACTGGGCAATTAAATTTTTTTTTCTGAACATTCTGTAACTTTATATCTTAACCAGCTAGTGACCATAGAGGCCCAGCCAGCATAGATGAGCTTAGTTTGCACTGCACTTTTTTTGCAACCTAAAACTTTATATATTTTCAGATAATAGCCTAGGGAACCTAACCAACTAGCACATTGTGATATAATTTCCATGCTACTGAATGTAATTTTTCTTATACCGCAAACATGATATAGCAGCTATGTTCTCAAAAGGGTTTTAGGTTTAAGGTGTGTTGCTTTGTAATGAATTTTTAACCTAAAGTAAATTAGCTAATTAGTAGTCAAGAGAGCCTAGGAAAGTAGTCAGTCAGCATGGAGTGCTTTGATCATTACTGCAATGTAATGAATTTTGCAACAAGCTCAATTGCACCGCATGTCTGTACTTGATGTCATTTTTTCCCCAACCTAGCCATCTAACTTATAGGCACCTACAATTAATAGAACCAGCTAGATCCAGCAGAACCCATTCTCCACAAATAACCCCCTTAAGTAAATGGTAGTATATGACCCCTAACATAGATATGAATTCTGCTAGTATTGGAATATTGAGAAAGCAGATGTATGTAGAGTTTAAATTTGATGAGGATAACATTGTATCTTCCTGCCATTCTCTTTTCTCTCAGCTGTTCCTGTTGAGGGTCTCTGAACTCGCCCCGCAGGAGGTTCTTGATGTTGGATGTCCACCTTCCCCGCCCCCTCTTTTTTTTCATGGGGGTCTTGGTCAAGTGGAATCTGCTTCTCTAGCGAGTGAATAAAGCCCGATTTCCATGTTGTTGAGATTTTTCACTGTACAAATACAGTACTATATTGTATGGACTGAGCATTTTTTTTTTGTATGTATACTTACATGTGCACTTATTATTTTAGAGAGTTGAACCCTGGAGTCCTCCTGAAGAAGTGGGCCTTGTCCACACAAAACGCATAGAGGCAGTCACAAGGTTATGAGGAGCCCCCTGATACCATCTACGGCATGTCCGAGCCATTGGGGTGTTTTCTCTCAGGAAATAGTTTTTTTTTTTTTTTACTGCAATTCATTTATGTATTTTAAATTAGGATGTTTTAATAAAAATTGGACACAAAATATTTTAGTCTATTGTTTGTGCACACCAGTGAGATATCTGTACTTTTCAGAAGCCCACGCTGTACACCACCAAACAGTCTTGTCATAGTGCTGACACTTCCAAAATAGAGGCCAGAGCTTAACCACTTCAATACAGGGCACTTTCCCCTATTCCTGCCCAGGACAATTTTCAGCTTTCAGTGCTGTCGCACTTTGAATGACAATTGCGCAGTCATACAACACTGTACCCAAACTAAATTTTTATCATTTTCTCCCCACAAATAGAGCTTTCTTTTGGTGGTATGTGATAACCACTGGGGGTTTTATTTTTTTGCTAAACAAACTAAAAATGTTTTCACATTTTTGAAAAAAAAAGGTTTTCTTTGTTTCTGTTATAAAATTTTGTTTTCTCCTTTACTGATGGACACTGATGAGGCTGCACTAATTGGCACTGATGAGGTGGCACTGATAAGGTAGCATTGATGGGCACTGATGAGGAGACACTGATATGTAGAATTGATGGGCACTGATATGCAGCACTGATGGGCACCAATAGGCTACACTGATATGCAGCACTGATTGGGCACTGATAGGCGACACTGATGGGCACTGATAGGCGGCACGGATGGGCACTGATAGGCGGCACTGATGGGCACCAATAGGTGGCACTGATAGGTGGCACTGATGGACACTGATAGGCAGGACTGATGGGCACTGTTGGGCACTGATAGGTGGCACTGATGGGCACTGATAGATGGCACTCAATAGGCAGCACTGATGAGGAGCTACTGACAGGCATTACTGATTGACATCTGAAGGGCACTGACAGGCATTACTGATGGGGCACTGATTGGCACATTTATGGGCAAATAGGGACAACTGGCAAAAGGAGTGGGACTTTTAAGATGCCAAAACAATATACAAGTTTTTTTTATAAGAAATATAAATTTTATTAAATATAAATTTCTTTAAAATGACAATAAATGTTCAACTAACGTTAATTCATACAACAGTGCAGCCACTTCTTGCTCTACATGTTTCACCCAAGCTCAAGCCAAACTTGGGTGATTGGTTTAACACCCATATAGCAAGTGTCCGGGGCTTCCGTATGGCTGCTGGTCCCCAGACCTTGACGAAGGACAAAAAATGATTAAATGGGTGTATATAGATGAAATCCTATAAAATTTCACCTGCATCTGAAGAAAAAATGGCACATCCTCTCAGCCTATCATGTACATTAGACATATAGGTAGGCAGCACATATCTTATTACAAAAAATACATAATACATAATGCATAATGATAATAAATAATAATATCCATATATTCAAGTTTATGTATTAACCTTATATATTTCAGAACATTTTCTTCTGCCTATGGTTACAACTTGTCCCTTTGACCTGGGCTGTAGAGGAACTGAAATTATTCAATTGATTCAAGCATTTTGGATTTTAAAGCATCTGGTAGGCACATGCTCTCAGTTTGTTATTTAAGAAGTTTATGCAATTATGCTTAACAATATGATATGTGTTTTTCTTTGACATGATTGTCACAATATAATTAATTGTATAAATATTCACAACTATCTGTTTCTTTTGTAGTATCAACTTTATGCAGCACTTTTAAAGCTCCTGAGGAAGCTCCTTTGAGCAAAACCTGTAGAGCAAGAAGTGGCTGCACTGTTGTATGAATTGACGTTGGTTGAACATTTATTGTCATTTTAAAAATTTGATATTTAATAAAATTTATATTTTTTTATACAAAAACTTGTATATTGTTTTGACACCTTAAAAGTCCCACTTCTTTTGCCAGTTGTCCTTATTTATCCAATGGGATGCGGTGCCTGATCTTGATCCTTCATTGCCCTTATCTATAACAAATTCTCAAAAGGGGTATACCCACCCACAATTTTATCTCATATAGATATGGCCAGCTATTGTGGCAATGCATTTAGTGGACTTATGGACAAGGTTCATCTATCCCAAAATGCAGAAAATGGTGGTCTCTCTATAGAGAGAGATTTTTTGCGACTCCAATGCATTTTGGGTAGTAGGTGGGAGCTGTCAGCATGTAAAATTGAATTTCCTGCAGAGGATTTGCAAAATAGTGTAGAGCCAAGGCTGCCATCGGGATTAACAACTTTCTGAACATCCAAGAAGCTCAGTATTTGTTCATGATAGTCTATGGTGAATTTTAAATTAACCACTTCAGGCCCAAAAGTATTTACCCCCTTCCTGACCGGGCCATTTTTTGCTATGCGTCGCTTTAACTGACAATTGGGTGGTCGTGAGACGTTGTACCCAAACAAAATTGATGTCCTTTTTTCCCAAAAATAGAGCTTTCTTTTGGTGGTATTTGATTACCTCTGTGGTTTTTATTTTTTGCGCTATAAACAAAGAAAGACAGACTATTTTGAAAAAAAAGCAATATTTTTTACCTTTTGCTAAAATAAATAGCCCCAAAAAATATATATATATAAAAAAAACAAATTTCTTCCTCAGTTTAGGCCAATATGTATTCTTCTACATATTTTTGGTAAAAAAAAATCGCAATAAGCGTATATTGATTGGTTTGCGCAAAAGTTATAGCATCTACAAAATAGGGCATAGATTTATGGCATTTTTTTATTATTATTATTTCTTTTTTAAGTAGTAATGGCAGAGATCTGCAATTTTTATCAGGACTGCGACATTGCGGCAGACAGATCGGACACTTTTGACACTATTTTAGAACCAGTAATCAGTGATATAAAAATGCACTGATTACTGTGTAAATGTCACTGGCAGAGAAGGGATTAACACTAGGGGCGATCAAGGGGTTAATTGTGTTGCCTAGGGAGTGATTCTATCTGTGGGGGGATGGGACTGCCTGAGGGAGGAGACCAATTGTTGCTCCTAAGTATTAGGAACAACAGATCGCTCTCTTCACCCCTGACAATACGGAGATCTGTCTGTTTACATTGACAGATCTCCGTCCTCTCCTTCTCAGGAGCAATTGAGAATAGCCGATGGCCATCGGGGCCGCCGGCCATGCGCATGAGCTCCTACGTCACGCCGCGGGTGCGCGCGCGTCCTATACTTCTTAAAGCTCCCGTCGGAACAGCTAAGGCGTTTTGGGCAGGAGTGCCATTCTGCCGCCATCGATGGGATAGAAAGAATGAATCTTAGCCGGGGTCATATACCATCTAATAAAAAGTTTCAATGGAGATTCTCTGAATGCAGCGGCACAGTTGCTTTTGGGAAGATTTTTTTATCATTTTAGACCATGAATCCATGGGGAATGAGCTACCTAATTCTGTTTCCCATCAAATCATAGGGCCAGATTTCCCTGGTTGGTAAAGGTTATTGAGGTAGTTATATAGATGAGAGATCAATCCTTTATCTCTAGAGGTGGAAATGCAAATGTGTTTGAATAATGTACTTGGGGGGTTAATGGAGAATAGTATGTTGAGAAAAAATCTCTGATTAAATTATATTGCTAGAGTTCTGAAGGGGGGAAATTAAACCTAGATTTTATAGAAGTGAAAGAAGAGAATTTCATATTGAGTGTGAGTGATTTTAATGTGGTGAGATTATTTTCAGTCCAGTTATTAAACAGAGTATTATCTAAAAATGCTGAGGGGAGTCTAGGATCACCTAGGAATGAGGCTAATGGAGGGGTTTCTGCGGAAAGTTTGAAGTTATCTTTGACTCTATTCCATAGTTGAATAACGTGGGCAATTATTGTGTTACGTTTATTTAGGGAATGATGTGATTTCATATTAAACCATAGCATGCCTTTGAGGTTGAGAGGAAGAATAGAGGTGGACTCGAAGTTCAACCAGGAAATATTTGTGTCAGAAGAGAACCATTGGGCCAGCTGTACTAGTCTGGCCACTAAGAAATAAAGCCAGAGGTTAGGAAGTCCCAATCCACCACCATGTTGAGATCTGTGCATGAGGGAATAACCCCATCCAAGTTTTTTATTGTTCCATATGAATCTATTGATTTCATGCTGAAGGGATTCCAATCTTGTTTTGGGAACGTTAATAGGAAGAGCCCTAAAGTAATAAAGTATTTTAGGTAGGATGGTCATCTTAAAGGCACATATCCTTCCGAGGAAGGAAATGTGATAAGAAGACCAAGTTTTTATCAATGTGCTTATGTGGGAGAAAAGAGGAAGATAATTAGTTTTATATAGCATGTTATGGGAGGCTGTGATATGTACACCTAGATATTTGAATGAGTGTGGGGACCATAAAAAGTTAAAGTTTTTTTCCAAGAGGGATAATAAGCTTGAAGGGCAGTTAATTGGCAGGATAGAACATTTGTTTGTATTGATGTATAGACCAGATAATTTGTGGAAAGAGTGGAGTTATGAAAGGAGGTTAGGGATTGAAATAAGTGGGTCTGTTAAAAATAATAGGGCATCATCGGCATATAGGCTAAGTTTAAAATGATGTGGGTCTTTGTGGTATCCTTTAATGTTAGAATTTTTCCTAATGGCAATTGCTAGGGGTTCTATGGCTAAAGCAAAGAGGAGTGGGGAGAGTGGGCAGCCTTGTCTGGTTCCTCTACTCAAGAGAAAGAAATCTGAGTTATTACCTGGGATTCTAATTCTGGTTTGGGGGAGATGGTATAGAGCATTAAAGCCGTGTATAAATTTTTCTGATATGCCAAATTTGGGTAATAAGTGATTCAGATAGGACCAATTGACACTGTCAAAGGCCTTGTGAATGTCAAGGCTAAGTAAGTATAGCGGGCGAGAGTGAAGGTTGGCGTCTTGGACAATGTTTGTGACCAATCTAATATTGTCGACTATTTGTCTGCCTGGGATAAAACCCGTTTGGTCGGTGTGGATCAGGGAAGTGATAACTGTGGCCAGTCTATTTGCCAATAGTCTGCCAAACAGTTTTAGGTCATTGTTAAGGACTGAGATGGGATGGAAGTTTTTTGGTAGGGTGTGGTCTTTTTGGGGTTTAGGTATTAAGGATAAGTTAGCCAGCAGCATGTCTTCCGGAAAATGATCACCCGATAAGATATGGTTGACCATCTTGGTGAGGCTAGGGGTCAATAGGGGAGCAAACTTTTTATAAAATGTAGTTGTAAAGCCGTCTGGGCCTGGTGCTGTCGATGTTTTAAGTGATTTTATTATATTTATAATTTCAGCATCAGTGCATGGCTCATTTAAAGAAGAGGTTTGCTATTGGCTAAGTTTTGGAAGTTGGAGAGAATTCAACCAGCCTAACTCGGTAGGTTGTGGGTGTGTTTGAGGACCCAAAAGGAGGTGGGGTGGCAGGCCCAACAGGCAGAATGGGGGTCAAACCAGCAACAGCGGATGAGCCAGGCAAATTTAAATAGTAAATAACTTATTTGAAAAGAAGAATGTTCATGGTTACGTAAGTTTACAAACCGACCATAGCAGGCTACCAAAAGGGTGAATAACAATTGTGTTAAACAGGGAGAACCATAATACAGTGGAGCAGGGGCGTCGCTAGGGGGTGGCTTTTGGGGCTATAGCCCCGAATCTGGGGCCAATAGCCCCGAGTCTCTGCAGGGGTCCCCAAGGGGAGGGGAGACTCTCTGGGGACCCTTATGTAAGTGGGGGGCTCTCTGGGGACCCTGATGCAAGGGAGAGGCTCTCTGAGGACACTAATGTAAGGTGGGGGGGCTTTCTGGGGACACTGATGTAAGAGAGGCTCTCTGGGGACCCTAATGTAAGGGGGGGCCCTCTGGGTACTCTCATGAAAGTGGGAGGCTCTCTGAGGACTCTGATGTAAGGAGGAGGCTCCCTGGGGAACCTGATATAAGGGGGGCTCTCTGGGGACCCTGATGTAAGTGGGGGGCTCTCTGGGGATATATATACACACACACATATATTACTGTATATACATGTGTATGCTCGCCCAAGCGTATAACTTTCTTTACTAAGCTGCTATGGGCTCTAGCCCCAGATCTTTTGTAGACCTAGCAACGCCCCTGCAGTGGAGACTGAAAAAGTAATGTTAGGAGCCAAAAGGGGAAATTAGGGTCTATAAGGTGGTATATGATATGTGTAGAAAGTCTCACAGTTTTCAGGAGTGCAGCCACCAGATACTTGATTCCATAATGGTTCTGTATAAAAATAAAAAGTGTTAGTGTAAAAGAAAAAGCTGATTGAGTCTCTGTTCAGTGCTTCATATCCAGGTTTGCTTGCATAATTGGCATCAAACTGCATTAGAGTAGAATATTTCTTCAGCAATTGTATGTAAAGTGAAGATGAGCTGTGATTATGGATCAATGTCCAACAAATTGTAGAGGTAACAATGAAGAACTCGCCCATCGCAGGTGATTTTAACTGACTATGCGGCATGGTCTTGAAGAGAAAGTTGCTGCCATCTTCTCTGTTCTCTCGGATTGCGTCTGGTAGAGGGGAAGATCTGGGGGTTGCAGGGAGACGTTGCGATGGTTGTGGTTCCAGCAGGCCCAACTTGCTTAACAAATCTTTTCCTTCAATGACGTTATATACAGTGTACGTTGTGCCATTGTGCATTATAGACAGCTTAAATGGGAAGCCCCATCAATATTTAATTTTGGCTGTTTGAAGGATGTTTGTGATTTCTTTCATCCTGCGTCTTCTGTCTAAAGTCACAGGGGAGATGTCAGGGTAGATCTGCAGCCTTACCCCGTCTAATTCAATGTTTGGAGAATTTCTGGCAGCCCTCATGATATCCTCTTTAGTGACAAAGTCCTTCATGCACATTATCACATCTCTAGGGGGTTTATCTGATGTGGGTTTAGGGTGCAGTGCCCTATGCATTCTGTCACAAGCAAAAGCAGAGATTGGTTTATCCGGTTCCAGATTGTGGAACAGCTTTGTGACGGCATGATTTAAGTCTGTGATTGACTCTGGAAAGCCACGTATTCTAATATTGTTTCGTCTGTTTCTATTGTCCAAATCTTCAATGTGAGCCTGCATGAAAGAAAAGCTGTCTGCCAATGTCTCATAATCTTTTCTCAGATCATTGTGTGCAATGGCTAGTTCATCATGTTTGGCTTCTAGTAAGTCAGTGCGGCCTCCTAATATTAGCAATTTCCTGTGAGAGTGCATTTGTAGATTTGTGTATCTCCTGTTCTAGTTTGTCCACAAATCTATCATATATAGCTGACAAGCTTGCATCAAGATCAGCTTTGGAGAGGGGCTGAGAGTACTCACAGCTTTTAGATGGGCTTGATCGGGTGGATCGGGCTGATTATTTGGTGATATTAGCCCTGGGAATTCTGCCTGGCCTTCCTCATCAGACGCAGCTCAGCTCAGCAGCGTCCGTCCAGCATCGCGCCGCGCATGCGCCCCCCCCCGGTTACCTCTTTTAACATCTAGTGACTGGATAGAATATAGAAAGGTTTTTTTGGGACTTTTTAAGCGCATATGAGACAAAGATATAGAAAAAAATATAGAAATGTAATAGATTCAAATTTTAAATTGAATACATAAAACATTCATATATTGGATCAATGGAATATACTGACAAAAATGCACATCTGATTTATCTCTACATGTTTCACCTTTTGTGGCTTCTTCAGGAGATCTTTTACAGCAATCACTGTATATAAGATGATCACTACAATAGAAAATACATATTTCAAAAAATGACAATACAAGTAGAAAATACAAACTAATACAACAATATTTATATGACATTACAGACTTGAACAGAAAATAAAACACAATTAATGCACTGATCTGTACACTAACCTGTGTCTTCAAAAGATGAACTAACACCCTTAGTATGGATAGATATAATGGATCACTAGGGAGTATCACAGAGAGGGATAGAAAATGCTAGGAGGAAATGCCATGGGTCCATCTGAATATATAAAAATAAATATAAAATCTGAGGAGTAGTTCCTCTATGATTAGATGCGAAGGACATGGGTCTGGAAGGAATTGCCTACCTTACACCGCGCAAACCGCATACATGGAATAGAAGAATAACTTCAAATCCCTGTCAAAGAACCAACAGTAAGGAAAATATTCCCTGAAGGCCTTGGCATTAATATTACGGGTTTTCCTTAAATCAAATAAGCACAGATTCAAAAATGTGTCTGAACAGAAAGCATTGGAAAAAATTGATAGGTGATCCAAATACCTATTTGTTACAAGAGCGCAGAAAAAGGCCCGTATATTTTAGAACAAAAAATATTTTTTAAAACATATTGAAGATAAAATAGTTCCATGGGGCTTGCGAGTGCAAATTTTTCCGAATCTATTTAAGGTGGAGTCAGAATTTAAATACGAGTGGGAAAGCAATCTCCAGTCTTGTTCATTTACTTTGATGAACTCTCTTTGTCAGCATTATTCCAAGGAGATTAAAACCTTAGATATTGAAATTGAAAAGTTATACACAGATAATAATGGTTTACTGGCTGACTCCACTTTTATAGATTCAGAAATTTCCCTGGAAAAACATCTTGAAGTATTTGTAGCTGATATTTTGAAAACTAAAGGTAAAAAGTATTACTGAGATAGACAGGCTTATGAAACCAATTCAGCCTACAGATGGTCATCTGAGGGAGGTGGACGCATAAGGAAACCTTTTCCCCAGAGTCAATACAATTCAAACCAAGGCCCAAGTGATTCTGATGAATCATCGTTATCTTCTATCTCCTCCCAACAAGCAGGTTCCAAACAGACTTCAGCAAGTGGCTCACAAAAACGCAAGTATGACCGTCCGGCACAGAATTTATCAGCTTCAAAACGTATTCCACATGATAATACACGATCAGGTCTTCGTTCACAAAACAAACTTGTATCTTCTGCACTTTCTTCCACTGTTTCTGATGTTGGCAACAATGTTTCTTCCATTTCAAATTCTCTGGCAGCTTCTCAGGTAAGCCAGTCTAATGTACCCACCCCTTCGGGGGACTTACCACCGATCCCCCTCCAAGGGATCTTTGCAATGCACCAATTTTTTCTCCCCAGCCCGCTGCGGATCTCAAAAAGATTCTCAGCACACCAGGGATCACAACAAAAACTGGAGGCAAGACAACTTCCAGGTGATTAACTTATCTTAATGTTCACTAATAGAAGATCAGACCAGGGTTCTTAGCCTTGGTCTGTCATTCTGTCTTGACCAGGAGGTTGATTCTTTTGAAGTCATAAAAGATATAAATTTGTTTGCCCGTAAATTAATGTTCAAAGTAATTTATGATAAGGATTAGTCGAATCCTATTAGGACTAATTCGTCCGAAGATATTTGGAAAAACAAAACCATCAACGAAATTAGAGCCTTAAATGATCTTATGGGACTGTGGGAGGAGAGTAACCCCCTAGATGACCCTTTAGAGGATCCTTCCTCTAATCCGTTATTATCTTTGGATTCCCAATTTGAGAGAAGCTTCCCTTTACCCTCTCAATACAAACCTAAATCACAATGTTTCCCTGTGCTCCAGGGAAATCCAAGTATCTGGGCATTCACTCAGCGCGTAATGAAGGAAATCCAAAGTACCAAATGGAAACGATTTAATAGAGAATCCAATCTTGACCCGATTCAACATAGAGCTTTAATCTCCTTAAAAAATAATGATCAGTTGGTCATTAAACCTTCTGATAAAGGAGGCAACATAGTTGTTATGAATATTGAAAACTATAAAGCTTTGGTCATTGATCTCCTAATTAATCGCCAATGGTACAGATCTATTCCTTTTAGCCCAGGTTAAATATGCCCAAACAAAATATCACATTCTAATTACCCAGGCGTTTTTTGATCATTTGATTGATAAAAAAAACTTGTGAATTTCTAACTGTGAAAACGCCAAGGTTGCCAACCTTATATGCCTTGCCAAAGATACATAAAAACGCCCTATTTCCTCCGGGACGTCCTATTGTGTCAGGCAATGGCTGCTTAACTGAACCAGCAAGTCAGTTAATTGATGACTGTTTACGGCCACATGTAAAATTTTTGAGTTTGTATATTCAGGATACTGCAGACCTTCTACGATCTCTTGATGGGTTGTCCATTCCGGAGGGAGCCTGGTTGGTCGCTATAGATGTGGAGGTCCTCTACAACTCGATTCCCCACAAGTTGGGGGTTCAAGTTGGGGATGGCTTCCTATCTGAGCGGGGGCCCCAGGCAAGGACATATAACAACTTTGTTGCCGAGCTTCTGCTCTTTATTCTTACCAACAATATTGTTACCTTTGACCGCTCCCACTACCTCCAGGTGCGGGGGGGGGGTTGTGATGGGGACTAAATGTGCCCCATCGTATGCCAACCTGTACCTGGGGGAGTGGGAGCCTGAGATTTTTTCTTCAGACAATATTTTTATTGTCTGGACAGGAACCAAGGATGAATAACTGCTTTTCTGAGGAAATTGGAAAATAATTCCTACAATTTAAAATTTTCTCTGGTTTGTAATCAGAGGTCAATCGACTTCCTGGATATCACAATATATGCGAACTCAGATGGCACTATTGGCTCATCTCTTTACAGAAAACTGTTGGCAGGAAATACAATCTTGCATGCAACCAGCTCTCATCCTGAGTCTTTGATTCACAGCATACCCTACAGTCAATATTTGCGACTGAGGAGGAATCGTAGCAGGGGTGAAGATTTTGAACAGGAGGCAAAAGCACTCCAGAATCATCTCCTGAATAGGGGATACAGCAAGGCATGCCTTAAAAAAGCCTACAAAAGAGCAAAACAAAAAGATAGAAGGAACTTAATTCACTAAAAAAAAACGTTAAAAACCAATAAAATGTGCGTTTAATTACAAGATTCGCAGGGGAAGATAAAAAGATTTGTAGAATAGTTAAAAAATACTGGCATTTATTTGCTACAGATGATGTTCTGTCTAGATACGTGGGGGCCGTTTCTTGTAAAAAAAAAAAGATACGTGGGGGCCTACCCCCAAATTACTTACCATAAATCGAGGTCCCTTAAAGACCAACTGGTGCATAGTCATCTAAGTCCTAGAGTAAAACAAACACGCAAGGGTACCTACCCGTGTGGAAGATGCGACTTCTGCAGTCTCTTAATGAATACTGCAGAGGTGGCTTTTCCTAATGGTCAAGTATATAAACCTAGTTGTTATGCAACGTGCAAAACAGTGGGTGTTGTTTACTATATGAAATGTGATTGTTATGCATTTTATGTAGGAAGAACAAAAAGAACCTTTTTTCACAGAATTAGAGATCATGTCTCTCTTCTGAACAAGAAAAAAATGGAGACACCAATCAGTAGGCATATGGGACTGTTTCATGCCTTTGATGCTTCCAAAATGAAATTCTTTGCTCTAGAATATGTACCTGATTTTAATAAAGGTGGAGATATTGATAGGGTGCTCCTCTAACGTGAATCCAAATGGGTACATACCTTATCTGCTACTATCCACCCATGCTTAAATGAATCTCTTAGCTATAAGCCGTTTCTATAGTGATACAGCCATTGTTCATGGGGACTTTTTTCTCCTAGTTAAAATGGTGATTCTGGGGGCGTGGCTGGCTGCCTGAAGAGATGGCCGCACTGTGACCAAGCTCCGGCATATCAGGATCTGACAGGCGACACACGGCACCGGCGGGACCCTGAAATCCCTCCTAAACACATGATGCAGAGCCAGAGAGGCAAGGGGGGCATGAGGGGGAAGAGGAAGGAGCGTGAGGGACCCCGTAGACTCATGGATTTTTACAGTCTAGCCGGCGCTTGATCTTCCCAAGATGGCGCCGACGTGACGGCTCCCTCACAGAGCAGAACAGGGAAAGCTGCAGCGGCGCAGAAATCTTCTTGTCAGCATGACACTTCAGCTGCTGACACTGGAAGCCGCTCTCCCCAATCCACATTCAACAGCCCTGTGAAGCAGAGAAGGAGGCTGACAACGGAGGAAAACACAGACACTGATATCCCCCTAGATAATGTCATCCAGGCTGACAGTAATAGCTTCAGTGAGAAGCTGGATACCTTCCCCACAGTGGGCCAACCTATTTTAGACTCCACTTTGACATGTCTAATTTTATGAGGCAAACAAACAGGGAAATAGAAGCCATTGGGGATAGAGTGGATCACCTAGAGAACAAAATGAGTGAATATGCCCGAGCTCATAATGAAGTTGTCGACGCTCATGAGGAACTAGCAGAAGAAATCCGCAACATGAAAATCAAAATGGCGGATATCGAAGACCGTTCTCGCCGGAATAATGTGAAATTTAGAGGCATTCCGGAATCGGTCCCACCAGGGGATCTTTGCTCCTATCTGCAGAAAATGATAGCTGAATTACTTCCAATGGCAAAACCCCACGAAATGGTGATAGATCGGGCGCACCGCCTTCCTAAACCATCCTATCTACCGGAACGCATTCCAAGAGATGTAATAGCTAGAATCCATTACTTCCACATTAAAGATCAACTTATGTACTTCTCCCGTAAACGTAACTCGTTACCAGAACCATATTCAGGAATTTCACTATATATAGATCTCTTTCAAGCAACCATACAAGCCCGCAAGAACCTCCTCACCATCACCAAGATCTTGAGGAATAATAATGTTGTCTACAAATGGAAATTCCAGACGAAACTGTCTATTGAAAAGAACAACAAGACCTGGCTGGTATCCACTCTAGAAGAAGGTCTGGAATTAATGAAATCTTGGGGTTTCCTCCCACCAGATGAAGACGATATCTCAGACCCAGTGCCGCTCCCTTAAAAGCTCAAGCTGGAATGAACACAGTTCTGAATGTCATCAACGTACAGTTCTACTGCTAATAACCTGCCGTCCTATTGTTTACTACGATCCTGATCGGTTAGACAATTTATTCCCCGTTGGATATGTGTATAGGAGAAGCCTGTACCCAACAATATATCTCTCATCCAAGAATATGGATTTGCGACAATGCCTGTTGTCAATTCCTTTTTTTTGTTTTGTTTGTTTTGCGTTCATGTTACCACGTTTGCCTTCTCTTATGCCTGCAATATAACTATATAGAAGAAAAATCGATCGCCTGCGATACATTTATCTTCAATGGTACTTAAACTGTTATCGTTGAACGTGAAAGGTCTTAACAGTCCTTACAAGAGACGGGCACTATGGAAAGAAGCAGAAAATCAACGCTGCGATATTTTATGTGTACAAAAATCTCACTTCCTGTCTACTAAACCTCCTAGCTGTAACCACAAACACTTTCCCCACATTTACCAAGCCAATTTTAAGAAAAAGAAAAGAGGAGTTATGATCGCAATTAAAGATTCCCTGCCCTTCAAGTGTCACACCTCAATAATGGATGAAGAAGGTAGATATATAATCTTAGTTGCTGAAATTAATGGAGCCCTATATACACTTGTCAATATATATGCCCCCAACAGACATCAAATAAGGTTCATCAGAAGGATCTTGACCAAAGCTCGCTCCGTACAAAAAGGCCATATTTTAATTTGCGGTGACTTTAATATTCCCATGGACCCCGATATAGACACTACCAACAGGAACTTAAGAGGAAAACCGGGACTTAAACAACTCCTGCTGCAGGAAGACCTACATGACCCATGGCGCTATAGTCATACCACAGAAAGAGATTATACGTTTTTCTCTCATCCCCACAACACATATTCAAGAATTAATTGCTTTATTACAGACAGAAATCTTCTCCAAAAGGTAACAGGGACAAATATTTATAACATTACGTGGTCCGACCATGCCCCTATCTCACTGGAAATTTCAGAGGGGTACACAGGTAAACAAACGCCATTGTGGAGAAATAACACTTATATATTGTCGCTCCCAAAATATGTAAATTAATTAAGGACCCAATTGGAGGAGTTTTTATCCTTTAATTCTGAATCCTCTAGCAGTATATTCGATCTCTGGTGTACGCATAAAGCCTTTGTTAGGGGAGTGTTGATTCAGATGGCTTCCAGGGAAAGGAAAAAGCGGAAATTAAAAATTTCCACTCTTCTTGCTGAAATGGCCTCTTTGGAGGCTCAGCACAAACAATCTCCCCAAAATATATTACTGTCTTGTCTTACAATCATTAGAGAGGAACTTAAAACAACATTGATATCTGACTATGATAAATATATTAAGGGCCTTAAACTCACAGCTTACTCTCAAAATAATAAAGCAGGGAAAAGGATGGCCATGCAATTAAAACATAAAAAAGCTAGGGAAAAAATTACCCGATTATGTCACCACCAAACAGGTAAATATGCCCTTGACCCCTCAGAGATAGCCCAGACTTTCCGGGACTACTATGCAGCATTGTACAATCTAAAAGATGACCATGACACCCCCCAACCTAACTCTGAGGTGATATCTGGGTTCCTAAAAAAAATAAATTTACCTGCACTTGATGAAGCCTCCCTGCATCATCTTAATCGCCCTATAGACAGACAAGAAATATTAAATGTCATCACCTCCCTACCATTAGGAAAATCGCCTGGAATAGATGGTCTCTCCTCAGAATACTATAAAGCCCTTAACCCAATTTTAAGCCCCTATTTGGTTGACCTATATAATCAAGCTGCCCTCACAGGTAACTTCCCGAAGGAAATGTTAGAAGCAGTTATTGTGACTCTTCCAAAACCTGGAAAAGAGCCAGACCACCCACAAAACTTCAGGCCCATATCGCTTCTAAATTCTGACTTAAAAATATATTCCAAGCTACTAGCTAACAGACTCTTAGCTCTCACCCCACTCCTAATTGGACCAGAACAAGTAGGATTTGTGAAGGGGCGACAAGCTCCGGATGGTACGAGAAAAATGATCAACCTCATACATAATGCTGAGGCTTGTCGCTCTGGATGCGGAAAAGGCATTCGACAGAGTCCACTAGGAATATCTGTCGCAAGTATTAATTAAATTTGGGTTATCTGGGACAATATATTCCGCTATTATGACATTATATAATAACCCTTCGGCTAGAGTATATGTTGACGGCATCCTGTCTGGCTCCTTCGATCTTTCGAATGGGACAAGGCAAGGGTGCCCCCTCTCTCCAATTATATTCTCCCTTGCTATTGAACCCTTCGCTGAAACAATCAGGAGTGACCCTCTGATCCAGGGACTATGAGTGGGTCAATGTGAACACAAAATAGGCCTGTTCGCAGACGATATTATTTTGTCCCTATCGAATCCCTTTAACTCTCTGCATAGAACCCAACAATTGATTGAGAATTTTGGGAAAGCTTCCTACTACAAGATTAATTCTAATAAATGTCAGGTACTGCCCATGGGTCTATCTCAATGCCAAATAAACCAAATGAGAAGCGTATTCCCATATAAATGGGGAGCAAAATCCATCACATACTTGGGTATTCAGCTCTCTTACCCCACTAGCTCACTCTATGAAGCCAATTTCACCCCCCTATTGTCCAATATCTCTGAAGATCTGAAACGGATCGGTAGGACTCAATTATCTTGGGTAGGCAGGGCAGCGGCCTGTAAAATGCAAGTACTCCCAAAGATACTCTATCTATTTAGAACACTCCCAATCCCTATTCGAATCCCATTTTTCACAAAATGTAACTCCCTGTTAAGAAAATATATCTGGCAAAGTAAAACCCCAAGAATTGCCCTTTCATCACTACAATTGAAGAGATTAAATGGTGGTATTGGTTTACCAGATTTGCAAGGCTATTACAACGCGTCCCTACTAGACCAAGCTAAACACTGGATTAAACCGACTGAGGATATCCTATGGGTTGACATGGAAGTCAGCTTTATGAAACATCAGGACTCCCTTGCAATTTTATCAGCCTCTCTGATGTCCCCCTATGTAATCTCTTCTGTTCAACACCCCACAATTGCAGCTACTCTTAAGGCATGGCGTACACTTTACTCACGCAAACAGTACCTAGGAAACATATACAAACTAAATATCCCGATTCATACATATGAATGGCTAATTAAAGATTTTGACACAAGGTACTGCCTTAAACGAGGTATAAACTTCACAAATTCATTACACCTCAGCAACCTACCTAAGGATGCTTATAGGTCAATGCAGATCAGGCACTACCACTCAACCACTAAAAGTACGGAAAGCATAGAAATTCCATGCTCTGTTTGGGAATTCCTCCTGGGGAAGTCGAACAAATCGACTCGTGGAATTTCTTTCTTCTACCACTCTTTGTCCGGCCCTATGTTAGTAACTAAAACGTCAGATTTATACAAATGGGAAAAAGACATGCAGAAAGAATTCTCCCTACCACAATGGTTGAAAGCTATACAATTGAGCTTCAGTATGACTGACTGTGTTGAGCATTGGGAAAATTTTCAAAAAATATATCATAGGTGGTATATGACACCTTACAGACTGTCAAAAATATTTCAGGATTCTTCCATCTACTGTTGGAGAAACTGTAACCAAATAGGGAATCTATTCCATGTTCTCTGGAACTGCCCCCACATAGAATTATCAGTGAAATCACAGGCCTGTATAAACCACTTCCCCCAGAACTAGCTCTCTTGAACATAGGACTAGACTCTTACCCTATTACAGTTAAAACAGTGATCGCTCATGTGTTATTCGCAGCTAGGATGGCTTTAGCGAGTAAATGGAAAACTTCTGACCTCCCAACAAGAAGAGATATTTGCACGAGGATCAATATACAATGCCAGTACGAGAAATTACTGGCACTTAAAAATCTTAAAGCATCCAAATTTATAATAAAATGGCAAGCTTGGTTCCTTCACCCAGATTCAGCTAAAGACCTAAAACCTTAACCTATAGTAGTTGTAGCTAAATGTTGGTATCACAATTTATATATTGAATACTGTAATATCTGAATGAAACGTTGGTAATTGTGTGGGTTTTTTTGTTTTGTTTCCCCCTCCCCCTCCCCTCTGTTCAGTTTCTGTTTGCATTCTACATACCTTTGGTTTATAATAATCGACATCACCTGCTTGTCATATCACATCACATTACTGAAGCAGGACCGAGAGCAATATGTTATGCTTCTACATCCGGAAGTTGGCATGTCCCATTCACAGTTTGGTCCCATTAGGGGTGAGGGGGACATAGTAATTTGTTACCACTAGTAAGGATATAGACACCTAACTGCTCTATGTAATGTTATAAATTCATAAGTTGTATATTTACACAATGGTTCATAAAATGTCAACACTTTATACGGTTTTGTATGTAGAAGTATTGCATAATATTGCTGCTTTGTATTATTTCTACCTTGTCTGTAATGTAATTATACAAAATTTCAATAAACATGTTTGAAGAAAAAAAATGGTGTTTCTAAACTTTAAAAAATTTGTAATTTAATAATTGTCAATGGACTGGACCAATCCTCTTGGTTGCCTGGGTCTGGACCATAGCCGTGTTAGGCAAACAGAAATCTAAATATACATCATTTATTTTCTTTATATTCCTTTGGTTACAATTAAATTGATTCTCTTTTGTAAAGGAATTTTTTCCAATTTTACAATTTTTGTATGATTTATTTAGGATTGTATGGAATGATTTTGGATCAGTTGTATCATATGGACACCCAAGACGCCTACTTTGTTGTTCTTCAACAGGTGGCGCCATATCAGCTGTTACTTGGATCTAACTTATCTAACCATTTCCTCCACTGAGGTAAAAGGTGTTTGACAGACTCTTCTGCTCTCTCATTTATACATCTCCGCACCGGGTGACAATTTCATCACCAATGGGCCACCGTAGGTTTTTCCAACTTCGGCAGGAAATGTATAGGGGAATGATCGTAAGATCTCTCCTTCATTTCGCCACGTCACTTCAGGTGCGCCGGGTGAGGTCTGACGTCACTTCTGGTGTGGCGGGATCTGACGTTCAGCTTCACAGGTGTCCTCGTTCGTTTTGGCGCCTTTGATTTGGCGCCAGACAAACTGGAGAGGGATATAAAAGGAGGCTTTTACCACTCATTTAGTGTCTGGTCCTCGTGAGGAAAGGAACCTTGGAGATGCACTCTTGTGACGAATAGGTATTTGGATCACCTATCAATTTTTTCCTATGCTCTCTGTTCAGGCACATTTTTGAATCTGTGCTTATTTATTTTAAGGAAAACCTGGGATATCAATACCAAGGTCTTCAGGGAATATCTTCCTTCCTGTTGGTTCTTTGACAAGGATTTGAAGTTTTTTTTTTATTCCATATGTTCAGTTTGGGCAGTTTAATGTAGGCAATTCCTTCCAGACCCATGTCCTTCGCATCTAATCATAGAGGAACTACTCCTCAGATTTTATATTTATTTTTATATATTCAGATGGACCCATGGTATTTCCTCCTAGCATTTTCTATCCCTCTCTGTGATACTCCCTAGTGAGCCATTATATCTACCCATATTAAGGGTGTTAGTTCATCTATTGAATACACAGGTTAGTGTCCAGATCAGTGCATTAATTGTGTTTTATTTTCTGTTCAAGTCTGCAATGTCATATAAATATTGTTGTATTAATTTGTATTTACTACTTGTATTATCATTTTTTGAAATATGTATTTTCTAATGTAGTGATGATCTTATATACAGTGCCTGCTGTAAAAGATCTCCTGAAGAAGCCACAAAAGGCAAAACATGTAGAGATAAATCAGATGTGCATTTGTCTGGATATTCCATTGATCCAATATATGAATGTTTTATGTATTCAATTTAAAATTGTAATCTATTAAATTTCTATATTTTTTTCTATATCTTTGTCTCATATGCGCTTAAAAAGTCCCAAAACAAACTTTCTATATTCTATACATATTTGCGCTATAACAATGAACTTTTCAACAACCTAGCTCTCAAACCTTCTTTCTCATCAAGTGACTGGAATTCACTTTCAGACTTCCGTGTCACTACGTGGAAACACCATGCCCTATGACCTAGTTCTGGCCGTCCCCTATGCTGAATTGGGGACAATGAACTTTCCAATATGGCGACTTGTGCCTCCGCACGCTTGCATGTAACCTCACATAGGCCACAATGGTTCCAGACATGCGCGATAGCGCTAGGAAGACGTCCACGCCCTGTTGGGGATGCCAGACACCACTGGGATGGGGAGAAGATAAATCCTGACGCACAGCTACCACACATTGACGGATGATTTGTGAGAGAGAGAGAGTTTGCACCTCTCCTTTCCCTCTTCACATTAATATTTTACACACCGATTCCAAGTACCTGTAAGTATTTTTCAAGATGGAGTTATTAATGCTTCAATTCCTGGCTATGAGATGGGATGTGGGACTTACTGGTCACTATCCCCTCCACAAGGAGGAGAGAGGGTTTTTTTTACCCTCCAAACATAAATGAGCTGTTGCCTAACAGCAAAGTGAAACTAATTTCTATTGTTTTTCTCCCCCCTTTCAGGTTGACTTGAAAGCCCTGTCCCACCTAAAACAAGAATGACTATCCATAAGGTACCATATATTTTTTATTCCTTTTATCTTTAGGACTTTGCTGGTTGATTCTTTGAGCAAACAGGCATATACAGCAGGAGTGCTGTAAGCCCAGGTTTGGGCTTCTCTAGGCATCAAGAAACACATACTTGCCAACTGTCCCGGATTTCCCGGGACATTCCCGGGACTTAGACACCATTCCCGAATTTGTGGCGTCCCGGTAAATGTCCCGAGAAATCCGGTTCTTCACGAATTCGCATCCGCCGCCGCCGCTAGGGGTCTGCGGCCGGCGGAGACATTGTCTCCGCCGGCCGCCATCGTCTCCGCCGGCCGCCATCGTCTCCGCCGGCCGCCATCGTCTCCGCCGGCCGCCATCGTCTCCGCCGGCCGCCATCGTCTCCGCCGGCCACCATTGTTCTGTAGTTTAGGAAGACGGCGGGGGGGCTAGACGGAGCTCCTGCGTCACCGCCCACCCTCCGCCCCGCTCCACCTCGCCCCGCCTCGCCTTGCCCCGCTCTGCCTTGCCTCGCCTACCCCCTGCCCCACTCTGCCTCGCCCCGCCTACCCCCCCACCCCGCTGCCAGTCTGATATGGAAAGAGGCGGGGGTTCTAGCCATGCGGAGGACACCTCTGAGGTGGGGGGGCGCACCACTGTGGGACTCCTGATTCAAGGGGGACACCTGATGTGAGGGGGGGTCTGCCGGGGACACCTGATGTGAGGGGGGGCTCCACTGGGGACTCCTGGTGTGAGGGGGGCTCCGCTGGGGACATCTGATGTAAGGGGGGCTCCGCTGGGGGCACCTGATGCAAGGAAGAACTCTGCTGGGACATCTGACGCAAGGACGGACGGCTGGTGGCAGGCGACGTGGCTAGTGACACGCTCAGGGATTCCACTGATTCCGCATTATGGTGAGTTGAATAATTTCATTTTATATTAATAATAGAAATAATGCACTTCAGTCATCCTGACACCATAACAACCATGGTGCCGGGATGATTGAAGTGCTAACACCAGGTGTTTGGAGTATCTTTATCTGCTGATTGTTAAACTTTCTAGAATACACACATTTTTATTGTGTAGGATCTGGGGCTGCTGTCCCATCATTCCCCTCTCCCCCGCTCCATCCCTCCCCCCCTCTCCCCCGCTCCATCCCTCCTCCCCTCTCCCCCTCTCCATCCCTCCCCCTCTCCCTCTCCCCCTCTCCATCCCCCCCCCTCCCTCCCCCTCTCCATCCCCCCCCTCCCTCCCCCTCTCCATCCCCCCCTTCCCTCCCCCTCTCCATCCCCCCCCTCCCTCCCCCTCTCCATCCCTCCCCCTCTCCATCCCTCATTCATCTCAGACTCTAACCACACCCTCTTGGGCCACGCCCATTTAAGCCACGTCCACTGTCACGTAGACCACGCCCATTTTTAGCCGCAAAGCGCTTCGCGCGTCACTTGTATATTTTTGGTAAGTCACACCTACAAACTAATGCCCCGCCCCCTAATTATTGTACGACTCCGCCTACAGCCACAAAAGTGTCCCACATTTTTTTTTTACAATGTTGGCAACTATGGAAACATCCTCTTCTGTTTCTCCTTTTTTCATATCCCAGCAGCAAATTACTCTTTCCAGGGAAATGAGGAACCAATTGGTTCTACTTTGAAATCTATTCTGAATAAGATAAAAAATTTTTACCTATATCAAAAAATGAGAGATAAAAAACTATGTTCAGTATCCCTCCCTCAGCGCACACAGAGAAAATATTGATAAAACAATAGTCAGCAGCTGCTATACTAAAATGAGATGCATCAACTATATGTCAAAGAAAAATTTCTAAAACATTAGCAGCGCTAGTGCAAAAATAGCAAATATTTAAAAATATCAATGAAATTGCTTAAGAGTCCACTTAAACAAAGTATCTCAGTGAAAGTCCATTAAGAAAAGGCAGGTGAGTATAAACTAGACGATCGTGGAAGAAAATATTAGCAGCGATCCCAAGTCTCCATCACCACACCACTTGTGCCACAGCCCTGTAGGTAATCCACTTACCAGACCCTGCTGGTTAACACGCTTATCAATCAAAGGGATAATCGCTGTTCACGGGACACTTTTCATCTGTATTTTGCTCATTGCAAGCAATAAATAAAAAAAATTCCACATAGCGTAATCCAGTATAATAATTATTTATTAATTTTAAATTATCCCACAAAAAAACACTCACAATGTTTGCATAATATAAGGGCATGTAACATCAATACTATGTCAGTCGTGCATTCCCCTCTAACCTCTCACTGCTCCCGTGGTGTTCCCGGGAAGGACAGACGAGGATAAGCCGACTCTGTAGATAGCTGCGTAGCAACGCCCTTTTACCTATAGACAACCTCAGTCATCTTTTGATAATAAATAACAACGCCCATATATTCAAGTTTATTTATTAACCTCATATAGTTCAGAAAATTTACTTCCTTCTACGGTTACAATCTGTCCCTTTGACCTGGGCTGTAGAGGAACTAAAATTATTCAATTGATTCCAGCATTTTTTATTTTAAAGCATCTGGTAGGCACATGCTCATAGTTTGTTATTTAAGACATTTATGCAATTATACTCAACGTTATGATATGTGTTTTTCTTTGATTGTCACAAAATAATTCATTGTATAAATATTCACAACTATCTACTGTCTACAATACTACAATCAACTTTATGCAGTACTTTTAAAGCTCCCGAGGAAGCTCTTTTGGGCAAAACATGTAGAGCAAGAAGTGGCTGCACTGTTGTATGACTTAACATTGGTTGGATATTTATTGTCATTTTAAAGAAATTGATATTTAATAAAATTTATATTTTTTTATAAAAAAAAACTTTATATTGTATTTTTTATTGTTTTATTGTTGTATTGTTTATATTGTTTTGGCACCTTAAAAGTTCTGCTCCTTTCGTCAGTTGTCCCTATTTATCCAATGGGATGCGGTGGCTGATCTTGATCCTTCATTGCCTTTATCTATAACATTTATGGGCACTGATTGGCACGCTTATGGGCATTTATTTTTGGAGTAACTGCGATAGGGTTGAGGGAATTGTGTAGGATACTCCAAAAATGAGAACTGTGTACAGCAGGGATATGCAATTAGCGGACCTCCAGCTGTTGCAAAACTACAAGTCCCATCATGCCTCTGGGTGTCATGCTTGTGGCTGTCAGAGTCTTGCTATGCCTCATGGGACTTATTGTTCTGCAACAGCTAGAGGTCCACTAATTGCATATCCCTGATGTACCGGTTCAGGACAGTGAACTCCTTTCTAAAAAAGCTGAAACAGAAGTTCTTGCGCAAGCAAACTGTGGACTTGATTTTTTCGGTAGAAGCAGTTAAAAGCAAGCTTCTTTCTTGAGATCAACAAGAGCAGAGTCCCTTCACGTAGAAATAGGAAGACAGAGATCTTCTGTAGAAGAAGCAGTTAAATCACACAAGCTTCTTCCTTTAAATCAATAAGGAAGAGTTCCTTCACAAAGAACTAGATAGACTAAGCTCTTCAGGACACTAGCCAATGCCCCCTTTGTTCAAACACACAGCTAACTCTCTAGCACAAGAGAGGTGGCAGCATCCCAAAGGTCTGTAAGATTTCTTTCACTGTCTGCACTCACAAATGTCTTGGGAAAGTTGGTTGCCTTCTTCCAACATCCATGCAACACCTTTCTCCTGTGATACCAGACTAGATCTTCAGAAGACAGCCCCTCAGTCAGCTCTCTGTAGCTTAAGCATCCAGGCCCTCAGGTCACCCACCTGAGGCCTCATGAACAGCAAGTACATGGCAGCGT
The DNA here is from genome assembly GCA_037952925.1 of Lithobates clamitans. Classification (NCBI taxonomy): domain Eukaryota; kingdom Metazoa; phylum Chordata; class Amphibia; order Anura; family Ranidae; genus Lithobates; species Lithobates clamitans. Next base: position 1,632,023 of record JBBGZY010001072.1, read on the forward strand.
TGCCCTGGAGGGTAGCAACCCCCCAGGCTGAACTGATCCTTTGCAGAAAAAGACCAATCGTCCCTGTGGCTCAGAGTATTTATACAGGTTCCCAGCAACTTTCAGGGCCATCCTCCTTGGGATTGGCCAGGGCTGTGTAAACATTCACACTTCTTTTTGCATTGCTTTGCACCTATGTTCCAGAGAGTTCTCTGGAAAGCAAAGACAAAACTAGCAGCAGCTGAAGCTCTGAGCAGACCTAACTAACCACATGCAGCTGCATTGATTACAGTGAGCACAACTGAATTTACATAACACAGCAATTGCAGCCTCACTGGTTACCTAGCAACAAAAATACAGCTCCACTGAATATGGCGAGCCAGCACTAAATCTAACTAATCCTAGCACCTACAATATCTAGAAGGGTGCTACAGCTACAATAAGCAGTGAGTTGTGGGCCAGCAGTAGGATCCTATCAGCAGACACATCATTGTGACCTAAATGCCAGTGTAATAATTTGTGGGACTTTTGATGCTCCTTGAGCACATTTACCTCTTCCACATCTACTGTATATATTGTATGTTGCAGGGGTAACCAGCACCATGACAAAATATTAGAGTTTTGTTTTGTATACTCTACTCTTCTCCTCCAAAACATCACAACTATCTTCAATTAATTTAATGTGCATTAAAGGCATGACATCTTCACAAATTTACCACCTCCTTAGATTCAGTTTTCCGCTGAACACCAGACCAATGACAAGGCAGATGTCATATTGGCTGCCCAGATAAATGATGTCAGGAACCTTAGTGGAAGTTGAACACCACCCGGAATATTGGAGCTGAGAAAGAGTCTTGTCCTGACATTAATCTCCCTGTTGTGACAGCAAAGACGGAAGATGAGCCAGCCAGTTGACTATTTCAACTTCCCTAGGAGTAACAGTCCTGCTGGTATTTTGAAAGACTATTCGGAAGGTTACTTGCTGCTGCCATGGCAGACAACCTGAGTGATGTTGGCATTATTCTCCTGCTTGCAATATCCAGCTCCTCCGAGGGTAGCAGAGGTCCTATAGCTGGCAATGGCACTGGAATGTTAGTTGTTGCTGCCCGTTCTACCAACTTTCCTTTGTTAATGGCATTTTTGACGCTTCATTAAATGAACTTCTGGCATGTCGGCATACTATATGACAAGTTGGCTACTAGCAACTAATTATAGTGTGCAGGGCTGTCAATCAATTTGACAAGTTCCAACTGTAAGCAATGTCACTTTCTTTTTTTTAAATTGATTACAGGCCCAAATACATTTATTCAGCTGATTGCAATCCTACGGCACTCTGAAAACACAGAAAAGTCAGCCCACAATAATTTAATGCTTGGCAATGTCAAACGCAATTACAAATAATGAAATTGGAATGTGTTGAAGCTTTCTTTTCTTTTTCTTTTTTGTGGTCAGAGAATAATTATCATTTGAAGAACTACATTTTACCTTCACAAACGCATGTTGTGATAAGTGCTCAAACTGTATGCAAATTTTTTAACAATATTTATTAACCAAAACTTGTATTAAGCGATGAGTGACAGGAATGTTTTACAGTGCAACCCACTGAAACAATAATTAAATTAATTAATTTAAATTAATTAAAATAATTTTTCAAACTTGTGAGACATCATAAAATTGGTCCATTTGTTAATCAGAGCAATTTTTAATCTTCCATACTGAATCAATTCAGTCATTAACAAATGTAATGTTCTGTATGACATCCATTTTATCGTTCTACTGTTTTCAAGACAAATAAGACTATCAGCAGTTAAATTGCATGAAGAAGTAAAAGTGTAATTATTCAGTTAACGTAGTGGATTCCAGAAATCCTAGTTGTATGAATAACTACAGTAGTACCTTGGATTACGAGCATAATTCGTTCCAGAAGAATGCTTGTAATCCAAAGCTTTTGTATATCAAAGCGAGTTTCCCCATAGGAATCAATAGAAACTCAGATAATTCATTCCACAGTGACTGCTATTGTATGCAGTACCGCATGTGGCCAGAGGTAAGGGGGCGTCTGAGTGTTGCCGAGTGTTTCCGAGTGTCTCTGAGCAGCTCCGAGTGTCACCGGCACCCCCGCACCTCTGGCCAAATGCGATGCTGCACACCCCAGAGGCTTGAATCCTGCTCGTCCTAATAGACAACGCCAGGATTTTTTAAAAATAATAGCTCATATTGCGAAACGCTCGTAAACCGCGTTACTCACAATCTGAGGTATTTCTGTACTTATCAATATGTGAATACTGAGATGACTAGCAGAATGAAGTGTATAACACAGAGCATAGCATCTACTATATAGTGGTGAGGTGTGGCGTATGTAACACAGTGTACCTGAAGTGCATACTAGCAAATTATGACATTAACTTGCAGAGGAATTTTTTTCAAGACTTCAAGATTTTACTATTTCTTTTATTATTATTACATGGGACTTATTTAGCACCAACAGTTTGCGCAGAGCTTTATATAGCGTCAACAGTTTTATTACTGCTTTAATTCCTTCCTTTTAGATCGGAAGTTCAGGGAAGCAGAATTCACAGAACAGAAGGCAGTAGCATTAAAAGTTCTTGGTAAACATTAAAAGTTCTTGGTAAAAGTGCTGGGGTAAGAATTTTAACAAATAGAGATCAATGTGTTGAACTAAAAAAACAGTGTTTAATACCACTCTAAAATTATGTACTGTAGGTCTTGTACTTTAGGTTGGTATTAAGCACGCATTGAATTAATGCAAATGTAGATGTGTATTCCCTACACAGCCAAATAACCCGAGGTGATTTTATATATTTAGGATCCTTAAGTGGTTAAAACATTACTAGAATGCAAAGGCAGCTTGCAACAAGTTTTAGAGCCCTTGCACACTGGGGTGGGGGACTGCGTCGGCGGTAAAACGCCGCTATTATTAGCGGCGTTTTACCGTCGGTATGCGGCCGCTAGCGGGGCGGTTTTACCGGTATAGCCGCGCCATCCCATTGATTTCAATGGGCAGGAGCGGTAAAGGAGCGGTATACACACCGCTCCTTCACCGCTCCGAAGATGCTGCTGGCAGGACTTTTTTAACCGTCCTGCCAGCGCATCGCTCCAGTGTGCAAGCCCTCGGGGCTTTCACACTGGGATGAAAGCAGCGGCACTTTCGGGGCGGTTTGCAGGCGCTATTATTAGCGCAATAGCGCCTGCAAACCGCCCCAGTGTGCAAGGGCTCTTAGTAGTGTTATAAAACTATAAAGCTACTTCCATTTATTAAATATTATCACAACACACTTGAAATGAAGTCCCTGTTATTTTGTGAATAGAATTAGTCACTGCAAATATTGGCTTAATAGTGTTTTGTTTCTATGACTAATTTTGTTTATAAAGTAGCGGGGATAGGAACGCACATGGCATAGCAGCAAGCACAGCATAGAGGTAAGTGCATATAACACATTACAATAAGGTTTAACGTTGTATTTCCTCTAAGTTGAATTGTGTTTCATTGGCAGATTCCTGTACACAGCTGTATCTTTTCTAGCACACACAAACTGGTCCCTTTGTAAAGAATACAGCACAGCACTGTTGCAAATTTACTTTACACTAACAATTTGCAATTTAAGAAATATATTCTGAGAAATGTACATTTTCCTATTGAATCATTCTGTTAAGATGCATGTCTTGTAATATAAGAAGGGTTAACCACTTGCCTACTGGGCCATTTCTGACACTTCTCTCATATCTGTAAAAATCTGTGTTTTTTTGCTAGAAAATTACTTGGAACCCCCAAACATTTTATATATATATATATATATATATATATATATATATATTTATGGTCGGAGCCCTATGTCCGATATGGACATAGATAACACTTATAGTAAAGATAAGACTTACCATCGGAAATAGACCTGAAAGTGTGGACTTACCATATGAAATAGACCTGAAAGTGTGCCTTGGTCTAATGGCCGGTATGCCAAAATAAGGGGGCATACCCTGGTTTAAGAAATGATTATTCTGTAAGAGAAATGAATGAAATGAATAGTTGAGAAATGCTGTGAAATGGGGATGGGAGGGTGGGTATCGCGCACAGGAAACCGACAAGCACCACAGGTGAGCGGGCTGCTTAAATACCCCCCGGGCTCCTCCCATAAATTCAGGCCACCATACTGGCCTTCCTACTTATGGTCGGAGCCCTATGTCCGATATGGACATAGATAACACTTATAGTAAAGATAAGACTTACCATCGGAAATAGACCTGAAAGTGTGGACTTACCATATGAAATAGACCTGAAAGTGTGCCTTGGTCTAATGGCCGGTATGCCAAAATAAGGGGGCAAAAACATTCAGGTAGGGTTATAATTTTTATTGGTTTTCAGTTATTTATTGAGCCAATTTGGAGAATGCCTGTGCCATCTCTGTTTGTGGATTGGGGATGTACCGGGCGAAGCAGGCTGATTTCCACCTGCCTAACCTTTTGATGATGTGATCTGGCACTCCGTGGCGGGATGCCGCGGAGGCTGCTCCGATGCGGAAAGAGTGTCCGGAATACTGACTAGGGTTAAGGTGGAGATTGCGGAGAAGTATTCTTATGTGGCTCACAAACTGAGAGGCATTTAAGGGTTTGACTGGGAATGGTAGAAGGGGACTGCTGTCTGGTTGTTCAGGTAGGAGAGATAGGAGTCGGTTGAGTACAGCGACTGGACACCAGCTGTTGTTGGTTCTGTAGAGGTGGATGTTTACTCCCGAGCCAGTTTGCTGGGTTTTAGAGACCTCGAGGTGCAGGATAAAGTGGTCTTGGTGTCGAAGCAAGTGTCGTCTGCATAGTACTAGGTCTGTGGGTTTGTTAGTGGTGAATTCGCCAGGCCGCAAGAACCCGTAGTAAGCTAAATATATGGCTGCTTGTAGAACCGTGCTGGGGAGCAGACCGAATGGCGAAGTAGCCAGTATGTTTGACATGTCCCTAAAGATGGGCCCCGTAATGGGCAAACGCTTAGTGCTGATGACTGGTTGTTGTTTCTGTATTCCCCTTAGGATGGCTCGTATAGCGTGGGATGAAAACAGTGACGACCTCGTCGGGTCTTCAAGCGCCATGAAATGTTGAATGCCGGCTAGGTATAAACGGATGGTGTTGTAGGATAAGGCCAGCTGCGTGTGGCAGTGTGCCGTGAAGGCCAGTACCTGTTTGATATCTGTTGGTTCTTTGCGGCAGGGCGTGAGAAATTTGTTGAAAGCCTTCCAAGCTGTCTGGTAGGCTTTGAGTGTGTTGCGGGAGAGGGAATTATTTATGAGTTGCGTAGCTCCGTGTAGATGTTGCACTAATCCAGGGTCAGTTGTGACCAGACGGGGATAGGGGCCGACATTGGGTCGGCATCGGGAACCTGTTTGAAAAAGGAGGGATAATTGAAACGTGATAGTGCGTCAGCTGCTGAGTTGTATCTGCCGGGTATAAATTCACAGTGTATGTTGAACTGATGTTGTAAAGACAGTTGGACCAACCTGCGCAGGAAGGACATGACTGCTAGGGACTTGGACCTGCCTCTGTTGATGATGTCTGCCGTGGCCTGGTTGTCGGTGGTGAAGACTACGGTTTGTCCTGTCCAGTGGTGGCCCCAGAGTTGTGCGGCTGCCACTATGGGATAAAGCTCAAACAGGGCAGATGTTTGGGAAAAGCCAGGTATCAATAGTATCTGTTGAGGCCAGGGTCCTGAAAACCAATGATGGCCAAAAATTGCCGCGAAACCTGTGGAGGCTGCAGCGTCAGTCACTACCTGGGGTGAATGGATCGAAACCATAGGTATGAATAAAGATATGCCATTCCAGGCGGACAAGAATTCCTCCCACATTGATAGGTCCGCTATAGCTGCGGAGTCTAATTTCAAAATCTGATCAGGGTCTTGAGTTTCTGAGAGAAATCTAAGTAGGCGTGATACGAATGTGCGGCCTTGTGGGATAATTCGCATAGCGAAGTTGAGCATACCTAGGAGAGACTGCAACTGTTTTTTGGTACAGCCCTTGGTGTGTGAAAACTCGTGAAGGACTGCCCTAATGCGTGTTAATTTGTCGGGGGGGAGACTGGCCTGCATTGCGCAGGTATCCAAGCTGACCCCGAGAAAGGTGATGATGTTTGCTGGACCGTCGACTTTGTGCTCGGCGATAGGAACGTTGAGGTTTCCAAAAATTACTCTCAGTTTGTCAAGATCTCCTGGGGGCTTGTTGGGCGGTTCTATCAGTAGGAAGTCATCCAGGTAATGGATGACTTCATGGCATTGGCCCTTGTGTAATAGTATCCAAACGAGGGACTGTGCGAACGTGTCGAAGAGCCACGGGCTACTCTTCGAACCAAAGGTGAGTTTCGTAGCAAAGTAATACGCTTCCTTCCACTTGATGCCATGCCAGCACCAAAGGGATGGGTGGATGGGCAGGAGCTTGAAGGCATCCGAGATGTCGGCTTTGGAGAGCCAGGCACCTGTGCCTGCTTTGATGATCGCTTGTATTGCCATGTCCACGGAGGAGTATTTTAGGGAAAACTCTTCGGAGGGGATCAGGGAATTGAGACTGGGTATGTGCGAAGAATGAGGCGCAGACAAGTCGTACACCAAACGCAATTTATTAGAGAATTTGCCCTTGACAAGCCCAATAGGGCTGACTCTCCATGTGCTGAAAGGGGGGCAAGTGAAAGGGCCTATTACATAGTCTCGATCTACCTCTGCCTGTAAGAGCTGATCTATGGCCTGTTCGTCGATGGCTGCCGAACGAAGATTGGCGCATTCGTGAGTACTGTGGGGTAGTGCAATGAGGCCGGTGTGAAAGCCTATTGTGAAGCCTTGGATAAGGTAGGTGGCCAGGGAAGGGGTGGGGTGTGAAGTGAGATACAGTCCTAGCCATAAGATGTTGATTCGGCTTAGTCATGCCCTCTTGTTTTGCTTGACTTCGCACAAATTCCTAGGGTGTGCTCTTTGGCATAAAGTGCAGATGTGAAGTAGGCGGCATTGGCTGAAGTTGCAGGACCCATAGTTGTAGTTATTACAGATGGCTGCCCCTCCCACGGTTCGGACTGGGCGTCCGAGTTTGTCCACCTGAGGCGTTGGTTCAGGGGGTGACTGGCCCTGTACTGTACCTGAGGTAGAGGGGAACTCAAAGGGCCGTCTGATCGCCGTATTGGCGCACCAGGTGGCAGTGTGGGTAGAAGACTGGCAAATTGCACACAGAGGTGAGCGTAAGCCGGCAAAGTGGCGGCAGAAGAGCTCTGTGTCCATGAGACTCCAATCTGTCGCGATCTGGAATTGTGCGAATCTAGCGGCGGCCTTGGCTGAGAAGGAACGATGATAATCGTAGAAAGCGAAACCTCCATACTTGTGGCCCAAGTCTACCACAGTATGGAGGTATAAGTCCAGCTCTTCCCGCCTGCTGGGGGTGGCTGAGCACAGGACATCTCTGAGCATGCCAAAGGCCAGGGTAAATTCGGGGACTGATAGCTTGCGGTTCAGCCTGGGGTCTTTGGCTTTAATGACCACCGATATGTCGCCCCAGGAGTAGGCTTTATTTTCTGCTAAATCATGCACGGAGATAAGGAGAGAGGCCAGGTTGACGTCCTTGCCGTCCAAAATGTCCTTCCTGATACTGGTTGGGACCAGGTGGGAGGGGTAGACAATGACGCTTGAGCCTGAGGTACCTGTAGGAAGAGGTGTCAAGGTCTGAGTTGCCGTTGGGTCGGGGACAGCTGTGGCCGGTCGGGCCTCCAGAAGTGCCACCCTGGCTTGGACGTCTGCCACTGAGGTGGATAGAGATGATACCATTGTGTGTAACTGCGAGATGGCCGATGATATGGACTGGAGGGATGCCTGTTGGGTACTGGGTCCTGCTGCTGGTGGGGGGAAGAGAAGTTTGAAGAGCTCGCCTTTCCTCGCTGTGGCGGGGAAGGGGACACCTCTGCGTCTGAGCTCTGCCGTCAGTCTGGGGATAGTCCATCCCCTGAGGGATTGCACGCTGCCGCTTTCTGAGACGGGAGTAGGTGATAGAGGGGCCGTGAAGTCTTCACTGCCGGCCTGGGACATGGTTGCTCTGGTGAGGATCTCTCGAGCTTTATCTCCTGGTTGACTGTAACCTATTGGGGGTGAGATGGATTTCAAGTTTTTCTTTGATCCGCTGCGTCATACTTACCCGACTTGTTCTCCCTTTTTTTTTTTTTTTTTTTTTTTTTTTTTTACCTGGGGGGATATCGTCCAACCTGGTGCAGGGTGGACCTACTGAACTTTGACTGACCTGAGGAAGATGAAAGGTGACAATTCGTGAAGGGATTGCTAAGTAACTTGAAGCAATGATTTGTATGGTGCTTGCAATTTGTGACAATGAAATGGTTCGAAATGTTTGCCTTGATTGTGAAATGAATGAACTGCATGACAGAGGTGCGGCCTGGTCGTGTCACGATTTGTTCGACCGTGGACCGGGCTCTGGAGCATGTATTGAAATGAGGCAACTAAAATACTGGTGCTCCTGGGTCGAATCGGTGCTTGTTTGCTGCATCTGGATTCGAATAGGAGTGCGGTATTGAATAAATGAGAGAAATGATTGTTTTGACCGAGGCTCGTATTGGTTGTGCCGTGTTAGCGACTGGCAACCCACCGAGCTCTGGTGTGGTTATGAAATGTGATCGAAACTTGTGATGCATGCCGTGCCGAATCGGTGCGCCTTGGATGCGACTGGTTTCGAAACGGTGATACGTTGTGAGAGTACCATGGTAGAAATTGCGTGACAGAGATATGGGTCAATCCCCGGTGTCTGCGATTCAGCTATGATCCGGATTTCTGGAGCATGTATCAGAAATGTGGCCAATCCTGGGGCACGCCGAGACGAATCGGTGCATTTTCATGCGACTGAATTCCTGTCGGAACGTGATACGTGGGAATGAAATGATAACCATGACAGAGGTACAAATGACTGATAAGGTAACTCTGGAGCATGTATAGAAATGAGGCCGATCCTGGGGCACGCCGAGATGAATCGGTGCATTTTTTATGCGACTAAATTCATGTCGGAACGTGATACATGGAAATGAAATGATAACCATGACAGAGGTACAATTGACTGATAAACGTAACTCTGGAGCATGTATAGAAATGAGGCCAATCCTGGGGCACGCCGAGATGAATCGGTGCATTTTTTATGCGACTAAATTCATGTCGGAACGTGATACATGGAAATGAAATGATAACCATGACAGAGGTACAATTGACTGATAAACATAACTCTGGAGCATGTATAGAAATGAGGCCAATCCTGGGGCACGCCGAGACGAATCGGTGCATTTTTATGCGACTGAATTCATGTCGGAACGTGATACATGGAAATGAAATGATAACCATGGCAGAGGTACAATTGGCTGACAATAACGTAACTCTGGAGCATGTATAGAAATGAGGCCGTAATAACTGGGGCACACCGGGACGAATCGGCGCATCTTTGGTGCGATTGGATTCGAATCGGAGCGCGGTAGGTGACTGAAATGAGAAATGATTTGAAATGTCAGAAATGAGTTTTCAGAAATAAGAAATGATTTGAAATGTCCGAAATGATTTTTAGAAATTTTGTTCCAGAAATGAGAAATGATTTGAAATGTCCGAAATGAGTTTTTTGAAATGTTTTAGAAATGAGAAATGATTGGTACCGAACTGACTTGATTTGATAATTTTACAAGCTGCGACTGGCTATGGCTGTCTACTAATACCGACATGCTAGAAATGATGCGACGTCAGCGTCGCCGTGCTATCGAATTGTAACATATCGAAAGTACGAGCGATATACATTGCAGTTTGTGCGATGCGGGTGAAACGAAATTTGAACTCACGGTTTAGTGACATGATATGAAAAACGAAAAGTCCGACGGGACCTTACCTGCGACAGCCAAGCCAGACGCGTGGTACAACTATGAACGAAAACGCGGACTTCGAAAGTTTTAGAGTACGGAGTATCGAATACGGGAACTGCGAGGCAAGAACTTGCGGACGCTGGTATATCGAATAGTCGGCTCAGTGACGTATATCGCGCACAGGAAACCGACAAGCACCACAGGTGAGCGGGCTGCTTAAATACCCCCCGGGCTCCTCCCATAAATTCAGGCCACCATACTGGCCTTCCTACATATATATATATATATATATATATATATATATATATATATATATATATATATATATATATATATATATATTTATTTATTTATATATAATTATATATTTTTTATGTCACACAGTATTTCCGCAGCTTTTTTTCCAATGCAATTTTTTGGGAAAAAATACACTTGAATTAAAAAAACAAAAAAAAACACAATATATAATATATATATATAATATTGTAAAATATGAAAGATGATGTTACGCTGAGCAAATAGATACCCAACATGTCATTCTTTAAAATTGCGCACATTCGTGGAATGGCGGCAAACTACGGTACTTTAAAAAACTCCATAGACGACATTTTAAATATTTCTACAGGTTACCAGTTTAGAGTTACAGACCAGGTCTAGTGCTACAATTGTTGCTCTCACTCTGGTATTTATGTTGATACCTCTAATGTGTGGTTTGAACACAGTTTACATATGTGGGCGTGACCTACATATGCGTTCACCACTGCGCGCAAACATGGGGGGAGGGGGCACTTTAAAAAATATATATATATATATATATATATATATATAAATATAATTACTTTTTTTATTAAATTTTTTTTATTTTTACACTTCCCCTTTAAAAAACATTTTTTGATCACTTTTATTCCTATCACAAGGAATGTAAACATCCCTTGTGATAGAAATAAGCCGTGACAGGTCCTCTTTATCAAGAGATCTGGGGTCAATAAGACCCCAGATCTCTCCTCTACAATGTAAAGCATTAGATCAAAAAAAGCGGAGGGTTCCCGATCTGCCAGGTATCACCAGGAAGTGACAGGAGGGGGTGACCCTCCTAAAAGATCACTAAAATTGATCCAGCGGTGAATCCACTTTTATTGGTTAGAGCAGTGTTTCTCAATCTTTTTACCTTCGATGAACCCCTGGTGACAAGTCTGAGAGCTCGGGAAACCCCTGAAATAATTCTCATATCTACAGCTCACGTAACATCGGTGTGATCAGCGAGCTGTAGTAGATACAACAATTATGCTTAGAAATAGCATTAGGCAATAGAATAAATATTAAAACTTACCTCCTTAACCCCTTTAGATACGCACTATATCCAAATGACGGCTACAGCATGGACCTACTTTGCTGGGAGGCCGGCAATAGACGTCCTCCCCTTTGCTCGCTCCCCGCCAGTCAATGAGACTCAGGTGATCACAGATCAGAGTAAGGGGTAAGGGGTCGATCCCGGCCCCTTACCACGTGATCAGCTGTCAGCCAATGGCAACTGATCATGTGATGTAAACAGAAGATCGGTAATCGTTTTTTTTTCTCCTTACAGCGTGAGGAGAAAAAAGGCCAATAACCAGCTTCTGTGCAAGGGACATCGGTCCCGAAGAGAAAGAGACGAAGCTGCCTCATCTGTGCCAACCTGTACTGCCTGCCAGTGCCCACAGTGCCACAAATCAGTGCCCACCAGTGCATAACAGTGCCAATAATCAGTGCCACATATCAATACCCACGAGTGCCACCTATCAATGCCCACCAGTGGTGCCAATTAGTGCCTCATCATTGCCACCTAGCAGCGCTGCCTATCAGTGTCACCTACTAGTGCCGATCAGTGCCCATTTTCTCCTCAAGCTGACAGCGTGAGGAGAAAAAAAGCCAATCAGCAGCTTCTGTGCAAGGGACATCGGTCCCGAAGAGGAAGAGGCGAAGCCGCCTCAACTGTGCCAACCTGTACCACCTGCCAGTACCACCTGCCAGTACCTACAGTGCCACAAATCAGTGCCCACCAGTGCATAACAGTGCCAACAATCAGTGCCACAAATCAATGCCCACAAGTGCCACCTATCAATGCCCACCAGTGGTGCCAATCTGTGCCTCATCATTGCCACCTAGCAGTGCTACCTATCAGTGTCACCTACCAGTGCCGATCAGTGCCCGTCACTGCCATCCATCAGTGCCCACCAGTTCCACCTCATCAGTGCCCACCAGTGCCGCCTATTAGTGCCCATCAGTGCCACCTTATCAGTGACCATCAATGCAGCCTATCGGTGCCCATCAGTGCAGCCTATCAGTGCCCATCAGTGCAGCCTCATCAGCATACATCAATGAACGAGAAAAATTACCTGTTTGCAAAATTTATTAGCAAAATATAAAAAAATTTTTGTTTATTTTTTTTAATCTCTGTCTTTTTTTATTTTTTTAACAAAGAATAAAAAACCCAGAGGTGATCAAATGCCACCAAAAGAAAGCTCTATTTGTGGGGAAAGAAAATGTTCATTTGGGTACAGTGTTGTATGACCGCGCAATTGTCGTTCAAAGAGTGACAGCTCTAAAAGCTGAAAATTGGTCTGGGCAGGAGGGAGGTTTATGTGCCCAGTAAGCAAGTGCTTAATGTGAAACTTGTGCTTGCTTTTTTTGCACAGATACTTAATTCTGGGTCAAACCTAGGACAAACAGCATACAGGGGGACAGCAGGGCAAAGCACAGGGGATTCAGGAGGGAACAGTACAGGGGGGAGAAGAGCGCAGCACAGAATGGGGGGGCAGGAGGGAACAGTACAGGGGGGGCCAGGAGGAACTGTATAGTACGGGGGCAGGAGGTAACTGTATAGTACAGGAGAAAACAAGTGCTTGTTACACCATAAATTAGTGCTTATTAGTGCTTTTTACACCATACATAGTGTCTTAATCAACAGAAAAAGTGTGCTTAGTGCTCAATACACAGTAACCTACTTTTCTTAAATGAAAAAAAAAAAAAAAGTTCTCTTTGGCACTCTCAATAGTGTGTGCAAATAATGTCCAGCAGTGATAATAAAACAATGCGTGCAGGTGGCGTTCAGCTGTGACAACAATCCAACATCATGCCGAAGATATCCTGAGTGCTGCAAAACATGCTCCTGTGCTCCTTCGTGACCCCCTTAAGCTAATGTGCTCACCTCAGAGCGTGTGACTGAGCTTCTACCCTGAGTCCAAAATTGCTTTGGAGCCACCCCTGGGCTCAGTCTCAGTGTCTGCTCCACTCCTCCAGCTGGAAACAATGTGGCTCCATACATAGAATGAAAAGGAAACTATATAGTGTAATATAGTCAAAATACTTTTATTAAAAGAAAACGCTCCCCACACCAGGGTACTCACATGGCACTGGTGCATCAGTGCACCATACTATAACAGCTTTCTATGCAAAATCAGTGGAAGTTTAATGCGGTATGCTGTGCTGAGACAGCGCTGGTGTAAAGTCTGTGTGAGTCTCTCCGTCCTGGCCCCTCCCCTACGCGTCTTCGACACAGGAATCACGAGTCATCATCAGGGGGATATCATATCCCCCTGATGATGACAAGCGTGGCAAAAACACCAACCATTTGGGTACCACATGCTTGACAATGCATTTAACCTCCTGCCACTCCTGTTGGCAAGAGCACCTAAAAGCCACACAAAAGGGGCACCAATCTGTCCCTCCACCTTACCTCTGTCCCTGCTATACCTCATGACCTCTCAGCAGCCTGCACTGACAGGGATGATGGTATAGGGCAGGGTGTCCCAGGTCCTTGCAGCACATCTGCCAGCAGCGTATCACCAGCTGTAGACTATAGCCGCCAAATTTCTCTGCCCCATCTGCTGCAGCGGAAAAAAAATTACAGTTCCTGCCACCCACATGCCCAGCCTCTAAATGCAAGCTTGTCAAAGCTTCTGGCTCTACAACTTCTGCCTTGACTCCTGGTGGATTCTGCCCCTTCTGTGAATTTGCAGAATGTGCTGTACCACAATGGCAGATTCCCAGTTGCTATTTTTTTTCACTTTTCTTTTCTTTTAAGGCCATTCCATCTCTCTACTATCACGTGGAAGGCAATGTTTTGGAATCGTTGGGCAAGGCAGTCAGCCTCAAAGTCCACGTTACTGCTGACACATTGTCCAGCTAGCATGGGCAGGGATGATATATTTCATTCCAAGCACACTGGGTAACTCTGCTTGCAAATCGGAAGAATGCAGGACACGGCTCAATGCTGCAGCTTTGTGCCCCCACGTCTCCATACACCTGGTGATGATGCCAGATTCGTCAGCTCTACCCCCTCCTCCTCCTCCTCCATGCCCTCCTCTGCTGAATTGTCCTATGAACCTCAAGTGCCCCCTAAGCGTTCAAAGGGCTATTAAATGAATCAGGCTAAAAGGTGCCATGCAGTGCTTCAGCTGGTATGTCTAGGGGACAGGAACCACACCGGAGCAGAGTTTCTTGCAGCTCTGCAGGAACAGGCCCAGAGGTGGTTCACGCCATGCCAGCTGGAGCCAGGAATTGTGGTGTGTGATAATGGCACAAACCTCCTGTCCGCCCTTAGACAGGGAAAGTTGACACATGTGCCATGCCTGGCATATGTCCTCAATTTGGTGGTGCAGCGTTTCCTAAATAGGTACCCAAGGTTGTAAGATCTACTAAAGCTGGCCAGAAGAGTGTGTAGTGGTCATACACAGTCAGTGCTCGGTTGGCTGAAATTCAGCAGGAATTCTACCTGCCTGTAAACTGCCTGATTTGTGACATGCCCACCAGGTGGAACTTGACTTTGGCAATGCTGCAGGAGCTGCACATGCAGCAGAGGGCTGTCAGCGAGTACCTGTGTGAGTATGACACAATGGCAGGCTCAGGCCGGCTCAGCTTTTTTTCCCCACGCCAATGGCTTCTTATAAAGGATGCCTGCACTGTACTGTCACTATTTGAGGAGGACACAAGGATGGTGAACCGTGACAATGCATGCATCAGTGGCACAATCCCTGTTGTGTTCCTGCTGGAGCAGACTCTGCATGGCATTATGGACAAGGCACTCGAGGCAGAGCAGCGGGACAAAGAGAAGGATTTCCTTTCCTCTCAAGGCCCACTTAATGCAGACACCATTGTACCTATGCCACAGAACACACAAGAGGAGAGAGAGGAGGAGGAGGAGCAGGAGGAGGTACAGCCAATACAGCCAAATGCGCTTTGGCTGTACTTCTCCTTTAAACACATTTGGAAGAGGCACAATTCACTTGTGGTCCAGTACCATTTGCTTCAGTGTGAGTGCAAACCACGCAGCACAGTACTCTCCATTGATCAGTGAGAAGCAGGGATCACTGTAGTTTGGAACACTGGTTTATAGCCCAGAGTACAGATCATGAGGGAAACGGTAAATGAGCGAACTTGTTGGCACAGCCCTAAATCAAGGGAGTATTCTAGTTAGGAGAAATAAACTGTGATTTTTTTATGACAATATTCTAAATATATATCATAATTTAATCGTGCGACACTGTCCCATTTTTCCCACAAATAGAGCTTTCTTTTGGTATTTGATCACCTCTGAGTTTTTATTTTTTGCGCTATAAACTAATTTTTTTTAATTTTGAAAAAAAAAGAATTTGTTTTACTTTCTGCTATAAAACATATCCAATAAAAAAAAAGTAAAAAAACTAATTTCTTCATCAATTTAGGCCAATATGTATTCTGTTACATATTTTTGGTAAAAAAAAATCCCAATAAGCGTATATTGATTGGTTTGTGCAAAAGTTGAAGCATCTACAAACTATGGGATATTTTAATTTTTTTATTTTTTTTTACCAGTAAGAGTGGCAATCAGTGACTTATAGTGGGACTGTGATATTGCAGCGGACATTTGGGAACACTAACTGACACTTTTTGGGGACACTAATACAGTGATACAGTAATACAGTGATCAGTGCTAAAAAAATATGCACTGTCACTGTACTAATGACACTGGCTGGGAAGGGGTTAACATCTGAGGTGATCAAAGGGTTAAATGTGTGCCTGACCAGTGCTTTACTACTGTGGGGGAGGTGCTTGTACTAGAAGAAGGCATATAATGGTGCCTTAGCAGAGACACAGGATCAATTTCTTCTGTAGTGACAGAACGGCGTTCTGCCTGTGTACCGAAGGATCGGCGGGTGCCGATCGACATCAAGTCCACCACATCCGCCAATCAGCTCCCGCTGTGTCTAATCCGTATATATACAGTATATGGTCGGCAAGTGGTTAAAGCACCTAAGTCATGTTTATTTTATAAATTACTGAATGTCATTCATGGTCTTTTGAAGCAAGGAATACAAACACATGTACACCTGTTGGTAACAAAAGAGTAACATTGTGCTATTCCAACAAAAAACAAACATTGCTTTCATTAAAGTTTATTTGTTTCATCTTTTATTCCCATCAATAGTAGCTATATAAAGTCACCTTGGCCTGCATTATTACAACAATGGAAAAAACAGGATAACAAAGATGTATCATTGCATTCGGTATTATCTCTAGATAAATTAACAACATCATAGATGTCATTGCTGGCTGTAGACACAATGATTGTTAACCAATAACATGCATCTTTGACCATGAGATAAACAATGGGGATAATAAATAAACCCTAAAGAGACCTATTGTATTTTCATGTTGCTACAAAGATTAGGAATATATACTATCACAAATTCCTTATAAACAGAACCTAATAATAAAAACAAATATAATTATCAAACAACACATTAAAGTGATTCGTCCTTAAAAAAAAGCTACTACCAGGTATAATTGCAGGCCTCTAGAGGTGCTTACACACACCTGCTGCTGCCTGCAGTCCCCCACTATGGCAGAATGTCAGACTGTTCTGATTATTGTAAAGTACCTCTCCAGATGGGTCCACGGCCAGCTTGCCCCAAAGTAAACTAGGTGCCAATCCAGCTTGTCTCTGCAGTACTGTGAGACAAATGTAATGGATGACTGCATACAGTGCCTTGCAAAAGTATTCCCCCCCCCCCCTTGGCATTTTTCGTGTTTTGTTGCCTCACAACCTGGATTGTTTGAGGATTTGCATAATTTAATTTACAGAACGTGCCGACAACTTTGAAGATTTTTTATTTATTATTATTGTGAAGCAAACAACATATAGGACAAAATCACAGAAAAAGTCAATGTGCATAACTATTCACCCCCCTCCTAAAGTCAATACTTTGTAGAGCCACCTTTTGTTGCTATCACAGCTCCAAGTCGTTTTGAATAAGTCTCTATGAGCTTGCCACATCTTACCACTGGGATTTTTGCCCATTTCTCCTTGCAAAACTGCTCCAGCTCCTTCAAGTTGGATGGTTTGTGTTTGTGAACAGCAATCTTTAAGTCTGACCACAGATTTTCAATTGGATTAAGGTCTGGGCTTTGACTAGGCCATTCCAACACATTTACATGTTTCCCCTTAAACCACTCAAGTGTTGCTTTAGCAGTATGTTTGGGGTCATTGTCCTCCTGGAAGGTGAACCTCCGTCCTAGCCTCAAATCACACACAGAGTGGTACAGGTTTTGCTCAAGAATATCCCTGTATTTAGCACCATCCATCTTTCCCTCAACCCTGACCAATTTCCCAGTGCCGACTGCTGAAAAACATCCCCACAGCATGATGCTGCCACCATCATGTTTCACTGTGGGGATGGTGTTCTTTGGGTGATGTGATGTGTTGGGTTTGAGCCAAACATAGCGTTTTCTTTGATGGTCAAAAAGTTTAATTTTAGTCTCATCAGACCAGAGCACCTTCCTCCATACAATTTGGGAGTCTCCCACATGCCTTTTTCGCAAACTGAAAACATGCCATTTTGTTTTTTGCTGAAAGTAATGGCTTTCTTCTGGCCACCCTGTCATAAGGCCCAACTCTATGGAGCGTACGGCTTATTGTCGTCCTATGTACAGATACTCCAGTCTCTGCTGTTGAACTCTGCAGCTCCTCCAGGGTTACCTTAGGTCTGTGCTGCCTCTCTGATTAATGCCCTCCTTGCCCGGTCCATGAGTTTTTGTGTGCGGCCGTATCTTGGCAGGTTTGCTGTTGTGCCATGTTCTTTCCATTTGGTTATGATAGATTTGATGGTTCTCCTAGGGATCATCAAAGATTTGGATATTTTTTTATAACCTAACCCTGACTTGTACTTCTCAACAACATTGTCCCTTACTTGTTTGTAGAGTTTCTTGGTCTTCATGGTAATGTTTGGTTAGTGGTGCCTCTTGCTTAGGTGTTGCAGCCTCTTGTGCCTTTCAAAAATGTGTGTATATGTAATGACAGATCATGTGACACTTAGATTGCACACAGGTGGACATCATTTCACTAATTATGTGACTTCTGAAGTGAATTGGTTGAACCAGAGCTTTTTATGGGCTTTATAACAAAGGGGGTGAATACATACGCACATGCCAATTATCTTTTTTTTTATTTCTGAAAATTTGTTTTATGTATATATTTTTCTAATTTTACTTCACCAACTTAGGCTATTGTGTTCTGATCCATCACATATAATTCAGATTAAAAAAACATTGAACTAAAGGCTGTAATGTAACAAAATAGGTAAAAAGCCAAGGGGGGTGAATACTTTTGCAAGGCACTGTATCAGTAGATGCCAACTTATTTACTCCTTTAATATGAAAGGTAAGAACACATCCACAACACAACAAGAGATGAGAAACTAATAACGTGTTTCATGTGGATAGGTGCTTTCTCAAAACTATGAGTAAGCACTTATTGGCATGAAACGTGTTAAAAGTTTCTCCTGTCTTGTTGTTTTGTTGATGTGTTTTTACCTTTCATATTGAAGAAATAAAGATGTTGGCATCTACTAGTGTATGGTCATCCATTACAATTGTTCACCAGATTGTTTTGATTGGGCAAAGATCCAGAAATTTCTGATTGTGCTGCGTGTTGAAATTTGGCCGCCACATCCAGCCTCCCATAATTCCTTCTAGCCACTGAGCCAAGCCCTTCAATGTAATATGTGGGAGGCTGAAAGAGGTGGGCAAGCTTACACTACCAGATGTACACATTTATTAGCTTAAAAGTCTAGTGTCTGTATACCAAATTGCATTTGTTTCGTTTGTAGTTAAAGCATACCTTAAACATAGAACAAACATGCAACATATTTCCATTTACAGTCCCTAGAAATGGTGGCTGTATTGGTTTTCAAGCTAAGAACATATTCACAAAATACAGAATATACAGTACATGTTGATCCTGTCAGAAATGGAATGTTCTTGTCACTTCCTCTTAGATGTACCAAATGATATCTTCCTTCCTAGCTATTTTCTTTAAACTACCCAAATTCCTGCTGCCCATGTAGTAGATATTGACATGGCCATGTTTGTAGCCCATATCCAAAGAGAAGCCTAGGGTGAAAACAGTGCTGGATTAAACTCTGTTGAGGCTCCTAGGCAGCCGAAATCTTGGGCCCCCCCTCGTAGGTTTCTGGAGGTTTCTCGTGCATGTGCTCTAGTGGGATAACACCGAACTAAGTAGTGGACACATAGATGGAGATGACCATCACTACTGTAAATTACATGTACATAGGTTGAACCAAAATTTTTTACAAACTAATAGCTGAAAGAAGATGAGCTTTTGTCAGGAGTGTGTAGCACTCCTGATTTTTGATAGCTGCTGATCTCATTCCAGCATCCTGGTTTTGGCTGTGATACATTCTTCCTGTCTTGGTTGTCCACCTGCAAGGTGATTGATATAGCCAGTCTCTGGGTGGAGATCAAACCTGATTTAATCCAGCCAAGCCTGCAGTCTTATGCTTATGTGATATTGTGTTTGTAAAACAAGCTTCAAGCTCCCTGTTTGTCTGCTCTGCTGATTGGATTTTTTTCTGTTTATGATCTCTGATTGGATATCAACTACTCTCTCAACTCTGCCTGCCTTTTGACTTCGGATTTGACCCTGACTACTCAGAAACTTAAATGTATATGTGTCACCGGCGCAAAATTTGTGTACCAAACAATAATGTTCCCCTTTAAATTTTTAATTTTGAGTTGCTGCATTCAAAAAAGAAAACCATTCTGTGAAAAAAATATTATAATGTGTGTGTTGAGTGCACTACTCTATTTGTAATACACCACTCCACTTAGCATTGTGTATCCTCAAACATTTCTAAACATATACATATGCCTTAATTATGTATTGATTAAGGCATATGTATATGTTTAGAAATGTTTTTACACAATGCTAAGTGGAGTGGTGTATTACAAATAGAGTAGCGCACTCAACACACACATTATAATACTCAGAAACTTGCCTGCCTTGTACCTGGACTGTCATTGAACAACTCTGCCTGTCTGTCTACCATAAGTACCTCTTTGTTTTGCTCAGTTCAGTGCTCCAGCATGATATTCAGGCACTATAGCATTGTGTATAGGTCCTGGGGGAAACCAAGCACCAGTAGGCCTGCTTGCCTTATGAGAAAGGGAGCTGCTATAGGTGAAGATCTCAGAAGCCAGCTATAGTGCCTGACCACCTGCGTAGGGGTAAGCATGACAACTTTTAAGAGACAAACTGCAATGTGAACTGTGATGTCTGTGGTGTACAGTATGTACTTTAAAGTGTTACTAAACCCACAACAGTTCCTTTGTTCCTCCCCTTCTTCCACAGTCTCCAAACCATCTGCTGATTGAACAGAGGCTAGGGGACAAGCTGCACATGCTCAGTTTGGTGTCTATTGCTAGAGGGTATTTTATTTCTTGGGAGGGTGCATGTGATCAACACAGGACCAATCAGCACTGTCCAGCCAGAGGGTCAGGGTACTGCAGCCTCAAAGGACAGTCAGAGCAGAATGAAAACTCCTCTTACAAGCTTTAACCAGACACTGATAGAAGTCACAAGGCTGCTCTAACTGCTGATGAGAAAAGGTATATTTACTAAAACTATTGCATTTCCACGTTCTGTGAGTGCAGGGTCCCGGGTTTAGTAACACTTTTTTTTTTTTAATCAAACAGGTACTTTATTTAAGATAGCAAAGTCAGATACAATCCGGTATCAATCAGAACAGAATAATAAATGAAAAAGGGAGAAAATGTTGCACAGCATTATTTCAACATACAGTAGTATAAAGAGAAGGCAAACATGTTAAGTAGTACATCATTAATGAGATCAGTAGTATTACAAATACATCCTCATTTAAGTCTATACTGGGCAAAACAGTCGAGTCAGACCTACACAGCCGCTACCTATATAAGATCAAAACCATGTGGGAATTATGTTGGGTGCCCAGGGCACTGCAGTAACTGCATTTGAACAAGCTCATGCGGACTGAGGCCAGGGGTTTCCAGCCACGGTGCCCATAGCCTTTCAAATTTTCCCGGACATCCCCTATGCTGGTAGACAAACCTTTCAAAAAGAAGGGCATTTCCCATATGCGTCACCCACAGTTGGTGTGATGGGGGCTCATGGGACTTCCAAAGTACAAGAAGTGTTTTCCAGGCCTGGAAAAGAGCTTGATTAAACGCAATTATGTTCCTCCAAGATAATATCACTTAAGATGCCTAATAAGCAGTATTTAGGTTCAAGGGGTACCTGAGTTTGGAATACCCTATTAATGGTACCCAGGACAGCCGTCCAGTAGCGGCTAAACTTGGGACATCTCCAAAGGAGGTGGATAAGGTCACCCCTGTCACGTTTGCACCTGTAGCATAGAGGGTCGGCAATGACGCCCATTCTGTGGAGCCTAACAGGAGTATAATGGGATCTCTGTACTATATATAGCTGGGATAATTTTACGGAAGAAATTAGGGAACTAGTAGCCACAGCCTGCAGCGCGTCCTCCCACTGATCCCCTGAGAGCTAAACAAGGTCCTCTTCCCACCCTGCACAAGCCTTGGAGGGGTAGCCTTTCGTTTAGGAACACTTTAAGTTGCTATTGGGTACATTACATTACTACAGTATTTTCTCTATAGAGTCTTTAAAGCGGAGCTCCACCCAAAAGGGGGAGCTCCACTTGTTTACACCCTCCACTGCCACATTTGACACTTTTTTGGGGTGGGATGTTGGGCCTCTGTATGTGGCAAGGCTATGTAAAAGTCTCACACATGTGGTATCGCCATACTCAGGAGGAGTAGAAGAATGTATTTTGGGGTTTCATTGCAAGTATGCATGTGCTGTGTGAGAGAAATAGCTTGTTGTTATGACAATTTTGTGTAAAAACAAAAAAAAATTCTTAATTTTCCCAAGAATTGTGGTAAAAAAATTACACCCCAAAATACATTCTGATACTCTTCCTGAGTATGGCGATACCACATGTGTGAGACTTTTACATAGCCTGGCCACATACAGAGGCCCAACATCCAAGTAGCACCGTCAGGCGTTCTAGGAGCATAAATTACAGATATAAATTCCTGCCAACCTATCACATTGGTGAAGGCCCTTCAGATTTCTAACACATAGCATGTACTGTACATACCAATTACAAACCAAAATACATTCTGCTGAGCAAAGAGTAAAGAAAAGATTACCTGTGGTTTTAGTAGTGCAGTGGTCCACAGGGGACCACTGCACTATTCGCAGTAGTCCAGGCAGCAGGCAGGAACATGGACAGTGACAGCAAAACAGGTAGCAGGCAGCAGGCAGGAATACTGTCCATAGTCAGTACAGGTAGAGATGTTGTCAGTACAGCCAAAGCATTGATCCAGGTTGCAGACAGGGATGTGGTCCGCAGCAGCAAAAGGATCATCCATGCAGCAGGCAGGAATACTGTCCAAAGTTAGTACAGGCAGAGATATGGTCAGCACAGCCAAAGTATTTGTCCAGGGAGCAGGCAAGACCATCAAGCTTAGGGCATCGGTCAGGAAAGAATAGGGACAGGGGTAGAGGCTTCTCCCACCCAAATCTCTTTGAAGCCTCCGGACAACCAGAACCTGTTCTGGGAACACAGAAAACCAAAAACTGGTTTTCTCAACTCAGAACACTATTCTGGAGCCCCCCCCATCTGTCCACCAGCTGAAGCTCAACAGAAGATGGGTGTTGCAACAGGACAACGCAAAGCATAGAAGTAAATCAACAACAGAATGGCTTAAACAGAAGAAAATACGCCTTCTGGAGTGGCCCAGTCAGAGTCCTGACCTCAACCCGATTGAGATGCTGTGGCATAACCTCAAGAAAGCAATTCACATCAGACATCCCAAGAATATTGCTGAACTGAAACAGTTCTGTAAAGAGGAATGGTCAAGAATTACTGTACTCCTGACCGTTGTGCACGTCTGATCTGCATCTACAGCATACGTTTGGTTGAAGTTATTGCTGCCAAAGGAGGTTCAACCAGTTATTAAATCCAAGGGTTCACATACTTTTTCCACCTGCACTGTGAATGTTTACATGGTGTGTTGAATAAAAACATGATAACATTTAATTCTTTGTGTGTTATTAGTTTAAGCAGACTGTGATTGTCTATTGTTGTGACTTAAGATCATAAAATGTGAATATCAGATCACATTTTACGACCAATTTGTGCAGAAATCCATATCATTCCAAAAGGGTTCACATACTTTTTATTGCAACTGTATCTGAAGTGATGAAGTGATGAGTGTTTGTTTTTCTTGTCTGTTGCAACTTTTAAATAAAACCTTAAAGTGGTAAGTGTTTCAAATACATATATGATACAACCCCTGCATTAGATATATAACAATCAAAATAGTGCAGTACATATATGTAGTTGCAGTCTCTCAAACAGTATACTAGAAATTTTGTTGCAAAAAAAATAAAAAATAAATATATTAAATATATATTCCCAAATAAAGTGACTGGTGCTCTTCAAAAAAGTGACTTTTCATGTGCTCTTCCGTCTATAGTGCTGGTGCTTGTTATGGTGCCCCTTTTGGAATTGCACTCACCAAATTTCCTCACCCCACACAGTGGTATTGCGCGTTCACAGTATATGCCACTGTGCAGCACTCTACGGATCCTCAGTGTATTTAATTCTGATTCGATCCTCTGTGTTTCTCATAAGATGGAAGAAGAAAGTGCCCATAGCATAATACCGCTTTAACCACTTGCCTACAGGGCACTTTCACCCCCTTCCTGCCCAGACCAATTTTCAGCTTTCAGCGCTCTCACACTTTGAATGACAATTACTCAGTCATGCAACACTGTACCCAAATTAAATTTGGGTCCTTTTTTTCACACAACTAGAGCTTTCTTTTGGTGGACTGAAAATTTGGTGGAAAAAATGGCTTTTTCTTTGTTTCTGTCATAAGATTTTGCAAATTAGAAATATTTCTTCATGAATTTTACAATTTCTTTTAAAATCTATACAGCTACATATCATCGGTAAAAATAACCCTAATTAGTGTATATTATTATGTCTTTGTGAAAGTTATAGAGTCTACAAGCTATGGTGCCAATCATTGAAAATTGATCACACCTGATCACACCTGATGTTCTGAAGACCTATCTCATTTCTTGAGAAACTAACAAGCCAGAAAAGTACAAATAGCCACAAAATTACCCCATTTTTGAAAGCAGACACCCCAACGTATAATCTATGAGGCATAATGAGTCTTTTGAATTTTTTTCCAGACGTTTTTGCAAAATGTGGAAAAAAATGAAAACGCATTTTTTTTCCACAAAGTTGTCCATTTTTAAGATATTTCCAACACATAGCATGTACATAGCAAAAATTACACCCCAAAATACATTCTGCTAATCCTCCTGAGTATGGCGATACCACATGTGTGAGACATTTACACAGCCTGGCCACATACAGAGGCCCACCATTGAAGTAGCACCTACAAGCATAAATTACATTTGTAATTTCCTGACAACCTATCATTTTTGAAGGCCCTTATATTTCTAACACATAGCATTTACATACCAAAAATTACATTCCAAAATAAATTCTATTGAGGAAAGGGTAAAAAAAGTATGACCTGCGGTCTTAGTAGTATCCCCAGAGAAGAGAATTGGTCCAGGCAGCAGGCAGGGATGTGCTTAGCAACAACAATAGTAATTATCCAGGCTGCAGGCAGGAATATTGTCTACAGTCAGCACAAGGATATCATCAGCACAGCCAAAGCATTTGTCCATAGAAACTGTCCAGGCAGAGACAGCCAGCACAGCCATAATATTGGTCCTGGTACACTGATACCTGTCTGCACTCTTTATTGTACCACTCTCCAGCCTTTCATAAACATACTGCCGCTTGCTACAGCTAATTGTTTCCATAGTTCATGTAGCAGGCAGAGGTGTGGTCAGTTTATGCGGCAGGCAGAGGCATGATGGCAGTAAGTCAGCAGCAGGCTGAGGGCCACAATCAGGTAAGACCTGAGTACAGGGGCACAGGGGTAGAGGCTTCGATCCACCCAAATCTCTATGAAGCCTCCGGACTCCAGACCCTAATCTGGAAAATACGAAATCCAGAGACAACAATAAAAAATAGTTTTCTCCATCCAGATAAACATTTCTGGAGCCCCTCACATATGAGACCCCTGTGTACTACAGTAGCAGGGCAACAGATCAGTCCAAGGCAAAAGCATAGTCCATAAAACAGGCCAGGGTCAGTTCACGTGCATGCAGCCCAAGCGGTGGGCAGAAGCGTAGTTGATAAAACAGGCCAGGATCAGTTCACATGGAAGCAGTCCAAGTAATAGGCAGAAGCGTAGTTGATAAAACAGGCCAGGGCCAGTTCACGTGTAAGGCAGTGGCATGGTTATTTGAGGAAGCATGAGAAATGGTCAGCACAGATGATGAAAATGGGGAAAGGTCAAGAATATGGGCTAATATTTTATGGATGTGTGCTATAGTCTGAAGCATTCACAAATGCAAAGGCCGGGTTCGGAGGGACACTGGGGACAATGGTAGCTGGTATCTCTTCAAAATCCTTTTTTGCTGCATACTTGACATATTTTTTGGCGTCTTCGGCCTGCTTCAGATGGTGGAATGTTGTCCGGGAAGTGGCGTTCATGAAGTCGGCACACAGCATCAGAGCGAAGGCTTTCTGAAGGGGTTCTTTGATGGTAGATGAGGGACGTGACAAGACAACTTCTTTGAAGAATTTTAGGAAGTGGGCAGGGCTTTCTGTGGATTTGGTGTGAATTATGTAGGCATTATAAATGGTCAAATTAATTAAATAGATTGCTACTTTCTTGTACCAGAAACGGGACCTCCTTATTGATAAATAGGGCTGAAAGATTTGGTCGTTGAAATCCACCCCCTCATATACAGATTGTAATTTTATACACATGTTGGCTTTACAATGGGACCTCTTCTTCTCTGAACTTCAACTGTAGTGTCATCATGGATGGTGCACATCATGTACACATTCCTGTTATCCTTCCACCTCAAGGCCCGAACTTCGTTGCATCTCAAAGTTGCTCTTTCTCCCCTTCGCAATTTCTTATTCACTATGGCTTGTGGGAAGCCCTTTCTATTCTTTCTGGAGGTTCCACAGGCCAGGGTTTCTGGGAGGTATAGGTGTTTGAAAAGGGGCAGGCTGGTGTAGAAGTTATCCAGGTATATGTGGTAACCTTTCTTCAGCAGCGGGTATGCCAGGTCCCATACAATTTTACCAGTTGTGCTCATGTAGGCCGGGCACTCAGGGGGCTGGAGCTGGGAATCTCTTCCTTCGTATATGCGGAACGCATACAGATATCCCGTGACTCTCTCACAAAGCTTATAAAATTTCACTCCGTATATGGCCCTTTTGCTAGAAATGTATTGCTTTATTCCTAAGGGTACCAGGGACTCATCTACACATATATGCTGATCGAGGACATAGAGTTCTGCAAATTGTTTGGAAAATAAATTAATGAGAACGGTCCCACCGCTCAGGTAGGCACAAGCCAATGGAGATAAGAGCCAATGTAGTTGTTCTCCTTCAAGGGGGAAGAGTCCCAGGTGCTGGCTGATGCAAGATTAAGCAGGACAATCAAAAAAAGCTGGAAGCCGCACACCGTTGTAATGATGAATGCTTTTATTGCTGAAAAACTAAATCATAGCGGAACACAAAAACACTACAGCAGAGGCGTACAGACACAGCTGACGCGTTTCACACTCACGATGAGTGCTTACTCATAGCTGACATACATGGAAATACATGACATATATAAAGCCTATGTTGGAAACCTAAGTGGTCATGTGACCGTATTGATCATTGACAACAGCTGAAAGTAAATCATGCCAATTCTCAGGCACCTGTTGTTAAACTAATGGGCTTTAATGGTAGAGACTCCCATGTAAATGATATATAAGCAACAGTGGGAAAAGAAGAAATAAATAGTGAAAAGATAAAAAATAGTAAAAGAAAAAGGAATAATTGTTGATGTGTGAGATATAATATTGTGTAATGTGTATGTATGTGAAAGTATATATATTACAGATAAACATATATAAACCAGAGTGTAAAAAAGTAATAATGATAATAATATGAAGCCTGAAAAATCGTTGTCCAAAAGGACTTGTTTCAAAAAGTGAAATAATAATATACATATGTAATGTTGTGTGCAGAAATATATGAGAATGAAAAATAAATAATAAAAAACCTATATGATTAAGCATATATGGTGATGTGATTGTATACACAAGAAAAACGCCTACACAGAGCGATATGTGCAGTGAAACTAAAAAATATAACCAGTGAATGTGCGCTATGTATATTCAAATAAATCTAGAGAAATAAATAACGATTTTAATCAATTATGTTGTGGAGTAAAAAGGAAGAATTAGATTATTGAAGTGACATTATATAACGTGTGTGTTTAAAAGCCATGATACTTGGATCTGGATAAAGATCGGCTTGTGTATGTTCTCATGAGCGACTAGAATTCGGTTTGAATCCTGGTCCGCAGTACAGAGCATGGAACCCACACCAATGCAGTGCCGACCAGGATAAATGTAAAAATATAGATAAAAAAGAAATATATGAAATGATGTTTCTAATAAAAACGGGGATCGCTATCAGCAGCAAATAGAAAAGCCAGGATAACCCGTATCTAACTTAACTTGCTTGTGTGCATATGTCTGCCTTTATCCATGTAAAACTACAAGCTGGATATATAGAAACTTGTCTCCGTCTGTACAAAAAATATATATATAAAGGACACAGATGTCAGTAGGTGAAAAAAAAAAAAAAACGAAGAAAAAGAAATCGTCTATAAGAAAACAAGAAGGGGCGGCAGGAGACACAAGAACCTCAAACAACGGACATTACAGTCTATGGGGCAAAATGAAACTCAGTGTTTTGAACTTTTCAAAAAGAGCTTTAAAAGAGGAGGAAATTAACCTCCTAGCAAGGGGCTTGAACTTTTGCCCAAATAGACATTTTGATTTGTTTAAAATAATCTTGGATGTAAATAAATTCTCCCGCACCCTGACACTTAGAAAACACTTCCTTGGTTCTTCTGTGGAACAAGAGGTTGCTGTGGACACTGATGGCACAGGTGAGTCTCCTCCTTCACCATAAATTTTACTGAAACTTGTGCATTGAATGATCTAATTGATCGAATGGAGGAATCAGATCCCTCCCCTGTTGATCCCACTGATTCACAAGACAAATTATTGTTCAGATCTAAATTTAGATCACATTTTTATCCAGTGGCATCCAGAGGGAGGGATATGGATTTGTTCCAAAAAATGGTGGAGAGTGATTTAACCCGCAGGCCCGCAGTTGCCACAGACAACCCATTGTAGATAATCTTACACAAAACGAAAGAGTAGCCCTTAAAACTTTAACATCAGATGCCAATATAGTAATAAGTAATGCAGATAAGGGTGGGATTGTGGTTGTACTAGATACTGAGACATACAAACAAGAGACATTACGTCAATTATCTGACACACACACATATCAATTACTTCCATCCAATCCCACTTTATCGTTTAAAAATAAACTCTCCACTCTTCTTGATAGAGCAGTCTCTGCAGGTATATTTTCACTTGAAGACAAGGAACTTTTCATTCCAGAACATCCCATTATGCCTATATTCCACCACTTACCCAAGGTCCATAAGGGACTTCATCCCCTTACAGGCTGACCCATCGTGGCTGGCATAGGCTCTTTAAATGAACGCTTGAGTGAGTGGGTGGATTCCCACTTACAACCTTTGGTAACCAGCCTGCCTGGTTACTTAAGAGACACAAAACATCTACTGAACAAACTCCAAAATTTTAAATGGGAAAATCATTACAAGTGGATCAGTTGCGATGTTACAAGCCTCTATTCTAGTATCCCACACCACCTGGGTCTTCAGGCAGTTGCCTGGGCCCTTAAGAAATCTGGAAAATATTCACTAACATTGCAGGAATTTATTCTACAAGCCTTGGAGTATTTACTCACCCACAACTTCTTCATGTTTGACGGGGGCTATTATCTTCAGAGATGCGGGCCTCTATGGGGGCGAAATTTTCGCCCTCACTTGCCAACATCTTTATGGGTTGGTGGGAGAGGTCCCGCATCTTTGGACCTGATAGCCCCCGCCGTTCAGATACAGTCTTTTACTGTCGCTTCATTGATGACCTGTTATTTATTACATCAGATGAGGATGCGAACCTTGACACTTGGTTATCTTATTTCAATAATAACGATCTCAACCTGAAATTCACGGGTACAATACGATCCCATAGCATAGAATTTCTAGATGTTAAACTTACAGGCACAGGGGGTTCTATTCATACCACCCTGTACAGGAAACCCACTGCAGGTAACACCCTTTTGAGAGCAGATTCTGCACATCCCAATCATACTATCCGAGGTGTACCATATGGCCAATTTCTGAGGCTAAAACGCCTATGTAGCACTTCTGAGAGCTTCCAAATGGAAGCGAACAACATGGCCCAGCGGTTTAAGGCACGAGGATATGGAGATGCCCTGGTGAATAAAGCATTTACCAGGGCCAGCACCATTCCTAGACAATCACTTTTACAGGATAAGAAATCACCACGTTCCTCTCTTAATAACATCCAGGTTTTTTCTACACCCTTCAGTGCAGAGTTCAATAAAATTAAAAACATAATCACTCGATATCTTTCTATCTTATCAAATGACCCTGCATATGACAAAATTCTCTCCAAAGGTATTAAAGTGGTCTCTCGTAGAGCACCTACTTTGGGGAGCTCTTTGTCACCTAGTCTGGTGTCGACTGAAACATCCAAATCCAACTGGTAAATCTTGTGGGCAATCACAAATGCGGCAAAAGAAGTTGCAATTATTGCAGCCACATTAGAAAAGGCAAATAGATAAAATCCTGCACAAATGGTAAAATCTTTAATATTTCCTCATTCATAACTGTAATATTCAATATATAGTATACGTCATCACTTGTGACATCTGTGAAATACAGTATGTGAGACGCACGACACGACGTCTTAGAGATCGTTTATATGACCATTTACACGACATAGAAAAGGATAAACTAACCAATGTAGCTAAACACTGGATTTTTGTGCATCAGAAGGACACATCGAGCCTCTATATTCAAGGCATAGAGAAAATTGTGACACCCATTAGAGGGGGAGATAGATTTTAATTACTTTGTAAACGTGAAGTGTACTGGATATTCTTTTTGAATACTAGAATTCCACTAGGTTTGAACTTTGAATGGGATGTTTCCTATTATTATGAGTAAAATCTTGACATCTATCCTCCCCATGTTTGTCACATCTCAATCCCCATTACAATCTTTACTAGAATATCAATGTTTTCTCTTTCATTGTTTGCTCCCTTATCATATACTTATAGTCAGAAAAAGCGATTAATTAGGTTGCACCCTTGATTGTCATCGTCCACATATACGTGTTTTTCTATATACATGAGTCATGAGTCACTTTCGTAGCTTTATAATTTCATGGGCGTTGAATGTTTTTCAATCAATAGGGTATTTTATATACATGAAATCCTACATATATAATTTATTATGGTTTTCAATATATATATATATATATATATTTATATTTATATATATATATATATATATATATATATATATATATATAAAATCTACAACCTTGTGGGAGTTCTTTTTGGGATCCATATTATTAGTTAGGACAATAGTCACTTTACATAAAAATATAATAATGTCCCTTCACTTTTGGATTCCTATATATATTATATCCTTTTTGGGTCAGGACTAGTGTTTCAAGTATATATTTAATATTAGTATGAGAATTAAAATTTTGTTATATAATTTTGTTATATAATTATTTAAATATTTCTACCGATCACTTGAAATATATCCATGGTCCTGATAAGCACAGTACAATCCTTCTGTGTACAACATAATTTTAATATTGTTGGAATTGTTTATTTAAGATATTATTTAGTTTTGATTAACAAAAAACGTTTTTATCATAGTCTTAGGGTCAGTTCACACTGGGGCGACTTGGGATCCGACTTGTACGCCCTCAAGTCGCCCCAAGTCGCCCCAAGTCGCTTTGCATTTAGGTTAACATGGTAGGCAATGGGAGCGTCTTAATTGACACTACTGAAGTCGCTCCGACTTCAGAAAAGACTCCTGTACTACTTCTATCCGACTTGTAGGCGACTTGTACCCATTCAACTCAATGTAAGTCGCCTGCAAGTCGGATCTCTCTGTAAAGTCAAGCGACTTTGCAGAGAAAACCCCTCCCTCCCCCCCTCCCTCCCAGAGAGGTGATTGGCCACAGGCGAAGTCGCCTGTCATGGAGGCGACTTGAAGTCGCCTCGTAATTTGCCGAAGTCGCGCTGAAGTCGCGCTAAAGTCGCGCTGAAGCCGCGTTGAAGTCGCGGTACAAAGTCGCGCTAAAGTCGTGTTGCCCATGTGTGAACCGACCCTTAGGCTCGGTTCACACTGGGGCGACTTGTCAGGCGACCTAGTCGCCTGACAAGTCGCCTCCCATTCTGTGCTATGGAACCGTTCTAATCGGAGCGACGCAAGTCGCTCCGACTTAGAAAAAGGTTCCTGTATTACTTTGGGGGCGACTTGGGGCGACTTGGGGCGACTTGCATAGACTTCTATGCAGAAGTCGTCTCGCAAGTCGCCCCGGCAGTCGTTTGCAGGTCGCTTCGCTGAGTCGACCTGCAAGTCGTGCCGCCCGTGTATGAACCGGGCTTTAGATTAATCTATCTACTCTATTGTCATGATTGAGTAAAACTTTTCATTTTCACTTTCTGTTATAGATCAGATTTGTCTCTTGAGCTAAATGTCTGCCTATGAAAAACTACCAACATTGTTTCATTTCTGTATTTTCTAAACACACTGCTGTATTATCATCAACACTTAATATCGGCTACATTTTTCATAAAATAATAGCAACGGATGGCACTTGTTGCTTTACGTTTCTCTCTCCTTTTTTTTTCACCTACTGACACCTGTGTCCTTTATATATATATATATATATATATATATATATATATATATATATATATATATATATATATATATATATATATATATATATATATATATATATATATTATTTTTTTTTTTTTTTTTTTTGTACAGACGGAGACAAGTTTCTATGTATCCAGCTTGTAGTTTTACATGGATAAAGGCAGACATATGCACACAAGCAAGCTAAGTTAGATACGGGTTATCCTGGCTTTTCTATTTGCTGCTGATAGCGATCCCCGTTTTTATTAGAAACATCATTTCATATATTTCTTTTTTATCTACATTTTTACATTTATCCTGGTAGGCACTGCATTGGTGTGGGTTCCCTGCTCTGTACTGTGGACCAGGATTCAAACCGAATTCTAGTCGCTCATGAGAACATACACAAGCCGATCTTTATCCAGATCCAAGTATCATGGCTTTTAAACACACGCGTTATATAATGTCACTTCATTTATCTTATTCTTCCTTTTTACTCCACAACATCATTTATTAAAATCGTTATTTCTTTCTCTAGATTTATTTGAATATACATAGCACACATTCACTGGTTATATTTTTTAGTTTCACTGCACATATCGCTCTGTGTAGGCGTTTTTCTTGTGTATACAATCACATCACCATATATGCTTAATCATATAGGTTTTTTTATTATTTATTTTTTATTCTCATATATTTCTGCACACAACATTACATATGTATATTATTATTTCACTTTTTGAAACAAGTCCTTTCGAACAACGATTTTTCAGATTTCATATTATTATCATTATTACTTTTTTACACTCTGGTTTATATATGTTTATCTGTAATATATATACTTTCACATACATACACATTACACAATATTATATCTCACACATCAACAATTATTCCTTTTTCTTTTACTATTTTTTATCTTTTCACTATTTATTTCTTCTTTTCCCACTGTT
The DNA here is from genome assembly GCA_037952925.1 of Lithobates clamitans. NCBI lineage: Eukaryota > Metazoa > Chordata > Amphibia > Anura > Ranidae > Lithobates > Lithobates clamitans. The sequence continues at coordinate 1,665,172 of JBBGZY010001072.1, forward strand.
TCTTATATATCATTTACATGGGAGTCTCTACCATTAAAGCCCATTAGTTTAACAACAGGTGCCGAGAATTGGCATGATTTACTTTCAGCTGTTGACAACGATCAATACGGTCACATGACCACTTAGGTTTCCAACATAGGCTTTATATATGTCATGTATTTCCATGTATGTCAGCTATGAGTAAGCACTCATCGTGAGTGTGAAACGCATCAGCTGTGTCTGTACGCCTCTGCTGTAGTGTTTTTGTGTTCCGCTATGATTTAGCTTTTCATCAATAAAAGCATTCATCATTACACCGATGTGCGGCTTCCAGCTTTTCTTGATTGTCCTGCTTCAAAATAAATTAATGAGTGGGCAAATTTTATATAATTTATCATAATTTGGATGATTGCGGGGAGGGCACTGGGTATTGTCACTGAAATGAAGAAAGTGCATTATCATCTCGTATCGGGACCTGGACATTACGGAAGAATAAATGGGCATGTGGTGGATGGGGTTGGTGGACCTATAGGCATGTCCTTCTTTTTTTTTTTTTGTAAGCCCCATGTTTATGGTGAGGCCCATAAACACTTATTGTGCACTATTTATTTAAAGCGCATCAATTTTATACTTAGTACCATAAACACTTTGACCTCCTCCAGAGTAAAATCCTTCCACTCAAATGGATTGGCGTATGATGATTGGGGGTTGTTGGCAATATGCTGCTGGGCATATAAATTGGTCTGGTCCACGATGAGTTGCAGCAAAGTGTCAGGCAAAAATAAATAAAAACAATCAATTTCAGTAAAATTTTGGGTATTGGCCTGCACACCTGGCTGAAAGGAGGATCCTGAGTCGGAAGGCAGCCATGTTGGATTGGCAAGACCAGCTGGAAGATGTGTAGTGGCCCTGGCTATTGGGGGATGTGTGCTGGAAGTTGGGGGATTTGAAGTTCCTGTGCTGGCATTTGGGCATGATGCTGTGGCAGTGTTGGTACTGGGCCTGGGCATTTCTTGTGGTCTTTCGCTGGCGGCAGCGCTGGTAGTGGGCCTTTGGTTTTGGCATCTATCGCTGGTGGAAGCTCAGGTACTGGGCCTTTGTTCTTGGGGTTTATCGCTGGCGGCAACGCTGGTACTGGGCCTAGGAATTTGATCCTGGGGTATATTGATGGTGGCTGTCTGGTTTCCAGAGCTCTGTGCCCTTTAAGGAGGGATCCATTCTTCCTCTGATTCATTTGCCGATCCACTACTTATGATTGGTTCAAATGCTAAATTTGATTCACAATCGGAATTGGCATTTGAATCTGATAAGAACTCCCCGCTGCTCTCATCAGTCATGGAGAGGATCTGGAATGCCTCCTCACTTGTATAGAATCTTTTCAACATTTTTTCTGATGGGTGGTGCAACGGGTGACAGGTGACGGTCACTGATGGGCGACAGGTGACAGGTGATGGGTGACAGGTAACGGTCACTAATGGGTAACAGGTGACGGGTGACGGTCACTGATAGGTGATGGGTGACGGTCACTGGTGGGTGACAGGTGATGTGTGACGGTCACTGATGGGTGACAGGTGACGGATGGCGTCACTGATGGGTGACAGGTGATGGGTGACAGTCACTGATGGCAGTCTCTGATGGTGACTGGTGCACTTATTTGGACTAATAGGTGACAGATGAGGGTCACGGATGGGTCACTGATGACAGTCACTGATGGCGGTCACTGATGACGGTCACTGGCGATGAACACTGATGGGTGACAGGTGCACCGCTGACGGCAGTCTCTGACGGTGACAGGTGCACTTTGTGGGCACTGATGGGTGACAGGTGCACTTTGTGGGCACTGATAAGTGACAGCTGTAATGGGGGGGTGTGATGTGACAGGTTCTCCTTTTTTGTGGTGTTGGTGCAGTACACTACAATACATAGATCGGTAACTCACTGCTCCTGGCTCTTCTCTCCTCACACTGGAAATGTTGTGTGTGGAGAGAAGAGCCGGTAACAGCTAATAACCGATCTATGTTTACATTTAGTGATCGGCTGTGAATGGATCACAGCCGATCACGTGGTAAACAGCCGCCAGCCATTGGCTGTTTACCCTTATCGGTGACGAGCAGTGTTTCTGGGAACACGCCACCACCGACATGACCGCGCTGCGCGCTCCCGATCGTGCACATGCGCAGTCTTAAGCGGGGAATACCATTTGTGACCGGCCATAACATAATCGCGGCCGATCACATGGTGAACAGCCATGCCCAATGGCTGTTCATCCCTGTCAGGGACGCGCTGTGTCTCGGGGACACGACGCCACCGACAGTGAAGAGCTGCGCGCCCACGATCGCACGCATGCCCTGTGTGAATGGACCTGCATTATATGACGGCGGCCCAGAACAAGAGCTGCACAGCTCCGTCTTCATATGACAGTGGGCGGGCGGCAACAGGTTAAAAAACTTTTTGTATCAAAAACCAGTAGAGATATACTAACATTTCGCTGATGAAGTCCCGCCCCCTTGGGACATAACACATACGGAACCACATGACTTTTGTTCGTGACGTCACCCGCGTCCTACGCGTTGATTCTCATGGAGTACATCACGAAATGCTGTGAATCCTTTGCACTGAGGCTTAGTGCATTACTTGTAAGTGCACCATTTATATTTTTGATTAATCTTTATTAAGATTACGGAGAGCACTATATATTATTGCTTCCTTTTTATGTTATCTACCTACCCGGAGTTGATGGTGAGAGTCCCTATGATTTAGCAAGTTTACCGGCATCCATGCAGTGCTAGAATTATCATTGGTAGAGGTTGTCACTGAGTCACCTTATCTATCAATTTATAATCACTTCATTGGACACTTGTTGGTGCTTGTTGACCATCTTATGCGAAGTCTTTATGTGGAGAGCATGGACTTTATATCATCATTTATTTAGTATTGTTTCTAAATGTTTTGCGCTGCACTGCTTTTTTTATATACTCACATTTACACTGTATATGACAAGCAAGGTAAAATATAAAACAGCCGGGACGATACACGATCCACAGCCCTGACCGGAAGTGACGCAAAGACGCTCAGTAACTCCACCCTATGCGTTTTGTTATTGAAGATGTCATCTGGAAGGGGCATCTTGCTACCCTTCCTATCCTTTTATAGCAGGTGGTATCCCAAATAGGTCTGATCATATGACATCATCTGATCGTATCACCCTTTTTGGTTGGTCTGGAAAACCAGTCTTTCTATTCTGTTGTGTGGACCCTGTTTTAATCGGGCTCACATGTACCAAGTTTAAATTCTAAATTATGTGGGTGTACATCGCCTTCCCTACCTGCCAGTACACTACCCCTCAGGTGCTGTACGGCACTCCTACTACATAGGTGTGCTGATGGAACCCAATATTTTATATGGTTTGTTTACAAATAAGCTGACCGGAAGTTTTACTTATTTAATATGAGGGGGTCACTACATGTTATAAATTTATAACCAAACATTAGTATGAATTTTGGTTCCATAAAACAGGCCTAGCCTTACAAGGGATCTATCCCATAAATAATACCACTGCATAACCCCAATATTGTACATATATTTTGCTTTGGAAAAATAAATAATAAACAATGTTAATAATACATTTTTTTCTTTTTTATTATAAAAAATATATATAAAAAATGTATGTTGAGAATTAGTTCTAAAATTAAAATCCTCACAGTTTATAAGCAAGGGGTGCATGGGGTATGATTGGGGGATCAAACCCTATGCCTTTATGTTTATAGGAGCTTGAATTTCACTTCTTTTTGCGGACTCATTATGTACCCAGTGTGCAATATATCTTTCTATAGGTTATGAGTCCACGCGCATGCGTATATGCATGTGCAATCATGTTCTCATATGTACATGTGTTCCACTTTCAGAGGACTTAGTGGAACCCAGGCTATTAGGTGTAAAACTTTTCATTAAAAGTTAATAATTATTTATTTGCTTTTGGGATCATTAGTAAACCCGAAGTAGAAATCACTATATGTGATTTAGATATGTTAAAATACAGTATGTTACCAGTTGCACATGTGTAGAAGTTTGAGGGGGGTACTATGAATGGCATACAGGCTGTGTCCCTATGGCGACAGCTCCTGTATGAATAGCCACAGGTAATACCCTAATGTTGTGATCAAAAGTTGGTGATAAAACAATTGAGGTCAATATCTATGTTTAGCCCTGCAGGTTGGAGAGTATCTAATTGGAAAATCCATTTAGTCTCATTTTGTGAGATTTTTGTTTTCTTATTCTCACCTCTCCAGTGACCTCTTATTTTGTCTATGGCATAGAAAACCATACATGATGGATCTCTTCTGTGGTAGTCTCTGAAATGTCTAGATACACTGTGTTTGTTGAATCCATTTTTTATAGATTTTATATTTTTTCTTCTTCTTCTCTTTCTTCCCTTCTATCATCATATCCCTGTCCATCAGTTTGATTTTTTTTAAAGCCAGCAGTTATTTTTCTTGTATCCTTTTTCTATAAACCTATTGATTACTATATTTGATTGTTCTTCCTAATTCTTTTGGTTACTACAGTTTCTGTACAAATGCTTGAGTTGGTCTTTGGTATATTCCCTTTCCATTGTGGATGGTGACAACTGCTGGTGGGAATATACCCATTTCTGTCCGTGGTTTTAAAAAACGTCCTGGTGCCAAAATTTCCATTATTTGTATATATCTGTAGGTCCAAATAATCAATACTTTGTCTACTCCAGTTTCCTGTGAAGGTAATCCCATAGATGTTTTGATTGCTTTCTTCAAAAAAATATCTGTAGTTCCTCTTCCGTGCCCATCCATACTATCACAATGTCATCAATGTTCCTCCGGTATAGTTTAAGGTTATCTCTTCTCACACTGTATATCTGTTCTTCTTCCCATCGGTTTAAAAGCAGATTTGCTACACGGGGTGCATATTTTGCTCCCATAGCTACCCCCTTTGTTTGGGTGTAGTATACCCATCAATATATTCCCCTAGTCGGAAAAAAAAGTGAGTTGATTCCACGTATTATTGGTCTGCCTGGAGGGTTTGTTTGATTCTTATGAATTTTCGGAACATAGTAAATGACCAGTGTTTTTGCCGAGTCAGGAACAAGAAGTCTTTGCCTCGTTTGATATAAGATTTAAGTTTATTTTCATACTCTGTCTTTGGCTTTTTATGAATTTTTTTATATGTATCTTGTGTCCTCAATAGATTATTCATTTCCGTTTCATAGTCCCTTTTTTAAAGATGACTAGGCCCCTGTCTTTGTCAGCCGGACAGATGACTATTTCTTTCTTATTTTCAATTTCTTTTATTGTCTTCCAGATGTTTTTTCTTTTGGATTTATTCACTTTCAGTTTTTTGATGTCTTCTTCCATCATCCTTTTGAAAACTTCTAGACTCTCATTGTGTTGCATTTTCGGGTTGAAAATTGAATTATTTCTTAAATTTGAATGTGTATACTGTGTATTTTCCTTTACTCATTGGTTCCCTTCCTTTAAAGCAAAAACGAACTTCTGTAGGACTATATACAGTATCTCACAAAAGTGAGTACACCCCTCACATTTTTGTAAATATTTTATTCTATCTTTTCATGTGACAACACTGAAGAGATGACACTTTGCTACAATGTAAAGTAGTGACTGTACAGCTTGTATAACAGTGTAAATTTGCTGTCCCCTCAAAATAACTCAACACACAGCCTTTAATGTCTAAACCGCTGGCAACAAAAGTGAGTACACCCCTAAGTGAAAATGTCCAAATTGGGCCCAAAGTGTCAATATTTTGTGTGGCCACCATTATTTTCCAGCACTGCCTGCCTTGGGCATGGAGTTCACCAGGGCTTCACAGGTTGCCACTGGAGTCCTCTTCCACTCCTCCAGGGCGACATCACGGAGATGTTGGATGTTAGAGACTTTGCACCCCTCCACCTTCTGTTTGAGGATGCCTCACAGATGCTCAATAGGGTTTAGGTCTGGAGACATGCTTGACCAGTCCGTCACCTTTACCCTCAGCTTCTTTGGCAAGCCAGTGGTCATTTTGGAGGTGTGTTTGGGGTCGTTATCATGTTGGAATACTGCCCTGCGGCCCAGTCTCTGAAGGGAGGGGATCATGCTCTGCTTCAGTATGTCACAGTACATGTTGACATTCATGGTTCTTTCAATGAACTGTAGCTCCCCAGTGCCGGCAGCACTCATGCAGCCCCAGACCATGACACTCCCACCAACATGCTTGACTATAGGCAAGACACACTTGTCTTTGTACTCCTCACCTGGCTGCCACCACACAAGCTTGACACCATCTGAACCAAATAGGTTTATCTTGGTCTCATCAGATCACAGGGCATGGTTCCAGTAATTCATGTCCTTAGTCTGCTTGTCTTCAGCAAACTGTTTGCGGGCTTTCTTGTGCATCATCTTTAGAAGAGGCTTCCTTCTGGGATGACAGCCATGCAGACAAATTTGATGCAGTGTGCGGCGTATGATCTGAGCATTGAAAGGCTGACCCCCCACCCCTTCAACCTCTGCAGTAATGTTGGCAGCACTCATACCTCTATTTACTGAAGACAACCTCTGTATATGACGCTGAGCACATGCACTCAAATTCTTTGGTCGACCATGGCGAGGCCTGTTCTGAGTGGAACTGCTGTATGGTCTTGGCCACCGTGCTGCAGCTCAGTTTCGGGGTTGTGACAATCTTGTTATAGCCTAGGCCATCTTTATGTAGAGCAGCAATTCTTTTTTTTCAGATCCTCAGAGAGTTCTGTGCCATGAGATGCCATGTTGAACTTCCACTGACCAGTATGAGAGAGTGAGAGTGATTACACCAAATTTAACACACCTTCTCCCCATTCACACCTGAGACCTTGTAACACTAACGAGTCACATGACACCAAGGAGGGAAAATGGCAAATTGGTCCCAATTTGGACATTTTCACTTAGCAGTGTATGCATTTTTGTTGACAGTGGTTTGGACATTAATGGCTGTGTGTTGAGTTATTTTGAGGGGACAGCAAATTTACACTGTTATACAAGCTGTACACTCACTACTTTACATTGTAGCAAAGTGTCATTTCTTCAGTGTTGTCACATGAAAAGATAGAAGAAAATATTTACAAAAATGTGAGGAGTGTACTCACTTTTGTGAGATACTGTATCTAGATCTTTATCAGGTGCATACTTTAGTCCCAAATCTAGTACCTTTAATTCTTCATCATTAAAAAAAGCTTCACTTAGGTTAAAAATTCTTCCTCTTAATACTCTTGTCTTCTTTTTCTTGATCCCCCGTCGTTTACCTCTGGTCCATTTTCTGTTCCCCATCTTTGGGGTCTGTGGGTGTGTTCTCGTCTCTCTTCCCACTGGTTTCCTTCTGGTTCCCAGTTGTTCACTCTCTCTCCTGTATGCCTGGGTCCCCTTTGTTGCCATGTGTTTTGCCATCCCTGATGTCGTGGGGGTACTCGGTACTGATTTCCATCCTCCCTGTGATCTGTGTGGTCCGTTTCCTCCTCTTAGTCCTGGTGGTCTCCCCCTGTGGCCCCTGGGGAAAAAATCCCTCCTATATTGAGGTTCCCTATAGGGAGTGTCTTGGTACGCATACCTGAGTGGGGAATACCTATTTGGATCTCTTGGTATTCTGGGTGTTCTCTGTGTAATGTTTGGCTGTTGAGCCCTAATTGGGCTTTGTCCTTGTTGTCCACAACTCCTGTGGATGGGGCTTCTTTCATTTCTTCCATATGTAGGGGTTGCTTCCTCCCCTTGTTCCTTAGTGTTCTGTTTGTGCCAAGGTGCTTTTTCCCTTTCCTCTAAATTTTCTCTTGATTCATCAATCATAGAGATGTTAATATCTCCCTCATTATAGTTTTCATCTGTTTTCCATGCATAGACCTGTTGGTTTCTTTAGTCCAACACATCTCTAGGAAATGTTTTCTGTTTTGTTGTATTTCTTTATCATATTTTTTGACTGCTTCTTGAAGATTGGTTTCTTTTTATTTGTATTCCCTCTATTCTATGAATGGTAGTAGTTGATCCTTTATTTGTAATATTTATGCCTCTATATTTTTTAGTTTAAATTGTCTTTTTTATAATAGATCCGTTTCACTTTGGTTAAAGAAATGGTACCATTCCTCCATTAACCCTTTATCATTCACTGCATCAATTGGGGAAACATTGGGATGTTCTTAGTCTCCTTGGAGTGATTTTCTCTGAGATGTACATTTCTAATGTTGCTACATCCCACCATACTCTTAATTGTTTCTCCATACTATGTCTTAGTTATTTAAACAGACTGTCTATGCCTTGTTTATTAACAACCTGTTCTTGGTTGAAAACCTCTGCTAGGTTTATATTTCATATATTTAACAATACAAATTGCTGCAGAACCAATTGGTGCATGAAAAGCCCCACTGATTGGTTCAAATTTGTTGTTGGTTCCGCACAATGGGTTTGAGAAAACAAAGAACTGCTGCCCCTACAGATACAGCTACCTGGGTGGAGTACAAGAGTTAATTTGTGAGAGATGTAGGTGTGGCACTGTTCATATAAGATCTGTGTCTTGCAATGTGATTTAGAATATACTTGGATGTGCTATAAGGATTGGAGTAATCTAAGGTGACCGATGCTAACAATTGCCATCCTAAATAGAGAATAAATGATATACAAAGCTAAAAATGATTAGCAAACATCTGAAGTAATGAGTGTTTGTTTTTTCTTGTGTGCTGCAACTTTTAAATAAAACCTTGAAGTGATAGGTGCTTCAAATACATATGTGTTACAACCCCTGCATTAGATATATAACCATCAAAATAATGCAGTACATATATGTAGTTGCAGTCTTTCAAACAGTATACTAGAAAGTGCATTGCAAAAATAAATACATAAATAAAATAAATATATTAAATATATATTCCCAAATAAAGTGACTGGTGCTCTTCAAAAAAGTGACTTTTCATGTGTTCTTCCGTCTATAGTGCTGGTGCTCTTTATGGGGCCCCTTTTGGAATTACACTCACCGAATTTCCTCACCCCACACATTGGTATTGCGCATTCACAGTATATGCCACTGTGCAGCACTCTATGGATCCTCGGTGTGTTTCATTCTGATACAATCCTCTGTGTTTCTCATATATGGAAGAAGAAAGTACTCATAGCATATACCACTTTAAAAAACTTTATTGTATCAAAAAGCAGTGGAGATATACTTACATTTACACTGTATATAACAAGCAAGTTAAAATATAAAACAGCCGGGATGATACACGATCCACAGCCCTGCCCAGAAGTGGCGCAAAGACGCTGGTGAGACTGCATTGAGGGGCACTGGTTAGGCTGCAGTGATGGGCACTGATGAGGCTGAAATCAAGTGAGTCCTCCAAGTTATATTACAAAACTTGAAAATCCTCCAAATTGAAGGAAGGTGAATGGACCAAAATACACTGTGCTGTAACATCCTCCTGTGACTATGACTGGGTATTGACAGACAATAGTGAATCCAACACCACGAATAGTGCACGCTTACCAGCTGCACAAGCTATTAAAGCTTGTGGCTAACACCAAGCCCAGCCACGGTCTTTTCCTCCAGGAACCGCAACAAATGGCAGATCGAACCACAGACAGCTTCCATACACCACTATCAGACTGATGATCTTGTCAATGGCCAGGGAAAACAGCAATCGGAAATAATGGTCAAACCAGCCTCCTTAGCTGCCACTTCCAGCAAGGTCTCCACTCTACTTCAGGAAGGAACTTCAAGTTTTGTAATTTAACTTGGGGGACTCACTTGATTTTTGTCACATGGATCACAATTGGAACTTTTTGATATTTACTTTATAAGTGAGTTTATATTGTATTCTATATTGTATTATATGTTGGTCATTTAGAGCGCAGCTCCCATTATTTACTTATATACTATACTATATTTATAGGTTGGGTTACAGCACAGTTTTTCTTATTGCACTGTTGAGGCTGCATTGATGGGCACTGCATTGATGGGCATAGTCTCTTAAATGGACACAAAGAGGACCAGCACACACGCACGCGACATCATTACGCGTTGCGCCATGCGCCCCTGCTTACTGGGCCTGCTGCAAACCTTCTAGCTCTACCAACCCCGATAGAGCAAAGGCCGCCGCCTCCCTCCAAGTCCCTCCCTCGCCTCGGCAAACAGTGCCTGGAACAGTGGAAGAGGAGAGGACAGACCAGCCAGCCACAGCAGGGCCAGGGTGTCAGCCAAGCAGCCACCCATGCCGGTGACCCACCCACAGCAGGGCCAGGGTGCCAGCCAGCCACCCACAGCAGGGTCAGCCAGCCACCCACAGTGATCCACCCACACCAGGGAGCCAGCCAGCCACAAATGGTGCCAGCCAGCCAGTAACAGAGGACACGGGAGGCAGCCAGCCACAGAGAACGCGGAAGCCAGGCAGCCACAGAGGACGCGAGAACCAGCCACAGCTACAGTACCCATAGTTAAGGTAAGAGGAGCGCTACACAGTGCTAATTTTATTTCTACTTTGTGAGAGGTTGGGGCAGGGGTGAGAGTCATGGCACAAGGAGGGGGGTCCCATGAGGACCAGAGAGAATAAAGGTGTACACTGTACACTCTGTTAGAAAGAGACTCCCTCCAGGACCCATTAGACTCCTTTGTAGTCTCTAATGGGTCCTGGAGGGGGGTGTCTCTCTAACAGGGGCTCTCTAGTGGATCCTGTTAGAGAGAGACCCTCCTCCAGGTCCCATTAGACTCAGTTGAAGACTTTAATGGGGCCTAGTGGGGACGCTTTCTAACAGACTGTCTAATAGACACTGTTAGAGAGATACCCCCCTCCAGGTCCCATTAAAAAGAAAAAAAGGCAGAAGTTGTACTTTATGCAAAATGTAGGGGTGGGGTCGGGGTGGGCCATGGGCAGGGCCAGGGATGGGTCATGGGTGGGTTCAGGGTTGGGTCATAGGCGAGGCCTGACAGGGGGCCCTTGCTTTATTTGGTCTGGGGGCCCTGAGTGTTGTTAGTCTGCCCCTGTGCATCGTTATGGTAAAGTTTAGGGATTGTGAATTGGTACTATTGTCAGGTGGTGCCGAAGTGACCACTGGGTCCATGGATGGAGAAGGACTGGTTAAAACCAGAGAAAATGTAATGCTGGGTGGTGGTGAAAGCTGGTCTGTCTCGATGCTGGCCTTTGGGTCCCCACCTCCCTTGCACTTTGCACTTCCGTCTGGCATCGCCGGTCATCCAGACACACCTGTTCCATCCAAGGCTTGGTCCTCCTAGCTTCCGGCTCCGTGCCCTGGTCGATTGGTTGGCTAATCTTTTCTCCCACACAATCTGTGCACACGAGGTAGCATCATCAGGCTTTCATGGAGTACCGGTGTCTACACAACATCCCGCGGTCCGCAGCACCGCCAGCCTTCACGCTAGCCCGTATCTCTGCCACCGGCCAGTGGGTTTCCACTCTGCATAGCATGGACACTGGCATCCCCCCCCCCCCCGTGCTTCACAACCTGAATCTCCAGTTGACGTTAACTCCTCATTGCCCAAGAGACCTCCAGTGGTATCATAGGCTTTTTTATTTACAACCTTTTATTTACTAATTTTATTCCCAGCCATCAATGTGTATTGAAGGTATTAAACATTGTCCCTGTATTTATAACTTTTGGTTACATTGACTTTGTACTCACCTCTACATCCAACCCATCAAGCGCTGTCCACCAACATTTTCCATGTTTGTTATTTCTGGTTCCCGGTTTAGAAAGATGGCCGGGCGGAACCACTATTTTTGTAAACAAATGCTGGTTATCTGCATTTCCTTTCCTCTGCGCTGTCAATGTCTGAGGAAAGCAAAGTCGATAACAGGCTTTCTTGTTACAGGGGCATTTATATTGAAAATCAGGGCATTGATCAGTGCAGCCCCATCAATGTCAATCAGTGCAGCATATCAGTGCCCATCAGTGCCACTTATCAGTGCTCTTCAGAGAGCATTAGACAGGCAATAAGGAGGCCTTGTACCCCTCACTGCCTGCTTGAACTCCCCAAAAATATGATGAAAAATATAATACTGCTTTAACCACTTGCCTACCGGGCACTTTCACCCCCTTCCTGCCCAGGCCAATTTGCAGCTTTCAGCGCTGTCACACTTTGAATGACAATTGCGCGGTCATGCAACACTGTACCCATATGACATTTATATCATTAGAGTTTTCTTTTGGTGGTATTTAATCACCACTAATGGTGGAAATAGGTGAAGGGGTGCAGCTAAAATCTCCACCCCCGCCACCTCCACCATATATATGGGCAGGGCAAAGGGGGTGGAATCAGGGATGGAGCCCCTGAAAATTAAGTTTCACCTAGGGTGTCAAAAATCCTTGCACAAGCATTGGTTGTGGCCGCTGTTGCTTGGTGAGTCCCTTTACCCTGGCTGCGCCCTCTGCTAAGGACTTTATCCTGTCTGTGCCCTGTGCTAAGGAATTTACCCTGGCTGTTCTAAGGATTTAACACATGCAGTACCAGATTGTGACCTGCTACTCACTGCATGGATTGTTTCCCTATGGACTAAGTCTCTGCTGTACTAGATTACTGCCTCTGGACTTATCTTTTGATGTACCCTATTGCCACCCTGTTAGATTTCTGTATATCCCTCACGGTGTTGGAATTATTGCCCTGTGGCCTTCCCCTTATCTGACTCCCTGCTTTTTCAGCCCCCAGAATGAAGAATCCCTTGGCCAGGGGCCCTAAAACCACTCTTGCTCTCTGCGTGTGGTCTGTTCCACCCACACCTCCATCACAGGCGGAAAGGGCACTATAATTGGTAGAGCAAGTTTTGAATCAAAATTTTGCTAATTGACAGCAAAGTACGTTTTTAATAATTTGCTTGTCTCTCTCCCCCTCCCTCTTGATATAAATGCTTTTATAAAATAGAAACTAGAAACAAATAGAAACTAGCATCATTTTGAACAAAAAACTTTGTATAGAGACCTTCATACTTAATGTGTCTTGTTTTGTTTTTCTTAAGATTCAGTAATTACAGCACTTGTTGGATACACCCATTACAGCTGCTATTAACATTAGTTTAATGAGTAGCTTAAGTGATGGGCGAGATTGCCATAAAGTTGCTTATACATCACTATTTACACTTGTAAAGGAGCCAGAACAATAAAGCATAACTCATATAGCAGGGTACTATAAGCACTACAAAGGTACTGTTACAGTTTATTGCCCTCCATGTATACTTAAATTAAAAGTAAAATCTACAGGAAACTTGGTGAGAGGATTTTGATAAGATTTTGAAATGAAGAATTGATAGGACTTTAAACTTTCAAATTTTAAAAAAGAGCCTAAAGTCCAAATTAGGCCCCTTTCACACTGGGGCAGGAGCTTAATCGGTGGTAAAACGGCGCTATTTTTAGCGCCGCTTTACTGTGGTTTTAGCGGCGCTATTCAGGTGTTAGCGGGGCAGTTTTAACCCCCACTAGCAGCCGAGAAAGGGTTAAAACCACCCGCAAAGCGCTTGCTGGCAGAATAGCCGCGGTGCCCCATTGATTTCAATGGGCAGGAGCGGTGAAGGAGCGGTGTATACACTGCTCCTTCACCGCTCCAAAGATGCTGCTAGCAGGACTTTTTGGCATCCTGCCAGCGCACAGCTCCAGTGTGAAAGCCCTCGGGGCTATCACATTGGAGAGACAGCGGCGGCTGTTTCAGGGCACTTTGCAGGTGCTATTTTTAGCGCTGTAGCACCTGCAAAGTGCCCCAGTGTGAAAGGGGTCTTATACTTTAATAAATATCTTCTTACTCAATGATGTATACTGATGAGTGTTTGGTACAAAAGTTCATCTCATTTGAAAGACTGTTTTAAATATGTAATGGTTAACAGCTTCAAATACAGCCAATGCATTTTAGGGGAACAAAAGCCTCCCACCCCCCTTCTTCAGGGCTTGAGCAATTGATGTTAATAAAATCAGGACAGAATGCACTAGTGGACCTGTGTTAAAGCTTGATGAAGGCTAACGTCTCCTGACAACATTAAAGGCAGCCGGCTGCCTGACACCCATTGAAATCCTGTCATTCCTATCGATTGAGGCTGCTAGCAGGGATTGTTGTATAGTGGGGGGGGAGATGTAAGGCTCGATTCACACCTATGCATGTTGCTTTTGAGCGTTTTTGGAGGTTTTTTTTTCATGCTTGCCACGTTTTTGAGCAGCGTTTTTGCCGCGTTTTTGCCGCGATTTTGCCGCGATTTGTGTTTTGTGGGGTTTTTTTTACAGTTTTTTTTACGGTCTTAAAAAAAATGTAAAAAATAAATAAATAAATTTAAAAAAAAAAACGTCAAAAACGCATCAAAAACGCACCAAAAACGCTGCAAAAACACTGCAAAAACGGTGCACTTGCGTTTTTGATGCTTGTCCATTGAATTCTATTACATGCAAAACGCTGCATTTTGCATGAAAAAAAGTCCCTGACCCTTTCCAAAAATGCAGAGAAACAAAAAAGCATTGATGTGAACATGTTCCATAGGAACCCATGTTAAAAAATTCCCGTGCATTTCTGCAAAATGCAAAATGCATCAAAAAACGCGCTAGTGTGAATGGAGCCTAAAGGAAGGAACTGAAAGAAGGAATGTAGGCCTTTTGCTGTCGACTGCTAGCATGCAGGTGCTGCTCCCGTTGAGCTACTTGGTGAATGTTGACATACACTTGGTACCCAAATGACCAATCTTATGACCACACTTGAGATGCTGGGGCAGTTACTGCCAGTGACTAAGGTGCGATATGCAGCACATATATTCAAAAAGACACAGCTGAGCAGGACCAGGGGATAGCAGTGGCCTGCACTTGTGGAGCTCTGCCATATTGTGGAAAAGTGTAGGTGCTCACTCCACTCCTCTGTGAGCTGCCACTGGATGGCATCCTACCTCACTGATGTTGTGCCTCTCCCTTTTTCCTCCACTAGGTCTAGTTGTGACTGTTGTCCCCTTCCTCAAAGCTCTAGTTCAGGGATATGCAATTAGTGGACCTCCAGCTGTTGCAAAACTACAAGTCCCATCATGCCTCTGACTCTGGATGTCATGCTTGTGGCTGTCAGAGTCTTGCTATACCTCATGGGACTTGTAGTTCTGCAACAGCTGGAGGTCCGCTAATTGCATATCCCTGCTCTAGTTGCTCTCCTCTTCAACTTCTGATGATCCTCTTGTGGTAAGTAGGTGGTGCTGAGCTCAGATAGTTTAGCTGACTCTTCCATGCCATTTTGTGGGACAATGGCAGGAGTAGCTGTGGCTGAGAGAACAGGAAGCTTTTGCAGTTGAAGATGACTCTATGTTT
The DNA here is from genome assembly GCA_037952925.1 of Lithobates clamitans. NCBI lineage: Eukaryota > Metazoa > Chordata > Amphibia > Anura > Ranidae > Lithobates > Lithobates clamitans. Next base: position 1,680,456 of record JBBGZY010001072.1, read on the forward strand.
CTCTGGGCCTGGGAGACAGAGGAGGGGAATGATGAAGGCTTGGTTAGCCATTTCATCATTTTCTCTGCATTCTCTGGCTCTAAAGCACTCACACCAATTTGGCCTGAGGAAACGGTTACTGCTCGCCCACTGATAGCATGGGAACAACCTTTGTTCGAAGTTTACCGAGTAAAGAATTATTCCTCTTCTTCTAGAAAATGACATCAAAGCCTCCTCTCCTGGTCAGCTAGACTGCATGCTCAGATAAGGGTATGGTGTGGATTTTGGCAGGGCATGCTTATTATTTCTTGTTTTTTGCGTGAGGTGCCCCTTTGAAATCCAAAATGTCTGATATGAATATTGGGAGGGGGGCCATACACCTTTTTTATAATAATTTGATAAGAATTTGTATTCTTAACATAATAGTAATTGTTAGCATGGATGAACAGTTGGGACCATTTTACAGTTTAACATTTTAACAATTCTAGATTCCTTGTCAAAAACCCATTCTAACTGAGTAATTTAGAGTATTTTAGAGTAAACTGAGTAATTTAGAGTATTTTAGAGTATGATAAAGTAAAATAAAATAAAATAGGAATAAAATAAAAACAAAAATATAAAAATAAAGAATAAACAACAAAAAAATATATAAAAAAAAAACGGGAAGGGAAAGTAATGACTGAAATTGTTGTACCTATGTGTAATAAAGTGTAATTTTAGTCCAGAGGCTATGTGGAGCAATAGGATAATTTTTATTATACCACTCAGAGTATTTAAACATTGTCATAATTTGTGTTATTTCTGTATTAGTCAGAGAACTTTCCATGAATGTTTGCCAACTTTTAAAAAAGCGGTTTGTTGAATTAAAAGCGTGGTTTGATATGTCCAATTTTTCAATATATAGAAGCATTTTCAGATCTTTTTTCACTATTGAGAATGATTGTGGAGTAGGGACCATCCAGGATTTTAGAATGGCTTTACGTGCTGTCAGCAGACATAACCATGTCCAGGTCGATATTTTGGGTTTGTGACTGGGATTAGCGTATTCCGGAATGTCATCATGACCAAAAAGACATAACATGGGATGTTTAGCTATCTGTGTTGAAGTGATGCCAAAGATATAATAGAGGATTCGGTCCCAGAATGTTAATATCTCTGGGCATTCCCAGAAACGATGTAAGAGAGAAGGATAGAAGGACTTGCACCAGGAGCAAGTAGCAGCTAAAGTATCTTTTTTATTAAACAGGAATGGAACTCAAGCTTTGTATATAAGTTTGAATTGGGTTTCCCTCCAATTTTCTATTATTATAAGATGACAAGTCTTGAGATATCCTTTTAAGATTTTTTTTCTGATGTTTTCATCTTCAAAATCTTTTTGCCAGCTTTTTAAGATAGAATGTCCTTGAGTTTTTGAAAAATGGAAGTTTAGAGGAGCATATAGTTTTGATATAGAGTATGCTGAATGCTCAGTGGCTTGGTCGATAATTGAATGTTGAAAGGGATTTCTATTTTTGGTTAAAGTATTATTTGAAGAATGATACCAAGTGTCTGAAGATGGGTTCATGATGAGATGGCAAATCATACTCTGTTGATATTTCACTGAAGGATTTGAACTGAGTTGAGTTAGGTTTAAAAAGTTCTGACGCTTTTGTAGGGCCTTTTGAAGTTATTGTGCAATGTTAGCTGGATGAAAATTGAAGCTGGGAGGCCTAATGATCTCCACACTGAGCGCCAGGCCATGAATGTGTCTAATCAGTATATTTTGTTGTAAATTTGAGGGCAGGTTGTTGAATTTGCTATAAAGTAGAATCAGTAGGTTATAGGGTTGAACATATTCCGATTCCAGTATATTATTTGTATAGGATGAGTTTCCCAATAGCCAGTCAATGCCTAGCCTAAGAAAGAATGCCAAATTATAGGTTCTAATAATTGGTATACCAGCCCCTCCTTCACTCTTTGGGAGATAAAGTTTAGACAAAGATATTTTAGGTTTTTTAGCCTTCCATAGAAATGAATTTAAAGCTCTGTTGAGCGTTTTTATATCTGAGTGTTTGAGCAATAGTGGGATTGTTTGTAGCGGGTATAATAATCTGGAAAAAGAGACCATCTTAAATAAATTACATCTCCCAAACAGAGATAAAGGTAGGTTCATCAATGCTTCTAATTCTCTACAAATCTTGGCAATAAAAAGGGGATAGTTCAAATAATATAGAGATGCAGGTTCTTTGCCTATTGATATGCCCAGGTAGGTGATAGATTGAGACGCAACACTAAATGGGGAAGTGGATTTCCAATTTCTTGCTTTTTTTGCATTCAGTGGTAGAATTTCGCTTTTGGCGAAGTTTATTCAATAACTTTCATATCTACGGCTGAGTTGGAGGTGAAAATTAATATATCATCCGCAAAGAGGGCTGTGCGTAGATTCATATTGCCAATGTTAATGCCTGAAAGAGTGGTTGTACTTTGTAGGTGTCTGGAAAGTGGTTCTAAAGCCAAAATAAATAATAAAGGTGAAAGAGGACATCCTTGACGGGTCCCTTTTGTAAGTCGAATAATTTCTGATATATAACCTGAAGTAATCAGACGTGCGTTTGGGGAAGAATACATATTTTTGACCAACTCCGTAATAGGACCCGTGAAGCCTAGTTTCTGCATCACCAAGAAGATCCAGAGCAGGCTGATATCATCAAAGGCCTTCTCAGCGTCTAATAAAATTATTTCCGCATCTATATCTGGGTGAGATTTAGCCAATTCAAGGGCAATAATAGTTTTCCTAATATTTAATGTGGCCGATCTACTCTTGACAGAACCTGCCTGAGCTGGGTGTATGATGGGAGGATGGATGTCCGCTAATCTGGATGCAATTATTTTGGATAAGATTTTTGCATCTAGGTTTATTAGGGAAATGGGCCTATAGGATGCTGGGTTTGTAGGGTCCTTCCCTTTTTTTGCAATTAGCTTGATATAAGTTTGAAAACCAGTTGGGAGATAGGGTCCTCCCTCCCATATTGCTTTGAATGCTCTTAACAGGGAGTCTAAAATGAACTCTTGGAAGGTTTTAAAGAATTCTGCTGTGTACCCGTCTGGGCCAGGGGCTTTATTATTAGCTAGATGTTTTATGGTGTTTGTAATTTCCTCTGGGGTAATTGGGGCATTTAGTATTTCCAGCTGTGTGGACGAAAGTTTCGGGAGTTGTAAGTCATCTAGAAACTTCGTAGCTGCTACTTTATCAATAGGATCTTCTGTGTACAGATCTGTATAATATTTAGCCAGAATTTTAATAATTTCTGGGTGGTCATTTACCAGGGAGCCTTTTGAATCTTTTAAAGATAGAATATGTGTGGGCTGAAAGGGTCTTCTGGATAATATCTTTCCTGACTTGTTTCCATATTTATGAAAATATGGAGCTGTATAAGATGATTTAATTTGTTCCTGCTGTTCGACCCACGCATTGAACTGTCGTTTTACCTCATGCCACTTTTTCTTATTTTCTAGATTATTTTGTATAATCAGTGCTGATTGAGCTTTACGTAAGTTATAACTGGCTATATGATATTGTTAAGTGCAGGTTTTTTGAAGTTTGAGACATAAGCTATCATTTTCCCCCTAAGAAAAGATTTACCTGCTTCCCAATACAGGTTTGTGTTTATTATGTAACCTGCATTTGATAGTTCATACTCAGCCCATGCACTGCGTAAGTTTTGGTGAAAGTCCTCATTTTTAGTCAAATAGGATGGAAACCTCCAGTGATTGAAGTTACACTGACGTTGCCTCAATTCTAGCTGTAAAGAGATAGGGCTGTGGTCAGATATAACTATATCACGAATCTCAGAATTTTTGATTAATGGTATTGTTGCTTGGGAGCAGAACAAATAATCGAGTCTTGAGAAAGAATTGTGTGGATGTGAAAGAAAAGTGAAATCTTTCTCTAGGTGGTGCGATAGAGGCTATATGTCTTATAGATTGAGTAGTGACATTATCTGGTTAAGAAGTGTGTGGTTGGAGGGTGTTGGGTTACTAGTTCCCAATGTTAAGCATTGGGATGATGATTTGTCTTCCATAGGGTCCATACTGAATTAAAATCCCCTCCTATTATGTGTATATTTCTGGAATTTTCAGTACCCATTCTGATAGCTCTTGGAAAAAAGCTTTAACAGGTGAGTTTGGAGCATAGACATTAGTGATTGCAATGTTTTGAGAGGATATAGATAAATGCATGGTCAATATGCGTCCTTAAGTGTCTGAATCTACTGAGTTTAATTTATAGGACAATTTTTTTTTAAAAGGATAGTGACTCCTGCTTTGCTTCCTAAGGCTGAGAAGCTAATGACTTCTCCCACCCAACTTGCGCATGCGTTGGATATCTGCTTCTGAAATGTGAGCCTCTTGTAGTAGAGCAATGTCTGCATGTAATCTTTTTTAGGTGGGGAAGAACTTTCATTCTTTTGTTTGGGGATCTCAGGCCCTTTACGTTCCATGAAATTATTTGCATATTAGAAAAATTTGATTAGTAATGTTTAAAGCATTGATATGAACTTTACATCTGGGCATAGTAGGGACAAAAGCCTTAAGCCTTCGATTGTTATTTTGTGTGTAGCTTTTGGTTGTTTTACTGTTTTATGTGAATGTACATTTTTCGTCAGTAAAATGATAAAAACAGGCTGGGAAAGAAAAATTAAACAATAACAGAAACAATAACATAAACTGAAAAAACATTAGCTACTTTTTTCCGCATGAGGAAAATCACCTAACAGATCTAAGCTACCAGTGACCATGAAAAATATTGAAACGTTAGCCTTACCTATTTAATCGTTTTTGCTATTATAACATGAATGTCAGATATATGCAACGAGTTCAAAAGTGTTCAAAAGACAATAACATAACATAAAGGTGAAAGACCTTATTTACTGAGCGGGGAAGCATCAGAAAAAAGATGTGATTTGCACCCATAATATGTATCAGGAGTGATAGAGATACTTGTTGATCATTTATCTAACTTTGGACTATGGATTTGGCTGACCCAAAGATTTGTAGCGTTTAGCAGGTGTTGTTCTAGGGCTGCGTTGTTGGTTAGCTGTTTGACTTTTGTTTGTGGGGGGAGCCGTTGTTGCTTCTGGGACTGTTTGTATGGCTATGTGGTTCATCTACAAGAGAGTTTATAAAATCTTCAGCATCAGAAGGCGATTTAAATTGCATGTTGTTTCCCGTGGGGGATTGCACATATAGAATTGCTAGATAGGCCAAGGTGAATTTTATGCACATTTGAAATAGAGTGGTGCATATATACTTCACGTTGGTGCGTTACTTCTGCAGAGTAATCTGCAAATAATAGTAACCTATGGCCATATACTAAGAGTGATTTAGATTTTCTATAGATTTTCAGTATGGCCGTTTTATGCATGTAGTTGAGATAACGGACTATGACAGATCTTGGGGATGAGCTATCTTGTAGCAGAGGTCCCACTCTGTGCGCTCTTTCTGCCACACATATCTTGAAAATTCCCAGTGCTTTAGGAATTTTTTTGGCACACATATCCATCAGGACATTAGGTTTGAATAATTCTGGGAGACCAATTACTCTCAAGTTATTTCTCCTGGATCTGTTTTCTAAATCTTCCACTCTGTCCAGCAGGTGGTGCTGCAGCTTGTTCTGCTGTGATATGGTATGAGTGGCTACCTGCAGCTCACCCTCCAGAGTGGAGATTCTCTGTTCTGCTTCATTGATTTTCTATGTGTGTTCCTGAGTGTCACGATGGAACTGCTCTAAACTGTGTGTGACAGCTTTGTCTACAGCTTGAGTGATTTTAGGGGTGAGTAAATCCACTACAGCTTGTGCTATTTTGTTGTGTGAATTGTCCTCACCTGTGCTGCTTGATTCTGTGCTGGGAGCTTGTTCCTCTGTGCTTCCTGAGTCAGTGATTCGGCTCTGTGTTTTAGCAGCAGCCATCTTAAAGTTTATGTCGGCTGTAGTGTCTTGGAGCCTCTGAGGGAGTGAGTGAGATCTAGTGTGAGATCTCATCCTGAAACTGTCCATTTAGACACGCACTGTAATGTGCAGCTGGTAGTGTGAGTGTCAGGGCTAAAAACGGGCAGCTATGGCTTATATGGATTAGTTTTTAGGCAGTCTCTCCTGGTGCTGTGCAGATCACCCCTCTCCATGCGGCACTGGAACCAGAAGTCCCCAAATGGAATTCTTGAAAGAAAATGTTTGTATATGTTCTCCAGGGTAGTGCCCAGTCTCCAATGACATTTGGTTTGACAATACCTGGCTTATTAGCCTAGAAAATGGCCATTCCTGTTTTCTAACATTCGGCTCCCATTGACTTTTTTTTGGCTCTTCAATCAGGTTTGCCGAACCTGCCTTGAACTAAACTCAGGTATGTTACTCATCCCTAGTTTTAACCCTTCTCTACACTAATCTATATCTACAAAAGGTTTTGGCTTTAGAACCTTTTTACCACAGGGAACATTTGCCCACAATTCCTGTTATTGTACAGGAAGCAAGGCTAAATCTCTCCAACAGAGAGACAGTAAAGGAAAGTTTTTTTATAGGGTAGGGAAGGAATGGTCTTGCCCTGGTTGCATCCACGGGAGTACGGTTGTCATTCAGCATTCCCGGATGGGGCATATATAATAGGAACAGTGGGAGGAACCTGGGGGGTTGTATAGTGGAGCAATACACTGGGGAAGTACTCCTCTTATAGAGAGACTACCTCTTCCTAGAAATTGTGAGTTTATTTGGGCGTTTGGCTCCCCTTGGGTGAGTGAGGATGCCCCTGGCTGAATAGAGGAAGAAGAGCAACCATACTGACCAGTCTGTAGCATAGTGATGTACCAAGTGACTATGATGGTACTTTTTTTGTAATGCAGGTTCAATAGTACATCCTGGTTATGTAAAACCATCAACTGAGTGTGACTCCCTTTTTGTTAGATCGCCCCTGTTTTGAGATCACCACATCATATTTGTTATGATATTGTATGTGGAACTTGTCTTTTAAGGTTTCGGCCTAGTAGAGATTTGAAAGATAATACTTTGGCACTTCCCAGTGACTGTTTGGTACAGCTTGTGGGTGCTGGTTTACATGTTCACTGGAAGGCTGCCGTGACTTTGGATATTTTGGATATTATATCTGCCTAGATTTCAGCCTTAAGCAAGCCATAGACAGTGCAATTTTTTTTTCGTGCAACTAAAGGTCACAGGAAAGAAATTACATGATTCCCTATCAGTAAAGACAGTGCTGACAGGGGAATCCCTCCTGCCAAGACATTGTGTTCTCCCAGCATGGGGGCGATGGGGGGGAAGCTGTCCCTGCTGGGAGGAGACAGTGATCGCATTGCAAGCAAATCTTGCAGGCTGATTGTACCCAAGCTGATTGATCAATTAACTTGGTACATTCAGCCTGCCCAGGGCAATTGCATTTGATCACATTTACTTCTATTGTTATTGCATTTGGGAATCTGGATCATACTTTTCTCAAAATTACCAGAGAGATTCATGTGTTTTTTCCTTAAAGACTTTTTTATGAGTTATACCTGCCTACCTGTGTACCTTGGTCCTAATTTTAAGTTATTATTTTATTTTATTTTTTAGCGCTGAGTTAGGAAAGGGGGTGGGGGGATTATCTCTATAAATGCTTTGCACTTACTGGTTACCACTAAATAAAGCTGATATTCCTCTGAAGACTTTCTTCTGACTCAGTTTCTGGTCCTCCTCACCCACACATTCCTCCAAAGCTATACCTCCCAACTGTAGAACTGTAGAAATAGGGACACAGAAGTGTAGACAACATGTGACATGCACAGCTTAAAGAGGCATAATTAGAGTCTGTTCTCTGTTCACACTGTATACATATGACAAAATCCTTTCACATATGATGTACCTGTTTATCTCTCCTCTAGAGCCATCCAAAGAACAGAATTTAGGCAACAATTCTTAGCTCCAAAGGAGTAAGGAATTCATTCTAGCTCTGTTTTTTAAACTAGTACTGGTCTCCTTCCTCCACAGGCTTTGGCATATGTTACTTTATTAAATATATGAGGTGAAGAAAGGGGGCGATCATAGTGCAACACCTATTAAAACATAGATAAAACCCAAGTAAAATCACTCACAAACAGTGCTTTGCTCAGCCCTAAGGATAAAGGCTGTGCCAGCGTGTACAAAAGGTGGCAGCCCTCATAAACGTTCCTCCTCTTTCTATCCTCAGCCATGCTTCTGTTCCAAAATAGATAGCGACCTGGTTCCACCCCTTCAGAAGGCACTGTGCCACCCACAAGCAAGGAGCAATGGGGCACTGGTAACCAAAAGTCCAGGCCAATAGGTTGATAATAGTAGCTAACAGGCAGCCAATCAGTGTGACAGAGGGGAAGTGCTGTGTAGGCAAGTGGCAGGTGCTGGAATGAGCCTATTAGCACCTAGCTGTGGGACACTCCCTGGAGCCGTGGGACTCCAGGACTTTATTCAAATTATAGGACAGTCCCGTAGGAATCGGGACAGTTGGTGGGTATGAAAATCCTGTGAGTGGAAGGTTTTTCTTCTATTTTAGTTCCAATGACATCCGTATAACTTTGGATTTCCCATCACTTACTCTCCTGTTGAAACTGGTCTCTAAGACAAATGCAAAGAGTGACTTTCTCCAGTAGGTTCCCAGACGTAACAAAAACCTGAAGTAGTGAATTGATGGTGCTAAAACCTTGGATAAATAAAGCATTCATGTTTAAAATTATTTTTGTCGCAACTGTGCTAATGGTGACTCAAAGGAGCAATTGGATGATATGCAGCTTCTATACACCTAGGAACTGCCACAGAAGTCTCAGGATGTAAATGCAATGTTTGAGTCTAAGGCTACTTACACACTGAGGCGTGCGGGCACTGGTGGTACAGCGGCGCTAAATATTTAGCGGCACTAGCGGGGCGATTTTAACCCCCCGCTAGCTGCTGAAAAAGGGTTTGCAGTGCTGCCCCATTGTTTTCAATGGGAAGGGGCGCTTTAGGAGCGGTAAATACACCGCTCCTACAAAGTTCCAAAGATGCAGCTTGCAGGACTTTTTTGACCGCCCTGCAAGCCCTCGGGGCTTTCACACTGGAGTGCATTGAGCGGCTCTTTCGGGGTGCTTTGCAGGCATTATTTTTAGCACTTTAGCGCCTGCAAAGTGCCTCAGTGTGAAAGGAGCCTAAAAATCAATGCCCAACACTAGTCTTAGAGTCCAAAAAAGTAGGATCGTAAATCCATCCTATGTATGTTTATCTTTGTTCAAGTGGACACCTCTATTGTGCAAAATCTTTAGATGCATACAGTTGTATATAGTAGGATTAGATATATTTAAATATACTGTATATGGTTGACACCCTTTTAAACCTATTTATCCCAACCTAATTCAATTTTTATGTTATGTTGTAGCCTTGGGGAAGAGGTTTTTCTATGGGCCCCCAAAATTCGTTGGTTGTAGCCTCTAATATATGTTTGAAATAAAATACTACTTTTTGGACTGACGTGGGTCACATGGCCTGTTTTATGGGGAGGTTGGGAGAGGACTTTGGAGGTTGATATCCGTGGGACTGCATGCTCAGATAAGATTACTGGTGGAGCAAGGGTATATTCTTGTATTTTTTATCGTTTTTCAAAAAATTCTTATGAGGCCTCAATCCAATAGAGAGAGGTGTTGTGTTTTTCACAGGTTTGTTTTTCTTTTTTGAATCAGCTTAACCTTTTAGACTCAAACATTGCAGCAACAAAAACCTGACCGGGTTTAACACTTCCACATTCTTTTCAAAACTCAAAACAAAAATAAAGTTTGACTTTAGATTCAGTTTACAAACCGTGTCTGCTGACTGTCCGCTATTGTCTCCTGCTGCACTCTTACAGTCATACACCTTATGAATGTAAATTTGTTTTTACTAGGGCCACTTTAAGGAATATACTGTACTGATTAATTGCTTAGTTTAATAAAGTAACGGATAAGCCATCTAGAGACAGCAAGTCTAATGAGATCCCATTGCCAGACATCATTTATATCATTCCAGATGCTTTTTCTCATTTGATTTGTTCTCACAGTTTGACTCAGCTGGGTGGAACAGGAAATAGCCCCGGGGCTCTAGACCTTGCTGCAATATGTCTGTACAGGTAAAGGCTTTCAGAAAATGTCCTATCAACTTTATCAACCAAACATATTGCTTACTGTGTGAGATCTCTATCAGCCACTGATTTCTTTGGAAGGCATAATGCAGATGATGAATATCTGTTCAAAACTATGAGCATTAACAGCCTCATTTCAATTTTAGGTGGATCAAATCAATCTTTTTTTTTTTTATTATTTTTGTCCATAAAAAGGGCCGTGGAATTAAAATGCAATGGGAATACACTGTATACAGTGGCCTTACAAGAAACAGTAAAACTTTCCATTGCCAACCTTCTTAAAATGCTAGTTGCTAGGGTTTGAAGCTGTTTCAATTATTTGTGCCTCACTCCAGACAGAATTGACTCCCATTCGAGAAAGAAAAGTCAGAGTAACTAAGTCAGAGTTACTCACTAAGTGACTTATTAGTAATCTTTTACTGGGTTAGTGACTCAAATTATTGAAGACAGTCAATCAACATGACAGCCAGACAGCAACTGCAGGATAGGGCTTCATGTGCACTAGAAGTTCCTAAGCTTGAGTTTAGGAGCTTTTGTCATTTTTTTACCAAAGCTCCTAAACTTAACTCCATAAAAGCCTATGGGTCAAAGTACACATAGGCTTTTAGCAGAGTTTAGGAGCTGCTGCGGTTTGGTGAGTTTCAACCTCTTTCTCTTGAACGTAGAAGAATCACATTCATTATCAAAACATTTTGACCACCGGCTGTGGGAAAACACAAAATGCGTCAAATTCGGGCAAAATCTCAGGGCATTTTTCATTTTCCTGCAGCTGCTGTAAATGACAGCCAAGTGTACATGAAGCCTAAGAAGTCAGCAATGACAGCCTTGATGTTACTTCATTTAGAGAAGATTTCCTATAAACACTTGCCAACTGCCTACCACATATTTACTGTACGTCATTTCGTACAATAGCCATGCACCGCCGGAGGCATCATCATGCGCCGATTGGACACAGGGGGGTGCCAATCAGCGGGTCCGGTGGGCCCGATGTCCGCCGGCCGCCCGCAATTGATCCCGGGGAAGGCAGAACGGTGATCTGCCTATGTCTCTTACAGGGGAGAAGATGGAGATTTTGTGTTCCTGCTAAGCTGGAATACTGATCTCTGTCTTCCTCCAGTCAAAGCAACCCCCCCACAGTTAGCAAGCACCCCTAGGGACACACTTAACCCTTTGATCGCCCCTGATGTTAACCCCTTTCCTACCAGTGTCATTAGTACAGTAACAGTGCATATTTTTAGCACTGATCGCTGTATTAGTGTCACTGGTCCACAAAAAAGTGTCAAAAGTGTCAGTTAGGTGTCCGATTTGTCCACCGCAATGTCACAGTCCTGCTAAAAGTGACTGATCGCTGCCATTACTAGTAAAAAAATAAATTTAAAAGAATTCCATAAAAACATCCCATCATTTGTAGATGCTATAACATTTGCACAAACCAATCAATATACACCTATTAGATTTTTTTTACCAAAAATATGTAGCTGAATACATATTGGCCTAAACTGATGAAGAAATTTGATTTTTACATTTTTTTTATTGGATGTGTTTTATAGCAGAAAGCAAAAAATATTGCTTTTTTTTTTTCAAAAGTGTCGCTATTTTTTTGTTTATAGCGCAAAAAATAAAAACCACAGAGGTGATCAAATACCACCAAAAGAAAGCTGTATTTGTGAGAAAAAAAAAAGGACATCAATTTTATTTGGGTACAGCGTCACATGACCGTGCAATAGTCAGTTAAAGTAACGCAGTGCTGTATCACAAAAAATGGCCTGGTCATTAAGGGAGTAAAACCTTCCGGGGCTCAAGTGGTTAACTATATTTTTGTGGGCCAGAAAGCACTATCCAAGAGCAATGGAGGCAACAATAGAGTTAATAGACATCCGAATATCAAAACCCATTTGGTGATGAGGTGAATCCAAAAATCTTATAATCAAAGAGCACAAAAAGCTTTCCTTGCAGACAGCATGGAGGTGACAATCACTGTAAACAAAATAAGAATAAAACACACAACAAAACTTCAATTGATCCATTTATTTAATAATTATTACATTTAATTTAAATGGAACCAGCAAAAATACTTGATTTTGACTTGATTTCAGCCTGTTGTAATCACTGGTAGATACAGAATTGGAGTGGGAGGGGCAGGACTTGGGGCCAACCAGATCTTCTGCATCCATGTGTGCTGACAAGGGACTTGTGGATAGGTGGAAAGAGCGGCGAAAGACCTCATCAATGTGTTGCTGCTCCTTCACTGTCCAGGCAAGGGTTGGGGGAATGTAGGTTTCCAAACTGTATTAAGCCAGTCATAAACGGCTAGAATCTCGGCCGGTTCAGCAGGGACCGGCTGGGATTCAAACCATGTATGGATAAGCTGATTGTACCCAAGTCGATACAGTGATTGACTTGGGTTCAACCAGCATGTTGGATTTTTAGGATGTGATTATTGCTAGCGGCTAAAGCCACTAGCAGTAATGACTGTGTTCGCCCAGCAGGGATGGCTCCCCGCACCCTTATCCTTTGAGGGGGAGCACAAAAGCTCTGCGGGATTGGTTTCCCCCATCAACACCGAATGTGTTGCAGTAAATAAAATCACATCATCCATAGCCTGCCTTAAATAGACACTGTCACCTTGCCCATGTATGACTATCTCCTTAACTGCAGCCAAGACTAGTCAGGGCAGAGTCTGACAGTGCTTTGTAAATTTCAGGACTGGATGGACAGAAATACAAAGCCTTTCTCAGGTAAGACAGCTCCTATATGTGTGTTTCAACTGTTTATTTTGCTGTTTTCCTAAAGTTCAGATTTACACTGATGTAAATATAATAAATAGCTTAGTTTTATGTACAAATGGGGGAAAGGTAAAGAAAAATATTGCTGCCAATCAGCCTCATTAGTGGTTAGCCATAAGCACTGCAGGGACAGGTACTCGAAAGGAAAACTGGAGCTGATGTGGAATATCCACAGAATGCTTAATACCAGAGCCACTAGAGACAAAATTCTAAGGGCTTGTGTCGTTGAGTGAAGACAGCATGCATTTAGGTGCATCTGAGATCAGTTTGAGATGCTTCTGAGGTCTTTCCTCCTGATCTCCCTCTGACTATATATGACTTTCTTCTCAACTTTCTGAAGACTTCAATGTCCAAATTGCCTCCGTCTTGGTATTTAACACACAACCCAAAAATGGTAACTTGAGTTATACATCTAAAAACAAAAGTCAGAAGGCGTATCTGAAAACAAAACGGCATTCCATTGTATACACTTTCTTAGGTTTCTAGCACCCTACGCAGTTGGTATACAAATGAAAATGGATATGGCATCAAGGGACCCTATCTGCCTCTAACTTCAATTCACAAGCCTTGTTGACAAATTCTTTAGAATTTTATGTGTGGTGTACAATAATTGCCAACTTACGGAGCTAGTATCGTAACCAAATATTTAGAAATGTTGATGCTTTTGCCAAATGGCATTAGAGGTGCTCCTTCCTTGCGTGTCCTCAGCAGTCAATAAAGACATAGTAGCCGCGCCGGAATAGACTTGATGGTAAGTTAAATCAATGGCTTTTATCTTTTCCAGCTTCTCTAGACAGTCTACCTATTTTTTCTTGTAATAGTTGGTGCAGTCCTTCCTTAATGGCTCAAAAGTTTGGGGATTAGTGAACAGGACTTCTTAAGATGATAACTAAATGCATTAATTACAGCAGCTTATCTTCTCTTATCTGCTGCCGGGATGGTTATGCTCTGGTCCCTACCAATGTAAAAGCCTTCATGTGACAGGAAATTATCAAAATAATTGCTTAATTTGAGACCAGGAGATTAAAAACAAATTTACAAAATATTCTCACATGTAATTAGTGAAATAGATGTTCCTAAAAGGGAGGATCCACACACATCTGTGCATCTAGGTGCCCTCCCTGAACAAAATAGCTGAGCTGTTGAATGAGTCAAAAGTACCAGAATGCACAAAATGATTTGGTTCGTGTTGTTAGTGCTTTAAAATTGCAGATTTTGAGTACTTAACAGAATACAAAAGCAGATGTGAATGCCAAAATGTGATATTTGGCCAGCTTTATACAGGACTTCAATTAAATTTTAGGACTTCTTCTGTTTGTCACATTTTAGGTATGTTTTGTCTACAAATTACCCACAGTATAGTCTCCCAAACCTAGCAAATGCAATTTTTAATTTTGTTACTTTACCACAAGATGGCAGCAATATATATATAATATTATATACTGATAAAGGTTGTTTTAGAATATGCCACTAGATGGTGCCAAAGCACAACAACAACAAAATTAATTCCCATTACCCCAGAAAAAAACTGACATGGTTCTTGGCAGATAAAAGATCATCTTTAGACTCGTCCATGATGAAAAAAAAAAAGGGTGCATCTATTTAGACCCCGAGATACTATGACAGGATGCTGCCTGCCTACTTAGTCTTATACCCTTGCTGAATACCCATCCATCACACATGCATTATTTGTATGTGAAAGGCACATTCGCACCTACAAGGATCACCCATAACTTTATGACCACCGACAGGTAAAGTGAATAACACTGATTATCTTGTTACAATGGCATCTGGAAGTTGCTGGGATATATTAGACAGCAAATAAATATGTTGTCCTTGAAGCTGATGTGCTGAAAGCGTAAAAACGGCCATTGCAGTTTCTTGTGTAGCTGCAGACTGGTCTGGGTGCCCATGGTTATCAAAACATGAAGCGTTAGTGTAGTTTTGCTTCAAAATTGACGCTTCATGTTGAGTTTAAAAGGAGTTGAAGCATTTAAACTCCTTCCATTCAAGTCTATGGTAACGTGCCACAACTGTGCCGGCATGCGGTTGATAAGCGTCAGTATTTTTAGCAAGTGTAAACAAGCCCTGAGATTTTTCTCTTGTTCATTCACTTTGTATTTTGTTATTTCATAAAAAAACAAAATTTAAATATGTATATTTGAAAGCATTCTTACTTTACTGTCTAAAACTTTTGCACAATACTGTATATACAGTAAATATAATTGAATACCACACATATATTGATAATACATAAAAAAAAAGCAAAGTGATAATGAATGCACCAATGATACAAACGTGCAGACATATAGGGTACTAATAAACTAATGTCCATACATTAGGTGCACAGCAAAGTGAAGAAAAATGACACAATGATTGGTACATAAGAAGTCCATATAAAAAAGACAGATCCCAAAGGGTCTGGATGTGCAGCGGTGACGTCAGGACGTCACCGTATCCCGTGACCACGTCCGCTAGTGACGACACGACGTAGGGAGGAGGAGCTACGTCCTGACGTCACCGCTGCACGTCCAGTCCCGGAAGCTACGGGCTGATCTGAAGCCGGCCGGCTTGCTTTCCTATGTTTGCTGATAACATTTCGCCGATTTGTAAGTGTGCATTTGGCCTTTTTTAATTACGATAAATGTAAAAAGATCTACGCTATGTGGAGCATATTATGGTGAGGATCCGTACGGACGCTGTGGTATCCATTGCCTGCCTGTGTGATCCCTGGCTGGGGTTATAGCCATCTGCTTAGCGTGGTCCCCTGTAATAAGGGACCAACGCTCTCTGGTAAGCGGCAGTAATTTCTTAAAGGTGGAGGTCTCATCAATGCACTTTTTCACTTCAATGAAGATTTAGACCACTCGTCACTTTGGGATCTGTCTTTTTTATATGGACTTCTTATGTACCAATCATTGTGTAATTTTTCTTCACTTTGCTGTGCACCTAATGTATGGACATTAGTTTATTAGTACCCTATATGTCTGCATGTTTGTATCATTGGTGTATTCATTATCACTTTGCTTTTTTTTTATGTATTATCAATATATGTGTGGTATTCAATTATATTTTTTTTCACCATATTTCTTATTAGCGCAACTTTATTTCTTTATTATTCTGATTCGTGTCGTATAACACTTTTAGTTGCAGCTTCACTTTCCATTTAGACTGTTAGCGCAGTATTTTATTTACACGTATTAAATTTGGTGTTATCGCTCTCACTCTCTCATACTGGTCACTGGAAGTTCAACATGGCACCTCATGGCAAAGAACTCTCTGAGGATCTGAAAAAAAAGAATTGTTGCTCTACATAAAGATGGCCTAGGCTATAAGAAGATTGCCAAGACCCTGAAACTGAGCTGCAGCATGGTGGCCAGGACCATACAGCAGTTTAACAGGACATGTTCCACTCAGAACAGGCCTCACCATGGTCGACCAAAGAAGTTGAGTGCACATGCTCAGCGTCATATCCAGAGGTTGTCTTTGGGAAATAGACATATGAATGCTGCCAGCATTGCCGCAGAGGTTAAAGGGGTGGGGGGTCAGCCTGTTAGTGCTCAGACCATATGCCGTGCACTGCATTAAATTGGTCTGCATGGCTGTCATCCCAGAATGAAGCCTTTTCTAAAGGTGATGCACAAGAAAGCTCACAAACAGTTTGCTGAAGACAAGCAGACTAAGGACATGGATTACTGGAACCATGTCCTGTGGTCTGATGAGACCAAGATAACCTTATTTGGTTCAGATGGTGTCAAGCGTGTGTGGCGGCAACCAGATGAGTAGTATAAAGACAAGTGTGTCTTGCCTACAGTCAAGTATGGTGGTGGGGGTGTCATGGTTTGGAGCTACATGAGTGCTGCCGGCACTGGGGAGCTACAGTTCATTGAGGGAACCATGAATGCCAACATGTACTGTGACATACTGAAGCAGAGCATGATCCACTCCCTTCGGAGACTGGGCCACAGGGCAGTATTCCAACATAGCAATGTCCCCAAACACACCACCAAGATGATCACTGAATTGCTAAAGAAGCTGATGGTAAAGGTGATGGACTGGCCAAGACATATTTTGACTTAGGGGGTGTACTCACTTTTGTTGCCAGAGGTTTAGACATTAATGGCTGTGTGTGGAGTTATTTTGAGGGGACAGCAAATTTACACTGTTATACAAGCTGTACACTCACTACTTTACATTGTAGCAAAGTGTCATTTCTTCAGGGTTGTCACATGAAAAGATATAATAAAATGTTTACAAAAATGTGAGGGGTGTACTCACTTTTGTGAGATTTTATATATATATATAAATTTATTTATTTATTTATGCTTTATTTTCCTGTACATTTGGGGGATTTCCCTCTTTGAAAACAAGAGAAATGCATAAAAATGATCAAACCTCAAAATGCTTTTAGAATTGTTTACATATTACATGATTATGGTATCAAAGAAAGTTACAGCTCTTAGTAACTCTTACTTTTTTTAAAAGCTGCCGTATAATGATGGAAACATATTGCACAAATCAACAACAAAGAAAATCTAAGATTTCTTTCAAATCCCAGGACACCGCAAAAGATGGCACCATTCTTCGCTCCTCTGATAGACCCTGCCTAACAGGTCCTGAACTTGCACAATAGGTGGAAAAATAATCTTCAATGGGTGTGATAGTTTGAAAACAGATTAATTTTTGCATTGTCAGCCATAAAGTCTTTTGGAAAAGTTTTGCGCTGCCTCCTTTCCACAATTGCTGTTTCAGGCAAAGAAAAGCCTGCAACCAGCTCAGACCCCTCCTCGTTATTTTAAGGCATATCTCTCCCTAACAGAATCTGTGAACAATATAATTTACATCTTATTATGTCAATCAAATGCTGTGTCCAGACACACTTTATTTATACCAGCCCCTTCAAAACCAAGAAAGCATCAAATCGCTACTTTACACCAAATTTACCATACCTGCCATCTTTAACCACTGCAGCCCCAGAAGGATTTGCCCCCTTCCTCGCCATTTTTTGAGATACAGCACTGCATCGCTTTAACTGACAATTGCGCGGTCATGCAATGTTGTACCCAAACAAAATGTATGTATTTTTTTTCCCCACAAATAGACCTTTCTTTTGGTGGTATTTGATCACCTCTGTGGTTTTTATTTTTTGCGTTATAAACAAAAAAAAAGCGACAATTTTGAAAAAATAAGGTGTGTAAAAAGGGTGAAAATACTGCGCTATACCCAATGAAAAAAATAAAAAATATAAAATAAACAAAGAGCTGCTAACACACAGACAAACCAAGTCAAAGTGGAAGTGTAAACAATAAGTGTAGCGCTTGAAGTAATTTCTACCTATCTGCATCCAAACCGTCTCAATCAAATAGGCGGGATGGGTGCAATAGGAGACAGTGATGATAAATGGGGTGGTGAACCTCACAAAGTATGTGAAAAACTAATATAAAAATGGGAGAAATGTCCACAAAAATGTCCAAATAGTAGGAAGACTGGCTCCTCAATCTTCAACCGAACTGGAAAATGCACCAAAGAGCAAGGTGAGCACGAACGAACATTCAGGTAGAAGAATGGGTACTCTTACCAGATCTGTTGGACGCACCTACCGTACGGCAGTGCATCTATAGGGCTTTGGGATATTGGATCCCCAGTGGTGACGCCGAACCGGATGGTCTCCTGTAGGCCTCAAATTCCAATCTGAACAGTAGTAGATGTAAGTAAAAATGGAGGTTCCCGATGATTGAACACCCAGCAAACAAATCCAGCAATGAAGATGGTCCCAAGGTGGTCATCAGAACTCCATCATGGGGAAACAAAGAAAAAAAGAAGACTTTTTCGTCGAAACGCGTCGGACCAGCACATCCTGCTTCACACATTGCAATTATATGTATTTTTCATATCACTTTTTATACGCCATTTTATCTTCAATAAATCTACCTTGGTTGACCTACGCCATGTGGAGCCCCTTTTTTCTTTGTTTCCCCATGATGGAGTTTTGATGACCACCTTGGGACCATCTTCATTGCTGGACCTGTTTGGCGGGTGTTCAATCCTCGGGAACCTACGTTTTTACTTACATCTACTACTGTTCAGATTGGAATTCGAGGCCTACAGGAGACGATCCAGTTTGGCGTCACCACTGGGGATCCAATATCCCAAAGCCCTATAGACGCACTGCGGTAGGTGTGTCCAACAGATCCGGTAAGAGTACCCATTCTTCTACCTGAATGTTCGCTCATGCTCACCTTGCTCTTTGGTTCATTTTGCAGTTTGGTTGAAGATTGAGAAGCCAGTCTTCCTACTATTTGGACATTTTTGTGGACATTTCTCCCATTTTTGTATTAGTTTTTCACATACTTTGTGAGGTTCACCACCCCATTTATCATCACTGTCTCCTATTGCACCCATCCCGCCTATTTGATTGAGACGGTTTGGATGCAGATAGGTAAATATTACTTCTAGCGCTACACTTGTTTACACTTTCAATTTTGAAAAAAACACAATATTTTGTAGATTTTGCTATAATAAATATCCCCAAATTAACACAACAAACACAAACAAATTTTTATTTTTGGTAAAAAAATTGCAATAAGCGTATATTGATTGGTTTGCGTAAAAGTTAAAGCATCTACAAATATGGGATAGATTTATGTCATTTTTATTATTTTTTTTTTTCTAGAAATGGCAGCGATCTGCGATTTTTATCAGGACTGCTACATTGCGGCGGACAGATCGGACACTTTTGACACTATTTTGGGACCAATGACATTTATACAGTGTTTAGAGCTAAAAAAAAGCCATTGATTACTATTTAAATGTCACTGACAGAGAAGGTGTTAACACTAGGGGGCAATCAAGGGGTTAACTGTGTTCCCTAGGTGTGTTCTAACTGTAGGGGGATTGGACTGACTAGGGGAGGAGAGAGATTAGTGTTCATACTTAGAATGAACACAAAATCTCTCTCCTCTCCCCTGAGAGAACCAAGATTTGTGTGTTTACACACACAGATCCTGGTTCTCGCTCTGTCACGAGCGATCGCAGGTACCTGGTGGTCATCGCGCCCGCTGGGCACGGGTATCGGCTTCGGGGACACATGGCAGCGCACGTGCCTGCTGTGACGTCTAAAAGAAGTGATGTACAACTATGGCGATTTGCGCAGCCGTGCCAACCTGCCGCAGTATAACTGTGGCGGCTGGTCGGCTAGCGGTTAATGCAACACAAGTAATTTAATTCAAGTATTTTTCTTATTCAGGATATACAGGTATCTAGCACCAACAATTTGTGCAGCGCTTTACAATATAAAGGGAGACAGTACAGTTACAATAGAGTTCAATAAAGAAGAATTTGACGTGCCCTGGTCATGGATCTTACAATCTATGTAATTATGGTCTCTCTCCTATTAAAGCTTTCCAGTTTCCTACAACTCAGACCCTTAGCTATGACTCACTATACAACACACAACATACTCAGCTCCTGAACTTTCTAACTCTCACTAATCTTAAAAATAGTCCCCCCCCATCCCCTCAACACCTATGCGTACTAACCTGTGTAAGAAAAATGTATAGACTTGCCTATTTTCATGCCGCTTTGGTCTGGTAGTGATTGGCTCCCCTTTTCTCAGCCAGCGCCAACTGCAGGGGAGAGGAGGGAGCACCAACAATGGATAGGCCATTGAAACTTATGGGTGACGTAATTGCTCCAGGCTTTACTAGCCATTGTTGAGTACTTTCTCCTCTACACTGTAGCCGGCGCTGGCTGGCACAGGGAATAACATAATCAGACCAGAGTGGCATGAAATTAGTAAGTATAAAGAAGTCTTACACAGGTTAGCAAGCATAAGTGTTAAAAGGGGGAAGGGAGTATTTTTAAGATTAGTTAGGGTTTTTGTTTTTCCAAATATTTTAAATGTCAGGTAATATAAATAAGAAGGTAAAGAGAATTCTGGGAGCAGAATATTCTGTACATTAGAGAATGGGTCATGTTGGAAGGGCTCTGATGAAGAGGATGGAATAGTTGGTAGCAGCGCTAAACCTAAATATACTAGTAGTGACAGTGACACCAGTGCTTCAAAGTGAACAATATTGATACATAAATTGTAGGAATTATAAAGAATATGAGTCCATCTATATATGACAGGTAGTGCTCAAAATTGTTAGCCAAATGTGGATAAACTCTAATTGATTGAATAAATCCTCCACCGCAACCACAGTGATGACACCACGCAAAATGCTCGCTTACCGAAAGGCAAGCTCTATAAGCCTGCGACCTGTTACCCAGCCAGGGCCTTTATCCAGGAGGAAATCCACGAAGGTGGTCTACATACAGCACAGAACACGCCAAACTCGCCAGTCGCGGATCAAACAGGTAGGCAGATTGTGGTACCATTCAGATGTTCCCCAGAATAAAAAGGTTCACCATAGCGTAATACTGATAGTCAACATTTATTAATAAAAAGAATAACACTTACAAATATCAGGAAATGTAAAAGCAAAGCAGCTGGCCGGCTAATGTAGACACCCGTCCCATGAATGGCACACGCGAGACGTCAGCACGTCAGCTCCTCCCGACGCGCGTTTCGTCATACGATGACGTTGTCTGTCGCACGGGCGACGCACTGACGTGTCGCGTATAAATACAATTTGGTTTAAACCAAGCCTCGATGTGGGTCAAACCAGGAAATCATCCAGCGCTTCACCATAAGACCTGGCACACGCCCAGATCCGCCATATTAGATGCTGGAAAAACGATCCACCATGGTGGTCTGGACAAAAACTAATAAGGCTAATAGGAAACCAAATTTAAAATGGGTTAATATTAGAAAAAATATCACCAATACCAGTCATGATCAACTTATGTAACGGGATAGTTTAAATATTAAAATTAAAATTACTTGAATTAAAATTAACCAGTAATCAACGCCATATAGAGTAACATACAGGCATTTTTATGGGTAGAGGACAAGAGAAACAAACTGGACCCAATAAATTAGTACTGGGTTGTTATTGACAAATTATACCCAAGTCATATCACATGCTTGGGTGATTGAAAATGTTCTAATCAAGATTCAAAATTAAATATAAAATGAAATAAAAAATAATATTTATAAAAATATTTATAAAAAACTAATAATGGTATTGGACCTATATATATATAATTGCTTATAAGGCCCATATAAGCAGACCCCATAAAATGATCAGTGTATATCATTCTCATTCCCAGCATTCATAGCTGTTAACATAGGAAAAGAATATCACACCGTCATCACCATATTTGGGCCAAAGATGATTTCCACTGGCCCACATGGAGTCTAGTTAGATTATATGCAGGGCTTTTTTTCAGGGGGAACTTGCTGGAACTCAGTTCCACTACCTCTGGCTCAGACCCCTTGGTGCCTGCTCACCACAATCACTTGTAAACACAGAAGTCTGGTTTCTGTGTTTACAAGTGACAGCTCTGCACTCTGTATGTAATGCATTCCTGGTATTTAATGCCCCTTTAAGACCCTCCTACTGTTTTCGTGAAATTTGACTGAACACACCCACTATTTGATGTGATTTGGAGGGTTTGTGTAGGGGGAGGGGTTTTGTGGGGACGTGGTTAAGTTCCAGCACCTATTGTTTGAGAAAAAAGCCCTGATTATATGAATCACAAAAAAGAACATACGTATTCTAAATAAGTAAGCCATATTAACCCACATATATTGGAGTATCCAATACACATGGCAAATATTCCAACATAAAAAAATATAAATTATGAAGGATAGAAAGTAGAGGTAAAAATAATAATACAAATATAAAAATTTATATAATTTCTTCAGTACAAAGATAAATGTATTAAAAAAATATACTAGGCCAAAATACCCTCAAGAATTGTCGATAAAGGCATTAGTATCAATATCCACATTAAGCCCATACGGAGTGTAACATTTTATCTTATGGATCCATAGCATCTCAAGTCTGGAGATGCTCCTGACAAGAGAACTCCCTCTCCAATGGGGGCGATATTTATCAATCCCCAGAAAGATAGTTTTGGAGGGGTCCTTATTGTGTGTAGTCAGATAGTGTTTTGAGACCGAATGCTTCGGAAATTCATTTTTAATGTTGGTAATGTGTTCGTTAAGTCTGACGGAGAGGGGTCGTTTGGTCCTGCCCACATACTGTAACCCGCAAGAGCACTGGAGCAGGTAAACGACCCCCTCCGTCGAACATGTGATGAAAGGCTCAATCTCGTGTTCGATTTGTGTACTGTGAGAAATGAACTTGTGGGTACGTCTCTGTGTGCCTCTATTGATAGAGCACACTCGACATCTACCACATTTAAAATAACCTGTAAGATTATCAAAGAAACCTTTTTTGGTAGGAGGATCTAGAACATTGGGGGCCAGTCTATCCTTGAGGGACAGTGCTCCTCTGAATATAACCTGTGGTCTATCAGGTAAAATTGATCTTAAGGTGGGATCATTGCCCAGAATATGCCAATGTTTTTTCACCAGATTTTTAATACTGTTATGTTGCACTGGTGTCTGCATTAGCCGGCCGGCTGCTTTGCTTTTACATTCCCTGATATTTGTAAGTGTTATTCTTTTTATTAATAAATGTTGACTATCATTATTACGCTATGGTGAACCTTTTTATTCTGGGGAACATCTGAATGGTACCACAATCTGCCTACCGAGTTCTGTGCTGTATGTAGACCACCTTCGTGGGGTTTGCCTGGATATTGCCCTATTGATTTCCTCCTGGATAAAGGCCCTGGCCGGGTAACAGGTCGCAGGCTTATAGAGCTTGCCTGTCGGTAAGCGAGCATTTTGTGTGGTGTCATCACTGTGGTTGCGGTGGAGGATTTATTCAATCAATTAGAGTTTATCCACATTTGGCTAACAATTTTGAGCACTACCTGCCATATATAGATGGACTCATATTCTTTATAATTCCTACAATTTATGTATCAATATTTTTCACTTTGCAGCACTGGTGCCACTGTCACTACTAGTATATTTAGGTTTAGCGCTGCTACCAACTATTCCATCCATTTTCGTGTGTATCCCACTTCTAGCAGCTGCTTTTTTAGTTTTTATTATAATTTTTTTTTTGTTTAATTTACTGCATATTTTTTCACTTAAATCCTAAAATATTTCTTTCTAAAAAGTATTTTGTTTATAGCGTGCTATTTTTTATATAATTTTCCTGTTTTCTGATGAAGAGGAGGCTCCCCTTGAAACATGTTAGCCATATTCAACTGAAGTGGCATCCTTCCCATGATAGAGATTATGTGCCTAGGACCTCAGGTCTCTGGATTTGAGAATCATTGATGAGCTTATGTACATTTGTGTTTGTGAGTTTAACAATTGTTTTTATTCCATTAATAAATGGTTTTACAAAGATATTGCACTAGGCTGGTGTTCCCTCTGTTTGCTTATTTTGTAGCTCATTTAAGTTCAGAAATTCCCCAGTCCTAAGAGGGCAGCAAAGCATGGTGGTCTAATGTTTCTTTGGAGTGGAACAGCGCGGGTACATCGGTCTCTGAATATCACATTAGAGTGCAGAAGGTTGTTCTTATTCATCAGGTCATGCTGGAAGGCCTGATATCCATTCCATGCTTCCCCATTCATAATGCTAAATCCCCATTCCATACCCATAAGAGTGTCAGTCTAATTTATGTAAACAATAGCAACAGTAGGCTAATTAATGCAAGGCTTTACTTTGCATATGTAAAGGATCGTAAAATGAGTAAAGTGAGGCCTTTGAGAACTAGCTAAGCCCCCCATACTGGGGACTGGCTATAGTATCGCTGTCACAATGTAACTTTTGTCCTAAACGATATCCATTCTGATAGTATATTGTGAATGCACAACGAATTAAAGTAAAACCTCGTGGACAAACCGGTCAGAGTGTTCAGCTTTTACCTCACTGTACATGATGCAGTCTGCATTTACAGTGGAACTGAACTCAAAAAGTAAATATTTGCTATGGTGAAGGGTAGATGTGTGCCTAAGCAGTACCCTGGAAAATGCACCTTTTGTCTGGAATTCTTCCAGAAAAATAGTAGTACACTTCCTTGTATATGAGGGTGCCTAGGCACACCTGTTCTGTAGCATCATAGCTGATTATTTAAATTATAGGATTTAGGCCCCCAACAGAGAGAGAGAGCACTCCCACTACTTCTAAGGAAGGAAAAGAGGGATTGTCTCAGCAGGATTGGAAGAGAAAACGCAACGCAACTTTTGTCCCTATTTGAGGACTTGAACATGTGCTCTATCCCTGTCAGAGCATGTGTTTGGAGACCCAGAAGGGCGTCTGGTAAGACTGGTAAGAGAATAACATCAGATTTCTTCTAAGGCCCCAACTCTCCGAGCCAACAATTTTCTTTTCATTAATCACTGGCAAGTGGGGTAAAATCAGGACCATTATAGCAAATAAGGACTGTCTTTATATACTGTTGCTAGGTAAAGGCAGTTCAGTTCTGTTATCTACTGTTAATCAGAATACTACAGGTGTTTAACCATATCTCTCAGAGTAATGTTGTTTTCAGCGCCGCCCCCTCCTATCCATGCGTCCAGTCCCCTGATCTACACATCAGGGTGCCAGACTATGGATTCCGAAGGGGGGAGTTGAAGCACCTGATTAGAGCCAGAGGCTCTAATAGGCTTCAAAAGATCCCACCCAGTTGTGTGACAATATCGAATGAATATTTGCTATCTTCACACTAAAGTTTCTCTCTGCCAATCAAGAGGCAGGTCATGAGAAGACACACAGTGGAGGAAGCCGTGGGAGAGGAGGAGAGGACACCACAGCCTGGGTCAGCCTTAGATCGGGTAAGTGGCTGACCGCCGGCCGCCTGGGGGGGTGGAGTGGTTGTCAGTGCCGCACCGCCGGCCTCCCTGAGGGGGGGTAGTGTCAGTGTTGTGCCGCGGGCCACCTGGAGGGGTGCTGTTTGCCACCCCCCCAAAAGAAAAACCCACCAGCCACCACTGGTTGTTTTCTTACTTATTGCTTATATTAGTACACTTACTAAATCTCTTCTTTCAGGCTATACTTGGCCTAATAAATTCTTTAAAATACCTCAAAGTGTGTCCATATGTGCTGGGTGAGAGAGGTTTGTCATCTTCAGGTGTGCAGAGAAATCACAAAATAATTTAATCTCTCCTCTAGGGGAAGTGCTACAAGTAGCACCACCTTTATTTAAAGTGGTTGTTTACCCCCAATGCGGAAGTTGTACGTAAGCCTATATTAAGGCACGCGTTTAGGAGATAATTACCATGTAGTACGTCGATGATGTCATTGGCACATGCTCTGTGAAGAAGCGGCCCTCCATGCCATTTGTTCACTAACAAGTGCCGTAACTGATGGCTCCCACGCGCATGAGCTGGTGTCTGCGGCCCCGGAAAGGAAGAGGGGCGAAGATAGATGCGGCCACCAGCGGGAACAGCGCAGGCTTCGTTTGCAGGTAAGTGGCACATAAGGGGCTAGTATGCGATGCATACTAGCCCATTATGCTTTTACTTTGCAGGGGAAAAAAGATGAAGTAAAACCCATCAGGGTTTACTTCCTCTTCCAGCAACATACAGGGTCAGCATCTAGTTACTAGACTGAACTGCTGGCTTAGAAATCACACAAGAATGTAAGGCCTGGTGCTTGTGCAGTTCTTGGCTGTAAAATAAATAAATCCTACATATAAATGAATAGTCCATAAAATGAAAAAATGAAGAAATAAAACTTGAAAAATTCTTCTTGTGATCATCTGGGCCATCTGGGTAATCCAGATGGCTCTTTCCTCATCTACTGAGGAAGGCCTGTGATTGGCCGATACGCGTCTAGAAGGGAGGAGCTGATAGTCACGTCCAGCCAGGCACTGCGTATGTGGACACGGTGGTGCTACTCTGGAGGTTTTTATGTGATTTTAAAAGTTTTTATCTTGTAAGTGCAACTTGTCTGTTTGGGGGCTTTGAATAAATTTGTATACCGAGAACACTATGGTCTCTATACTTATTTAGATGTCCTGAACTCATGGAATCTTGAGCCAAGCTGGGAGATGATCCGCTTCTTTGGATATTAATGAGCTGAGTTACCATCAAGAAAAGAGCCATCTGGCTTACCCACCATTGATTGGGAAGAGGAAGTGAGAGCAAAGAGCTTGTGGGGAGATCCGCATATGAGTTTTGACTCATCTGGGAGGTGAGCGTTTTTACTGGTGGTGGTGTGCACTCCTTTTGAGGACGAACAATCACTGTGGTGGAATTGTGTGGATACACTGATCACAAGAATAGTTTTTCATGTTTTATTTCTTCATTTTTTAATTTTATGGACTATTCATTTATATGTAGGATTTATTTATTTTAGAGATTTGCACTTTATATTTATATTTTTACACATAGCGTTGCATTTATTTATTTACTATCCATTTTGAAATTAGTGTGGTGTACCACTTGGAGTGTTTTTAGCAGCTGTGCACGTTTATTATTAGGTTATCTTATTTAAACATCACAAATTTTTTTTTACTTGTGGTGCTGATTGTTTCATCTTATAGTTCTTGGCTGTGTTCACAAATGCCTGGCGCAAAAAGCCACTGCCTCATTCAAATCAAATGGCTTCTGTGCCCGTGCAAGGTCCACTTTAAGATAACAGTATGTGTCAGTTAGGCAAGAGTAAAAAGCACAGAGAAATAAAAATGAGCCAGATAAGGCGTAAAAAAATGAACTATGGAATGAGGGAAGGGGGGTGGAGTTCACAGAGGCAGGAATAGTTATTAAAGCATTTGATAATAATTTCGAAAACTTAGATTAATCATATTTATTATGTAGAACTATCATTCTTAGTTTAAAGGTTTTCTATCCTGGTTCTGAGTATTCTCTTAGGGACTAAGACCAAGGCTTAGTTCCCTTGTCTCCATAGTTTACTATGTCTCCTCAGACAGGGTGAGGTTTTCTGATCATTCATTTGTCTTGGAATACCTTTTTTTCTGAAGGCCATAACTGGGCCACCAAAAGGGGCATGTGGTGGCAATGAGGTTTGGGGAATAGAAAGTCATAAAAATTCATATTTGGCCATCAAATTCTCACTTAGGATAGTTAGCTCAGAGACACTGCCCAAGCCAGAACAAGGGAGTAATTAGTCATGGTGGCCTGCAAAACCCCAATTAATTAGCAATTCTGATTGGTCAGTGCCCACACAGAGAATTGCTCCAACTCATCCCTGAAGCCCTGCAGAAAAAGGGGAAAATAGTGGGGATTTCAAATCCCTGGACCTCTACACCAGCTGCATTAGCACTGACAGCTTATCACTGGCACCCTTGGCAAAGTCTCCTTGACACGTAGCGATCGGCAGTCAGCAAGCCTGCTAAACTCTACATATTCAAGAAAGCAAGGAAAGCGCCTGCAATGAACGTGGTTGTAGCATATTTGTAAAAAAAAATGGGGTTAAAACAGGCGGTGAAGACACGTCACATGACCCACCACTATTGCCATCGCAAATGACAGAATTCCTAGCGCTTTTAGAAAGTCAACAAACAGCTGGGGATCCTGGGTGATGTAATTGACCATATTTGGGTATGACCATATTTTTTTCATTGTTTTTTATTCCATTTTTACCAGGTGAAAGAGTACATGTACAAAAATCAGTTGCACAGTAGAAAATTACAATAACCGCTAAAACTGCAAATAATATCCCCCAGCAGGCAAGCATAAAAGAAACAGGATACAACTAGGCATAATTCTAGTATGGTCAACCTCAGCCAGCCCAACAGTAATTTATGTTCAACAAACACTAAAATAAATTATCCCCAAGTTCATACACCTTCTAATATAACAGATAAAAATAAACTGTGTATACTCAGGAGTCAGGACATGCCCAGCCCCCCCAATTTTTCAAGACCAAGTGACTGTTTAAGATGGGAGGGCTGAGGCAGCAACTTCCATGAGTCAAATTGGGCGATGAAGCAGTGGCGGCCGGTGCACTTACCCCATCTATGGCTGGCAATCACGGACGGCTTCCCCTGCTCTCCTCCGCAGGCATCACGACGGCGGGCATCATGAGCAGCTTCTCCTTCCCCTGCTCAGCAGCTTCCATCTCCTCCCTCCTCCTTGGCGGCCAATCAAAACGCTTCTCCTTTCGGCCAATCCGGAAACGGGTCTCAGACCCGCTCCCTGATTGCTGGAGAGGAGATTCAGTGTGAGAATATTGAATATTGATTTGCTATTCTCGCATACCTGGGTGGGCTCCAAGTGCATTCCAATTAAAGCCTCTGGCTTTAATCGGTGCTTCAAAAAACACCCACCCGCATTGGAATTCATGCATCCTGAAAGGGACTGGACGCATGAATGGGAGGGCAGCGCCCGTGCACCCTTAATGGATGAACAGCCCCTGCTATGAAGGCATAGCGGATTTGCAGAGAGCAGAACAAATAAGAGCCGAGAAGGCCCAGGAAATTTTCAGCTCATCAAACATTAGAAGTGTATTGGAATTCAGTTAAACATCTTTAGTTTCCCAGATTGTTGGGTCAGGGATTTCCAAGAAGTGTAATAGTCAGGTATTCTGCCATAAGGAAGCATATGGAGATAGTGTGGTGCTGTTCCCTGGGGGGGGCACTATAATGAATTTGTTGCTGAAACTGTCACCATAATGGAAGTAGAAATATTATAGGGGGCATGTAGTCCACCATAAGGTAAAAGGAATAAGGTCACATAAGAACCTAGATGTGCCACTGCCAGCACCGTAGTTGCATCTCCTTCATCCTGAAGAAACCATCTTTGGATAAATACCATTTGGCCAGTCAGGTAATATTTGTGCAAATTTTTGGAGAGCCAGGCCATAATAACCTAGATGTGCCACTGCCAGCACCGTAGTTGCATCTCCTTCATCCTGAAGAAACCATCTTTGGATAAATACCATTTGGCCAGTCAGGTAATATTTGTGCATATTTTTGGAGAGCCAGGCCATCCTGGAGCCAAGGCTGTAGTGTGCACATCTGCATTCAGGCATAGGATAAGGTAATATAAAGTTTGTTAACTTTCTGAAAGAATGACTTCAGGATTTTAACTGAACACCGACAGTATCTTAATTTTAGGGTGAAATATCCTATCAATTAAGGATTGAGGTAGCTGTTTCCAAGCTAGAGTTATTTGTTTTAGGGAAGTGGGCAAGGGCTAAGGAAAGGGGGTTAATTTGGTCAATTTGCTTGTGATGTTGATACCTAGGTATTTTACCTGTGTAACCCACTGAAGGGTAACATCTGTATCCACCACCTCCTTCGCCTTTGAGTCTACCATAAAAATATGAGAGTAACCCCAGTCTAGCTTTAGGCAAGAAAAAAGCATAAACTGATTAAGAGTCTGCTCTGCAACACAGCCTGGGGGGCGGGTCCTAAAGGAACAGGAGAAGGTAACTATGTAACTATGTAAGATCATCCTCATGGCCAAATGTTCCTCAAGGTTGCCCACACACAGGTGCTTGACATTATTATTGTTATTATTATTACTATTATTATTATTATTATTATTATTATACAGAATTTAAATAGTAATGTACAACCAACAAATAAGAAAAAACACTGCACTTGAGTAGAAGAATGAGCTGCCAGCACTCAGAGTCAAGATACACACTCCAAGCAGATAATAAAAAACAGTGCAGCACTAAGAATATTTCACCAAATGATAAATGATCAAAAGCAATACATATAAATACATATACAATACACAGGTAATGAACAGAAGAAGTTTTACAATTATAAATTCATGACATTTTGAGATACATATGAGCTCCATATGAAAGAACACACCGCAGGTAAAGAGGAGAATATGTGATGATGAACCAAAGAGGTAAACAGAGACAATACTGCTCCACACTCAATGTGAGTAATACAAACTGCTTACCAGAGGTAAATGACCACTGAATTACAGGTGGTCAAATGGAGCACAGGGAAAAAAGGTCTACCTCAAACCATAAGTGGCTCCATCCGCTCACACTGCTTCAACGTTACTCAAAAAACAAAAAGCAAGAAGACGCTTCAATAATGCAGTATAAAAAAACTATTTATTGGTAAGAATAAAGATTGCATTTACGAGAATCTGAGATAAAATCAGCATATAATACAATCCGGACATGTGGCAGAGATTTGCGGCGTTCCTACAGGCTTCCCTCCGGGCTCACTTGTACATTGACCAATCAGGATAAGATCACGTGATGACGTCACCGTGGGGCCTACGAGGAGGGGGATTTTTTTCTGTGTATCTGTTCCTATGGACATTTTTTTTAAGCTCATATGTCACTCAAAATCTCATGAATTTATAATTGTACAACTTCTTCTGTTCATTAACTGTGTGCTGTATATGTATTTACATTTATTGCTTCTGATCATTTATCATTTGGCGGAATTTTCCTAACGCTGCACTGTTTTTTATTCTTAAGATTTACATCAGTTTGCACATTGTTTTAGAACATGAGGGCAGACAGTACAGTTAGAATACAATTCAATACAGGAGGAATCAGAAGGCCCTGCTTGTACATCTTGGGAGATACCGAGGGCCATAGCCAGGATCCATCATCAATGCAAAGAGGCCCAGAGACAAGCGGCAGCTTTGTCTTTTACCAATAAAAATATCAAAGAAACCCTTTGATATGTGCCAATCTTCAGAGCAGCCCTTGATGAATTGTACAGAGTAGAAATCCATTGTAGGGATTTGGTCATGACCATACTTGGTTAATCACATCACCCAGGATCCCCTGATGCTTTATCATGTGGTGGTAGGTAGCTATGAAGGTGAGGAAACATCATTGGGTGGTGAAGAAACCTCATTAGGCAGCAGGTCATAATGACTGATGATGGATTTACATCGCTGGATGACGTGATTAACTATGGATTTACATAAGGGATGTAGTTTACATTTATTTTCTGTAAAATTATTAAAGAATTTTTTCAGTTCCCCTGTACTCACTCCCCTGGTGGGGGGTGTTGGATATCTGAGGGGCCCCATATCATCAAAGTCCCCCCAAAAAAACCATATATATTTAGGGATTGGATGTAGGGAAGAAGCCCTTGTCCCTTAACATTGTACCAAGATGCCTTGTAAGAAGGGGGGGGGCTTTACTTACCCCTATTGCAAGATTCCCCTCCCCAAAGTTGCCAATCACATGGCCTGGTATAATACAATCCTTGGTCAACCAGACTGCATGCCTGAATAAGGGTCTGGTTAGAATATTAAGGGAAACCCCACACCATTCTACAGGGACCTAGCTCAATTCAAAACTGACACTTTTTCTGGACAGCTTGGTCTGCTAAGAAAAGTTGAAAAATAACAGACTTATTGGCCGGATTACCAGGTGAAATTAAAGGAGAAAAAAAGCATATGAAATATAGTGCTACCCTCGTAGGAGCTACTAGATAGGATGGGTTCTCTGTTCTTTGCCTCAACCTTCTCAAGAACCTCAACCCCTCTTGCACACCAGGTTGTGAGTGAACAAACATACAATATCACAGAAAATCACTGTAAGTAATATTTAGTACAAATAGTAGTGTTATATAAAAGAAAACAGGTACTAAATCAGGAAGTTAAGGTAAGGTATGGTAATAACACAATTTAGCATACAACATGATTAACAGTAAACAATAGGCATAAGAAGACATTTGGCATCCAAATCAGCGTAAATAGTAGTAAGGCCACCTCAAGTGCAGCAGTGAGGAGTAGTAAACTTGCCCACTGCGCTATAGCCGAATGACGGCTACATCCTGGTCGGCTAGTTCTGGGAGGGCATCTATTGATGTCTTCTTGTGTACACGCTTCTCTTGCGCCCCCTGGGGCACACATCCAGAAATGTCCGTAATTGCTGGGACCCAGCAATCACGGTTTGGGGTAAAGGGACAATCACAGCAGCCCTTTACCACGTGATCGTTCTGTCTAATGTCAACAAACTGGTGTCATGTCCGGTTTAGCTCTCTCCTCACACCGATACTGCATGGAGGGAGACACAGTGCAGAAGTGTGAGATGGCTGCATTTGGAGTGCCATCAGTGCCATCATAGTGCCATCACAGTGTTCATCAGTGCCATCACAGTGCCATCAGTGTCATTACAGTGCTCATCAGTGCCACATCAATGCCCTACAGTTCCATCCGTGTCACTGCAGTGCCCATCAGTGCCACTACAGTCCCATCAGTGCCCCTACAGTGCCATCAGTGCCCTACAGTGTCATTACAGTGCCTACAGTGCCACCATATTGCCCGTCAGTGCCGTCAGTGCCCTACAGTGCCATCAGTGTCCTACAGTGCCATCAGTGCCACTACAGTGCCATCCGTGCCCTACAGTGCCATCAGTGCCACTACAGTTCCATCAGTGTCCTACAGTGCCATCAGTGCCACTACAGTGCCATCAGTGTCCTACAGTGCTCATCAGTGCCCTATGGTGCCATTACAGTGCTCATCAGTGCCCTACGATGCCACTAATGTGCTCATCAGTGCTACTACAGTGCTCTTCGGTGCCAATACAGTGCTCATCAGTGCCCATTAGTGAGTGTTTATCAGTGCCATAAGTGAACGTCAGTGCCCTACAGTGCACATCAGTGCCATTGATGAGTTGGACCTGATGTGGGTCTCTTTCACGTCATTCCTTCCCACTGTGACTAGTTACACCATTTTGTACAATTTACATCTGATTCTACCCACCCTCAATACACGTTCACCTTTATGGCACTTCACTTTGTGTGTTTCTTTGTCCCACCTCTGTTCCATTTTCTTCCTATCTTGACACCTCATCACCCCTTTTCCAGTACCTATGCATTTTTCAGTACACTATCACACACACCCATCTCTCACATATACACGGTTAGATTGTTTTCTTTGCTGATGTTTTTGCTTTCACTGCTTTTTGATTGTTTTATTTGGCCCCTTGCACTGCACCTTCCCATTTCCCCACCCCCATGCTTCCCTTCCACTCACATGTATCACTCCACCTGCACTATCCTCACACTTCACCAATCTGTCTCCTTTTTTCCCCTGGATCTTTTCCTCTTAAGCTTTTTTCCTTCACTCCCTAATCATTTTTCCCATTCCCCCCTTAACCATCCCCCCCTCCTTCCCGTTCTTTCTTTCCCATCCCCTTCCTTTCCCCTGGTTTTTTTTTTTTTCCCTTTTATCCCTACTAGTCTGTCCGTCCCCTTCTTTCCTCACATGTTCTCCCCACACTTGCCTTTTTCTTTACATTCCTATATCCTCACCTTACTTTGTCACTTATTTCATGGCCAACACATAGATACCACTATTTACTTATTACATTACATACTCTGACAAACTGATATCTACATGCAGTCATATCTACCCTTGTTAACCCCTTCCTTCCCCCCCCCCCTTTGTTACCATCACCACTATGGGAATATCCACACATCGCTGACCCCAATAAGTACAGACAACATCAAACAAATATTAA
This sequence comes from Lithobates clamitans, assembly GCA_037952925.1. Taxonomy (NCBI): domain Eukaryota; kingdom Metazoa; phylum Chordata; class Amphibia; order Anura; family Ranidae; genus Lithobates; species Lithobates clamitans. The sequence continues at coordinate 1,714,758 of JBBGZY010001072.1, forward strand.
ATAAATTATAAACAGAGTTATCCTATTTTTCAAAAAGTGACACATGATACATATATCTCTATCCGTGCTAAACAGAACGCACTGATGGTACAGTTGTCTGTTATTTGATGCTTTGACTGCAGGTCTCGCTCGCTTGCCCCCACGCTCCTCCCCAGTTTTGGGAAATATCCACTTGGTGTGACTCCTTGTAAGACACGCATGGACGAGTAACCCCCTTTTTCCCCTGCTGACGTGGTGGACGGCCGGGGACCCCTGTCGGGACCCGGTGGGGGAGACGTCGGAGAATTATAAGCTCAGGAGAAACTGCTCAAACACAATGTGATTGGTAATTATACTGTTAAACATATATATATTATATTATATTTTTATGGTCACATCCATGAACTCTAATACACAAATTTTGTCACAGCGCCTCAATCCTCTGAAGATGACCCAACGGGGTCGAAACGCGTCAGTATTATCACCCTATTATAGCGCTTAATCATTGTACAAACTTGTGCCAGCTTCATTTGTGTTATCTCCTGTAGCACAGCTCTTATTTTAACCATCATGGTTAAGTCCCACTAATTAAAAAAACCCTTCAAGTAACAACTTATTATTTTTATTATTTTCATAATTTTTTGCTGCTTTAAAACCCCACGGGGGATATCTTCTTTTTCTTTTTGCCTCTTACTAAATATCTTGGAATATCTACTTTCCAAAAAGGGGTCATTTGGGTGGTATTTGTACTTTCATGGCTTGTTAATGTCTCAAAAAATGAGATGTCAGTACATCAGGTGTGATCAGGTGTGATCCATTTTCAATGAATGGCACCATAGCTTGTAAACTCTATAACCTTCACAAAGACCAAATATTATACACTGATTTGGGTTATTTTTACAATAGATATGTAGCAGTATAAATTGTTGCCAAAATGTATGAGGAAAAATTTCTACTTTGCTAAATTTTATAACAGAAACAAAGAAAAATGCATTTTATTACAAAATGTTCGTTTTTTTTTTATTTATAGCGCAAACATTTTTTTAAAAAAACAGTGGTGATTAAATAGCAATAAAAGAAATGTGAAAAAAGGACACAACTTTCATATGGGTACAGTTTTGCATGACTGAGTAATTGTCATTCAAAGTGTGAGAGAGTTGAAAGCTGAAAATTGGCCTGGTTAGGAAGGGGGTATAAGTGTCCCTTAGGCAAGCGGTTAATCTAGCGAGTGCTGGAACTATATTGTGAGAGTGCATTTATGGCAGAGATGCTAGCCATAGACCAACTTGGTATGCACTGTCCAAAACAAAAGGAGGATGATAGCGGAGGGAACAGGGGAACAAAGGGGGTTTGCAGAATAATTTATTACGAAAGGGGCAGCATTTGAGATGCTCTTCTGCCGGCTATTGTTGTGGCCTCCTAAGAGTGTCTTTGCAATTAACGACAGTCCCAGTTAACCTGTGTGTGGTATAGGTATGGTATACGTATAGTCTCAGTACAGGTGCAAGGTAGATGTGGCTCAAATGTGGTAAAAGTTAGGAATACTGCAGTATAGTTACATAATTACATAGTTAGTCTGTTTGAAAAAAGACACAAGTACATCTAGTTCAGGGGTCCTCAAACTTTTTAGACAGGGGGCCGGTTCACGGTCCCTCAGACTGTTGGGGGGCCGCACTATAGTTTAAAAAAAATATGAACTAATTCCTATGCACACATCTTATTTGTAGTGCAAAAAAAAAAAAAAAAAGAACAATTGTAATCAATATAAACTTATCAGTATTTCACAGACTCCCCTCATTACAGAACCACTCCCAATCACATACTTCCCCCACATCAGTCCCCCACCATAGCACAGAGTCCCCCACATCAGTCCCCCACCATAGCACATAGTCCCCCACATCAGTCCCCCACCATAGCACAGAGTCCCCCACATCAGTCCCCCACCATAGCACAGAGTCCCCCACATCAGTCCCCCACCATAGCACAGAGTCCCCCACATCAGTCCCCCACATCAGTCCCCCACCATAGCACAGAGTCCCCCACATCACAGATCCCCACCATAGCACAGAGTCCCCACATCAGTCCCCCACCATAGCACAGAGTCCCCCACATCAGTCCCCCACCATAGCACAGAGTCCCCCACATAAGTTACCCACATCAGTCCCCCACCATAGCACAGAGTCCCCCACATCAGTCCCCCACCATAGCACAGAGTCCCCCACATCACAGATCCCCACCATAGCACAGAGTCCCCCACATCACAGATCCCCACCATAGCACAGAGTCCCCCACATCAGTCCCCCACCATAGCACAGAGTCCCCCACATCACAGATCCCCACCATAGCACAGAGTCCCCCACATCAGTCCCCCACATCAGTCCCCCACCATAGCACAGAGTCCCCCACATCACAGATCCCCACCATAGCACAGAGTCCCCACATCAGTCCCCCACCATAGCACAGAGTCCCCCACATCAGTCCCCCACCATAGCACAGAGTCCCCCACATCAGTCCCCCACATCAGTCCCCCACCATAGCACAGAGTCCCCCACATCAGTCCCCCACCATAGCACAGAGTCCCCCACATCACAGATCCCCACCATAGCACAGAGTCCCCCACATCACAGATCCCCACCATAGCACAGAGTCCCCCACATCAGTCCCCCACCATAGCACAGAGTCCCCCACATCACAGATCCCCACCATAGCACAGAGTCCCCCACATCAGTCCCCCACCATAGCACAGAGTCCCCCACATCACAGATCCCCACCATAGCACAGAGTCCCCCACATCACAGATCCCCACCATAGCACAGAGTCCCCCACATCACAGATCCCCACCATAGCACAGAGTCCCCCACATCAGTCCCCCACCATAGCACATAGTCCCCCACATCAGTCCCCCACCATAGCACAGAGTCCCCCACATCAGTCCCCCACCATAGCACAGAGTCCCCCACATCAGTCCCCCACATCAGTCCCCCACCATAGCACAGAGTCCCCCACATCAGTCCCCCACCATAGCACAGAGTCCCCCACATCAGTCCCCCACCATAGCACAGAGTCCCCCACATCAGTCCCCCACATCAGTCCCCCACCATAGCACAGAGTCCCCCACATCAGTCCCCCACCATAGCACAGAGTCCCCCACATCAGTCCCCCATTATAGCACAGAGTCCCCCACATCAGTCCCCCACCATAGCACAGAGTCCCCCACATCAGTCCCCCACCATAGCACAGAGTCCCCCACCATAGCACAGAGTCCCCCACATCAGTCCCCCACCATAGCACAGAGTCCCCCACCATAGCACAGAGTCCCCCACCATAGCACAGAGTCCCCCACATCAGTCCCCCACATCACAGAGTCCCCCACATCACAGAGTCCCCCACATCACAGAGGTCCCCACCATAGCACAGAGTCCCCCACATCACAGGTCCCCACCATAGCACTGAGTCCCCCACATCACAGGTCCCCACCATAGCACAGAGTCCCCCACATCACAGGTCCCCACCATAGCACAGAGTCCCCCACATCAGAGTTCCCCCACATCACAGATCCCCACCATAGCACAGAGTCCCCCACATCACAGATCCCCACCATAGCACAGAGTCCCCCCGTGTGTCACAGATCCCCACCATATAGCACAGATCCCCACCATAGCACAGATCCCCACCATATAGCACAGATCCCCACCATATAGCACAGATCCCCACCATATAGCACAGATCCCCACCATAGCACAGATCCCCACCATATAGCACAGATCCCCACCATATAGCACAGATCCCCACCATATAGCACAGATCCCCACCATATAGCACAGATCCCCACCATATAGCACAGATCCCCACCATAGCACAGATCCCCACCATATAGCACAGATCCCCACCATAGCACAGACTCCCCCTGCCGCCCTTACACTTACCTGTATCACGCAGGACACGAGGCATGGTAGGTCCGGACGGAGGGTGGGACTTTGGAAGTGAGGGGCAGGTGATTGGTTCCTGGGACCGCTCTGATGCCTAGTAACCAATCACCTGCTTCTTAGCACAGAAGGTCCTTTGCCCGGCCTGTCATGTTTCCCGTCCCGTGTGATGGAGGAAGCAGAGGGCAGGGGCAGTGCTGAAATTTTAAAGGGGCAGTCCGCGGGCCGGATCAAAAACGCTGGAGGGCCGGATTCGGCCCGCGGGCCGTAGTTTGAGGACCCCTGATCTAGTTCAACCAATAAGAGGGAAACAAAAATCATACAATCTTATATACACAATCCTATAACCATGGTTGATCCAAGGGAAGGCAACAAATACCCATGATCCAGATTAAATTTATTTTCCTCAAGATGTAAAGAGTGCCCCCTGGTCCTCTGTGATGAACTTAAAGTGAATAACTCAACACCAAGTTTACTATATGGACCACTTATGTATTTTTTCTATACATGTTGATCATATCCCCCCCTTAATCTCCTCTTCTCAAGAGAGAAAAAAATTAAGTTCCTCTAATCTTTCCTCATAGCTGAGTTTCTCCATGCCTCTTATCAGTTTAGTTGCTCTTCTCTGCACTTTCTCCAGTTCCATGATATCCTTTTTATGAACTGGTGCCCCAAACTGAACTGCCTATTCCAGATGAAATCTTACTAATGATGTGTACAGGGGTAAAATGATATCTCTCTCTGCTGTCCATACCTCTTTTAATACAAGAAAGGATCTTGTTCACTTTGGAAATCACAGCTTGGCATTGCATGCTATTGTTAAGCCTATAGGATTGGTATGGGAAGAGTATGGGTGTGGTATGGGTTGGGTACACTTGGTGTCCTGCTCTCAGTGGCTCAGTCCCTGCTAGTGGTATCAGCAATGGACAAATAGCCCTCTCATCAGTTCCTGGAAAGCTGTGGTGGCCTCTCGTTGTAAAAAGGGGCCCCCCTCTATCTCTTCCCAAAAGCCTCTGGTGATTAGCAGTGGGAAGTGGAGGGTCAGTGGATGCTCCAGTCTCCCTTTTGCAGTGGTGCAGGTTCTGTGATGTGGGTGGTGCTGCGCTGCCCCTGTGTGTCCTCACTCTCAGGCTCAGATCTCCGCTGGTGTGGTCTCCAACTGGCAGTCGAATACCCAGACAGAGGCTCTCTCTCCCTCTAACTCTAACTCTAACTCTGTGCTAATAAGAAGAACTTGCCCGGGCAGTTTAATAAAAATCCTCTCTCCAATTCTCCTACTGCACAGTGCATATTGGGACATGTAGTGTAACCATTATAGTGTAGTCATTATATGTCTGCCATCTCAAACTACAATTTCCAGCATTCTCAGTGTTCTGCATAGAAGTCTATGGGCTTGTTTGGCTTTAGCTCTCCCCCTGCTGGCTGGAGGAGGATGGTGCAGCATAATATTTTTATCACAATGGAGGGAGAGAAGCAAATAAAGAGTAATGTCTCCTTCTCCATGTTGTTGTAGCCCAGCACCTGACTCGAAAAAAAAAAAAAAAACGCAGCCACCATAAGTAAGAATTGATAAACTGTAATATGTTGCATTTTGGGTTCAATATGGCTTTAATGGTAGTTGCACTGTTGTACAATGTATAAATAAGATTAGGGAAATGTAGAATATTCTGCAGGAAACTATCCACATTTCTGTCTTGTAATTTGAGGGCATTTCCCACTGGGTCTAAGATTTGTCTGGTGAGTCTATTCATATGTGCAATGATTGCTGTACCTCTGGTTTTCTGCCTATGGTTCTCCAAAAGCATACTTAAGTCACTAGTTTCTGGATCATCTGCTATTGTGCTGGTAAGCTCGTATGTTGTGGGTTGGTAGTGTTTGATGAGATCTTTCAGCTTCTGAATAAAGTCCTGGGTGGGATCATAATCCATTCTCTCGAAAAAAAAGTCCTCTCTGCAAGCTGCCTCTTGTTTTTTTGTATACATTGTTTGTATTCATCAGAACTACATCACCCACTTTATTTGCTGGCGTAATAGCGATGTGGTTGTTGTATGGCTATCCTGTATAGCCTTTTGCTTTCTTGGAAAAAGATTGTAGGAAATCTTCAGTTTACTGGGTAAATACTGAAGATGTAGCTTGCGGTCTGAATTTGTATGTAAGGTTTAAGCTTATATTCCAAAGGTGGTGAAGTTGCCAACCTCTTTTTGCCAAATATGAGTGCTCTTGATCCTGTGGAAATTTTATTTTATTTTGAATGCAATATTGTATTGTAAGAATGTATTTATGCTTGAGAATAATTATAAATTATGCATTTGAGTGTTTAGGCATAATTTAATGTCTAATATTATAGTTCCCAGTGTGAGTGGTCTGCCATTCTTAGTAATGTAAACATATTTACATGAAAAGTTCTATAAAACAATGAAATTAATAAATAGTATATACTTCAAATAATCACAGCAAACCTGAATAATAAATGATAAGTCATTAAAAGAACTTGACCTAGAATAGTGATTAGAAATTGAACTCTTATTTTTTTGCTGTCTCTTTTTAACAGCAATACGTTAAGTAAGGGGGGAACATTATGAATTCACTTTCAGTTACTTCTGGGGGACCACCGGGAGCAGTGAACAGGCATTTAAAAAATGTAAAGGATTTTTAGTCGAGGAGCAGCACCAAAAGCAGCAAGAGGTGTTTTATTACTTTTGATGATTGCAGTGCCTGGATTAAGGATTTGTGATTTAATCAACATGAACATGAACTGTTTTTTCTGATGGGCTTGATTTATGTTTACATACCACAAGTTCTTTCATTTGCATTTTTTTAGTCACAACTATTTTGAGTGTGCTAAAAACAAGTTTTTTTTTTTTTTAAATGTAACCCCATCCTCTGTAGACATTGATTGGCCCTAATGCATTGGTATTATTGGTTATCCTAGGAGGCAAACTACTTCCTCTAGGAGGGCACACAGGGCACCTTTATTACTGTTGCAGCAGAAAGCTCTATAAATTCTGGAAAACCAGTGATAACTCCGGACAATAGGCTTGCAGGAAAACAAACTTTATTTTTGCCAGCAAAAAGATACTTTGGCCCGGCTAATGCCAAGAAGCGAAGTGTGAGCTCCTAAACAGTTACAACAGATATATTTCAACAATTACATACACATTCCTAAAGCATTGTATAATGCCGCGTACACACGGTCGGACTTTCTGTCCTACTTGGTCCGGCACACTTTCTGGCGGACTTTGTCCGCCAGGTGCGCCGGACTTTAAAACGAACGGACTTGCCCTAACATTACCGGACTTTGCGGCGGGCTAAGTCCGCCCGTTTTTCCGACGGACTTTCGCCGGAGTTACGGCGGACTTTCAGAATGAACGGACTTGCCCACACACGGACAAGTCCGTTCATTTTGAACGTGACTCACGTGCGACGGGACTAGAAAAGGATGTCAATCTTGCCGCTTTTATCGGCGAGATTGAGACCTTGCGAGCCCCGTCGCAGGGTATACCAGGCCCTTAGGTCTGGTATGGATTATAATGGGGAACCCCCCTACGCCGAAAAAATGGCGTGGGGTCCCCCCTAAAATCCATACCAGACCCCGATCCGAGCACGCAGCCTGGCCGGTCAGGAAAGGGGGTGGGGACGAGCGAGGGCCCCCCCCCTGAACCGTACCAGGCCGCATGCTCTCAACATAGGGGGTGGGCGCTTTGGGGGAGAGGGGCACCCTGCGGGGCCCCCCCACCCCAAAGCACCTTGTCCCCATGTTGATGAGGACAAGGGCCTCTTCCCGACAACCCTGGCCGTTGGTTGTCGGGGTCTGCGGGCGGGGGGCTTATCGGAATCCGGGAGCCCCCTATAATAAGAGGGCCCCCAGATCCCGGCCCCCCACCCTATGTGAATGAGTATGGGGTACATGGTACCCCTACCCATTCACCTAGGGAAAAAGTGTAAATAATAAAACACTACACAGGTTTTTAAAATATTTTATTAAACAGCTCCGGGGGGGGGATTTTCCTCCGGCTTCGGGGGTCCCTCCGGTACATCTTCTCCCAGCGTCCGGTTGGTTCTTCTCCGCTCTCTTCTCCTGGTGTTCCAGTTCTTCGGCCGGCTCCTCCGCTGTCTTCAGGTAACTCTCTTGCCAGCAGAGGTCCGGACTTCTTCTCTTCTCTTCTCTTCTCTTCTCTTCTCTTCTCTTCTCTTCTCTTCTCTTCTCTTCTCTTCTCCAGATGTTGACACGACGCTCTCTCCGGCTTGACTGCTCTCTGAGGGCTGCGTTGTGACTTATATAGGCGGAGACCCCGCCCCCTTATGATGTCACAGTCCCTGGGCATGCTGGGAGTGTGACGTTTTAGGGGGCGTGGTCAGCATCACCATACTCATTCACATAGGGTGGGGGGCCGGGATCTGGGGGCCCTCTTATTATAGGGGGCTCCCAGATTCCGATAAGCCCCCCGCCTGCAGACCCCGACAACCAACGGCCAGGGTTGTCGGGAAGAGGCCCTTGTCCTCATCAACATAAGGACAAGGTGCTTTGGGGTGGGGGGGGCCCCGCAGGGCGCCCCCTCCCCCAAAGCACCCACCGCCCCATGTTGAGGGCATGCGGCCTGGTACGGTTCAGGAGGGGGGGGCGCTCGCTCGTCCCCACCCCCTTTCCTGACCAGCCAGGCTGCGTGCTCAGATCGGGGTCTGGTATGGATTCTAGGGGGGACCCCCACGCCATTTTTTCGGCGTAGGGGGGGTTCCCCTTTATAATCCATACCAGACCTAAGGGCCTGGTATGCCCCGCGCTCGCCGCAATAGGAAAATTTGTTTTTCCTATTGCAGCGAGCGTGAAATGCAATACCCTGCCCTCGCGTCGCATCTGGTCCGTTGGACCAGCATACACACGAGCGGGCTTTCCGTCGGACTAGCACACAGTCGAGCGGACTTTCCGCCCGAAACTGAGTCCGACGGAAAGATTTAAAACATGTTTCAAATCTAGGTCCGGCGGGCTTTTGGGAAAAAGTCCGCCGGAAAAGTCCGCCAGCGCCTACACACGGGCGGATTGTCCGGCACACTCTGGTCCGCCAGACCAAGTATGCCGGAAAGTCCGACCGTGTGTACGCGGCATAAGCCTCTGAATAGCTTGTTGGTAAGCTATCTGCCTAATTTGTCAGCCACTAATAGGGTTTCTGTGTATCTATGCTTGGGGGGGGGTAGATACACATATTTGGGACTTAACTATCTGCTAGCCACACTTACATGTATAAAATATTACTTGAAACTTTTTACAAGCAAGAACATTATATCAGAAGCAACCATTTTGTTCAAATTTCAGCCATTTTAGTCCACTGCCACATTAAATCTTGCTGTTGCAACTTCTGTATGATTGCAGCACTCTGATACTGATACAACTTGCATCTACCCACTCACTTCACTTATCACAGCAAAATTATTACATAACGCCATGGGAAATAAGGAACACACACAATTCACATCAAGCTGAGAATCTCATAGCCAATAAACATAACATTATCTTGATTGGTGGAACAGGCACCAACTTGAACAGGAAGAGTGTTACCATTTAATATTTATTCACACATCTTGTGCTATCTACCAGTCTTTTTCCACAAGTGTCACTTTATACATCCCATTGTACAGGAAATCCATGAAGGAATATGGTCCCAGCTTGGTGTTTCCCCCAGCAGATAGGGAAGATTCTGTTGAACAGGACTGGGTGTCTCGGCTCACAGAGAAAGGTCTAAAACTGCCATCTATAACACCCTCCATTAAAATTTACTCAAAACATAATACCGGGCCTCTGATGCTATACTATGGTAAGAGGAATCAAGTCAAATTCTGTCGGCATCCCCTTGCATGAACATGGTGAGCTTGAATGTAGAGTCATATATTTTTTTATCCAAATGTCATGTGAAGTAAAATGTATTTTTTTCTTTTAAAAAAAAAAAAAATTGCCATGGTTGATCTTTGTTTCGATTGTGGATCAAGTTGGTTAACTGCTACCACATGCAATTGTATAAATGTTCTTCTCCCAGCAGGAGGACTAGAAACTGACTGGAATTTTGCACATGGGCTACACTTTAGAGGTAATATCCAATGACTGCACTGCAACTATAGCATACCTCCTAACTTTGGAGTTTCATAAAGGGGGACAGCCTGGAGAAGGGAGATTGCAGTACACTGTGGCACAGAGTGAGCATGGTTAGATCTAGTCACAGTATGCACTGCATATTCTCAGCAGTACTTATGTCACGTCTACCCCAACGGAGGTGGTCAGAGACTATAGCTGGCTACTGAGTTCTTCACCTATAGCAGCCCTCTTTCAAGCAGGCCTACCGGTACTTGGTTGCCCCTAGGTCTTATACACTATGCTATGGTGCCTGGCCACCATGCCAGGGTAGACGTGAACTGAGCAAAGCAAAGAGGTACTTGCGGTTGGCAAATAGGCAGAGTGGTTCTATGACAGTCCAGGTAAAAGGCAGGCTGAGTTCATGGAATAGTCCAATATCCGGCCCAAGGTCAAACACAGGAAAATCTAAACTAGCAGAGCAAGGCAAACTCTCTATCACAAGTGTGCGAGTGAGTGTTAGTTCATATCAATGTAGAGATGCGGATGTGTAACTGGCTTTTAGGGGAGCCTGTGATCATTTTGTTCCCATTTGATCTAGACCAACTTTGTTTTTTACATTTTAATTACTCGCATTGGACCTATCAGACTTATCTAATTATCCATTTTACATCCATTTAGCATTAGCATTTTCATAAGTGTATAGGTCTGGTTAATTGTGGGACCGGGATTTGATGTGCTGTTACTTCATTTGTCTTATGTCCAGGAGCTGCGATTTGGGGTGTGGTCGACTTCCCCCTCCCCCCATTTTTGCATCGATTGATGCGGGGGATCGGGTAGCAGGGAATGAGGTGGCTCAGAAGGGAAATGGAGGAAGAGCCACTGTCCACTGCCCAAATCTTCCCCCTTCAAGGGAAGAGAGGATTAAAGCTCAGATAGCTCGATGGGAGGAAATGTTCTCCAAAAATGACTTCGATGTGGGCTGTGCCAAAAGCGCTCTACTTAGAATTCGACTAACTGAAGAAACTGTAAGACATTTTGAGAGAGGGCGAGGTGAGTCCCTTTGTGTGACCTGGAGGATCTTCGAGAGCAACTAGCTGAGCTAAAGAAGTCAGGGGTCATTAAGGAGTCCAGGAGCCCTTATGCTTCTCCGATTGTGGTAGTAAGGGAGAAGAATGGGTCCCTTCGGAGGTGTATTGATTACCGAACCTTGAACCGAAGGACCATCCCAGATCAATACACGACCCCTTGCATAGAAGAAGCCCTACAATGCTTATCAGGGGCCGAATGGTTCAGTGTGTTGGACCTAAAGAGCGGGTACTACCAGATTCCCACGCACACAAAAGACAGAGAGAAGACATCTCTTATTAGACCACCGGGGTTTTTCGTGTTCGATCGAATGCCACAGGGATTAACTGGGGCCCCTTCCACTTTCCAGCGACTGATGGAGAACACTGTGGGTGATATGAACTTGGTGGAAATATTTGTTTACCTAGATGACATCATGGTGTTTGGCACGTTGGAAGAGCATAAGACCCAGTTGGAGAAAGTTTTCCAACTCCTACATGATGAGGGGTTGAAGCTGTCATTACAGAAGTGCCAGTTCTACAAGACTTAAGTCACATACCTAGGGAACGTGGCTGAAGGGATAGCAACTGACCCCCAAAAGCGGGAGGCGGTCACTTCTTGGCCTCGCCCAACAACCGCCACCGAATGGAGGTCATTCTTGGGCTTCTACTTATACTATAGAAGATTTTTGAAGAACTTCTCGCAGATTGCTCAGCCATTGAATGAGCTGTTACAGAAGCAAATGGAAGGGGTACAGCAGAAAACCCAAAGGGGAGGCCCCAGGAATCCTCTGGAATCTATCTAGGAACAATAGACAGTAAAGTATGAAAGCTCCTTCGAGTAGTTGAAGGAGAGCCTGGTTGAAGCACTGGTGTTGGCCTACGCTGATCCCTCAAAACCATATGAACTGCATGTGTATGCCAGCCGAGATGGTATTGGGGGGTGTTGTACGAAGAGTTGGAGGGTGGACTTCGCCCAGTGGCCTACGTGAGTCTCTGCCTCACCCACCCCCCCCCACCCCCCGCGAGAAGAACTATCCTGTGCACAAGTTGGAGTTCTTGGCGGTAGTAGATAAACTACGGGACTATATGTACGGGGCCACCTTCATGGTGAAGACAGACAACAACCTCCTGACTTATCTATTATCCATTGCCAAACTGCATGCCACTGGACATCGGTGGTTAGCCACCCTGTCCGAGTTTCAATTCAGCCTGAAATATCAACCGAGAGTGGGAAATAGAGATGGTGATGCTCTTTCCTGAAGATCTCACTCCATCCAGAATGGTCAGAAGAGTTGAGTTCATTTACCTCTCGAAGAAGTACAGGCTGTGTGTCAGGGAGTGTAATATAAACACAGAGGAGCCATAGGGGCTGAAACAGTGGGAGTCGCCAATGCGGCAGTACCAAAGTACTACTGTAATTTGACCCAAGTACGCGGCCAAGAACTGTGTCAGCTGACTAAGGAGGACATGAGACGGGATCAATGGGAAGATCCATTAGGGAACCTAATAAGGAAATCTTTGTCCACCAAAGACCCTCAGATATTGATAAATAGCCACATCGAAGGGGCCAAGGTAATTTATAGAGAATGGGAGCGAATGAAGCTGGAAGAGGGGATCATATGTCGAAGAGGTCCCTCTGAAGAGGCGGAAGGTGTGAGCCAGCTGTTCCTCCCTGAAAAACATTGTCTAACTGTGCTAACCACTCTCCATGATGATCATGGTCACTTGAGTAAGGCCCAGATAGAACTTTCGAGCTGGTCAGGGATCGATTTTACTGGCCATCCATGAGAACGTAGGTGGAAAGCTATTGCCGGTCTTGTGTCAGGTATATCCAGAGAAAAATTATACCAGGAAGGGCAGCCCCTATGGGCCATCTACAGAGTCAGGGGCCAATGGAGTTGGTGTGCATTGATTTCTTGTGCCTGGAACCTGATCTGAGTGGAAGGAATAATGTTCTGGTTGTGACAGATCATTTCACTCGATATGCTCAGGCATTCCCCACTAAGCATCAACAAGCTAGTACGGTGGCCAAGACTCTAGTGGAGAAGTTGTTCATCCATTATGAGTTGCCTCAGTGGCTACATTCAGATCAAGGTTGGGACTTTGAGAGCAAACTGATCAGAAGACTATGTGAACTCTTAAACATAAAGAAATTCAGGACTACTCCTTGCCATCCCCAAGGGGACCCACAACCTGAGCGTTTCAACCGCACCCTGTTGAACATGTTGGGAACCCTCCCATTAGAGAAGAAACAGCATTAGGGAGACCATATTGCTGCAATAGTTCATGCTTACAATAGTACCTCAAATGATTCTACTGGATGCTCACCTTACAGACTAATGTTTGGGAGAGAACCTCGCCTACCCATGGATGTGGCTTTCGGAACATCAATAGATCACACCTTCCAAGCCTCTTATAGGGGATATGTCGACAGGCTTCGGAAGAATTTAAAGGTGGCTGATGAGAAAGCCAAGGAGGCCTCTACAATCAGAGAACAAAGGAACAAGAAAAACTTTGATCTTAGAGTGAGGGTCCAGGATCTACAACCTGGAGATTGAGTGTTATTGCATAATCCAGGGGTGTCAGCTGGCTGATCGATGGCATCCCCAACCCTACATTGTTTGCAAACAACTACCGGGACTCCCTGTGTATCAGATTCGGCCAGAAGGGAAGACTGGCCCGCTCAAGACTTGGCATCGAAACCATCTGCTGCCCATTTCAGAGGCTGTTTGAGTACCCTCAATCCCTTGCCCAGAGTATCAGTCCCCAACATTGAGACCTAGGGTCAGGAAAATCTGTCCACCTGCACTTCCGGAAGAGGAAAGTGATTATGCGAAAATAACTTTGGATTAACTGTGTGTTCCTCTTTGGAAGATGATTCCATTGTTCCTGAAGCTGAAGAAGAAGGCTGTCCAGGGACAGGTTCTCATTCGCCTGACACTGAGGTAGAAGCTCCCTACACACTTAACGGAGTTAAGGAAGTCAAGCTGGAACCCCACAAAATGATACTCTCATCCCTCATACTAACACTGCATGGAGAGAGACAGTCCATGAAGCGGGGTTGGAGCCTGACGTAGAGCCCGAGCCTGAAGTAGAACCAGATGTAGAATCAGAGCCTGAAGTAAAGCCGGAGACCGAGGTAGAACCTGGACCGGAAGCTGGATGCAGTTTTTTGTAACCAGAACAGGAATCAGAGTCACAGGAAGACATACTGTACATTCCCAGTTGAGGCAGAGGATGTGTCCCCAAAAAAGATTGACTTATGATACTCTAGGTGAAAATTCTGATGAACTTATAATCACTACCCAACGTCCCAGTCAAGCACTTGCCTCCTTTACCGAGTCTTTAGTAAAGGATGACCTTGATCCACCCTCTGACACTACTGGGTGGGCCACTAACTTATTACTGGCCTGTCATAAAATCAATGTGACTTCTGCTGATGTATATAATTTGCTATCAGAAGACCCTTCATTAGGTCAGTTATTAGCTGTTGCAACTTCTAGTTTGTTAGATGGTTAATTGTTTAGCTTTCATGATGCAGTAAAGTGATTCCACGGGTTGTGCTCTGTCTTTAGAGACCAAAGACTTTCAAATATAAATTTTTATTTAATACAGAGGGAAAAATCCCATCATTACAGCAGAAATATAAATGATTTGAATACTTAGTACAGTGTATTTGACGACATAAAACGTGTTGCAATCATATCCTTCCTGGCAGTCTCCAACATGAGAGCGGTTGCTAGTAAACTGTGTATCATATACTCAGAAGGAATATTATGTTTGTAATTTTCTATAATGGATCTCGCCCCAAATTTTTTTCCATGAAAAAAAGCTGGTAAATTTGGCACTAAAAGTGCTAAGGTGCTTGCCAGAACAATACTGGTGATCGAGCGTCGTCATATGTGGGAGAGTGGGAAGGGACAGCCAGCGAATGTCTCACTGGCCGCCCCCGACCACCACGGCTTTTGCAAGATATTACATAACAGATATATGCACAACTCAATATATCAACATATATTTATTAGCTACGTACTAAAAACCTAGACCAGAGATGAATTTCACCATATAACTGAGCATTTATTATATATGAGGCATACAGGATTAAACTGACATGAACTGTGATAATTGGGCAGTCCCCTCACCTTAACTTTGGGCAAAGTATGTGGTCAAGCATTAAGCATGCTTCCCAGGTGGAGTGCGAGTATGTGGAGTTGATCCTCCCCGGGGTGAGACCAAAATCCAGGGCGCCAGGTCCTCTGACTACATAGAAGTTTGTCTGTCTCCTGGGGCGCCCCCCTCCCCCAAACCCATGCCAGTATAGGTGGTGTCTCCTGCTCTCTCCAGGAGCGTCAGTAATAGCCTATGACCCCCGACCTATGAGTGGGGGATATGTGGGCCCCAATCGCCGACAATCTGGTACCGGAGTGTCCACCTTCAGGCAGATCTGCAGTGATGCGGGGGTGTTATCTGTCTGATGTTGGCATAGCTAGGGTGCCCCCGAGGGAGTCATAATGCATCCCCCAGATTTCCTGTAAGTTGGTGGGTTTCATATCTCTCCTGTACTTGTTGCTGTAGTGTCCCACCCGGAAGATGGCCACAACTGTCGCCGCTAAGTCTTCTGCACCCGTGGCCTCCGGTAGTCCCCGCAGCCGCAAATTGTTACGAAGTCCCCCAGGTCTCCTGTGAGTTGGTGGGTTTCATGTCTCTCCTGTACTTGTTGCGGTAGTGTCCCACCCGGGTCACCACCTAGGCCCATTAGCACAGGGATCTCAAAGGTATGTAGCGTGAGCATGGCCAAGGACCCCCACCTCCCCCACTCCCACCACAAAATTCCATGTCACCACAGGCTAGCCCCCCTCTGGGTGTACCCAACAGAATTGTCGTTATAGAAGGCATCCTCCATGTATAGGGGGAGGCGGGGGGCAGCAGACTACCAGCCCCCCTGCAGATATTCAGTGGGGGAGGGGGGGGGATGGCAGCACACCATCCCCTCGGACATGTTCCTGGACCCTCTCGTTGCAAAGTGACCGGTTCCGGGGTCATCTCAGGAAGTGAGTCCCTGCTGGATCAAGTGTATCGTCCCCTCTCAATCCTCAATCACAAACAAGGGGGCACCCTCCATTGAGGCTGTACACAAAAGCGGATACGTTCAGGGATTCCCCCAATTGTCTGGGGGTGTATTCAATGTGTCCCGGGCGGGCAAAAGGGTGGGGGAGAATAATCCACGAGACCGGGGGTGCTCGTCTTTAATAGGGGAGGGAGATTGTCATATATGCTGTCATAACACGGCGAGGGAAAGCCATTAAAACTAGAAACTGGGGGGGTACACTGGCTCCGTTTCCATGAAGAGGAAGAGAGCTGGTAGGTCTGCTGGGGTACGTAGGGTGAAAGCTTTCGTTGCTTTGGGGAAGGTGACCGCTAAAGGATATCCCCATATGTGAAGCCTCTTCGTCTGGCCAGGCACACGGGTTTCAGCAAGGCCCTCCGCTGTAGCGTCACCCTGGACAGGTCCGGGAGTATTTTAATTGTGGCTCCGTTGAAGTTGACTTCCCCGTGCTCCCATGCCTTGCAGAGAATGAGCTCTTTTTGGGTGTATCTATGCAGGCAGCAGAGCACATCTCGGGGGGGCGATCCGGGTCTGATGGTTTAGGACCAAGGGTTTGGTGGACCCGATCTAACTCCAAAGAGGGGGGTGAGGTCCTGTAAGATGGTCACAACTGTCGCTGCTAAGTCTTCTGCACCCGTGGCCTCCGGTAGTCCCCACAGCCACAAATTGTTACGTTGGCTGCGGTCCTCTAGGTCTTCCAGGTGGAGCTGTAAATCCACCTCCGTGGCAACCTGAGTTGTTCGGGCACATTCTAAAGCCGCTACACGGTGCTCCAAGGAGATAGTGTGGGTCTCTCCGGAGGCCACTCGATCGGTGAGCGACTGTATCTCCTCCCTCACCTCCTGGATATCGCGTCCATGTGCCTCTTCAATGCGGCAGATAAGGGCCTTAATGTCCGTTTTTGTGGGGAGGGCCTGTAGTATAGACCGGAGGTCCTCCGGTATGCTGCCTGTTTGTTGTGAGTGTCCGGACAAGTCTAAGCGGAAGGCGGTTGGGGTCCCCTTTGATAGGTCCAGGTCGGTAGATGTTGAGTGGGAGATGAGTAGGGCTGGTGTGCTGGCCTCTTCCATGAAGGAGACATGTGGAGTCGTCGTAATGGTGCCTGACGAGGCCTGCTGCTGGCCCTGGAAAAATCTCTGGATTCTGCTCTGCAGAGTAAGCGGACAGTTTCTGCAGGTCGACGGTCTGGTTCTGAGCCTTTTACTTGGTATCATGACATTGTAGCCGGGAGTAAGAGTCGTTTAGCAGACGAGGCAGGTTGGGGGAAGCCAGGAGCTCATCAAGAAGACAACTTCACTCGGCCATCGCTAAGCCACACCCCGGGACCAAAGACTTTCAAGTGGGGGGAGGATGTAGCAATATGGACTACAATCATAAAGCACCATACTTCCCAGTATCTCAAAACATCGCCTGTCCCTCTAATGCTCGATGTATCAGGTGACACCGTATTTGCGTGCCAAACAAAAGGATTGTGGGATGAATAGTCCTCCCGTCAGATAATTGGTTTGCACAATTATGTGCCAGGACTACATATCCCAGGGATCTTTGCTAACATCGGGAGATTGCTGGGAGTAGCTATAAAAGAAGCAAAATATCTTCCGATCAAAGCAATAAAGAGAGAACCAGACTATTACATAAGACAACTAAGAAGTAGAAAGAAAAGCTCATATTAGAACCAGGGCCAAGATCACCTCAAAAACAAGCCCAAGACAAACTTGAAATGATTAACTACAGTGGAACCTGGGATTAAGTTCCAGGAGTATGCTCGTAATCCAAAGTACTTGCATATCAAAGCGAGTTCTCCCATTGAAGTCAATGGAAACGAAAATAATTTGTTCTGCATTGACTTCAATGGGATGCAATACCGCATGCGGCCAGAGGCGGGGGGCGCTGGAGAGCCTCGGAAACGGCCCAAAAGGCCAGAGGACACTTCGGCTGACCTCGGCAAACCTCGGAAAGACTTAGTACCCGAGATTTGCTGAGGTCAGCTGTGCTGCACTCGGGCCTTTCTGTGCATTTCTGAACGTGACGTTTGGCTCTGCTCGGCCCCCGGCGCCCCCCCACCTCAGGCCAAAAGCGGTACTGCACACCGCTTTGGCCTGAATCTTGCTCAATTTGCAACACTTGCACACCGAGTTACGATTTTTAAAAATACAGTGCTCGTATTGCGAAACGCTCATTAACCACGTTACTCGCAATCCAAAGTTCTACTGTATCTGAAACAGGGAGGTTCATGGTAGAGAAAGTTTTACCTCTTATAAAAGAAAATTTGGACATTAATAAAACACACTTTGTGTGCGAAACATATAAGCCGTTCCTCTGGATTTTCCTTTTATTAAAAGAAAATTTAGTTCATACATTTCTCACTATCAAAAACATATTCATCCTATAAATCCTATATACCTGTATATCTAAAAAAATATTTTTTTCAGAGGTTTGCGATGTTTTTTTTGCCATCTGTGTCCCATTTAGAATACTTCCCTTTACTGCCAGTCACGTAGACACAACAGTCAGATGAGATATATCAATAAGTTATACAAATACATTTTAACACAACTAAATGCCACTGATTTGACAGCCTTCCCAGAATGCCCCGTACACAGGGTCGGAAATTGATCAGACATTCCGACAACAAAATCCTAGGATTTTTTCCGACGGATGTTGGCTCAAACTTGTCTTGCATACACACGGTCACACAAAGTTGTTGGAAAATCCAATCATTCTGAACGCGGTGACATAAAACACATACGTCGGGACTATAAACGGGGCAGTAGCCAATAGCTTTCATCTCTTTATTTATTCTGAGCATGCGTGGCACTTTGTGTGTCGGATTTGTGTACACACGATCGGAAATTTTGAAAACGGATTTTGTTGTCGGAAAATTTTATAGCCTGCTCTCAAACTTTGTGTGTTGGAAAATCCGATGGAAAATGTGTGATGGAGCCTACACACAGTCGGAATTTCTGACAACAAGGTCCTATCACACATTTTCCGTCGGAAAATCCGACCGTGTGTAAGGGGCAGAAGAGTTGAAGCTGTTATAGCTTCAAATAGTGGGCCAACTCAATATTGAACCCTACAGACTAATGCCGCGTACACACGATCGGGATTTTGGTCAGAAAAAGATATGATGGCTTTTCCGACAGGATTCCACTCAAGCTTGCCTTGCATACACACGGTCACACAAAAGTTCGCTGAACTTTCGACCGCCAAGAACGCGCTGACGTACAACACTATGATGAGCCGAGAAAATTAAGTTCAATGCTTTTGAGCATGCGTCGAATTGTTTCCGAGCATGTGTAGGAATTTTGTTCGGCGGAATTGCTACAGATGATTGCATTTTCTTATAGGAACTTTTTTCGACCGAAAAATTGAGAACATGCTCTCAATCTTTTGCTGGCTGGAATTTGGCCAGCAAAAGTATGATGGAGCATATACACGGTTGCATTTTCCAACCAAAAGCTCTCATCGGTCTTTTGCTGGCCGAATTTCCGATCGTGTGTACGCGGCATAAGACTAGGATGTCATTAAAGTTCATGTGCGTGTAAAGGCAGGTGTCCCAATACTTTTGGTAATATAGTATATCTATGCTATGCAATTTTCTGTTGGGCTTCCTGGGCTACATTAATTCTGCCTGCCTTCTATGTGTTCTAGATACACTTCATGATATTAGCACCAGTCTTTTCTTAATGCACTAAAGAGAGTTGTGTACTTTTAGAGGCACGGCCAAGCATGCTCTTGCTTCCCAAGGCTTTGCACATGTCTTGATTGGCTTGAGTTTCTTTTTAAGGATAGCTCAGTTTACAATCTGAATTTTTATTTTAATATTAACTAGCTTGTGGATGTAATTTTGTTTTTTTGGACTAACTTAGTTAATGGCAATGCTTATTCTTACCAAGAAACCCCAGGAGCAAGACAGTCACAGAAGTTCTCACTTTCTTTTGCGAATGTTGCCATGGCAACCGACAGATCAGTCAGTATCTGCTATAAGTTAGAATTAATGTAATGCACTTCCAAGATTATTCTTCAAATATTAAATATGGGAAAAGTAATATGTAGGGTACATACAGTATTATAAGATGTAAGAAGTAACCTATAGTATCCAATAGGGATGGGCCGAACACCCCCCGGTTCGGTTCGCACAAGAACACCTCGAACAGGCAAAAAGTTCTAGCAAACCTGCGAACCCTATTGATGTCTATGGGACACGAACATGAAAAATCAGTCCTAATTTTAAAGGCTTATATGCAAGTTATTGCATTCAAAGTGTATGGGGACCCAGGTACTGCCCTAGGGGACATGTATCAATGCAAAAAAAAGTTTTTAAAACTATTGTTTTGTCAGGAGCAGTGATTTTATTGATGGTTAAAATGAAACAATAAAAATGAAACATTCCTTTAAATATTGTGCCTGGGGGGTCCACTTAGTCTGCCTGTAAAGTGGCGCATATGTGCGATGTGTAGAACACGCCACTGCAATAATGACATTTCAAAAGGAAAAAATGTAACATCAAACTTGCTCGTGGCTGTAATGTATTGCCGGCTCCCAGCAATATAGATGAAAAATCAATGAAAAAAATGGCATTGGCCCCCCCGCCCCCCAGTCCATACCAGGCCCTTTGGGTCTAGTATGGATTTTAAGGGGAACTTCATGCCTCTATTTAAAAAGAAATTGGTGTGGGGTCCCCTCCAAAATCCATACCAGACCTTATCCGAGCGTGCAGCCTGACAGGTTAGGATAGGGGGGGACAAGCCAGGCAGGTCAGGAAAGGGGGGGAACCCCCTCTTGAACCATACTAAGCCCCCCTCCCGCAGACCCCGACAACCACCAGCCAGGGTTGTCGGGAAGAGGCCCTTGTCCTCATTAACATGGGGACAAGGAGCTTTGGGGGTCACCCCAACTAATCCTCCCAATGTTGAGGGCAAGTGGCCTGGTATGGTTCAGGAGGGGGGGGGGCACTCGCTCGTCCCCTCCCTTTCCTGGCTTGTCAGGCTGCATGCTCGGATAAGGGTCTGGTATGGATTTTGGGGGGGACCCACGTCAATTTTTTCTTCAATTTTGGCATGAAGTACCCCTTAAAACATATACAAGACCCAAAGGGTCTGGTATGGACTTTCAGGGGGGGACCCCATGCCGTTTTTTTCTTAATTCTGTCATAGGGTTCCCCTTAACAACTTCAATACACTGTATTATATACTCTGCACTGCACCATATACCCTACACTGTATTATATATACTACACTGACTGCACTATATATTCTCCACTTTATTATATATACTACAATGACTGTACTATATACTCCGCAATGTATTATATATACTACAAAAACTGCACTATATACTCTGAACTGTATGTTATATACTACACGGACTGCACTATATACTCTGCACTGTATTATATATACTACACGGACTGCACTATATACTCTCCACTGTATTATATATACTACACGGACTGCACGATATACTCTGCACTGTACTATATATACTACACGGACTGCACTGTATACTCTGAACTGTATTATATATACTACACGGACTGCACTGTATACTCTGAACTGTATTATATATACTACACGGACTGCACTATATGCTCTCCACTGTATTATATATACTACACGGACTGCACTATATAATCTCCACTGTATTATATATACTACACGGACTGCACTATATACTCTAAACTGTATTATATATACACTACACGGACTGCACTATATACTCTCCACTGTATTATATATACTACACGGACTGCACTATATACTATGAACTGTATTATATATACTACACTAGCTGCACTATATACTCTGAACTGTATTCTATATACTACACTCAATGCACTATACACTAACTACCTGCCTAATCTCTATTCATTCACTATATACGGTATATATATGGTCAGTGCAAAGTGAGCCCCCTCACATTGGTGGTCAGTGCTTAGTGATTTTCCATATATTGGTGGTCAGTAATCAGTGTGCACTTTTAACAATGGTGGCAAGCTCTCAGTGTAGCCCCTTTATTCAAGTTCAATGTTCAGTGCACCCATTTACAAAGGTGGTCACTGTGCCTTCTTGCATTGTTGGGTAGTTTGTAATAATTAATATATCATTAAATGTATTTTTTGAAACACTAGTAATATATTTGCCTGAATTTGGCCCAGCATCAGCCTCTTGTAATCTACTGCATGGCAGAGCTCAGAGAGGGGAATGGAGAAGCAGCACAGGGAGCCAATCAGGTATGCTGCAGTGCAAGAAGCATTCTGATAGTAGGAGGGAGCAGAGTGACAGAGATTAACTTATCAGACTGCTGCTGCTTTTTTACCTGTCCAGTCACAAGTGTGGATGGGAAGCAGGTATTTAAGTAAAAAATAAAACTGCAGCAGTGATAGATCAGGGATAAGTTCATCTTTGGGGACATGTTACACGTTCTCCCATTTTTAGGGTGGAATATGTAACATGTTCCCTCTTCTGCAGCCGCTCAGGCATCCGCTGCCTCTGTGTGATGGGGCAAATTCCCCATACTAGCTGTCACTTTTTGAAAATAGAGCTCTGTGTATGAATGAACTATAAGTCCTGACATCCTTTGAGGCTGCCAGCTTGTAGTCCTCAATGAACTACCACAGCGCTGTTGAGCACTCTGGTAGTTCATTAAGTCTTCCTGTGGGTGTAAACTGCCTGGCTGTATGATTTATAGGGAAGACAGCTCACACCGACAGTCTGTTGGAGACCTGCATGGCATCAGCGATCTGCTGATCACTGGTGCAATGATTTCCAGGCTCCTAAAAAAAAAAAAATAGTAATTGTACGTTTTTACTTATAAAAAATGTGCATTTATTTTTTTTTTTTTTTTAAGTGAACTAATCCTTTAATTGGAGTAAATGGAATGTATATCTGTTTTCTACTAATCTTCATTTTATATTTAATGTGTTCAGGACTAAAAAAAAAAAAATTTCCTTTTTAAGTCAGGAAGATATTAAATATTACATATTAATACTTTGTATTCTTATAGTCATCCATCTCCTTTTCACACTTTTCCCCGGGCTTTCCAGAGCTCCTTTGTTTAAAAAAAGGCCTATAGCTTACAAAAGCTCAAAATATGCACAAACACCTGAATGAGTCAGAGGAGTGACCCATGCCCCTCCCTGTCTGCTTACTGAGATAGTTACAAATTACATCTCAATCAAAAAGAAAGTGCCTGAAGGCAAACAGATTCCCATGTACTAAGTGACTCATGTGCTATGTGTTCATAAGATCAAAGATTTGATACAAAGTTTGTGTCATGCTGCGTGTCACCAAAGTAGCAGATGAGAGATTATACTGTTGTAGCGCCACTCCCGAAGGAGCCGCTTGGTGGTTTTGGGTTCTCTGATCTCTGCCTCAACTCCAAGAATGACCTCAGCCCCTCTGGCACACCTGGTTAAACAAATGACTGTAAACACGTTTAAGGACACAAGTGGGAAATACCGTTATCCTGACTGTGGATTGTTACCAAAAAAACAGACACACCTGGTAGTGATAAAGTCGAATATATTATCACGGTTTCAAACATGAGGAACAGCACTGTTAAACCTTACTGCCATAGGCGTGCGCAAGGGGTGTGCCAGGTGTGCCTGGGCACACCCTAATGCTGGAGTTGGCAACCCATAAATTGTGGGCAGGTGATAGGTAAGCCGCGATCCTTACTTGCCGACCCCCAGAACCTGGACAGGATAGGCGGCTGGAGTGGAAATTAAGGGACCGATCTGTATTTTCTTCTGCAGCAGCTGAAAGTAGGCTTCTCCTCCTCTTCCTCTCGCCAATATTCAGCTGTCACGGGAGGAAAATACAGGGGATTGGTACCAATGTATGCCACCCCTCTTGTCCTAGTTCCTTTTCTTTCTGCTGCCCAGGTCCCCCTGTGTGATCACCTGCTCCCCCCGTTGTTTTAGGATGACGAGTGGAGAAGAGGCCGGTTAATATGTCACAAAGGCATATGTGTTGGAGCTTTGAGGTGCACACCCTAATACAACAGGCTGCGCACACCTATGCTTACTGCAGAGTAGCAATCCAATAGTAATGACAAAATTCAATATTTAGCAACTGTAAGTATAAAAAAGAAACAGTAATCTATGTGCCTACAACACGGGTGCTGAGAGGGAGGAGAGAAGATTTGTTAACTTCTCAACTCCTTCTGGGCCACAAATGCCATTGAGAGGTGAACAACACAAAAAAAGAAATGGGTTGAACAGGTACATTTGAACAGGTACACTAAGCACAGTTCCGTAACGTTACAGGTCCTGGGTTGAAGAAGAGTACTAGTGTCTTCTCCTAGCAAACGTTGGGGCCCCCCTTGTAAAGAGAGTAGGTTTAATCGAGCAAAATTAAAGCAGTAATAATTTAGATTATTCCGTTAGGTAGTGGTTTGAAAGAACAGACTGGCTAAAGGTGGCAGCTCCAAACAAGCATCCTCTGACACTAGAAAGGGGAATAGGTGTCTGCATGCAGTGTCTGTACTGTGTTAAGAAGGATGTTTGGGTTTTCACCCACTCACCAATCCTCTGTGCGATGACATAACAGAGTTTCCAAATGCTGGTTCAGGCTCCTAGCAATGTTGTCAGGCACCGGATCACCTCCTTTCGGCTGATCAGGATGGCTGGTAGCTAAACTGGCAAGGTGACCAGATAGCGGCCGACTGGACACCTGGATGGGTATTGCGATCCCTGAAGCGGTGTGGGTCGTCTACGCTGGATTGGGTGGTGCTGGGCTGCCAAGCAGGGTCCCTGGGTTGAACTGTGGTGGACCAGGTGGGTGACACTGTTCCTGGCTCTCCTCAGTCCCCTGGAAGCACTTGCTCAGTAGTCTTGGCCAAAAGCGTGGCTCTCTCTCTTAGGTGGAGTTCCACCACACAGTCCTGTCACCTCACCACTCTGGTCCTCTGTCCCCTCTGTTGGGGAGAGCGAGTGAGGGAAAAGGAGATAGTGACAGCCAGCATCTCTTCTCCCCTTTCTCACAGTGCTGCTCTCACTCTCTTAGCCCTTCCAGTTTCCCCCCATTGTGGGGCTCTGAGCAGAGAAGGGGGAGAAGGCCAACAGCTGCCCTGTCTCTGGCACAGCGGCTCCTGTCCCCACAGTTCAACTACCCGCTGCTGACACCGAGAAGGAGGGGCTGGAAAGACCAAAGAGAGCCACCGTTCCCACCACTGGCGATGGCTCGGGATTGAACCGAGGTGGGGGGGCGCCACAGTCTGTCCTCCTAGGACCAACTTTTGTCATCTCTCGGTGGGCAGAGTCAGCAGGGGAGTGGGAGAAAATCGCTGCAACCCTGCTACACACTCCCCCACCAAAGAACCTTTGGCTCCCAAAGGAGAAACAGAGTCCATCCACATAATGTCCACGACATGCTTTCAAAATACAGCGGGAGGCAAAAACAGGTTAGTACATGTAAGAAAACAAACAATTAGCATGTACATACGAATCTGGCAGAGGAACCTCCCACCATTTGTGATAAAAGGGAAAGTTGTTCTGCCTACAAGTCACTGATAATGGGATGGCCCACCTAGATGTGCCAGGAGGTGAGTTGGAGTCGCCCTCCACTAAATCTGTAGTGAGAAGGATCGGCACTTGGCAGGTTTTACGTTCTCCTACGATGTGATGATAGCTTCTTCAGAACTCTCAAGGTATTGTAAATCAGCCTTTTTGGTGGGTGAATTATTTGCTTTCTTCTCTGCTCTTTGGGCTCAGGTGTTTCAGATATAATAGCCTCTTCCTCTGATGCTATAGAAGATTGGGGAGCTTCAATGTCCTCTACAGTCGGGGAACTTGGAAAGTCCTCTTGGTTTGCCAAGAGTTGGCTCTGTGGTACAAACTCTGGAGCCTCAGGCCTGAGGGTTCCCCTTACTGCTTCTCTGGAAGAAAGGGGAGTGGCAGTCTTGCCAGAAACCATTAAATCAGACCAAGACAGAAGTACAGTTAAATCACACTTGTTTAATAATAAAAGTAAATAGAGCAAACGTAGTCAAAACATAGAGTTCAGGAACCGGAACAGATAGTCAGGCAAGCCAAACATCAGGGAGCCAGAGATGAGCGTAGTAAAACAGCAAGCAGGATCTGGAGCCAGAAGGAATGTCAGCCAAGCAAGTCTTTTAACAGGAATGCAGGAAAGCGCCTCTGTGATGTTGACTAAGGCGAATGCAGAGATCCTCTGGGCTGGACGGCTTAAGCAGGCAGGACTGACGAGCAGGATATCATCAACAGCTGAGTACCTGTGGAGGGATAGGAGCTAGCAATTAGCCGACAGCTGAGCGGCCAGCTCAGAGAAGGAAGGGCTGAGCTCAGCCCTGACAGTACCCCCTCCTCAACGACCTCTCCCCATGGGAGGAACGCCAGGCTTGAGGGGAAAATGTCAAATCACGGAGGAGGACAGGAGGTTGAGACCAAAGAGCGTTCCTCCGGACCATATGTCTTCCAATGCACCAGGTACTGTATGTGACCACGGAACCTATGGGAGTCAACAATGGACTGTACTTCATACTCCTCATGGTACTCAACCTGTACAGGGTGAGGATGTGGCACAGAGGTGGAAAAGCGGTTGCAGACCAAAGGTTTTTATAAGGAGACATGAAATACATTTGAAATACGCATGTAGAAGGAAGGTCTAATGCATAAGCCACTGGGTTAATCCTGCGAAGAATACGGAAAGGCCCAATCAACCGAGGTGCGAACTTCAGTGAAGGAACACGAAGTCGGAGGTTGCGAGATGACAGCCAGACCCTGTCCCCAACCTGGTAGGAAGGTGCAGGGCAGGCGTCTGTGGTCAGCATGGAGCCTGTACCTATCATTAGCATGTCACAAAGCCTCCTGAACTTGTGCCCAAGTGGAATGAAGACCACGGAGATGCTCCTCTAACGTATGAATACTCTGCGGAACAAATGAGTCAGGTAACATAGAAGGTTGGAAACCATAGTTCACCATAAATGGGGACAATCGGGAAGCAGAATTCAAGGCACTATTGTGAGCAAACTCTGCCCATGGTAATAGGTCTGACCAGTTGTTAAGATGGTCAGAAATATAGCAACGTAGGAATTGCTCCAAGGACTGATTGGCTTGTTCTGTGGCCCCATTAGACTACGGGTGAAACATAGAGGAAAAAGCAAGCTGAATTCCCAACTGTGCGAAAAAGGCTCGACAGACTGACTACCCCTGTCCAAGACAATCACCTTGGGTAGGCCATGTAAGTGAAAGATCTCCCAAGCAAAAATGGAAGCCAGTTCCTTAGAAGTGGGCAACTTCTTAAGTGGAATACAATGAGACATTTTTGAGAACCGGTCAACCATCATAAGGATAACTGTGTTGCCCTGGGAGTTGGGTAACTCCACAATTAAATCCATAGGCAGCTGGGTCCAGGACCTCTCTCCATAAGGTATGGGTTGTAGGAGGCCCACTGGAAGGTGTTGTGGAGTCTTACTCTGAGCACACAGAACAGGCAGCTGTGAAGGCAGTTACATCAGGACATAGACTAGACCAACAGGATTGTTGGGAAATGGCCCAAAAGAGTTGATTCTTCCCAGGGTGGCCAGCTGCCTTGGGAGAATGGCAAGTCTGAAGCACTGCAGTATGGAGACTCTCTGGGACAAAGCAACGGTCACAAGGTTTCTCAGGAGGAGCATGGACCTGAGCAGCAAGAAGTTTGTCACCCAAAGAAGAAGTGATACTGGTACGAACCGTAGCCAGAATACGTTCAGGAGGAATCACAGGAACCGGAACCGACTCCAACTTGGAAGTGGAGGAAAATTGTCGTGACAAGGCGTCAGCCCTTACATTCTTAGTACCGAGTAAGAATGAGACAATGTAACTGAAACTTGACAAGAAAAGAGCCATCACGTCCTTCTGGGAGAGAGGCGTTTAGCTACAGACAAGAATGTGAGATTCTTATGGTTAGTAAGGATGAGAACCAGCACAGTGGTACCTTTGAGGAGATGTCTCCATTCTTTCAGGGCTAAAACGATTGCCAACAGCTCTCTGTCACCAATCTCGTAATTGCACTCCAAAGGTGACAATTTCTTGGAAAAGTAGCCACAAGGATGCAAAGCACTCTCAGAGGTAGGACGTTGAGACAGAAGGGCGCCAACTCCAGTCTCAGAAGCATCAACTTCAAGGGTAAAAGCTACCGTAGGATCAGGATTTGCCAACACAGGAGCAGAAACAAAGGCAGCCTTGAGACTCTCAAAGGCCTTAACGGACACCAAAGACCAACTCTGTGGGTTACCGTCCTCTCTGGTCATATCAGTCTGGGGCTTGACCAGAGATGAGAAGTTACGAATAAACTTCCGATAATAGTTGGCAAAGCCCAGGAAATGCTGCAGGGGATGTAAACCCATGGGTCGGGGCCACTATAGGACTGCAGAAAGTTTCTCTGGGCCCATCAAAAAAAACAGCAGTAGAAATGACATAACCCAGGAATTTAACCTGTTCACAATGGAACTTGCACTTCTCCAATTTACAATAGAGATTGTTCTCTCTTAGTTTCTGAAGCAGACAACAGACATCTGTGTGGTGGCTCTCCAGGGACTTGGAAAATTTGAGGCTATCTATCACGTACCTGGTGGAGACTGGAATGTGATGGAGGCCTCCCTTGCTCCGCCCGCCTACACTCCTGAAGGTGGGAACAGAAAGTGTAAAGGCAAGGAGTGGCGCGGCTGGTGATGTCCCCTTCGAAGGTGGGTAGAGCTGGAAGCAGAAGCAGCTGGGAGTCCAGAGCATGGACAGGAGCAGAACCAGGAGCAGAACCGGGCAGCAGGGCACTGAATCAGCATGCAAAAGGAAGTCCAGAGGGCAGGCCAAGGTCAGGTAACAGCCAGGCAATGCGGTACCAAGTCAGCAGGCAGATCAAGTCCAATAAACAGGCCGAAGTCAGGATACCAGGTAACAGGTGAAGGAGCAAGCAGAGGGGAAGTCCAAAGACGAGCCGGGTCATACACGAACAGACAGGAACACAGGATCAGGACTTAGTGGTTCAGGGAAGAGCTGAAGATCATCCAGCACTTGTTTGCAGTAACAGAGCAATTTAAATAGGCCACTGGGTGCCAAGTGCTAATTGGTGTGTGCACGAGCGCGTGCACGAGCACGCGCGCACACACGCACACTCTGCTCATGAATAATAGCATGAATATTAGCACCACCACACATAACAGCAACAAATCTCGGAGGACATTGTTAATGAGTTCCTGGAAAATTGCCGGGGCGTTACAAAGGCCAAAAGGCATTATGAGGTACTGACTGGCCTGTTCTGGTATTAAACGCAGTTTTCCACTCGTCGCCCTCCTTAATCCTCACGAGATTGTATGCCCCTCTCAAATCAAGCTTTGTGAAAACCGTTGCTCCCTTGAGGCAGTCAAATAACTCCGTAACTCCGTAACTCAACGGAATCGGATAGGCATTCTTAATTGTGAAACGATTGAGACCCCTGTAATCAATACAGGTCTCAGTTCACCACTCTTCTTCTTCATGAAGAAGAAACCAGCACCAGCAGGAGAAGAGGATTTGCGGATGAAACCTCGAGAAAATGCGTCTGTGACATACTACTCCATGGCCTTATGCTCCAAGACCGACAAAGGGTAAACCTGGCCACGAGGGGGTATGGTACCAGGTTGAAGGTCAATTGCGCGTTCATATGGCCGATGTGGATGCAATCTACCAGCTTGACCTTTGTCAAAGACATCGCTAAAATCGCAGTACTCTTCAGTCAGGGAGGAGAGTGAAGAGGTACACAGGACCTTGGCTACCTTCTGGAAGCAAGTCTTACTGCATTGTGGCGACCAGGAGAGAACCTCAGCACGGAGCCAATCAAAAGAGGGGCTGTGCCTCTGTAACCATGGATAACCAATAACCAACGGAAACTTTGGTAAGGAAATAACTTGGAATTGGATTAGCTCATGGTGAAGAGCCCCTATGGCCATGGACAACGGAACCGTCTCATGAAGTAAATTAATATGTGGCGCTAGCTAACCTAGGCAGCAATACAATGATAAAAATAAATAGTATAGTCAAAAACGATAAATCGATGAGAGATAGTACATAAATATAGCAGCTGAATAATAAAGTGCAAATAAATAGCAAAATCTCCAGAAATGCAGTAATAAATAGCCCCACTACATTAAAACATTGTTCAAAAGTGCAATACATCTCAAAAATATAAAACAGTGAAATAAAGTGCAAGTGCAACAAACGATCGATGTGAAAGAAAAAAAAGGACCAATGTCTATTCCATCCAATCACAATCCGGAGTGCGCCACCTGTTTCCCCCAGCCTCTCACCTCTAGCAGCGGCCCCTACGGGCCAAGTTGAGCTTGGATCAGCAAACGGTGCGAATTTCACTAAACGATCGACCTTCAATGGTCACCTCCAGGGAACATATGGTATCCAGCAAACCGCTTTGATCTCTGATCTCCAGACTCAGTGGTAGTAGTGAGGGTATATATCAAAAGAAAAAGGTGGCTCCATTGTGTAGTATTTTCAATACATTTATTACATCCAGCACATGCAGTACCTTATATTTAAAAACACAAAAACCAGTAATCAGAACGAATACCTCAGATCTCGGCCGTGACCAGGAAGTAGCGACACCTGGCTCCTCCCTAACACGTTGCGTCACTGCTCACGTGACTTTCTCAAAGGAACCATCTCATGAATAACATGGGCAGGCTGTAGGGGTCTCCCATCAAGAGTCTCAATGGCAAGTAGAGTGTCACGCAGCTGCAGCTGATTCAAGTGCTTTGATACAAAGGCAGCATCAATGAACAGGCCTGCATCCCCAGACTTGATTAGAGCCTGTATCTCCATAGACGACTCAGCCCAAGAAAGGGTGACCGAAACCAGGGGCTTATCCTTCTGGATAACTGGGGACAAAACTACGCCACCTAAGGTCTGTCCATGACAGGACCTCAAGGTTCAGGCGTTCCCTGGACGGGTAGGACAAGATTTCAAAAAGTGACCTGCCTGGCCACAATAAAGGCACAATCTCTCCCTCCTCCTAAAGGTTCTCTCATCCGCAGAGAGACGCGTGAAGCCCAAGTGCATGGGTTCATCTTCACTGACCGACTCGGTACCAAGAGTCATGGGAGGTGAGGGAGGCATGGATGGGACTGCAAAGCTCAGAGGCAAACGAGCAGGCAAGACTGACGAGCAGGATATCATCAACAGCTGAGTACCTGTGGAAAGATAGGATCTGGCAATTAGCCGACAACTGTGCAGCCAGCTCAGAGAAGAAAGGGCTGAGCCCAGCCCTGACAAGTCTCTAACAGCGTAGACTGCCACAGCCAGTCCATGCCCATTTCTTCATCCTCACTATCTTCTGCATCCATGTTTGGTGGCAAGGATTTGGATCTGGTTACTGGAGGTGATTCCTGAGAGATGGTTTAAATAGGCTGTGGATTTGGTTGATGGGGTATACGAACTGCTTCTGATAAAGGTAGCAGAAGATTCTGGGGCCAGGTCTTTAGTGGGCATGTGCTTCCTTCTGGGCGAATCTGGTATACTGGTAATCCTGGCAACTGCTTACAGATGATGTAGGGCTGCTGTAGTGATATATGTATAGTATAATGTAGTGATATATCGTAAAGTAGTATCGTGGGTAGATAATTAATTAGTAATTATTATAATGATGATATAAGTACTCTTCCGCAGCAACCCATTTCTTCCAGAGAGATGCACTTTATTGACTTCCAACACAGAACGAAGTCCAAAGTTCACAGATGACAAAAATCAGACAGAGTAAATATAATTTAGAGTCCCATTTTTCCAAGATTTGCGCCTTCATAGTCACAGACAGACAAGACTAAACTATAGACTGAACGCCATGTTATATTCACTAGACACTGAATGGCTGAGCAATTTGATTGTCTGTTTCCATTTAGGCCTTTGATATGCTCGAGTCTTTCAGACAGACAACAACCCCCAGCCGTGAACAGCTGCAGTCATAAACCGCCCCAATCTTCACTCCCGCATATCAACATCAACAAGTCCCCTTTGATATGTGTAATTAGATTAACAGATACCACCTGAACACTCCTTTGAGTCCTGGAATGCCTACATTCCTAATCTGTATTCTTGCATATTAACATCAACAAGTCCCCCCTGATATACTAGCACCCCAGGAGGGAGCCTCCGCTAGGCCAACCCAAAACACTCCTTGATCCCATTGTTACCCCCTCAAGCCTAATTACCATCAATAAATATTTCTTCTATGGTCCTTTAAACAATGAACCCTTTGAAATGTTCAATTAGGTTAACAAGCCATACCTCACACACCTAGGTAGACTTGCATAAGATCAACATATCAAAAGGTCATCAGCTGTCCCCGATATGTTAAAATTGAGTTGCCTCAGACAAATCAACCATTGTCAACTGAATTCTGGCCTGGTCAATATTGTACTGTATGAGTACATACATATAATAATTTAATGTCCCACATAAATCAGCGAACATATTACAACAGCTGCGACCTCCAGTGATCAGCCAGTTTTTGTTTCCTAGGGACGCCCAAGTTCCTTAGTAAAACTGTGTCACCAGGCTGCAAATCATGTACTCTCACCCTCAGGTCAAAGTTTTGCTTGTTTCGCTGCCTGGCAGCCTGGGCTTTCTCATATGCTGTCTTCAGACTCTTCCTCAAGCGGTCCACATATCCTCTGTGTTACACCATTAAGGTATGATCTAAAGAGGTGCCAAATGCTAAGTCCACCAGCAGTCAAGCTTCCCTACCAAACATAAGCCAAATAGCCCGTGGCATAGTTTTCAGTGCTATTATAGGCATGTACAATGTACCTGCTCCAATGCTGTTTTTTTTCAGCTGTAAGAGTCCCAGGCATATCCAGGATGGTGCGATTAAAACGTTCTGGCTGGGTATCTCCTTGTGGGTGGTAGGGAGTGGTTCTTGACTTCTAAACACCTAACAGGTCTAACAGTCTTTTAATGAGTCTACTCTCAAAGTCTCTCCCCTGGTCAGAGTGAATACGGTGAGGTAGGCTGTAGTGGACAAAGAACTTCTCTACCAGAATTTTGGCCACCGTAGATGCTTGCTGCTCTTTAGTTGGGAATGCATGGGCATACCGGGTGAAGTGGTCGGTCACCACCAGAACATTTCCCTGTCCACTCGAGTCAGGCTCCAGATATAGAAAATCAATACACACCAATTCCAGTGGTCTTTAACCTTGAAGATGG
This sequence comes from Lithobates clamitans, assembly GCA_037952925.1. NCBI lineage: Eukaryota > Metazoa > Chordata > Amphibia > Anura > Ranidae > Lithobates > Lithobates clamitans. The sequence continues at coordinate 1,748,092 of JBBGZY010001072.1, forward strand.
CCCATTGGGGCAGATCTGTGGGGTAAAGTCTTTCTCTGTATACACTGTATGCAGAAGTGACAATATCCCTCAACTTTAGCCCGCATACAGGGCCAATAGTCTCGCACCAGTTTGAATGTCCTCTCAGGCCCTAAGTGGTCATGATTGTCATGAAAGGCAGTCAACACAGTCTATCTATGCTTTCTCGCTAATAATAGCTGCCGCTTATCTTCAGGATCATCTGAGAGGCCAACCCGTTGCGTAGCTGCAACCAACCCCATTCTTTGTGTACCAGATGTGCTTCTTTTGGAGAGTCCTTTAAGCAGTAGATAAGGACATTGACCTTCCAGGGCCTTGAATGCTAAACTACAAAGGGGATGCTCCATCTGGTCCTTTCTTAAGTCCCTGTTTAAATGCTTAGGTAGGCCTATGTCCCTGACCTGGGACAGATCACAGTAGTATTTGGGGACACCTGCTACTGAGACTCCGATGGCTTCAGCCCCAGTTGTTCCACTGGCCCGATGTTCCACTCCTTGATACAAGGCTTGTATCCCTTCTGTTGTAAGTTGAGTTCACTCTTCAGAGGAAGCACCTGTGTCATAGGGTCTCCTCCATAGGGCATCAGCATCCCAGTTCCCAACCCCTAGGCGGTACTTTAAGCTGAAATGGGATCCTGATAGGGCAGCCAACTACCTGTGCCCAGTGGCATCTAGCTTGGCTGTGGTAAGGATATATGTGAGCGGGTTGTTGTCGGTTTTAATTATAAAGTCTGCACCATACAAGTAGTCCTTGTCCACCACGGCCCACTTCAGAGCCAAGAATTCCAACTTACATATAGTTACATAGTTACATAGCAGGTGAGGTTGAAAAAAGACACAAGTCCATCAAGTCCAACCTATGTGTGTGATTATGTGTCAGTATTACATTACATATCCCTGTATGTTGCGGTCATTCAGGTGATTATCTAATAGTTTCTTGAAGCTATCAATGCTCCCCGCTGAGACCACCGCCTGTGGAAGGGAATTCCACATCCTTGCCGCTCTTACAGTAAAGAACCCTCTACGTAGTTTAAAGTTAAACCTCTTTTCTTCTAATTGTAATGAGTGGCCATGAGTCTTATTAAACTCTCTTCTGCGAAAAAGTGTTATCCCTATTGTGGTGTCACCAGTATAGTATTTGTAAATTGAAATCATATACCCTCTCAAGCGTCTCTTCTCCAGAGAGAATAAGTTCAGTGCTCGCAACCTTTCCTCATAACTAAGATCCTCCAGACCCTTTATTAGCTTTGTTGCCCTTCTTTGTACTCGCTCCATTTCCAGTACATCCTTCCTGAGGACTGGTGCCCAGAACTGGACAGCATACTCCAGGTGCGGCCGGACCAGAGCCTTGTAGAGTGGGAGAATTATCGGTTTATCTCTTGCGTTGATCCCCCTTTTAATGCATGCCAATATTCTGTTTGCTTTATTAGCAGCAGCTTGGCATTGCATCTACTAGGACCCCCAGGTCCTTTTCCATCCTAGATTCCCCCAGAGGTTCTCCCCCCAGTCTATAGATTGCATTCATATTTTTGCCACCCAAATGCATGATTTTACATTTTTCTACAATTATCCTCATTTGCCATGTAGTCGCCCACCCCATTAATTTGTTCAGGTCTTTTTGCAAGGTTTCCACATCCTACGGAGAAGTTATTGCCCTGCTTAGCTTAGTGTCGTCTGCAAATACAGAGATTGAACTGTTTATCCCATCCTCCAGGTCGTTTATAAACAAATTAAATAGGATTGGTCCCAGCACAGAACCCTGGGGAACCCCACTACCCACCCCTGACCATTCTGAGTACTCCCCATTTATCACCACCCTCTGAACTAGCCCTTGTAGCCAGTTTTCAATCCATGTACTCACCCTATGGTCCATGCCAACAGACCTTATTTTGTACAGTAAACGTTTATGGGGCACTGTGTCAAATGCTTTTGCAAAATCCAGATACACCACGTCTACGGGCCTTCCTTTATCTAGATGGCAACTCACCTTCTCATAGAAGGTTAATAGATTGGTTTGGCAAGAACGATTCTTCATGAATCCATGCTGATTACTGCTAATGATATCCTTCTTATTACTAAAATCTTGTATATACCGTATTTATCGGCGTATAACACGCACCGGCGTATAACACGCACCCCAATTTAGGAGGGAATTTTAAGGAAAAAAAACTTTTAGGAGGGAAGTTGAAGGGAAAAAAAACTTACATTTAAACGCCCATCATTGCAGCCTTGTCAGTGCAGCCTTGTCAGTGCAGCCATGTCAGTGCAGCCTTGTCAGTGCAGCCATGTCAGTGCAGCCTTGTCAGTGCAGCCATGTCAGTGCAGCCTTGTCAGTGCAGCCTTCCCCTGTGCAGCCTTGTCAATGCAGCCTTCCCCAGTGCAGACTTCCCCAGTGCAGCCTTGTCAGTGCAGACTTCCCCAGTGCAGACTTCCCCAGTGCAGCTTTACCCAGTGCAGCCTTCCCCAGTGCAGTCTTCCCCAGTGCAGCTTTACCCAGTGCAGCCTTCCCCAGTCCAGTCTTCCCCAGTGCAGCTTTCCCCAGTGCAGCCTTCCCCAGTGCAGCCTTCCCCCAGTGATCCCAGCCATTCTGGGCTTCAAAATCGCCGATCGCGATTTGAAAATGGCGCCGCCGGCGCCGAAATACACAGTGCCGGTCCTTGGCTCTTTCCGGCGGCTGTCGTTCATTTTCGGCTCCACTCGTAGTCCCGAGCGGAGCTATCTGAACCTAGCCGAGTAGGTTCGGATAGCTCCGCTCGGGACTACGAGTGGAGCCGAAAATGAACGACAGCCGCCGGAAAGAGCCGAGGACCGGCTCTGTGTATCTCGGCCCTGGCGGCGCCATTTTCAAATCGCGATCGGCGATTTTGAAAATATGACAGGTCGGATCGCAGGGGATCAGCGTATAACACGCACCTGCGACTTTCCCCTGATTTTAAGGGGAAAAAAGTGCGTGTTATACGCCGATAAATACGGTAGTTCCTTATCATCCCCTCCAAGAGTTTACATACTATTGATGTTAGGCTAATTGGTCTGTAATTCCCAGGAATGTATTTTGGGCCCTTTTTAAATATTGGTGCTACATTGGCTTTTCTCCAATCAACTGGTACCATTCCAGTCAATAGACTGTCTGTAAAAATTAGGAACAACGGTCTGGCAATCACTTGACTGAGTTCCCTAAGTACCCTCGGATGCAAGCCATCTGGTCCCGGTGATTTATTAATGTTAAGTTTCTCAAGTTTAATTTTAATTCTGTCCTCTGTTAACCATGGAGGTGCTTCCTGTGTTGTGTCATGAGGATAAACACTGCAGTTTTGGTTACTGAAGCCCCCCGATTCACTCGTGAAGACTGAGGAGAAGAATAAATTCAATACCTTCGCCATCTCCCCATCCTTTGTAACCAGATGTCCTTCCTCATTCTTTATGGGGCCAATATGGTCTGTCCTCCCTTTTTTACTGTTTACATACTTAAAGAATTTCTTGGGATTTTTTTTGCTCTCCTCCGCTATGTGTCGTTCATGTTCTATCTTAGCCGTCCTAATTGCACCCTTACATTTCTTGTTGTATTCTTTATAAAGTCTGAATGCTGAGGATGATCCCTCAACCTTGTATTTTTTGAAGGCCTTCTCCTTTGCTTTTATATGCATTTTTACATTGGAGTTAAGCCATCCAGGATTTTTGTTCGCTCTTTTAAATTTATTACCCAATGGGATACATTGGCTAATGCCCTTATTTAATATGCTCTTAAAGCAAACCCATCTCTCCTCCGTATTCTTTGTTCTTAATATTTTATCCCAATTTATGCCTTTTAGCAAGGTTTGTAGTTTAGGGAAGTTGGCTCTTTTGAAATTCAGTGTCTTTGTGTTCCCTTCATGTTTCCTATTTGTGTAATTTATACTGAAACTAATTGACCTGTGATCGCTGTTACCTAAATTGCCCCGTATTTTCACATCCGTGATCAGGTCTGTATTGTTGGTAATCAGTAGATCCAGTAATGTTTTATTTCTAGTTGGTGCGTCTACCATCTGACCCATAAAATTGTCCTGCAAGATATTAAGGAACTGGCGAGCCTTAAATGAATGCGCGGTTCCCTCCGCCCAGTCTATGTCTGGATAATTAAAATCCCCCATTATGATAACACTTCCCATCCTTGCTGCTAATCCAATTTGTGATAGGAGATCCGTCTCCACTTCCTCCCTCAGGTTAGGGGGCCTATAGCATACTCCCAGTATTATTTTCCCCTTAGCTTCATCCCTTTGGAGCTCTACCCATAAGGATTCCACCTCCTCTCTAGCTCCCTCAGTGATGTCATCTCTCACATTTACTTATACATTATTCTTGATATATAGGCATACCCCTCCCCCTTTTTTACCCTCTCTATCCTTGCAGTATAGGGTATACCCTTGAATGTTTGCCAGCCATTCATGAGAGCTGTTGAACCAGGCATTGGTGAACATGCCACATAGTTTATTTCTACCTCGGTGTCACCGGCATCCGAATCCACTCCTGCTGGTAAGCGTATTCCATCTATTCACTTTCCATGATCGTACAACTCATGATATACAAGAGAAGATTTCTACATCAGTCCAACATTCATATTTAGCCTATGTTTGGGACTCTCTTGTATCAGATTCATAGCCATACATTGGGACTTTACTATATTCCGTCTAATATTCAATTTTTTGGTATTATGCTTCATGTGTTTCAGCTATGTATATATTGGTAATGTCTGATGTGCATTTTACCATTGGTTATCATTTTTAGCGCTGCATTTCACTTTTACTTCTGTTTACAATATTGGTCATATTTTATGTAGCTGCTTTTCACATTGGGTTAGCGCAGTGTTATTTATATTTTCTATCAAATGTTTCTGTTTGTCCGGCCTCGGAGGGGTCAAAAGTCAATTTGACCGGTAAGCATCCATTATATGGGAGATTTTGGGTTCCAATACCCCATATCTCCAGTTTCTCCAATTTCTGCAGGGGTAAATGTTTGAGGTGAATAAGGTGATTTCGCGCAAATTGCTGTACATAAATACACAACACAAATAATACATAAATTGCAATAAATAAAATGTGTCTAAAATATCTACATATAATGACAATCTTCAATATGTAGTAATGCATACACCATATAATTAATAATAATAAATTGTGCAGTGAATATTGAATAAGTGTCCTAATATACAATCGTGTGGAAAATACGACACAAAAAATGGCGTGTGACACCTTCTGTGAAAAATAGGATAAAACTATAGGTATAGGTATATTAGAGAATCAAAAACTAAAAATACAAAATAAATATTAACGTGTTGGCAAATGTTCAAGTCCTCTTTAAAGCGGGAGTCCGGCGAACAATCTTTTTTTTTTTTTTTAGGTCATTGAGACACTTTGCTAACCCCAAAATAATACTCACAGTTTGGGTGTAATATTTTCACCTCTGTCTGTTTTTGTACTGAAGAATAACTTAAAAAATGTGATGCTGGCTGTTTCCATCTTGCTTGTGGGCATGTGAAGCCCACAAGCATTGATTTCCTGGATGCGGTGAATGCTGTTCATTCACAGCTTGTTCACACGCATGATCACTGTTTCCGCTCTTGGGAAGCCTGACACTAAGCTCCCAGGAGAAAGTGTGGCGCCGGGGAAAGGCAATAAACACGCCTACTCCCATGGGAGGAGAGACAGGAAGTGCCACAATAAAGTACAATATAAAGGCAATTATAGCGATAAAAAAAATTTCGTGCAGCATTTGAACATCTATGCAATTAACTGAAGGGGGTAAGATTAAGTTAAAAATTTGAGTGGAACCCCGCTTTAAATGCACAAATAGGTGGGTAAAATTCCAAGGCTATCAAAGTTGATAGAGTAGACTGTCCATAGATTGTTCTGCTGTGGTTTCTCTAGTGTTATAGTCTCCCAAAACTCTCACCTCAATGTTATGGAAACAAGCAGTCACCATCCGAGACCTCCACCGCCCTCCACGGGTGGGTAGACCCCTCGGCGCTCCTCCCACGGGTGTAACAGTTCGCTCAAAAATCACAATAGCAAAGAGGTACCTCAGTATGAGATGGGGGACAAAAATAGAGAAACCTCCAATAGTGCAATACGTTGGGGCTAAAATATGTTTATTAAAATAGGGCAAAGTAGACTCTTACACAAAAGCATTAAAAACAACACAGAGAACAAATTTGGAAAAAATTGGATTCTCTAATATACCTTTACCTATAGTTTTATCCTATTTTTCACGGAAGATGTCACACGCCATTTTTTTGTGACATTTTTTCCACATGATTGTATATTAGGACACTTTTTCAATATTCACTGCACGATTTATTATTAATAATTATATGATGTATGCATTACTACATATTGAATATTGTCATTATATGTAGATATTTTAGACACATTTTATTTATTGCAATTTATGTATTATTTGTGTAGTGTATCTATGTACAGCAATTTGCGCAAAATCACCTTATTCACCTTTATTGTTTTAGTGCCATGTGATACACTTATAGATTTTGCTGCACTGCGATTACACTTTCTCATTTTTTATTAGGCCTGTCTACTCTTATTGATTAGCGCAAGAGATTTACTTGAACACTTTAAGTGTTTGAGGTGCCTGTCGTAAAAGTCTCTATATAGCAGGGCAACTTGCACCCCAAGGTCCAAAAGGACCGGGCACCTGAGGTTGAGTAGAGGGTGTTGTATGGTCACTCAGAAACAGCAGCGGGGGCCCTCTGTAAAGATTTGGGCTTCCATTGTGGGTTTTTTTGCGTCTTTGATTATGGAACTAACTTCTGTAGGTGAGCACCCAGTTGGCTCCTTCACCAGGGCCCTCAGAAGTTTCCCGCTGGCTTTGGACACTGGGTTTCAGACTTTGGTGGGCTTGGACAAATATGTCGGTAGTGCCCCACTCCTCCACAGTTGAAGCAAACCCCTCGATTTACTGGCTTCTCGACCTAGACAACCATAGGGTTTGCGGACTGCTTGAACTCCGAGACAACAGGTGAGACAGTGGTCCTGGCTGTCAGTAGAGTCATCATCCCCATCAATTGTGACACCTGGGTTTTCAAAAGCTCTATCTCTGTGCTGCCATCAGTCACACTAGCTACTCTAACCCCAGCAACAGGCTCTGATTTCTGGGTCTTCTTTTTGTTTTCCAGCATGGTCTACTCTTCTACAATCCGGATTAAGCCAGGATATTTTAAGATTCCTCCATCCCCCCATTTTTTTTAGCTGGATTGTGATAGGGTCTAGGGGTTGAGCTCCCCTTAAAACCTGTTGTGCTCGGACTTCATCTACTGACCTGGGATCCAAGATCTTTTTTAGTAATACCTGATGCATTATCTTGTCTAGACACCTCATATAGTCAGATAGCTTCTCCTCTTAATTTTGATAGGTATGTTCGAACTGATACATAAGGTCAGTGGCCTATTCTGTTTGCCCAAACATGTCTTGCAGAACACTCAAGTAGTCCTGAGCAGTACAATCCTGTTTTCTGAGTTTTAAATTGCGAATGGCTTCTGAGGCAGGCCCCCTTAAGCTTTCAGTAACTCTGTTTTTCTGGGCCTCTGGAACGTCACATTCATCTAAAGCTTGCGTGGTTTGCTCCAGCCACTCCTCAAAGCTGTCCTCTCCAGCAGGCACTGATTGCTTTCCTGAAAAAACCCTCAGTTTTCTATATACTAACCCAGTGTATGTTGGGTTACCCCTTTGGCACCTTTCTAAAAAGGCTCCCAAGACAGCAAGGAATTTTGGCCCAATCATTGCTACAGGCGCCGGTGAGGTAGCGTCTTCCGACGATGCTGCTTTGCCCGAACTTTCTGGGCTCACATCCACTACCTTGAGCTGGAATAGACGAGCTTCGACATCGCCAGTTAACTGTAAGCTGGCCCTTTGGAAACAAGTAGGGATCCCTTTCCTCCACTCTATCAGGACATACGTGAGAGAGCTCTCTTGATCAGGCTTGACATCTATCACCCACATTTTCTGATCTGGTACCAGTGTCTTAACAACTTGATTATCCGTTCCTCAGTCCAGGCCACCCCCGGGATGTCGATTACAACACTTGACTCCATTTGCCATTTTGCTCCTCACACCACTGGGTTGCAGCAGGAGGGTACATCTTAACACTCTCAAGGGCATTTTCTTGGAGGTTTGCTAGTAGAAAAGAGCCCCCACGTCAACTCCAAGAATGACCTCAGCCCCTTTGGCACACCTGTTTAAATAAAATGGCTGCAAACATGTTTAAGGACACAAGTGGAAAATACTGTTATCCTGGCTGTGGATTGTTACCAAAAAAAAAGACACACCTGGTGATAAACAAGTTGAATATGTTATCACGGTTTCAAACATGGGGAAACTTACAGCACCGTTAAATCTTACTGCAGAGTATCAATATAATAGTAATGACAAAATTCAATATTTAGCAACTGTAATTATAAAAAGAAACAGTAATCTATGTGCCCACAACACGGGTGCTGAGAGGGAGGAGAGAAGATTTGTCAACTTCTCAGCTCCTTCTGTGTCTCAAACACCATTGAGAGGTGGACAACACAAAAAAAGAATTGGTTAGAATAGGTACAGTAAGCACAGTTCCGTACTGTTACAGGTCCTGGGTTGAAGAGTGCTAGTGTCTTCTGCTAGCAATTGTTGGGGCCCTTTGTAAAAAGAGTAGGTTTAATCAAGCAAAATTTAGGCAGTGATCACTACCGTTAGGTAGTGGTTTGTAAAACAGGCTGGCTAAAGGTGGCAGCTCCAAACAAGCATCCTCTGACACTAGAAAGGGGAGTAGGTGTCTGCATGCAGTGTCTGTAAGGTGTTAGGAAGGATGTTTGGGGTTTCACCCGCTAACAAATTCTCTGTGCGATGACACAACTGAGATTTCAAATGCTGGTTCAGGCTCTGGATCACCTCCTGTCAGCCATTCAGGATGGCTGGTAGCTAAACTGGCAAGGTGACCAGACAGCGGCCCACTGGACACCTGGATGGGTATTGCAATGTCAGGGCTGGGCTCAGCCCTTCCTTCTCTGAGCTGGCCGCTCAGCTGTCGGCTAATTTCCAGCTCTCATCTCTCTCCACAGTTACCCAGCTGTTGATGATCCTGCTCATCAGTCCTGCCTACTTAAGCCGTCCAGTCAAGAGGGGCTCTGCCTTCGCCTTGGTCACATCACAAGAAACTATCTCCTGCAGTCCTGTTTAAAGACTGGCTTTGCTGACATCCCTTCTGGCTCAGATCCTGCTTGCTGTTCTACTACTTTGATCCCTGACTTCTGCTTGGCTGACTATCTGTTCCGGTTACTGAACTTTGGCTATGTTTTGACTACGTTTGTTCTATTTACTTTTATTATTAAACAAGTGTGATTTAACTGTACTTCTGTCTCAGTCTGATTTCATGGTTTCTGACAGTAGGCGAAGGCCATGAATTCAGAAGATACAGTCAATCCACTTGTTGGTAATATTTTTTCCAGATTGGATGAGAAAGATCACCGCATGGATCAGTTTGCCATAGCGTTACAAATGCTCCTGAGTCGCACGGCTCACCTGGAATCTCCCACTGTGGCTGCTCCAGTACAACCTGAGTTGCAGGCCATCCTTGCTGCTGTGCCAGTCTCTGTGTAGGCACCCGCCTCGAGTATTACCTCTATAAGCGGTATGTCTGGTTCCGCTCCACTTTCCCAGCGATTTGGGGACGATCCAATTCAATGCAGAGGGTTTCTCAACCAGATTGAGATATACTTTGAGATGCTGCCCCAGGCGTTTCCCACGGACAGAAGCAAAGTGGGTTTCGTGATGTATTTGCTTTCTGAGAGAGCCCTGGCCTGGACAAACCCTCTATGGGAGACACAATAACATGTTGTCTTGAGTTACCCTGAGTTTGTGGTCTCCTTTAAAAGGGTATTTGACGTTCCCGCACGCTCTGCTTCTGCTGCCAAGTGCCTGTCCATCAAACAGAGTATGAGAACTGTTACCGACTACGCCATTGAATTCTGTACTCTGGCAGCAGAGGTTGCTTGGAACAATGAGGCCCTTGTGGCTGCTTTTTCTCATGGTCTCTCGGATTCCATTAAGGATGAGATAGCAGCCCGAGATATACCCACTGAGCTGGAGAAGTTGATCACGTTTGCCATCCTCATTGACTCCAGACTCAGAGAAAGACTCTCTTTTAAGGAGTGCTTGCAGAAGACTCCTGTACGTTTGCCTCCGAGCTTTGCAGTCCCACCAGTGCTTCCCTCACCTCCCATGCCTTCTGGTACCGACTTGGTCAGTGAAGATGAACCCATGCACTTGGGCTTCATGTGTCTCTCTGCGGATGAGAGAACCTTTACTAGGAGGGAGAGATTGTGCCTAGATTGTGGCCAGGCAGGTCACTTTTTGAAGTCTTGTCCTACCCGTCCAGGGAACGCCCGAACCTTGAGGTCCTGTCACGGACAGACCTTAGGTGGCATTGTTTTATCCTCAGTTATCCAGAAGGATAAGCCCCTGGTTTCGGTCACCCTTTCTTGGGCTGAGTCATCCATCGAGATACAGGCTCTAATCGACTCTGGAGCTGCAGGCCTGTTCATTGATGCTGCCTTTGTATCGAAGCACTCAATTCTGCTGCAGCTGCGTGACACTCCACTTGCCATTGAGGCTCTTGACGGGAGACCTCTACAGCCTGCCCATGTGACTCATGAGACGGTTCCATTATCCATGACCGTAGGGGCTCTTTACCATGAGATAATCCAATTCCAAGTTATTTCCTCACCTAAGTTTCCGCTGGTTATTGGTTATCCTTGGTTACAGAGGCACAACCCCTCTTTTGATTGGCTCTGTGCCGAGGTTCTCTCCTGGTTACCACAATGCAGCAAGACATGCTTCCAGAAGGTAGCCAAGGTCCTGTGCACCTCTTCAATCTCCTTCCTGCCGGAGGAGTACCACGATTTTAGCGATGTCTTTGACAAAGGTCAAGCCGGTAGTTTGCCTCCACACCGGCCGTATGATTGCACAACTGACCTTCAACCTTGGTGCCATACCCCCTCATGGCCGGGTTTACCCTTTGTCGGTCTTGGAGGATAAGGCCATGGAGGAGTATATTGCAGACGCACTTTCTCAAGTTTTCATCCGCAACTCCTCAATTCCAGCTGGTACTGGTTTCTTCTTTGTGAACTGAGACCTTGTATTGATTATAGGGGTCTCAATCGTTTCACGATTAGGAATGCCTATGCGATTCCTTTGATTACAGAGTTATTTGGCCGCCTCAAGGGAGCAACGGTTTTCACAAAGCTTGATTTGAGAGGGGCATACAATCTCATGAGGATTAAGGAGGGCCACGAGTGGAAAACTGCGTTTAACCACTTCAGCCCCGGAAGGATTTACCCCCTTTCCTGACCAGAGAACTTTTTACAATTTGGCACTGCGTCGCTTTATCTGCTAATTGCGCGGTCATGCAATGCTGTACCCAAACAAAATTTGTGTCCTTTTCTTCCCACAAATAGAGCTTTCTTTGGTATTTGATCACCTCTGCCGTTTTTATTTTTTGCGCTATACACGTAAAAAGACCGAAAATTTTGAAAAAAAATGATATTTTCTACTTTTTGTTATAAAAAAAATCCAATAAACTAAATTTTAGTCATACATTTAGGCCAAAATGTATTCGGCCACATGTCTTTGGTAAAAAAAATGTCAATAAGTGTATAATTATTGGTTTGCGCAAAAGTTATAGCGCCTACAAACTAGGGTACATTTTCTGGAATTTACACAGCCTTTAATTTATGACTGCCTATGTCATTTCTTGAGGTGCTAAAATGGCAGGGCAGTACAAAACCCCCACAAATGACCCCATTTTGGAAAGTAGACACCCCAAGGAATTTGCTGAGAGGCATGTTGAGCCCATTGAATATTAATTTTTTTTGTCCCAAGTGATTGAATAATGACCAAAAACAATTACAAAAAGTTGTCACTAAATGATATATTGCTCACACAGGCCATGGGCATATGTGGAATTGCACCCCAAAATATATTCAGCTGCTTCTCCTAAATACGGGGATACCACATGTGTGGGACTTTTTGGGAGCCTAGCCGCGTACGGGGCCCTGAAAACCAATCACTGCCTTCAGGATTTCTAAAGGTGTAAATTTTTGATTTTACTCCTCACTACCTATCACAGTTTTGAAGGCCATAAAATGCCCAGATGGCATAACCCCCCCCCCCCCCCAAATGACCCCATTTTGGAAAGTAGACACCCCAAGCTATTTGCTTTGAGGCATGTTGAGTCCATGGAATATTTTATATTTTGACACAAGTTGCGGGAAAGTGACACATTTTTTTTTTTTTTTGCACAAAGTTGTCACTAAATGATATATTGCTTACACAGGCCATGGGCATATGTGGAATTGCACCCCAAAATACATTTAGCTGCTTCTCCTGAGTATGGGGATACCACATGTGTTGGACTTTTTAGGAGCCTAGCCGCGTACGGGGCCCCGAAAACCAATCACTGCCTTCAGGATTTCTAAGGGTGTAAATTTTTTAGTTCACTCTTCACTGCCTATCACAGTTTCGGAGGCCATGGAATGCCCAGGTGGCACAACCCCCCCCCCCCGACCCAAATGACCCCATTTTGGAAAGTAGACACCCCAAGCTATTTGCTGAGAGGCATGGTGAGTATTTTGCAGCTCTCATTTGTTTTTGAAAATGAAGAAAGACAAGAAAAAATTTTTTTTTTCTTTTTTCAATTTTCAAAACTTTGTGACAAAAAGTGAGGTCTGCAAAATACTCACTATACCTCTCAGCAAATAGCTTGGGGTGTCTACTTTCCAAAATGGGGTCATTTGGGGGGGGGGGTTGCCACCTGGGCATTCCATGGCCTCCGAAACTGTGATAGGCAGTGAAGAGTGAAATCAAAAATTTACGCCCTTAGAAAGCCTGAAGACGGTGCTTGGTTTTCGGGGTCCCGTGCGCGGCTAGGCTCCCAAAAAGTCCCACACATGTGGTATCCCCATACTCAGGAGAAGCAACAGAATGTATTTTGGGGTGTAATTTCACATATTTCCATGGCATGTTTGAGCAATATATCATTTAGTGACAACTTTGTGCAAAAAAATAAAAAAATTAAAAATTTGTCTCATTCCCGCAACTTGTGTCACAATATAAAATATTTCATGGCCTCGACATGCCTCTCAGCAAATAGCTTGGGGTGTCTACTTTTCAAAATGGGGTCATTTGGGGGGGGGTTGAACTGTCCTGGCATTTTATGCACAACATTTAGAAGCTTATGTTACACATCACCCACTCTTCTAACCACTTGAAGACAAAGCCCTTTCTGACACTTTTTGATTACATGAAAAATTTTTTTTTTTTTGCAAGAAAATTACTTTGAACCCCCAAACATTATATATTTTTTTTAAAGCAAATGCCCTACAGATTAAAATGGTGGGTGTTTCTTTTTTTTTTCACACAGTATTTGCGCAGCGATTTTTCAAACGCATTTTTTGGGGAAAAAACACACTTTTTTAAATTTTAATGCACTAAAACACACTATATTGCCCAAATGTTTGATGGAATAAAAAAGATGATCTTAGGCCGAGTACATGGATACCAAACATGACATGCTTTAAAATTGCGCACAAACGTGCAGTGGCAACAAAATTAATACATTTGTAAAAGCCTTTAAAAGCCTTTACAGGTTACCACTTTAGATTTACAGAGGAGGTCTACTGCTAAAATTACTGCCCTCAATCTGACCTTCGCGGTGATACCTCACATGCATGGTGCAATTACTGTTTACATTTGACGCCAGACCTACGCTTGCATTCGCCTTAGCGCGAGAGCAAGGGGGACAGGGGTGCTTTTTTTTTTTTTCTTTATTTTTTTTTTTTGCTTTTTTTATCTTATTTTTAAACTGTTCCTTTCATTTTTTTTTTAAATCATTTTTATTGTTATCTCAGGGAATGTAAATATCCCCTATGATAGCAATAGGTAGTGACAGGTACTCTTTTTTTGAAAAAATTGGCGTCTATTAGACCCTAGATTTCTCCTCTGCCCTCAAAGCATCTGACCACACCAAGATCGGTGTAATAAAAGGCTTCCCCAATTTCCCAATGGCGCTGTTTACATCCGGCGAAATCTAAGTCATAAAATGCTCGGAGCTTCCGGTTTCTTAGGCCATAGAGATGTTTGGAGCCACTCTGGTCTCTGATCAGCTCTATGGTCAGCTGGATGAATCACCGGCTGCATTCTCAGGTTCCCTGTTGAGACAGGAGAGCCAGAGAAAAACACGGAAGACGGTGGGGGGGGCATTCCCTCCCACTGCTTGTAAAAGCAATCTAGAGGCTAATTAGCCGCTAGGATTGCTTTTACATGAAAGCCGACCGCTGGCTGAAAAGAATGATACCAAGATGATACCTAAACCTGCAGGCATCATTCTGGTATAACCACTCAAAGTCGTGAATGGCGTACCTGAAGACAAAAAAATGGTTAACAATAAAGCACAGTAAACGGTAAAGTATAAAAAATTGCATACCTGAAAAGCAAACATGATAGAACATAATAACAATAAAACATTGCAGAATAGAATACAGTAAAAAAGAGCAGAACAATAGAGAGAGAATAGAGAGAGAGAGAAAAATAAAACGACAACTATTTTTTTTTATTTTATATTTTTGTTTGTGGTTTTTTTTTACACTGTTTTTTGTAACTGTAACTTTTATACCTGTAACTGGTTCCAGGTTCGGGTCTCTCAAAATGCGATGGCATCTTGGGAGACCCTGTGAAAGTGTGCCTAGTCTGTGCAATGCTGTACGCTACGCTAATACGCAACTAGTGAATGGTAGCGTTCAAAACATTCACCAATGCAAAGACCAGGATTGTCAGGACAGCAGGGACAATAATAGCGGGTGTCACACCTATATCCGCGCTTGCTGCAGACACAACATCTTTTTTGGGGGTGTTCGCTGGGTAGGGGTACTCGGGAGGACATAAAGAAAATGCCTCTCATGCAGACGACTGCATTTGGTTGGGGATGTGAATGGGGGAAGTACGGGCGCTGCAGAAGCGGTGGGTTCCCAATTAGGATTGGCGAATGCAGCAGGAAGGGCATTATGGGCACAACGGGCCTGTGTTCGTCTTTTTGGTGGCAGCGGGACACTACTTGTGCTTGCCACCTCACCAGCTTGAACTGCACTTATGGGACTCGCCACATCACCAAGTGTTACCGCAGTGCTGGTTTGACTACGACCGGGGTGTACTAGGTCGCTGGCGCTTGCCAGTTCACCAAAACGCTACCAAAAAAACTGTTAGCGATCGCAGGGATCAGGCCTGACTCTGCGATTGCTGCAGTTATGCGTTTAGTGTTTTGTACGTGACAGTGATCGATCGATACTGCACTTGGGTGGGCTGGGCTGGGCCGGGCAGGGGGGCAAAATGCAGGTGCTAGCAGGTATCTGGGCTGATCCCGCTAACACTGCATTTTTGGGAACCCAAAACTGCTGGGGACGCCAGTATAGATCTATTCGGATCAGATATTGATCCGTTCAGATACTATACCACTAAGGGAGGCGTATGCTGCGTGCGTGGGTGTTAGCGGTACTGGCGCTAACCTGACGCTGCCTGGGGCTGGCGCTTGCCAGATATTGATCCGTTCAGATACTATACCACTAAGAGAGGCGTATGCTGCGTGCGTGGGTGTTAGCGGTACTGGCGCTAATCTGACGCTGCCTGGCGCAACGCATATCACCGCTGGGGGATCAGGGCGCTAAACCTTTATTCGGTAATAAACGGCGGGTGCCCTGACACTATAAAAAATAAACGAACTAACCAGCGTCACCCGTAGCAGTTATACAGTGATCAGTGGTGAAAGGGTTTACTAGGGGGCATTTAAGGGGTTAAAACCTTTATTAGGTAGTATATGGGGGTCCCTGTCAGTATAAAACGCTGACGGCGAACCTAAATATTTACCTCCCTAACTAGCGTCACCAGTGACACTAATACAGCGATCAGAAAAATGATCGCTTAGCGACACTGGCAACGGGGGGGTGATCAAGGGGTTAAAACTTTATTAGGAGGGGTTAGGGGGGTATCCTAGACCTAAAGGGGGCTAACCCTAACTGCCCTAACACACTAACTGTCACAAACTGACACCAATGCAGTAATCAGAAAAAAAACAAAAACTGCTTGGTGTCAGTGTGACGGGGGGAGGGGTGATTGGGGGGGTGATCGGGGAGCGATCGGGGGGGATCGGGGGTGTAAAGTATGCAAGGCATGTTCTACTGTGAGGTGTAGTGTTGTGCAACTCACTCAGATGTCTTCTCGCGCCGGAACGGAAACTGCCGAGCCGAGGAGAGATGACATCACATCCCCTGCCTCTGTGTACTACACAGAGGCAGGGGACGATTCTCATTGGCTGGGAGCGATCGCAAGGGGGGGGCCACGAATGGATGGCCTCCCCCTCATCTCTGAACGCTCCCAGACCAAAGCCGACCGCCTCGGGCACCGGGGGGGGGCCCGATCGGACCCCCCGCCCGCGGGAAGGCAATCACGTACCAGGTACGTGATTTTGCCTGCCCGTGCCATTGTGCAGACGTATATCTGCGTTAGGCGGTCGGCAAGTGGTTAATACCAGAACAGGCCATTATGAGTACCTCGTAATGCCTTTTGGCTTATGTAACACCCCAGCAGTTTTCTAGGAATTTATTAACAATGTCCTCCGAGATTTGTAGCAGTTATGTGTGGTGGTTTATCTCAATGATATCCGCATATTTTCCAAGTCCCTGGAGAGCCACCACACAGATGTCTGTCATCTGCTTCAGAAACTAAGAAAGAACAATCTCTATTGTAAACTGGAGAAGTGCGAGTTCCACTGTGAACAGGTTAAATTCCTGGGTTATGTCTTTTCCACTGCTGGTTTTTCAATGGACCCAGAGAAACTTTCGGCTGTCCTACAGTGGCCCCGACCTGTGGGTTTACTCCCTCTGTGGTGTTTCCTGGGCTTTGCCAACTATTATCGGAAGTTTATTCGTAACTTCTCGTCTCTGGTCAAGCCCCTGACTGATATGACCAGAAAGGACGGTAACCCACAAAGTTGGTCTCCGGAGTCCATTAAGGCCTTTTAGAGTCTCAAAGCTGTCTTTGTTTCTGCTCCAGTGTTGGCACATCCTGATCCTAGGTTACCTTTTATCCTTGAGTTTGATGCTTCTGAGACTGGTGTTGGCGCCCTTCTGTTTCAACGTCCTACCTCTGAGAGCGCTATGCAAACTTGTGGCTATTTTTCCAAGAAATTGTCACCTGCGCAGTGCAATTACGAGATTGGTGAAAGAGAGCTGTTGGTGATCATTTTACCCCTGAAAGAATGGAGATATCTCCTCGAAGGTACCACTGTGCCAATTCTCATTCTTACTGACCATAAGAATCTCACATTCTTGTCTGAGGCTAAACGCCTTTCTCCCAGAAGGGCACAATGGGCTCTTTTCTTGTCAAGTTTTAATTACATTGTCTCATTCTTACCTGGTGCTAAGAATGTAAGGGCTGATGCCTTGTCACAACAAATTTCCTCCACTTCCAAGTTGGAGTCGGTTCCGGTTCCTGTGATTCCTCCTGATCGTATTCTGGCTACGGTTTGCACCAGTCTCACTTCTCCTTTGGGTGACAAAATTCTTGCTGCTCAGGTCCATGCTCCTCCTGAGAAACCTTGTGACCGCTGCTTTGTCCCAGAGAGTCTCCATACTGCCGTGCTCCAGACTTACCATTCTCCCAAGGCAGCTGGCCACCCTGAGAAGAGTCAACTCATTTGGGCCATTTCCCAACAATTCTGGTGGCCTAGTCTATGTGCGGACGTAACTGCCTTCATAGCTGCTTGTTCTGTGTGTGCTCAGTGGGCCTCCTACAACCCATACCCAATGGAGAGAGTCCCTGGACCCACCTGTCTATGGATTTCATTGTGGAGTTACCCAACTCCCAAGGCAACACTGTTATCCTTATGGTGGTTGACAGGTTCTCAAAGATGTGTCATTGTATTTCACTTAAGAAGTTGCCCACTTCTAAGGAACTGGCTTCCATTTTTGCTCGGGAGATCTTTCGCTTACATGGGCTACCCAAGGTGATTGTCTCGGACAGGGTAGTCAGTTTGTTTCCCGATTCTGGCGAGCCTTTTGTGCACAATTGGGAATTCAGCTTGCTTTCTCCTTTTGTCAGGGAAATGTGGCTGTACGCTATGCACACCATATCTCCTGTGCTAATAAGCACACATTTTGTCTAATGATATAATGCACCTTACCTATCATTCCATTTCCCATATATTCCCAAGTAAACAGACATCACCATAGCTTACGTTCTCAGCTCCATCAGCATGACTGCCGCCGAGCAGTTTACTGCCTCTTTTATTTACACACAAACTGGAGGGCTCGCCTCCAACAGCCAATCACCTCCTACACAGGCTGTGACCTCACAGCAAATTACCAAATAAGGATGTAACACAGGATGTGAATGTCAACACAGGAAATGACCAAATAAGGAGGTAACAACCCAGGATGTAAATGTCAACACAGGATAAATGAATTTATACAACAACCAATGAACGATGACTATAATTCCTGCTGATGGGAGTTTATCTGTAGGTGTACATCATGGCACCTCAAATATGTTGATCAGGCATAGGATGCAGCAGCTTCTTGCAGTGGCTGCTGTGGACCCAGTTGTCCCGTCCCTCAAGCTTCTTTACAATAGCCCATTCACCTGTCACAAACTTGGCTAGAATTAGAGCGGTTAGTATTATTGGTTTGAAAATTGTGATTCTCACCATTATCATCCCCCTGTTCCTCCTCGTTATAAACTGGAGAAAGACATGCAGGGTTTAGAATGGTGCAGAAAAAAACAATGAAACAGTGAAATAGCCTATGATACTTTTACCATCTTATACACCTGCTTTCTATGTGCACACACTTTCAGAAACTCCTTGGACCTGAAAGGATAAACAAAAGTTATTACTCTATCCTTCATATTTAACCTGCAAAGAATGGTAAACAATACAACATTTGTGTACATTGGTAAATTGTCACTGACATTCCTCAAAACCGACAATAACTAAACCCTCTGTAACCCTTACTTTCACGTTCTTTCTAAAATACAACACCCTCCACACGTAAGAGGGCTGTCGTGGTAGGTTCAGACATATTCTTGTTACCACATACAAACCAATGAGAAGACTAGAACATGAGACAAACATTTAGATACAAAAGTGGAGGAGATATTTCGTAGTTCCCAAAACAAAAATGAAAAAACAAAACAACCAGATGGAATGCTGCCTTCACTCTTTTAGTGACAGAAAAAAAAATACAATGGGAGAAACATGAGAGCAGCTTGAAATCTTTGCATGGACCAGCCACACAAAGTTCAAAAACAGGCCTGAGAATTTTTAAACACACAAACATGTACTACACATCCATAAACTCACTTATCATTACAGATTTCTGAAGCCATAGCTGAACTATTTCCAAGGTATTTTTATTCTGGGGTCTCGTACCTCCAGAAATCAAAAGTACCTTCCAAAGGAATACACCTTACTGTACCCTCTGACCATATCTGCCAATCTTTAAGGGGTTTAAATGTCCCTTTCCCCATAACTAGACTTCATGTACTGTGCAACCGTCTGACTGTGGGAAGCCTCGCATTCTTCCCTTGCACGGACTACCATTGTCCATGGCGGTTCGAATTGGCTTATCGTCTTACCCCTGCATCCAGGGAAACCATTGCACCCATCTAGGAGTGCACCGCCCGTTGCCTTCTTTTATGGTGGATCGAGGGACTACAACCACTATATCTGGTCCAGTCCCCCAACTAGAAACCCGAACCGAGGAGTCAACTCTATGGCTTGTTGTCCCAACACTTTTGGCACAGAACTACAGAGTACCACTCTTTGAACAACAAACTATTAACTATGCCAAATGATTTGTCAACAACCACTGATCACCCCCTGAATTATGTCTCTACCCCTCACAGTGTATGCATACATAAGCGCATTGCGCTGTACGACAGTACATTGCATAGCCAGACTAAACCGCACAGACACTTACGCCTGCTTTCTTTACAGAACAATGTGGCTTCTATTCGTACCTAGATATTACAACAATAACTTGGATGCCTCCTGTTTGCTCTCTACCCAAAACCATATTACAGTATAAAACTAAAAAAACAACTGGAATTCAAATTAAAACACTCTTTCAAAAGGCAAAGTGTTTTCCATTGTCCTTCCAAGCACAAATCTCATTTGCTTGTGTCATAGGACCGCAAGCTCCTCCCACCAACTTCCTGTGGATACATCAAATACTGTAAAGCATGCTCAGCTCTAAGAACCCATCAAACTGGTTTATTTACATATCAATGTACGGGAAGAGGGAGTTGGAGGGAAGCCTTGAATAGCTTCAATATTATTTCTATCAACACATTAAAAAAATGTATGGCTCACATCATATATATTTCAACAATTTAAAAACTTTTGTCCAGGAGAGGGTGGAATAAACCCCCATATTGCAAATGGGAGGGAATCCCCCTTAACTCACATATCTCCTGGGAAGTCAAACCACAAGTTTTGAATACCACACAACAGCGTAACAAAAGCCAAAACTGAAACTCCTGTAAAAAGATGGCTCAAACAGGTCAACCAAAGCCTGCCTTCTCCTCTGCAGGCTATACAATACAAGCCTCAAAACAATGAATTGCCCTCTGAGGAACTCCAAAATATTTTTAATAATATATACCGCTAAAAGTACAAAAACTCAGTTAAAGCTAGTAAATTCAGTGCAAAGTAGAGATTTTCACTTAAAAGGAAAATGGTGCCTAGATATTAGGTAGCTCAGACAGCATGGCTACACACAAAGGAATAGAAAATGGCCGATGAAAGCCAGGCCACAACAAAATGGCGCCATTTTCCTGCCAAAGCAAGATTTCTTCACTAGCTACACAAACTTCTCCCCACAAAACTACACATTTGAGAGACCACATGAACACTTACAGACATTTTAGGAACAGTTCCACTGAAAAGTATGTAATACCATCAAAACCAGGATTTCTTCACTAGAAAACCAAAATCTTTCTCCACAAAGACTGCACATTTGAGAATGCACACTTAATCATAGACACACACTTTAGGCTAACTACTAGGACCCTTGGCCAACCAAACAACACATTCAAAAATGTTAAAGAAACACAAAATAGCACAACTTAAAACATACACTCTTGTCTCACCCTGAAAGGTCACCATACACAGAAACATTTTCTATTGTAACAACCATGCCTGCCCCTTCCCCATTCATGGCCGCATGGCAGCAGGCATTTTGCAAACAAATTCACACACAACAAACAGTCTCCATTTCTCATTCAGTTACTTACACAACTTCAATATAATCAGTTAAACACCATATACAATTTATACATTTCTCATATGCATCACAAACTTGTTACACAGCATCAGTCACTCACACACACAACAGACATACGATCAAAATCCTGAGTACCATTGTTTCAAAAAGACGAAAAATGTGTTCTTTTGCAAAGCAAAGCCTCCCTAACGCATCGGAACCTGGATCCATCCGCTCCCTCATGTCGATCTGATGATAAGGAGGCCCTGTTCACTCCTACCATTGGCTCGCCGCGACGTCAGGGAAATTCGGCTGTACGCTATGTGCACACCATATCTCCTGTGCTAATAAGCATACATTTTGTCTAATGATATAATGCACCTTATCTATCATTCCATTTCCCGTATATCCCCAAGTAAACAGACAGACTTTTTTTTTCAGACATCACCATAGCTTACGTTCTCAACTACATCAGCATGACTGCCGCCGAGCAGTTTACTGCTTCTTTTATTTACACACAAACAGGAAGTCACAAACTGGAGGGCTCAGCTCCAATAGCCAATCGTCTCCTACACAGGATGTGATCTCACAGGAAATGCCCAAATAGGGATGTAACACAGGATGTGAATGTCAACACAGGAAATTATCAAATAGGGATGTAACAACACAGGATGTAAATGTCAACACAGGATAAATGAATTTACACAACAACCAATGAACGATGATTACAATTCCTGTTGATGGGAGCTTATCTGCAGGTGTACGTCATGGCACCTCAAATACATTGATCAGGCATACAGGGGTGACAGGAGCACACATCCGCTAAACCGATAATGTGTTTGCAGAGCGAACACATCCCCCCAAGACGATCGTTCTGTGCATTGCACAGTAACCCTTCGCTGGCGGACATATCCCCACTCCGCAAACACCTCTCTCCAAACAAAAGGAAGTTTTCCACTACCTAAAGGATCTCAACCAGCGTCAATCTGCCCCAGTCAGCTCTTTAGGGCGGGTTGCAGGAGAACAAACACTAGTAGACACTTATGACAATACATATTAAAATACATTTTCATAAAATTTCCACAACACTCTGCGTATCACCCGCAGTCTAATGGGGCCGCAGAACGAGCCAATCAATCCTTGGAGCAATTCTTACATTGCTATATTTCTGACCATCATAACAACTGGTCAGACCTATTACCGTGGGAAGAGTTTGCTCACAACAGTGCCTTGAATTCTGCTTCCCGATTGTCCCTGTTTATGGCAAAGTATGGTTTCCAACCTTCCATTTTGCCTGACTCGTTTGTTCCGCAGAGTATTCTTGCGTTAGAGGAGCATCTCTGTGGTCTTCATTCCACTTGGGCACAAGTCCAGGAGGCTTTGCATCATGCTAATGATAGGTACAGACTCCATTCTGACCGCAGACGCCTGCCTGCACCTTCCTACCAGGTTGGGGACAGGGTCTGGCTGTCATCTCACAACCTCCAGCTTTGTGTTCCCTCACAGAAGTTTGCACCTCAGTTTATTGGGCCTTTCTGTATTCTTTGCAGGATTAACACAGTGGCTTACGCATTAGACCTTCCTTCTAATGTGCATATTTCAAATGTATTTATTCATGTCTCCTTATTAAAACCTTTGGTTTGCAACCGCTTTACCACCTCGGTGCCATGTCCTCACCCTGTACAGGTTGAGAACCATGAAGAGTATGAAGTACAGTCCATTGTTGACTCCCGTAGGTTCCGTGGACGCATACAGTACCTGGTGCATTGGAAAGGGTACAGTACGGAGGAACGCTCTTGGGTCTCATCCTCGGACGTACATGCCCCTGTCCTCCATGATTTCCATAGACGTTTTTCCCCTCAAGTCTGGTGGCTCTCAGAGGGGGAGGAGTCGTTGAGGAGGGGGTACTGTCGTTGCTGGGCTCAGCCCTTCCTTCTCTGAGCTGGCCGCTCAGCTGTCAGCTAATTGCCAGCTCCCATCTCTCTCCACAGTTACCCAGCTGTTGATGATCCTGCTCATCAGTCCTGCCTACTTAAGCCGTCCAGTCCAGAGGAGCTCTGCCTTCGCCTTGGTCACATCACAAGAAACTATCTCCTGCAGTCCTGTTTAAAGACTGGCTTTGCTGACATCCCTTCTGGCTCAGATCCTGCTTGCTGTTCCACTACTTTGATCCCTGACTCCTGCTTGGCTGACTATCCATTCCAGTTACTGAACTTTGGCTATGTTTTGACTATGTTTGTTCTTTTTACTTTTATTTGGGGCTGCAACTAACGATTTTTTTCATAATCGATTAATTGGCCTATTATTGTTTCGATTAATCGGTTAATAACCTTAAAAAAAAGTGTGGTGTATAATTTAGTTAATATGTAAAGTTAAAAAAAAAGGCAATTTATTCTTAAATATCTCTATGCAGTGGTAAATATAAATAACCAACTATATGGTTAGAGAGCAACCTAATCCAATAACAGACAGAAGAGATATACTGTATATACTATTAGAAGATATATACTGTATATACTATTAGAAGAGATATTCTGTATATAATATTAGAGGTTGAATCTGGTAAATATCAGACTCCGATCTTTTTTTAAAGGAAAAAAATAAATAAAGACTGTTTTGCAGATTTTCAAACAGAACTGTAATATGTTATATGCTGGTCATACAAAAACAATGTCTTACTTAAAAAAAAAAATGTCATTTTAAGAACGTTTATTCGATTTTCTAATCGTTAGTGGGGTCAAATCGATGTTTGTTTCCAACCACAGTGACAGGAAAATTTAGAAATAATAGAAAACTGCTCGATCAAAGGAATTTTCAGACAGTGTGTGTGGTTTTCGTTCAGAAATTACATTCATTTTAAAAGCAAGTAAAAATTTCAAACAACATTCTTTCATTCAGCGAATGTGCAAAGATTTTTCATATGAATATTCTCATCTGAAAATTGATCCATGTGGCCAGCATAAGGCTCAGTACACACCTATGCAGTTTGCTTTTGATCAGTTTCTACACTGCTTTTTGCTGTGCATTAAGTACAGTATAGAGAGCCCCAATAGCAAGGTAAAGAAAACTTCTGCTTTTAGAATCACTCACTTCCTGCCCAGGACTACATGTCCCATGAGGCATTGCTCCTCACACATTCACAAGTTCAGGTACTTACTGACATGTATAGGTGATGTACTGAGCTATATGTGTGCTGCACTGTATTTCCTGATATGTAAACAAATAATGCATTCTGTATGCAGGCTGGTCGATTAATCAATTATAAAAATAGTAATCGATTAATTTCATAATCGATTAGTTGTTGATTAATTGATTAGTTGTTTCAGCCCTACTTTTATTATTAAACAAGTGTGATTTAACTGTACTTCTGTCTCGGTCTGATTTCATGGTTTCTGACATGCGATCCCTAAAGCAGTGTAGGTCATCTCCGCTGGGTTGGGTGGTGCTGGGTTGCCGAGCAGGGTCCATGGGCTGAACGGTGGCAGGCCAGGTGGGTGATACTGTTCCTGGCTCATCTCAGTCTCCTGGCAGCACTCGCCCAGTAGTCTTGGCCAAAAGCTTGGATCTCTCTCTTAGTTGGAATGGTACATTATTATTTTAATGTAAAAAATTCTGAAGCTTTACTATCATTTAATAGCCAATCTACAGGTAAATTCTGTACCCACCCCCTTCCCTTTTCCCTCCATCCTATCCATTCACAATTTTTTTAAAAATTTGAAAACTGATCTAACACCTTTTCCACTGATCCAATGGCCTTTTCCACAGTCTCTTATGGAAGGGAAATTGGTGATCCCATACCGCAGCAGTTCATGCCCACTGCTGATGGAAGTTTTCTGTTACTATTATGCCCGCACTCCTGCCCATGCTGTGAGCCTTGTCTTAGAAAAGCATATCACGCATATAATTTGAGTGTCTGTTTATTTCTGTTAGCATACCTCCCAACATTTGAACTTTAGAATGAGGGACACTTGAGGGAAGGAGTGACCTGCTACGCACACCGTGGGTGTGGCCAAAGTCTTACCAGTGGGAGGGGCTTGAGGGGTGTGTTTAAAGAAAGCCCAGGCTTTATTATACCTAAAAATATGCTTTGATTGCATTGTCTGAGCTTATCTTAAAGAAGAACTTCATTAAAATAGTCAGGGACTGCATAGCAACCAGCAACTGTTGAGACAATGAAGACTGGTGAGAAGAATATAATGTACAGTACTGTGTATATAGTACAGGAGTGTGTAAGGCAGAGAACAGGAGTTGGGGATGGCTGTGCCGTGTTTGGGGTGCACAACGCTGACAGCAGGGGTCCAGGGTGTGTAATGCAATGTGTTTAATCATCAGGAGTATGTAACGTACTCAGGGCTGTAGTCAGTACTGGGTTTGGGAGTAAATGACACACAGAGCAGGGTCCAGGAGTGTTATCCACGGAATGCAGGGAACACGAGTATTTTGCAGAGAATGCAGGGGTCAGGAGTAGGTAATGCACAGAATGCAGGGGACAGGAGTGTTATTCACAGAATGCAGGGGACAGGAGTATTTAATGCACAGAATGCGGGGACAGGAGTGTTATCCACAGAATGCAGGGGACAGAAGTATGTAATGCACAGATTGCAGGCCGGGGACAGGAGTGTTATCCACAGAATGCAGGGGACAGGAGTGTTATCCACAAAATGCA
This sequence comes from Lithobates clamitans, assembly GCA_037952925.1. Classification (NCBI taxonomy): domain Eukaryota; kingdom Metazoa; phylum Chordata; class Amphibia; order Anura; family Ranidae; genus Lithobates; species Lithobates clamitans. The sequence continues at coordinate 1,774,103 of JBBGZY010001072.1, forward strand.
GAGGACAGCAGTGTTATCCACAGAATTCAGGGGTCATCATGAGTATGTAATGCACAGAATGTAGGGGACAGGAGTGTTATCAACAGAATGCAGGGGACAGGAGTGTTATCACAGAACGCAGAGGACAGGAGTGTTATTCAAAAGAATGCAGGGGTCAGGAGTACGTAATGAGCAGAATGCAGGGGACAAGAGTGTTATCACAGAATGCAGGGGACAGGAGTGTTATCCACAGAATGCAGGGGGTAGGAGTGTTATCACAGAATGCAGGGGATAGGAGTGTTCTCACCGAAAGCAGGGGACAGGTGTACGTAATGCACAGAATGCAGGGCACAGGAGTAATCTCACAGAATGCAGGGGGCATGAGTTTGTAATGTGCAGAATGCAGGGGACAGGAGTGTGTAATGTACAGAATGCAGGGGACAGGGGTATGTAATGCACAGAATGCAAGGGACAGGAGTATGGAATGCACAGAATGCAGGGGAGAGGAGCGTTATCCACAGAATGCAGGGGACAGGAGTATGTAATGCACAGAATGCAGGGGACAGGAGTATGTAATGCACATAATGCAGGGGACAGGAGTGTTATCCACAGAATGTAGGGGGAAGGAGTGTGTAATGTACAGAGTCTAGGGGACAGGAGTATGTAATACTCAGAATGCAGGGGACAGGAGTATGTAATGCACAGAATGCAGGGGACAGGAATATGTAATGCACAGAATGCAGGGGACAGGAATATGTAATGCATAGTAAGAGTCAGGTGTACAAAACCTCACCAACCACTCCCTCCTCTCTAACAAAAAAAAGCACTAATTTGCATGATATCCCCCCCTAGAACCCTATGCAAATCCCCCCTCACAACACCAAGTTTCCTCTCACAGCAACAATCCTCCTTTCCCCTAGTACCTGTCTCAGAATAAATCCTCTTCCACCCCCCAAATCCTCCATCCTAGCACAATCCCCCATTTCAGTACAAATCCTTTCCCACCCAATTCCCCCTTTCCAAATGTCCCAACACAAATTGTCTTTCCCCCACCATTCTCCCTTCCCAGCACAACAAATCCCCCCATCCCTATTTTAACACAGATCCTCCTCCTCCCAGCATAATTCCTTTCTCCACTTATAGCACAAAGCCTGTCCCCCAAATCCCCCCTCCCAGGACAATTCCTCATCAGTGCACAAATACCTCACCCCCAAATCCCCTCCCAGCACAAATCCTCTCCCCGCTTCTAGCACTGAGCCACCCACCCCTCCATCCCTGCACAAATCCTTCTTCCTCTTCTTCAAAACCCTCCAGGACAAATCCTGCCCCCCATCCCCAATTTCCCCTCCCAGCAAAAATCTCTCCCCACTTCTAGTACAGATCCTCTCTCCCTAGTCCTCCCTTCCAGCACAACCACCCATCCTCCCCAGCACAAGTTCACAAATTCTCTCTCCCCCAAATCTCACACACCTGCACGAGTCCACAAGTCCTCTCACAGTTCTATCACAAATCCTCCCACCCAAATCCCCCCTCCCAGTACAAATCTTCTTCCACTTCCACCAGGACAGATTTTCCTCCACCACCCCCCAATTCCCCCCCCCCCCCAGAACAATCCACCTTTCTTCCCCATCTCAGCACAAATCCCCACCCACCTCAGTTCCCCCCTCCCAGATCCCCTCCAATCCCCCCCCCCCCAGCACAAATCCTCTTCTAACCCAGCAAACCTCCCTCACTGAATAACACCCCCCCTCATTCCAGTAACCCCCTCCCCAAAAAAAATTCTCCAGCACAAATCATCCTTTTCTCCAGTCCCCCTTCCAACCAAATATCTGTCCCTGTTCAAAGCACAAGTCCCCCCAATCTCCATTTCTAGCACAAATCCTCTCCCCACCCCCCACTCTGTTCCCACTGTCACTGTGCCGCCCCATCAGTGTACCTTCCTGTCACTGTGCCCCCCCATCAGTGTACCCTCCTGTCTCCTGTCACTGTGCCCCCCCATCAATGTACCCTCCTGTCACTGTACCCCCCCATCAGTGTACCCTCCTGTCACTGTGCCCCCCCATCAGTGTACCCTCCTGTCACTGTGCCCCCCATCAGGGTACACTAATTTGCACAATATCCTCTCCCCCTCAGAACAATTCCTCCCATGCAAACCCCCCCCCCCTCCCCTCACAACACCAAGTTTCCTCTCACAGCAACAATCCTCCTTTCCCCCAGTACCCCTCTCAGAATAAATCTTCTTCCACCCCCCAAATCCTCCATCCTAGAACAATCCCCCACAGTGGGGAGCGGAGGTGCCATGCTCTGGAATCGGAGGGAGCCAAGCTGTCTTTCCCTGGAGTGGGGGGCGGAGCTGCCATTCTCTTGAGCCGGAGTAAGGCCGAGCTGTGAGCGGGGGACAGAGCTGCCATTCTCTGGAGCCAGAGGGCGGCCAAGCTGTCATTCCCTGGAGCAGGGGGTGGAGCTGCCCTCCTCTGGAGCCGGAGGGGGGGCGAGCAGAGCTGTCATTCCCTGGAGCGGGGGGCTGAGCTGCCTTCCTCTGGAGCCGAAGGGGAGGGAGAGAGAAGCTGTCATTCCCTATAGTGGGGGGCGGAGCTGCCATCCTTGGAGGGGGGGCAAGCGGAGCTGCCATTCCCTGGAGCAGGGGGTAGGGTTGCCACAACATCCCTTTAATCCAGGATACATATGAATTACACAGGTTCTGAGGCTGATTTAATGCAGATAAGGCACCAAGTGAGTTTAATTACCACCTTAATCAGCCACAGATCCTGTGTAATTAATGTGTGTCCAGGATTAAAGGGATGATGTGGCAACCCTAGCGGGGGGTGGAGCTGCCATCCTCTGGAACAGGGGGGGCCGAGAGGAGCTGTCATTCCCTGGTGTCGGAAGGGGGATCTGGGAATTCAGGACTTCAGCCCTGATCCGTGGGACCCCAGGACTGGCTTTAAATCGTGGGATGGTCCCGTGGAATTTCGGGACAGTTGGGAGGTATGCAGTGTTAGTATTCTTAGTGCTAGTGTGTAAAACCTTTAAAACAATATTGTTTTCTTCACTCAAAATCCACTTTACGAATATAACCCTAATAAAAATGTTCTACTAACCATATTTTTAATTTAATATTTTATACAAATGTTATTTGGCAGTGGTACCTAAACAGTTTACTTTTCATTTATCTGTATAATGTATTTCTACTTTATGCTTTTTTCTCTTTTCTTCTTTGCGTTTAGACTCTGGTTTCAATTTATGTTTCTGCTTTGATAATCTGAAACACTGCTTTACTTATAAAGGCAATGGTACTATGTTCAATCCAGCTTGGAATGCAACCAAGAATTGCAGTCAGGTGCTTTCCAGTCATTGCCACTGGGCCCTTCCTGACACAAAAATGCAAGCTAGCTACAGCCTTTGTTAAAGCAGATTGTGAATCAAGTTGTATGCGCATCTTAAGCTCATATGTCTGTTTCCTCCAGAGGATCTTTAACTTCTCTCCTCTACATTGGGTCATGTCCAACGATGTATTATCTAATCCTCTGTGCTTGGTTTCCTCTCCAGATCAGTTTGGATATTTTATCTGTTTCTGTTTTTTGTTGTTGTTTTTTTTTTCATTTTCCTGCTTTAAAGGTAATTTGGAGTCATTACTATATAAGTTTAGTTATTTCTATAATACTATAATATATACTGTATATATATATATATATATATATATATATATATATATATATATATATATATATATATATATATATATATATATATATATGTAGCACTCACCCCCGAAGGAGCTGCTGATATTTTGATTGGGCCTGTACTCTGCTATCCCTACCCCCTATAACTTGGCTAAATCCCCTTGACACAGCTGTGGTGCAGTGTTAGTGTGAAGCTAATGGTAAAGGATAACCCCACAATGTATAATGTGATGAAAATATACCTTTGTTATCACCTGGGTATCCGATGTTCCACCTGCTGTAAAAGGAACAACACTCCACACAAGGAACAACACTCCACACAACCAGGAACGTAACGTTACTGGAATTGGTATAAAGATAGTAATTACAATAATTGTACTGTCACACAAATGTAGTGCAACAGCCCAATAAGTATTCACAACAGTTTGTACATATAAGGTTATATTAACTGGCCTCTGGAAGTGCGTCTCCAAGTGGGACTAATGCCAGAATGGGAAACACCTTAATTCTGGGCACCTTCCCACTTCCAGTGTGCCCTTGTAACCACAAGAAGCCAATGTTAGTAAATAAAGCATAAATGAAATCCCCAGGGAGCTCCCCCTGCTTTATAATGCAGTCCCTCTGATAAACTGGAGAGTGCAAGGCCTTGCATTGGGAGATGAAGTCTTTTCCTTTTTTTGTCTTCTGCTAGCTATTTATGAATTATAAACTGTAATCCAACGGTTAAATAAACCTGGGTTAGGTAAGTGGATGTTAAAAATTATCCTTGTAGTGTAGTAACCTGCAACTGTCTCCGATGCAATTAACTTTATGTAACACAGTGCTAGTAGTATAGAAAAGGGTAGGCTTGAGGCCTGTCTAGACTCAGTCCTTCTTGAATAAGATCCTCTCTGTGAGACTACAGGTCCCAGCAACACTGTGTTAAAAGTTTAGGTGTATAAACGTGCGTTAATAAACTATGGGCGGCAGCCCTCTCACCACATTGGGTCCATACAGATGGATGCCTCCGCTCCACCAGATTTTAGTCTATTTGCTACGGCCACGCTGTCACGCTGTTCCGTTTCACAGACGACCGGGAGTCCTCAGTTACCTCCTTCAAGGGTCTCTGGAACGATCACACTGCTGGTCCAGCAAGCTGTGATGTAAGGCAGGATCAAAGGCTACTCACAGACGACCAGGAGTCCTCGGTTACCTCCTTCAAGGGTCTCTGGAACGATCACACTGCTGCTCCAGCACGCTGTGATGTAAGACAGGATCAAAGGCTTCTGTTCCGATCCGCAAGATGTAGGCCACAACTCTGTGGAACACCTCCTCACAGATCCTTGCAGGCAGGCCATGCATCCAGAAGAGACCAAAGATGGCCGCGCGGAGCCTTTTATAACCTACCTAGCCTGCAGTTCAGTCCTTGGGTGCTGCTGGGTAGGTCACTTGGCATTGTGGGTAGGTCAGTTCTTGTATAGTGTAAACAAACAGACACTTCCTGTAACATTTCTCTATGTTCTTGAAAAGGAAAATAAAATAAAGTCCATTTCACATTTTGGCCACTAGATGGTGCCAAATGCCAATTTATAACACGGCCCATAAATTAACATTATATGGCATAAGAAAAAAAACAAAAATGTCATACACACACACACACATACATATATATATACAGTATATTTACAGTATATAGACAGTACAGTGCAGTGGCGGCTGGTGCTCAAAATTTTTGGGGGGCGCAAATAAACTGAAAAATTCTGATAAAAAACCCCAATTGTAGCCTCACTGTGCCCATCAAACGCAGCCACTGTGCCCATAAAACGCAGCCACTGTGCCCATCAAATGCTGCCACTGTGCCCATCAAATGCTCCCACTGTGCCATCAAATGCTCTCACTGTGCCCCATCAAATGCTCTCACTGTGCCATCAAATTCTCCCTACGACTGGACACCTGATATGCGTCCAATCACAGCGCCTGTCGTTTCAGCCAATCAGGTGACGGGTAACAGACCCGAGCACCTGATTGGCGGAGAGGTGGTACAGTGTTAGGAAAGCGAATATTCATTCGCTTTTCTAACACAGCTGGGTGAGCTGCGAGCGCCAAGCATGGCACTCGCTGTTTACCTTTTTTAACACATATTAGAGCCTATGGCTCTAATCAGGTGCTTCAAAAACACCCCAGGCCGCTGTAATTCAAGCGCCCGGCGCCCTAAAGGAGGCCGGGCACCTGAATAGGGGGTGGCAGCGGTGGCCATGGATAGATTCATGCAATGCAAGAATCTATATATTGGTGATAGAGGGGGTGGCTGGAGAGAGGGGGCGGCACCCGTGCGCCCTTATGGACGCACCGCCACTGGCACAGTTGCTTAGTGATTAGACCTTCTGCTTAACCATCCTGGGGTCATCAATTCCTATCCGACCCAAGAAAATATCTGAATGGAGTTTGTATTTTCTCCCTGTGCTTGCGAGGGTTTCCTCCAATGCTCCAAAGACATGCTGGTAGGTTAATTGGCTCCTGTTGAAATTGTCCCTAGTATGTGTGTAATATGTATGTGAGAACCTCTAAGGACCTTTGATTTTAAACTCCTTGAGGGCAGGGAATGATGTGAATGTACAGTATGTGAAGAATTGTGTAAATTGCTGGCAATAAATAGACACAAGTACCTTTTAACCACCTGCCAACCACTCACAGTAAATATACTGCGAGTGAGCGGCAGGTGCAGGCGTTTCTCCACATTTGGGGCCCGCATGCACTTGCCCCCTTCTGACCTGTGCTGTGATTGGACACAGAACAAGTTTGGCAGCAGATTTCAACCAATGATTTCAACTGAAACCTGCTGATCGGCTGTGTCCAATTTGTTCTGTCCCAAACACACAGATCTCTGTGTACAGAGAACAGTGATCTGACTGTTTATTTTCCCTGAAAAACAGGGAGAAAAAACAGCCAGATCAGTGTGTAAAAGCAGCACATATTATACTTCTCAGGTACACAGTTAACCCCTTGATTTCCCTTGGCCGGGAGTCCTAAGACCCGATTGGCCGGGAGTCTTAAGACCCGATTGGCCGTGAGGAGAAGTGACTGCCGAGACTCGGGAGGAGATGCAGTGGGGAAGCCGCCAAAGCCACGACCTGGATGGGGTAAGTGTGGGGCTGGCAGGTGGATGATGGGCGAGCAAATCAGTGAACGATCGTGTGACGGGGGAGGCTAGTCAGGTTTGCTGCCCCCCCAAAAAAATTTAGACACCAGCCGCCACTGTTGAGCATATCAGAGCTACAAGCTTCAAGCAGAAAATCGTTCTGGTGTAAATGGGGCCTTATCATGTAAAGCAGGACCTAAAGAATCATAGAGCTGACAGTAGAGTGAAATTGCTGCAGCAGTGTGACAGTCTGCACACAGGGAGTAGCATGTTGGGCTAACAATCACATGATCAGAAAAGAACACATTCAGTCATGTCTACAAAAATGCCCAATGGAGTTGGGAGTTATACCTTTACACAGTTATTCATTTTTTTCAGCCATCGAAATTGATTGTGATGAAGCATTGAGCCCAGTCGAGCTTCCCATCTGTACAACTTTCTGGCCCCATCTAGTTTGTAACAGCAGTACAATGACATCCTTCCTCTCCACTTGTATCCCTTATGAAGGGCCTGATCTTGTTTTATAATATTATTTCATTACTTACATTATTTCATTCATTACATTATTCTTTTTTTTTTTTTTTACAAATAAACGTTTCATACAGGGTGCTATCATGACAGTGCTTTTTTAAATTTGTTGGGCTTTCTAAGAAGAAATACTGTAGTGCTACCCCCGCAGGAGCCGCTGGTATGAATGGTCCTGTATCCCCACTTAGAGCTTACACAGCCATGCACACAGAATTTTCTCCTTTATCTCTGGCTCAATAAAACAGTCTAGGGGTATCTTTTGTATTTTTATTTCTGAGCATACTATAGGTATGGGGGGGGGGGGATTACCCCAAAGGAACTGAAATAAGTGAGGAGTTTTCTACCTCTGCCGGGTTAGCCCCCCTTATCAAATTTTCGGCCCAAAAATCATTCAGGCTAATAGATATTCATTAGATCCGGTAAGATCAAGTGGTTTTAACGTTAGATCTCACATAATTAGAGACTTATTAAGTGATTAATGAGGGGGGCTGGCCCCCCCTTATCAAATTTTCGGGCCAAAAATCATTCAGACTAATAGATATTCCTTAGATCCGGTAAGATTAAGTGGTTTTAACGTTAGATCTCACATCATTTCAGAGATATTCCACATCAAAATAGAGATATTAGGTGGTACATATGGACGGGTTAGCCCCCCCTTTATCAAATTTTCGGGCCAAAAATCATTCAGGCCAATAGATATTCCTTAGATGCGGTAAGATCAAGTGGTTTTAACGTTAGATCTCACATAATTAGAGACTTATTAAGTGATTAATGAGGGGGGGCTGGCCCCCCCTTATCAAATTTTCGGCCCAAAAATCATTCAGGCTAATAGATATTCGTTAGATCCGGTAAGATCAAGTGGTTTTAACATTAGATCTCACATCATTTCAGAGATATTCCACATCAAAATAGAGATATTAGGTGGTACATATGGACGGGTTAGCCCCCCTTATCAAATTTTCGGGCCAAAAATCATTCAGGCTAATAGATATTCATTAGATCCAGTAAGATCAAGTGGTTTTAACGTTAGATCTCACATAATTAGAGACTTATTAAGTGATTAATGAGGGGGGGCTGGCCCACCCTTATCAAATTTTCGGCCCAAAAATCATTCAGGCTCATAGATATTCATTAGATCCGATAAGATCAAGTGGTTTTAACGTTAGATCTCACATCATTTCTGAGATATTCCACATCAAAATAGAGATATTAGGCGGTACATATGGACGGGTTAGCCCCCCCTTATCAAATTTTCGGCCCAAAAAATCATTCAGGCTAATAGATATTCATTAGATCCGGTAAGATCAAGTGGTTTTAACGTTAGATCTCACATCATTTCAGAGATATTCTACATCAAAATAGAGATATTAGGTGGTAAATATGGATGGGTTAGCCCCCCCTTATCAAATTTTTGGGCCAAAAATCATTCAGGCTAATAGATATTCGTTAGATCCGGCAAGATCAAGTGGTTTTAACGTTAGATCTCACATAATTAGAGACTTATTAAGTGATTAATGAGGGGGGCTGGCCCCCCTTATCAAATTTTCGGCCCAAAAATCATTCAGGCTAATAAATATTCGTTAGATCCAGTAAGATCAAGTGGTTTTAACGTTAGATCTCACATCATTTCAGAGATATTCTACATCAAAATAGAGATATTAGGTGGTAAATATGGACGGGTTAGCCCCCCCTTATCAAATTTTCTGGCCAAAAATCATTCAGGCTAATAGATATTCGTTAGATCCGGTAAGATTAAGTGGTTTTAACGTTAGATCTCACATAATTTCAGAGATATTCCACATCAAAATAGAGATATTAGGTGGTACATATGGACGGGTTAGCCCCCCCTTATCAAATTTTCGGGCCAAAAATCATTCAGGCTAATAGATATTTGTAAGATCAAGTGGTTTTAACGTTAGATCTCACATCATTTCAGAGATATTCCACATCAAAATAGAGATATTAGGTGGTACATATGGACGGGTTAGCCCCCCCTTATCAAATTTTCGGGCCAAAAATCATTCAGGCTAATAGATATTCGTTAGATCCGGTAAGATCAAGTGGTTTTAACGTTAGATCTCACATCATTTCAGAGATATTCCACATCTAAATAGAGATATTAGGTGGTACATATGGACGGGCTGGCCCCCCCTTATCAAATTTTCTGGCCAAAAATCATTCAGGCTAATAGATATTCGTTAGATCCGGTAAGATCAAGTGGTTTTAACGTTAGATCTCACATAATTAGAGACTTATTAAGTGATTAATGCCTTATCAAATTTTTGGCCCAAAAATCATTCAGGTAATAAATATTCGTTAGATCCGGTAAGATCAAGTGGTTTTAACGTTAGATCTCACATCATTTCAGAGATATTCTACATCAAAATAGAGATATTAGGTGGTAAATATGGATGGGTTAGCCCCCCCTTATCAAATTTTTGGGCCAAAAATCATTCAGGCTAATAGATATTCGTTAGATCCGGCAAGATCAAGTGGTTTTAACGTTAGATCTCACATCATTTCAGAGATATTCCACATCAAAATAGAGATATTAGGTGGTACATATGGACGGGTTAGCCCCCCCTTGTCAAATTTTCTGGTCAAAAATCATTCAAGCTAATAGACATTCGTTAGATCCGGTAAGATCAAGAGGTTTTAACGTAGGATCTCACATCATTTCAGAGATTTCATATTCTTTGCCAATAACAACATCCAAGTTAGTAGATAATTGTTAGATGAAGTTATTATTGCATTAAACCTAGCATGCACATGGCAGAAATCAGTAATAATCGCAATGTAAGTAGGGATAAAAGCTTGTTGCAGTTTGATCAGTGAGATGTTTTATTTAATCTATGATAAATACATAACAGTTCGTTATTTTATATGAGAAGTTAGGCCCCTGTGGCAGTAGCTTAAAATTAATAAATTTTGGCATCGCTGCTCTAAATTGTGGGCACAACTGGAACAGGCCCAGACTGACATTCTGCTGCCAGGGGCATTGTGGTGCTATGACCAACTACCGCCTGTGTTGAAGTCACACCCCATAATGGGTACGACACTCCGCATATGCTCCCAGGTCAGCACACAGAACCGGCTTTCTTCCCCGATTCCCCATTTCTCCCTATCATAGAAAAAACGTCTTTCCTTCCTGGTCTGGAACCCCAAATGTTTCGGTCCCTAAGCCAAACAGGTAGGGTCCAGGCATCCCACTTCCTAACGGGAGGCCAATGGCCTTCCACAGTAGTGCTAATGAGCCCTTCAAACTTTCCTTGTGGACAGCGCTACAATTACAACACTTTCTCAATACCTTGCCTAATCCACAGGGATTTAATCGTCCCCTGACGTCCTTTGAAGCATACTGTTCCAAAGAGGGTTCCCTTCCACAGGCTCTATCCAAAACATACGCCCTCTTGAACTGTACGGCTGAACAACCACACTTACCGTTCTTGAACAAATGGGAAAGTAAGCTGGGGCGTACATTTACATCTGCTCAGATACAACATGTCCTCAGATTTTCGTTGAAATCATCGGTTTGTACGAAAATTAAAGAGACCAACTATAAACTGTTAACAAGGTTGTACCTCACCCTGCAACTACTGACCAATGTTGGAGATGCCAGGGGGATGGAGGAACACTACTTCACATATTTTGGTCGTGCCCTAAATTGATCCACTTCTGGGAGACAGATAAACCACGCAAAAATTTACGGAATACAAGGTTCCTGGTGATCCAGGTTTTTCCTGCTACATGTCTCCTCCATCTGAGCCAAACCTTATAAAAACTCCATTCCAAATGAGATGGAAGATCTAGTACTCACTGCACAACACCAACAGGAAAAATACTCTAAAACTTGGGGACTATGGAACCAGTTTGTCGTTTCCGCAGAGGGTACTGCCCTTCTTGGGACTTAATGTCACAGATAAGTTTCGGAGCCCGTTCACCATAGTTATCCTGAACCAACGCCGTTTCACACCCCCCCCCCCCCCAGCCTTACCTCCCCCCCCTTCTCTCCTCTTACCTTTTCCATCCTTTTTTCCTTACCTTCTTTGATAATTTAAAATGAGAAAATAGTTTTGGGCGACAGCGGGTCTTGCTCCACAGCCCATTTTCCATCTTTAATAAAAACTGATAGGCCAGGAGGTAAGCAGCCTTTTGAGCAGTGTGCCGAAAAATGTTTTCAAAGAAATTGAGCTTGCCGATTTTATAACAAAAAAAGTCAACTTCACAATCTCAATCACGAAAAGGATTTTTTATAAAGTAAATGCTGTAAACTACTTTAGTAGTGAGAAATTAACATCCTGCACTCTCACGCCTCAGATCAACCCCAATTCATACACCTTCACACCTCAGATCACTGTATCACCTGCAAATCTGCCCCACCACTGTACCCCCCTGCTCAATTGCCCCACCACTGTAACCCCCTGCACATCTGCCCCACCACTGTAACCCCCTGCACATCTGCCCCACCACCGTACCCCCATGCTATTCTGTCTCACTGCTGAACCATCTTCTCATCTGTCCTAACACTGAACTTATCTGCTCATCTGTCCCACCTCTCTAACCCCCTTTCTCATCTGCCCCACCACTGTAAACCCCTTTCTCATCTGCCCCACCACTGTACCTCCGCACATCTGTCCCACCTCTGTTTCCCCTGCTCATCTTCCCCACCTCTGTAACCCCCTTTCTCATCTGCCCCACCACTGTAACCCCTTTTCTCATCTGCCCCACCTCTGTAACCCCCTTTCTCATCTGCCCCACCACTGTAACCCCCTTTCTCTTCTGCCCCATCACTGTACCTCCTGCACATCTGTCTCACCTCTGTTCCCCCTGCTCTTCTGCCCCACCGCTGTAACCCCCTGCTCATCTGTACCACTAATGTACCTCCTTTCTCCTCTGCCCCGCCACTGTACCCCCCTGTACATGTGCCCCACCTCTGTTCCCCCTGCTCTTCTGCCCAACCACTGTAACCCCTGCTCATCTGTCCACCAATGCACCTCCTTTCACATCTGCCCCCCTGCTCTTCTGTCCCACTGCTAAACCCCTTTCTCATCTGCCCCAACACTGAACCCCTCCTGCTCATTTTCCCACCACTGTAACCCCCTTCTCATCTGGCCCAACACTAAACCCCCCCGCTCATCTGTCCCATCACTGTACCCCACTGCTTTTCTGTCCCACTGCTGAACACCCTTCGCATCCCTCCCACCACTGCACCTTCTGCACATCTGCACCACCACTGTACCCCCTTGCTCTTCTGCCCCACCACTGTAACCCCCCTGCTCATCTACCCCATCAATGTACCATTTTTCTCATCTGCCCCACCACTGTACCTCTCTGTACATTTGCTCCACCGCCATATTCCCATGCTCTTCTGTCTACTACTGAATCACCTTCTCATCTGCCCTACCACTGTAACCCGCTTTTTCATCTGCCTTACTAATGTACCTCCTGTACATCTGTTTCACCTCTGTACCCCCTGCTTTTCTGCCCCACCTATGTTCCCCCTGTTCTCCTGCCCCACCACTGTAACCTCCTGCTCATCTGTCCCACCAATACACCTCCTTTCACATTTGCCCCACTGTTCTACCCCCCCTGCTTTTCTGTCCCACCACTGAACCTCCTTCTCATCTGCACCAAAACTGAACCCCCCCTGCACATCTGCCCCAGGGCTGTACCCTCCTGTTCTTCTGTCCCACATCTAAACCCCTTCTGCTCATTTTTCCCACCACTGTACCCTCTTCTCATCTATGATATGTGTGATATGCAGAGTGGTAAAAGGAAGCAGAGATGAGACACATCTACTTGTCCTGGCACACTCATCCTGCTGATTCACCTCTCGCATCCAGCCCACGTGCTTGTATGTGATGTATGGGATGTATGTGATGTCACATACGAGCATCTGGAATGAATGTGCAATGATGAGCTCAGGTCAGGGGCATTTTCTGAAAGCAGTGGGCCTCTGTGCAGGATCATAAGTTGGGCCCCCGCAGCTGAGGAAAAGTTTTTGCGCCGCAGCAAAAGTTGGGTGTGATTTTCATTGCGCCTGAATATAAGGGGGGCCAGCCCGTCCATATGTACCACCTAATATCTCTATTTTGATGTGGAATATCTCTGAAATGATGTGAGATCTAACGTTAAAACCACTTGATCTTACCGGATCTAACGGATATCTATTAGCCTGAATGATTTTTGGGCCGAAAATTTGATAAGGGGGGGCTAACCCGTCCATATGTACCACCTAATATCTCTATTTTGATGTGAAATATCTCTGAAATGATGTGAGACCTAACGTTAAAACCACTTGATCTTACCAGATCTAACGAATATCTATTAGCCTGAATGATTTTGGGCTGAAAATTTGATAAGGGGGGGCTAACCCGTCCATATGTACCACCTAATATCTCTATTTTGATGTGGAATATCTCTGAAATGATGTGAGATCTAACGTTAAAACCACTTGATCTTACCGGATCTAAGGAATATCTATTAGCCTGAATGATTTTTGGCCCGAAAATTTGATAAGGGGGGGCTAACCCGTCTATATGTACCACCTAATATCTCTATTTTGATGTGGAATATCTCTGAAATGATGTGAGATCTAACGTTAAAAGCACATCCACAACCACAACACCAGCAGCCGGAGGAGATGGAGAGAGCTCCGTGATAGCCAGCTGCAGCGGCCCACATAAAGCGACTACGAAAGCCTGTAAACACATACCGAGAGAGCCTGAGAACCCCTGAACATCGATCCAGCGATGGGTAACAGAAAACCCCCAGGGGGACCCCACAAATTGACAGACTTTTATCCCTCGGCTAGCACGCCGGAGATCCAAGATGGCGCCGCCGCTCACAGGCAGCAGCGCGCCAGGCAGACTGACATCAGAGGGAAATGGAGAGAAGATAGCAGACATCCATCCTTCTCTCCAGGCCACAGCAGCCGCTCTTCCACCTGCCATACCCCTTCTCAGAGCCCACAAAAAGCAGCCCCTAAACATTCCTCTGCCCATACTTATGCAGGGGAAAGAAATGAGGAGGACTATACATCCTATGACAGTACCACTGAGTTTATTGAGCAGATTCAGGAGTTCCCAACGTCCGGCCAGCCCCTAAACGACACTACCATGAAAGAGATGTTGGTCTCATTGCGGGGGTCCATGCACAGGGACCTCATGGAATGCATATCACAACTAAAAACAGATATTACTGAAATTGGGGAGAGAGTTAGCCATGTAGAAGACAAAATGGCAGAATTCACAACAGCACATAATGAATTAGTGGACGCCCATAATGAAAAAGATGATGCGTTGGAAGCCCTAAAAAACAAGATGGCGGATTTAGAGGATAGGTCCCGCAGAAATAATATAAAACTGCGAGGAGTAGTGGAATCTGTACCTCCCTCTGAACTCCGGAACTATGTTCAGCAACTAATTCAAGACCTGCTCCCAGACACGCCAACAGGGGAAATTACGGTAGATCGAGCCCACAGACTACCTAAGCCGCAATACCTACCAGAAAAAATACCCCCGACGTCATAGCTCGCATACACTTCTTCCACGTCAAGGATGACTTAATGCGCTTTGCGAGACAAAACTCCCCATTACCCAATCCCTACTCGGGCATTGCTATATATGCGGATCTCTCCCAGCACACAATGTTGGCAAGAAAAAAGCTATTAGCACTAACAAAATTACTACGTAATAGCAAACTTCCTTACTCTTGGGGCTTCCCCACGAAACTCCTTGTCACTAAAGATGGTCGTACTTACACCATTAGGTCTCTGGAAGAGGGCCTTCAACTTACCAGAAAATGGGGGCTTCTCTCAGCTGAAAAAGAAGACACCCCCACTACCAAAACCCCTAGAGGTATATCCCCAGAATGGAAAACAGCCAACGACACTTGACTGATCTCTCATGCATTAGAAATTAACAACACACCTGATGTTTACTCACCTAATCCAAGGGTTGAAGCTGGCTATTAGGAGCCTGTACCCCCAAGTGTTCTTATGCGATTTTACTCACACTACGAGGAAAATACCCTCAATTTTTTAAGTTTTGTTTTTTGCTTGAATGTTGATGTTTTTCACCTTTTCTTTTTTATTCTACCACCGATAACCACCCACGGCAAACCTGATGACAACAATCTGGAGCCTGATTCCTCTGTGCAACTACTTCTCTTGAACGAGCACCCTTCACTCAAGGTTATGACAACTTTAACTACAGGTACCATTTTTAACTGCTCCACAACTCAAATTTTGAATATATCTACACCTAAGAATATTCCCCTACAGTCCAATGGTTCTTAATTTTGTAACTATAAGCGCTCATGGTCTTAATAGTCCTTTCAAAAGGAGAGCTATGTGGCAGCAAGCAAAATCCCTAAAGAGCGATGTGTTATGCATCCAGGAAACTCACTTCGTCCAGCAAAAACACCCTATATGCAAGGACAGACAATTTCCACATATTTTCACGGCTTCAGGCCCAAAGAAAAAGGGAGGTGTGATGATCGCTATTAACCAAAATGTTGCATTTAATCTGCAGGAAATAGTAAGCGATAAGGCGGGGAGATATATTATATTGATTTGTGAATTTAATAATACTATATATACTATCATTAATGTATATGCTCCGAATTGCAGACAGTTTCTTTTTTGAATGCCCTCAAAAAAAAGGTTGAGAACATCAAAAAAGGCTTGATATTATATTGCGGGGATTTCAATTGTGTTCCTGACAAACAACTAGATTGCTCATTCCCATGAAAATCTATGCGTACTGAACTTCAATCCTTTTTACACTCTTCTAATCTGTATGACGTATGGCGTTGCGTCAATTCAGGAGAGAAAGATTTCACCTACTACTCAGCTCCTCATAAGTCCTATTCAAGAATCGACTTATTTGTAGCTGACCTAGCTTGTCTTAACAACGCATTATCTGCTAAAATCCATCCAATAACTTGGTCTGATCACGCGCCTGTTTCACTCTCGATTAAAGAAAAAAATGTAGCGTCACCTATACGTCTGTGGCGAAACAATATATCAATTCTAAATAATCCTAAACACAGAGATGGTTTGCGTGATCAGATCAAAGAGTTCTTTCAACTTAATGACACTCCGGATACAAACATTTTCACGTTGTGGTGTACACACAAAGCATTTAGCAGAGGCCTACTTTTACAAACAGCAGCACGGGAAAAAAAAGGAAATTAAAAACATTTACCACTTTAATGGCTAAACTTACATCCCTTGAACAACAGCACAAAGCAAATCCCTCCCCCACGATAAACACAGAATTAACTCAAGCTAGACAAGAGGTAAGGGATCATTTAATTTCAGAACATCAAATATATTTGCAAAAATTTAGAGCTACACACTACACCCAAGGAAACAAGGCTGGCAAATTTTTAGCGGCCTACATCCGCAAAAAACAACAAAAATCTAAACTATCTTACATTATAGATCCTATCACGTCGCAAGCAGTGCACCACCCAAAAGACATTGCAAATGCATTCTGTAAGTACTATAAACAACTATACAATTTGAAAGAAGACCCCTCAACGACACAACCTACCGACAGAGGAATCAATACTTTCCTTAATTCGGTTAACCTCTCTTCCCTAAATAGTGACCAATTAATGTACTTAAATTCTGCAATAACAAATAAAGAAATTGCCCTAGCTGTTCAATCTCTACCCCACAACAAATCACCTGGTGCCGATGGCTTCTCGGCAGAGTATTATAAAGCCTTCTCCAGTATTTTAGTGCCATATATGAATAAACTCTTCCAGAAAGCCACCACTGACAGCATATTTTCAGAAGAAATGCTCCAAGCAGTTATAGTAGCCCTCCCCAAACCAGGGAAAAAACCAGATGCCCCAAAAAACTTTAGGCCCATATCCTTGCTCAATACAGATTTGAAAATATATTCAAAAATTTTAGCTAACCGCTTAGCGGAAGTAACCCCTTACCTAATCAAAGCGGATCAAGTAGGCTTTGTAAAAGGGAGACAAGCCCCGGATGGAACCCGTAGAATGTACAACCTCCTCAAAATAGCAGAAACGCGAAAGGTGCCCACAGTGTTCCTGACGCTAGACGCCGAAAAGGCGTTCGATCGGGTCCACTGGGGGTACCTACTAGCGACACTTGTTAAGTTCGGCCTTAGTGGTCCTATCCTTTCATCTATCTCAGCACTCTACACAGTCCCAACTGCACAGGTTTATACCTCTAACGCCATGTCTGATAAATTTCATATAACAAATGGGACCCGCCAGGGCTGTCCTCTATCGCCACTGATCTTTTCACTGGTGATGGAACCCCTGGCGGAGACGATAAAAAAGGATACTCTTATCAAAGGCATTGTGGTGTCGGACGTAGATCACAGGATAGGACTATTTGCTGATGATGTGGTTCTGACACTAACTTCACCAACCACATCTCTTGACAGAACTCAACAAATTCTTAATGATTTTGGGAAAATATCATATTATAAACTCAACATTAGCAAATCTTCAATTCTCCCTATACATATTAATAAATCAAACCTTAAAAAGTTAAAATCCGACTTCCCTTTTGAGTGGGCTCACAAATATTTGAAATATTTGGGGATAAATCTCTCTTACCCTTCTGCCACTGTATACGACCATAACTACCCCTCCTTATTAAATACAATAAAAAATGACCTTGAACATATCTCCTCACATGAACTCTCATGGATAGGGAGAATAGCTGCTTTTAAAATGACTGTTTTACCAAAAATATTATATTATTTCCGCACTATCCCTATCATTTTACCTGATCACTTCTTTATCACAACAGATAAACTACTAAGGAAATTTATATGGGCTGGTAAAATAGCAAGACTCTCATACTCTACCCTACAAAAACAAAGACAGAAAGGTGGAATGGGTTTCCCCAATATACGCAATTATTATGTAGCAGCACTTCTGGACCAGGCCAAATCTTGGTTCACCCAGACGTCAGAAAAACTATGGGTTCAAATAGAAAAAGCAATAGTACAAAACAGAGACCTACCTTCACTTCTATTAGCCACACTTACGAACAGACCATTGGTTCATCCCAACTTTCCCTCTATAAATGCAACGGTCAATGCATGGAAAACAGTTAATGCAAAAGCTGATGGCAGCAAAGCCTTACAGAAGAGAGTAATTTCCTTAGGCATGTACGAATACCTTATCCCCTCCTTAAAAATAAACGAAAAATAAGTTTAAAAAAATTTGGCATATATACAATTCAAAGCTCAAAGCCCATCAACACCGACATACGCAAATATCCAGCTACACCACTATCATATTAAATATCCACACTCCTTTCTTAGCCACAACGCTGAAGTGTGGACATACATATCCACCTCTGTCAACAAACCTAAAGGTCTCACATGGTTCTACAAATATCTGCAAAACACACATAATCAAACTAAAACTGCTAGTATGCTAAACTAGGAAAGAGACCTTAGGAGTAAATTTGCTTTATCCGAGTGGAACAAAGCTATTCAGGCTAACTATTTATATTCCCATTGTACTAACCATTGGGATATGTGCCTTAAGTTGCTATATAGAAGCTACCTAACTCCGATGAGAATCTCACAAATCTTCCATAGCTCTGATATACAATGTTGGCGAAACTGTGGTAGCAAGGGAACGATATTTCACATATTGTGGGATTGTAAATCTGTAAGAAGCTTCTGGAACTCGGTTTTCTCTTTACTAGCAAAAATCACTGGAATTGTCTTTTCTCCCACTCCTGCATTAGCTCTCCTCAACTTAGGAATAGATAAAATACCGATAAATTACAGACGTTTAACTACTCACATATTAATAGCAGCACGTTTATCCATCACTTCAAAATGGAAATCAAACAGTATACCAAATATTAGTGAAGTAATAAATAGTAAATACCCACTACCAATATGAAAACTTTTTCGCTCATTCCATTACTTCAATAGCAAAATTAAAGAGTGAATGGGCTCCATGGTGCGCAAGAGTTCCAGAAACTTCTCATTAATACTCTGGTATGGACATAATAACTAAAATTTCAATAGGTGGTAAGATGTTGTCATTGCAATCTTGTGTTTGGTTTTACGTTTCTTTATTTTATAATTTTTTATAGTCTTTATTTTCACCTTTTCTTCCTTTCTTTTTATTTTCCCTATAATCTGTAATAATGTGTTAAGTGAAAGCTTAAACACTCAGCCGTATATTTGACTTCACTTTTTTTGATATTGAGCTTTGTTAGCAATTCTATGTTACATTGCACCAGTACAAATAAGTATTTAGGATACATAATATGGAGTGAAATTGGGAGTTCCAAGAAATAATTGTTCTAACAACTGGAATATAATTGAGAACATGGGGGGGGGGGTACCTCTCCGGACACAGTTTGTTCCCAGATGGGGTGTCTGTAGGGGAGGCTCCCAGTCCCGGTCCCATTCTTGAGAATACAAGAAAAAAGTTTGTAATACTCAGTTTAACTCGGTTAACAATTACTATAAAGTGTACACCGTGATATGTTGAATTACGTGTTGGATGCATTCACAGAAGCAACTAAGGAATACTTGTAACTGTATACGGATGTACTGTTATACTGTTGTTCATATGAAAATTTCAATAAAAAATAATGAAACAAAAAAAACAAAAAAACACTTGATCTTACCGGATCTAACGAATATCTATTAGCCTGAATGATTTTTGGCCCGAAAATTTGATAAGGGGGGGCCAGGGGGGGCCAGCCCCCCCTCATTAATCACTTAATAAGTCTCTAATTATGTGAGATCTAACGTTAAAACCACTTGATCTTACCAGATCTAACGAATATCTATTAGCCTGAATGATTTTTGGCCAGAAAATTTGATAAGGGGGGCTAACCCGTCCATATGTACCACCTAATATCTCTATTTTGATGTAGAATATCTCTGAAATGATGTGAGATCTAACGTTAAAACCACTTGATCTTACCGGATCTAACGAATATCTATTAGCCTGAATGATGTTTGGCCAGAAAATTTGATAAGGGGGGCCAGCCCCCCCTCATTAATCACTTAATAAGTCTCTAATTATGTGAGATCTAACGTTAAAAACACTTGATCTTACCGGATCTAACAAATATCTATTAGCCTGAATGATTTTTGGCCAGAAAATTTGATAAGAGGGGGCTAACCCGTCCATATGTACCACCTAATATCTCTATTTTGATGTGGAATATCTCTGAAATGATGTGAGATCTAACGTTAAAACCACTTGATCTTACCGGATCTAACGAATATCTATTATCCTGAATGATTTTTGGGCCGAAAATTTGATAAGGGGGGGCTAACCCGTCCATATGTACCACCTAATATCTCTATTTTGATGTGGAATATCTATGAAATGATGTGAGATCTAACGTTAAAACCACTTGATCTTACCGATTCTAACGAATATCTATTAGCCTGAATGATTTTTGGGCCGAAAATTTGATAAGGGGGGGACAGCCTCCCCTCATTAATCACTTAATAAGTCTCTAATTATGTGAGATCTAACGTTAAAAACACTTGATCATACCGGATCTAACAAATTGCTTCCAAAATAGCTAACTGTTTGGTCAATTTTTTGATAAGGGGGGGCTGATGACGGGTTAGCCCCCCCAGCAAATAACTGTTAATATCGCTTCTTCTGTGTGAGATCTAACGCAAACAACGGTTGATCTAACCTGATCTAACAAAGATCTAACAAACTGCATAAGATTTTTTCAAAAATTTTGATATGGGGGGGCTAACCCGGCAGAGGTAGTTTTCTCACTATCCTGACAGGGGACTCCCACAAAGTCTCTACTTCCTGGGAGAATGCTAAAGCTTGCTTCTATGTAAAGATAAAGGTTGTATACATAGGTCACGGGCCTGGGGATTATCAGTTGACATCTTCTGATATGCCTTCTCCTACAGTGCTCCAGGATCCAAATGACCCCCTGCCTTTCAGGCTTTTTTTTGGGCTCCTCCACTACCTTCTGGACACACCCAGACAAACTACCAAAAGTCAGATAAGGACTCTTATAAAAGGACTCTTTCTTACTTAGAGGTATGATATGTGCAGCCTTAGTTAGAATAAACTGAAACTGTAGCTGTAATGAACTGTGAAAGACTGTGAACTGTTAACTCTGTACTTACAAGAAACCTCAGTAAATGTTCCTAAAGTTCTTAAATGCCTGGTCTGAAGTTCCTTCCTACCATGAGAAAGGTGTATAAAAAGAACAGGGCTTATATCAAGGGATGAGCGCTACCAAAGGTTTTGTTGTGAAGTAGAGAATGTTGCAAGTGAAAGATCTGATTGCCATTACCATGAGTTAACGGTAGAGGTGTTAAAACTGCCAGCTGGAGTGTGTAAAATGTGTAAAATGTGACTAACCAGGATGACGGTGCACTCTAGTAGCTGTGGGTTTCTAGTGCAGCTTCATTCCTAGCGACCAGTGCCTGATACCCGGGACCAGACCCATGTCATGGAGGTGCTATCCACCTGCATGTCACAGGGAAGAACATGTGAGAGGATCCTCAGGAGTATAGAATCTCAGCAAGTTTGCTTGATTCTAGTAGCATGTCACTGAGAGTGAGATGACATTAAAGGTGGGCTTGAGCGCGGGCTACAGGCTCTGCGGTATCTTCTCCAAAGTGCTGCACCATTTAAGGAAAACTGTGTACAGTTAGTCAAATGCAACACCACTGTGAAGTAGATGAGACGCAAAAGTTAACTGCTGACCTGCTCATTGCTAAGTTGGAGTGCCGCCTTGCAGACTTCTCATGACCGCGGCTGTGGCCTCCACCTGCTTAGTTAGGCATTAGCGAGCAAAGTTTCCGGAGTTCCCCTTTAGGGCACCATAGGCCCTACCCACAACTTGAACTAAATTTACAAAGCAGCCTGCACTAATTAGGGGGGTGCTACAAAACTATCACATAAGAAAATGCTTAGGCATTTTGTTAACATGCATAATGTGTTTTTTTAATGTGACTTTTTTTATGTGATTTCTTTCACTTTGGACCGTTTTCCTATTACTTTCTGTTTTTCTCTCTGACAGAATCAACAGGTAAATTTATAGGTAGGGATGAGCTGTGTGTTCAGTCTGAACATTTGCTGTTTGGACTTTCTGTTTAAATCCAAACTTTTTGGACCTTTGGCAGGAATTGCTCCACTTAATGTTCCATAATGCCTTACAAACAACCATCAATGACCAAAATATTTCATCTGACCCCTCTTAGATTGCGGCATCAGGCCCAAATCAATCTGCCTCTCCAGCCACTGGGTCTTATATGTTTGGCTGTTGTCTCTGAAGTACGCCACTGTTACTTTTTAGTTTCACTATGACAACTGTCCCATCTCTGTAATGTGAGTTTGTGGTTTTGGGGTGTTTTGGTGCAATTTGGGTTGACATTTTGTTGAACTTTGTGTACATCAGTGTGGTACTAAAAAAAAGTGTAGCGGGCACCTACTTTTATGTAGGTGACCTTTTTGCTAGTTTACAATGTCAGGTAAATTTAGGTAGGCTTGTACCATTACAGCAGGCCTGTTTGTTCATTTGGGTTTTGAGTGGCAGGTAGTCTGTATGCAAGTCTCGGCCAATCATTAATTTGTTGGGCAATGTCCCGGGACTCTCATATAAAAGCTGGGTCACATGGTCAGTCAGGGAGAGTTTTTAGGAGTCCTGTTCGGGCTTGAAGAAGCCAACCTGGTTCCCGGAGGGTAGAGGTTCCCCCTCCGGGGAGCCAACGGAATCCCCCCCTGCAAGGAGGTTGGGGAACCGGTCTCCATAGAGGAAGAGACGACACCGTACAGAATGTAGTCGCTGGTGTCGTTGGCCGCCCCTGCGGGGAAGGGAGCGTGCCAGAGAGGAGATGAGGGAACAAGGAATCATTGCGGAAGAAGTAGCAATTAAGCGGAAGAAAACTAGGCGATCTATCGTTTATGAGTGGCACATGGACTATTGATCACGTGAGTGAAAGCCCAAGGGAAGGGTACTGCCAGAGGCTGAGGGATGTTGGTACGCAAGTCAGTGAGAAAGGCGGTGATGGCCTGTGACTTTGGGTTCAGCGATGCCTCGGGATTCCAATCAGTCAAGCGGGAGGAGTTATTCAGAATGACTTTTCTTTAGCTCAACTTGGAAGTACCATGCAGATGGGAAGTAGTGGTAAAAAGGTAGCAGTAAAGCTGCAAGCACACATATAGAGATACAGACTGTTCTTAAGGAGTTCTGCAGATGAAGATGTTATTCAGAGTGACTCTTTATCTATTATTCTCTATCAAATATACTTCCATCTTCCCTGATTGAAGAAATCACACAAAGTTTGCTTATCCGCAATTGGTTCTAGTTCTCCATAAGAGAAAGTGAAAAGATGATAATGCAACAAAAGCGCATCTCAAAAGAAGTCCTTCTCCTATCCCAGTTCATGTTATTTAATAAAGCAAGAGAAAAAGCATTATGGATTGTGTTTTTGAATTTATGGGCTGCAATGGGTAGGTGGTAAACGTGAATTATGGATATAACAATTAATCAGCCGCTCCTTCGGGGGTAAGTGCTACAAAAGCTATGCTAAGTAACTTGTTTTTGTTGTTGCAGTTTGTATGAAGGTGATAACTATAGCCTATTTGTTATTTAACAACTTCAATGCCGGACACTTTCACCCCCTCCTAACCCAGGCTAATTTTCAGCTTTGTCACACTTTGAATGACAATTGCAACGCTGCAAGAATAATTGCAAGAATAATTACAAGAATAATTACAATAGCATTTCTAAAGGGATGAGTGTACAACAGCTCAGAGAAAGAAATCTACAGATTGAAGAAATACAGTGCTTTTTAACTAGTCCTAGAAGTAGGCTTCCAGTTAAGATCCTGTCAAGAGCCCAGTGTGCAATGCTGAGAGTGGTAAATAGGCATTCATAGTACAATACTGCATGCAGGGCGGCTCCAGGTTGGCTAACATTCTACACTTGCGGATCATCAGGTCCCTGTCCAACTCATCTTTAAAACAAGAATAATTGGGCAGAAGTAAAGGACATGCAGAAAACTCACAAACCCTACATTTACCAATGCTATGAAAATTGTTATAGAACATATTATTACATGTATTATAGATTTTGATGAAATCCAGCTTAGATAAACATTTTTCATTAAGGCTCCATTCACACTTGTGTGACTTGTCATGCAACTTTGGACATCAAAATCGCATGACAAGTCGTTCCCCATGTTTTCCATTGATAACCATTCATATATGTGAGACTTAAAGTTGCAGCAACTTCAAAGTAGTTCATGCAGTACTTTGCTCTGACTTTCATGCAACTTTTGAGGGCTAACATTAAAATCTATGACCCTCAAGTTGCATGAAAGTCGTACCTGAATGTTATACAATGCAACAGTTGTCCATTATCGCTGGTCAAAGCCAAAGTCGAATCCAAGTTGCCCACTTCCAAACTTGCATCAAAGTTGCATCAAAATTGCACCAAAGTTGCACTCCAAAGTCAGTGAATCTTTGTCCTACAAGTGTGAATGTGATAATGGTTATTTTATTTTTGAGATAAAATGGTTGTTACAGATTCTTCATCTCTGGCCTCTATATTTTCTTTTGATGAATTAATATTAGTTTAAAAATTTGACTAGTTCTTGGTATGATTTGTTGGATCCAAAAACAATGTAGTATAAAGCCTCGTTCACACATGGTGTACTATACCAAATACCCATGCAGGGCCTTGTCTAACCACATGGGGTTGCATAGGTATATATTTGTAAATGTTTCTTGTAAAAGAGTTTTAAACAAAACTCATAAAGCAACAATAGACAAATCAATTTGCAAAACAGGCATTTTGCCAAACTGTTGATTGTTTGATTAATCTCTGTGGACCAGTGACAGTAATACAGTGATCAGTGCTAAAAATATGCACTGTGACTGTACTAATGACTATGGCTGGGAATGGGTTAAACATCTAGGGTGATCAAAAGTTTAAAGTGGTCTTTAAGCCACTCTAACCTGTATACGCCATCAGCACTGCCTCCTATTGTAGTATCCCCTCTGTGTGTGATTTATAAATATAAAGGTTGCAACTACCTAATTTCACTGCCGAGATTGCGATCACATGACTGGCCAGCTTTCTCCTTTTCTCCTCTGAGAGATGCAGTGAGTGGGGCTGAGATTCCTCTGCTGATGTCAGTTTGGAGGGGAGGAGGAGAGAGCTGGCTGGTCATGTGATCGCAATCTCTGTAATTTATTAATCACAGGGCCGATCCTAGGGTCACCGGCGCCTGTGTGCAGAAATATTTCTGGCGCCCCCACATGGGCTTGGTCATCTTACCAACTCCCCCCCTTTACAAATGTTTCTATGGCAATGACTCAAACACAGATGGTCCCCTAAGAAGTCTTCGTTACCCTGGGATCCTCCCATGATCTTTTAACAATAAAAAATATACAGGAAGAGCGTACACTAATGAGACCTGGAGGGGGTCTCTCTGATGCACACAGAGATGGCTTCTGTTAGAGAGTCTGTTAGAAAGAGCGCCCAGACATATTATAGGAGATGGTCAGAGACTGCAGACATGATACAAGAGACGGTCAGAGACTGCAATCATGGTACAGGAGATGGTCAGAGACTGCAGATATAATACAGGAGATGTCAGAGACTGCAATCATAGAACAGAAGATGATCAGAGACTGCAGACATAGTACAGGAGATGGTCAGAGATTGCAGACATAGTACAGGAGATGGTCAGAGATTGCAGACATAGTACAGGAGATGGTCAGAGATTGCAGACATAGTACAGGAGATGGTCGGAGACTGTAGATATAGTACAGGAGATGGTCAGAGACTGCAGACATGCTACAGGAGACGGTCAGAGACTGCAGACATAGTACAGGAGAAGGTCAGAGACTGCAGACATAATACAGGAGACGATCAGAGACTGCAGACATAATACAGGAGATGATCAAAGACTGCAGACGTAGTACAGGAGATGGTCAGAGACTGCAGACATAGTACAGGAGATGGTCAGAGACTGCAGACATAGTACAGGAGATGGTCAGGGACTGCAGAAATAGTACAGGAGACGGTCAGAGACTGCAGACATACTACAGAAGATCATCAGAGACTGCAGATATAATACAGGAGATGGTCAGAGACTGCAGACATAGTACAGAAGATGGTCAGAGACTGCAGACATAGTACAGGAGATGGTCAGAGACTGTAGACATAGAACAGGAGATGGCCAGAGACTGCAGACATACTACAGGAGATGGTCAGAGACTGCAGACATACTACAGGAGATGGTCAGAGACTGCAGACATAGTACAGGAGATGGTCAGAGACTGCAGACATACTACAGGAGACGATCAGAGACTGCAGACATACTACAGGAGACGATCAGAGACTGCAGATATGATACAGGAGATGGTCAGAGACTGCAGACATGATACAAGAGATGGCCAGAGACTGCAATCATGGTACAGGAGATGGTCAGAGACTGCAATCATGGTACAGGAGATGGTCAGAGACTGCAGATATAATACAGGAGATGTCAGAGACTGCAATCATAGAACAGAAGATGATCAGAGACTGCAGACATAGTACAGGAGATGGTCAGAGATTGCAGACATAGTACAGGACATGGTCGGAGACTGTAGACATAGTACAGGAGATGGTCAGAGACTGCAGACATGCTACAGGAGACGGTCAGAGACTGCAGACATAGTACAGGAGAAGGTCAGAGACTGCAGACATAACACAGGAGACGATCAGAGACTGCAGACATAATACAGGAGATGATCAAAGACTGCAGACGTAGTACAGGAGATGGTCAGAGATTGCAGACATAGTACAGGAGATGGTCAGAGACTGCAGACATAGTACAGGAGATGGTCAGGGACTGCAGAAATAGTACAGGAGATGGTCAGAGACTGCAGACATACTACAGAAGATGATCAGAGACTGCAGATATAATACAGGAGATGGTCAGAGACTGCAGACATAGTACAGAAGATGGTCAGAGAATGCAGACATAGTACAGGAGATGGTCAGAGACTGCAGACATAGAACAGGAGATGGCCAGAGACTGCAGACATACTACAGGAGATGGTCAGAGACTGCAGACATACTACAGGAGATGGTCAGAGACTGCAGACATAGTACAGGAGATGGTCAGAGACTGCAGACATACTACAGGAGACGATCAGAGACTGCAGATATGATACAGGAGATGGTCAGAGACTGTAGTTATGATACAAGAAACGGTCAGAGACTGCAATCATAGAACAGGAGATGGTCAGAGACTGCAGACATAATACAGGAGACGATCAAAGACTGCAGACGTAGTACAGGAGATGGTCAGAGACTGCAGACATAGTACAGGAGATGGTCAGAGACTGAAGACATAGTACAGGAGATGGTCAGGGACTGCAGACATAGTACAGGAGACGGTCAGAGACTGCAGACATAGTACAGGAGATGGTCAGAGACTGCAGATACAATACAGGAGATGGTCAGAGACTGCAGACATAGTACAGGAGATGGTCAGAGACTGCAGACATAGTACAGGAGATGTTTAGAGACTGCAATCATAGAACAGGAGATGGTCAGAGACTGCAGACATACTACAGGAGATGGTCAGAGACTGCAGACATAGTACAAGAGATGGTCAGAGACTGCAGACATAGTACAGGAGATGGTCAGAGACAGCAGACATACTACAGGAGACGATCAGAGACCGCAGATATAATACAGGAGATGGTCAAAGACTGTAGTTATGATACAAGAGACGGTCAGAGAGTGCAATCATAGGACAGAAGATGATCAGAGACTGCAGACATACTACAGGAGATGGTCAGAGACTGCAGACTTAGTACAGGAGATGGTCAGAGACTGCAGACATAGTACAGGAGATGGTCAGAGACTGCAGACATAGTACAGGAGATGGTCAGAGATTGCAGACATAGTACAGGAGACGATCAGAGACTGCAGATATGATACAGGAGATGGTCAGAGACTGCAGACATAGTACAGGAGATGGTCAGAGACTGCAGACATAGTACAGGAGATGTTTAGAGACTGCAGACATAGTACAGGAGATGGTTAGAGACTGCAGACATAGTACAGGAGATGGTCAGAGACTGCAGACATAGTACAGGAGATGGCCAGAGAATGCAGACATACTACAGGAGATGGTCAGAGACTGCAGACATAGTACAGGAGATGGTCAGAGATTGCAGACATAGTATAGGAGATGGTCAGAGACTGCAGACATAGTACAGGAGATGGTCAGAGACTGCAGACATAGTACAGTAGATGGTCAGAGACTGCAATCATACTACAGGAGACGGTCAGAGACTGCAGAGATACTACAGGAGACGGTCAGAGACTGCAGACATACTACAGAAGATGATCAGAGACTGCAGATATAATACAGGAGATGGTCAGAGACTGCAGACATAGTACAGGAGATGGTCAGAGATTGCAGACACAGTACAGGAGATGGTCAGAGACTGTAGACACAGTACAGGAGATGGTCAGAGACTGTAGACATAGTACAGGAGATGGTCAGAGACTGCAGACATGGTACAGAAGATGGTCAGAGACTGCAGACACAGTACAGGAGATGGTCAGAGACTGCAGACACAGTACACGAGATGGTCAGAGACTGTAGGCATAGTACAGTAGATGGTCAGAGACTGCAGACATAGTACAGGAGATGGTCAGAGACTGCAGACATAGTACAAGAGATGGTCAGAGACTGCAGTTCCTATGGACGTTAGTAAATAATAGCCAATCGGCCCTCTCACCTGACCCAGCGATACAGCAACAATGGTTCCTCTGATCAGGAGTTAGCTCACTCTGAATTGCCCGCGGCGACTCCATTGGGTAGCGCCCAGATCTGTATTCCTGCAATGACTCCATTCCTTTCTCCACCAGGGATGGCGCTAGGCTGTGTGGCTTTCCCTCTGGTGGCGCAGGGCAGTGGGGTTCTCTCTCTATTACAGACCCCCCCCTCCATTAGTACAGACCCCCCAGGACAGACCTCCCCCTCCATTAGTACAGACCCACACAGGACAAACCCCCCCTCCATTAGTACAGACCCCCCATTAGTACAGACCCCCCAGGACAGACCCCCCCATTAGTACAGACCCCCCTCGAAACCCCCCCTCCATTAGTACAGAGCCACCCAGGAAGGACAGACCTCCCCCTCCATTAGTACAGACCCCCACAGGACAAACCACCCCTCCATTAGTACAGACCCCCCAGGACAGACCCCCCTCCATTAGTACAGACCCCCCCAGGACAGACCTCCCCTTCCATTAGTATAGACCCTCCAGGACAAACCACCCCTCCATTAGTACAGACCCCCAGGACAGAACCCCCCTCCATTAGGACAGACCCCCCCATTAGTACAGACCCCCTGTCTATTAGTACAGACCCCCCTCTATTAGTACAGACACCCCAGGAACCCCCCTCCATTAGTACAGACCCCCCCAGGAGAGACCTCCCCCTGCATTAGTACAGACCCCCACAAGACAAACCACCCCTCCATTAGTACAGACCCCCCATTAGTACAGACCCCCCAGGACAGACCCCTCCTCCATTAGGACAGATTCCCCCTTTAGTACAGACCCCCCCTCTATTAGTACAGACCGCCCCCAGGAAAACCCCCCTCTATTAGTACAGACCCCCTCAGGACAGACCTCCCCCTCCATTAGTACAGACCCCCCAAGGACAGACCTCCCCCTCCATTATTATAGACCCCCCCAGGACAAACTACCCCTCCATTAGTACAGACCCTCCATAAGTACAGACCCCCAGGACAGACCCCCCGTCCATTAGGACAGACCCCCCATTAGTACAGACCCCCACTCTATTAGTACAGACCCCCCCAGGAAAACCCCCCCTCCATTAGTACAGACCCCCCAGGACAAACCCCCCCCTCCATTAGGACAGACCCCCCCATTAGTACAGACCCCCCGTCTATTAGTACAGACCCCCCTTTATTAGTACGGACCCCCCAGGCCGGCCCCCCCTCCATTAGTACAGACCCCCCCATTAGTACAGACCCCCCTCCATTAGGACAGACCCCCCATTAGTACAGACCCCCCCTCTATCAGTACAGACCCCCCAGGCCGGCCCCCCCATTAGTACAGACCCCCCCGTCTATTAGTACAGACCCCTCCTCTATTAGTACAGACCCCCCAGGCCAGCCCCCCCTCCATTAGTACAGACCCCCCCAGGACAGACCCCCCCTCCATTAGTACAGACCCCCCTCCATTAGTACAGACCCCCCAGGACAGACCCCCCCTCCATTAGTACAGACCCCCCCTCCATTTGTACAGCCCCCCTAGGACAGACCGTCACCCCCCACTCCATCAGGGTACATAAAAACAGAGCAGAGCCGTTCACAGCAGGCAGGAGTGAGAGACACAGAGAGGAGGAGAACGTGTCAGGCATGGACCGCCCTGCCCCACCGCGCGACGTCACTGCGCGGCTGGTCTCTCTTCACACAGAGACAAGCTGCTCTCCTTCTCTGACAGGAGGAGGGAGGGGCTTGAGCAGGAAACACAGCGGCACCTTTCTCCTTAGAGCACCGGCGGAGAACCGCCGCCGGACACAAACAGGAGGAGGAGGGAAGGGACAAGGGAGCACTCTGGCGCTTCAGTGCCCCCACCTCTCTGGCCCCTGGGTGACCTAAATAATCATTTACAGTGGGGAACACTGCAATAGGAGGCAGTGCTGATGGTGTATACAGGTTAGTGTTATGAGAGCAGCAGGAGGGGGGGAGGGGCGCTTACACACAGACAGAGAAGAGAGGGGGGAGGAGGACACAGGAACAGAGAGGAGAACAGATAGCAGACTGCTGATAACAGACCATGGTGTCTGGCCTCAGCAGCCATGATACACCATCAGTTTACAGAGGGGTGGGGAGGAACTGGCAGGATCAGCCAGGTTTTTTAGGTGTTACGGGGGGGCCAAATGACACAGGGCAAGCACTGTGTCATATAACATTCTTTAATGGAACAGGATCCATTTTTTTTCTGGGTTAACAAACGCTTTAACTGTGTGCCTAGAGAGTGTTTTTGTGTGCACAGTTCGCTGCTTTCACTAGGGGAAGAAATCGATTCTAGTCCCTGCTTTGCAGAGACACAGAATACATTCCTTCCCCCCTGTCAGGACTAAGATATGCCTTGTTTACATAGAGAGAGAATTATCACAGCAGAAGTGACCCACTGGTGGCGCACGTGTGCCCCCTGCAGGCAGAAATGCAGAATCACATATATATGCGATCCTGTGCACAGCTGCAGCTCTGTAGCAGTAAAAGTGCTATAGTGCAGTGAGCAAGGGGTTAAAGTACAGTAGAGAGTATAATTTTTCCAGCCACTTCAAGTGTTGAAAGACACTGATTCTTGCAGCCTACTGCCGGATACAAAGACTACAGACTAACTGAGGGAACATGGAAAAAGACAAAAAGGGACTAGGCCAAAGCCGTGGCATTTCCTATGGGCTCAATCCGCGGATCGGCACACTACGCGATCCACGGATTGAGAGGCGAGAACCAGATGCAGCCATCAAAAGAGCCACATCTGGCTCACGAGCCATAGGTTCCCGACCCCTGCCCTATACTGAGATACTGATGTTATGCTGCACCATCCTCCTCTGATCAGCAGGGGGAGAGCTAAAGCCAAGAAAGTCCTTAGACTTCTAAGCAGAGTGCTGAGAATCTTGGTTACGAGTTACTACATTATAACAAACCTTTACTGCATCTGAACCACATCTAACTGGAACTGCGGTTAATTGCACTGATGCTCTTAAAGGGCCCTAACAATAGCCGGCAGAGGAACATCTCAAAGGACTGCCGCTCACATGATAATTATTCTGCAAGCCCCCTTTGTTCTCCAGCACCCTCCGCTACCATTTTCCTTTTCTTGTGGACATTGCATACCCAGTTGGTCTGGGACTAGCATCACTGCCATAAATGAGCTCTGGCGGTATGGTTCCAGCACTCAGTAGAATAAACTTTACTACTGCTCACTGCTGCATTTTGGTCTTGCTACTGTTTCTGCTGATCTGGACACCAAATATCATCTTATGCCAAGTCTTTACTGTTAATTACTTTGTATGCTAAATTGTGTTATTACCATTGTTAATCAATTTCATGCTTGCCCACTTACCAACTATATTGATAATATATTAAGTTTGCCTTTACCACCTGGTTTGGTGCCTGTTTTCTGTGATATAGCTCTACTACTGAGTACCAAGTTTTACATTCAGTAATTTCCTTTGATATTGTATGTTTGTACACTCAACCTGGTATGTTAAAGGGGCTGAGGTTTTTTGGAAAAGATCGAGGCAAATAACAGAGGACCCATCCTAATCAGGGGCTCCGACAGGGGTAGCGCTACACATTCACGATATGAATGCAATGCATAGCAATAGCAGAAAATAACATCACAGGTGAGACAAACAGTGAGATTTGCTATAGGTTATTGAGGTTTGAATAAAGTGTATTGATTTTTAACTAGTAAATTGTGCATGTAGATTTCATGCTAATGAATTGATCTATAGAAAACTGATAAAAGTCTTATGCCGTGTACACACAATCGGAATTTCCGAAACAAATGTTTGATGTGAGCTTGTTGTCGGAAATTCCTACCGTGTGTAGGCTCCATCGGACATTTGTTGTCGGAATTTCCGACAACAAAAATTTGAGAGCTGGATCTCAAATTTTCCGACAACAAAATCCGTTGTCGTAAATTCCAATCGTGTGTACACAATTCCGACGCACAAAATTCCACACATGCTCAGAATCAAGCAGAAGAGCAGCACTGGCTATCCAACTTCATTTTTCTAGGCTCGTCGTACGTGTTGTACGTCACCGCGTTCTTGGCGATCGGAAATTTCTGACAACATTGGTGCGACCGTGTATATGCAAGACAAGTTTAAGCCAACATCCGTCGGAAATAAATCCAGGATTTTGTTGTCGGAATGTCCGATTGTGTGTACCCAGCATTACTAGGTAAAAAGCAAAAAAATGTTATTCAAACCTCAAAAAAGCTTTTTAAATGATAAATTCAACTGTAAAATGTTACAACTACACCGGCCCCTGCAACCAGCCCAATCCCCTGTTGTGACAATGAGCGGGGATGTTCTCCACCCGCCCATCCGCATCATTTATTCACAGTGTTGTGTGAATGGGAAAACTACAAGTAGCAATATCCTTTGCGGCTGTCAGCTTGTAGTTCTCAATGAACTATCATGGTGCTGTTGAGCACTGTGGTAGTTCATTATTCTTCCTGTCAGTGTGTACAGGGCAGACAGCTTACACTGACAGTCTGTAGGAGTCCTGCATGGCATCAGCAATCTGCTGATCGCAGGTGCAATGCTTTCCAGGCTCCAACAAATAAAAATAAAAAAATAGTAAATGCACATTTTTTATACCTGCAAAAAATGTGCATTCATTATTATTTTTTAAAAAGTAAATTTGCACCATTGCAGGAGCAGGGTTAATATCACTCCTATTGACCACCATTGTGGGAGGAGTTAATAGCCGCTGTTATCAATGCCAGTGTTGCCAACCGCCCGTAGATTTACGGGCAGCCCGTGAAAAAGACCCGTTTTTCGGGGCGCCCGTGAATGCCCGTTACGGGCACCGGTGCCCGTAAAAATGATGGCCGCGAGCCGGCCACGCAACGGCGCATGCGCCGTTCCGAAGCCGGCCGGGCTCGGGAAAGCTCGTACGCGCTCGGCCGGGCGGCGCATGCGCAGTAACGTAATACCGCCGCCCGGCGCCATTTTCGAATCGATCGAGCGCGGCCGCGGCGGCAAGGCAAGCTGACAGCTGAGCTGAGCCAGGCAACTCTGTCCTGTCATGCAGTGCATGACTTGGCTGGCTGCACACACAGGAGGTACGGAGAGCGAAGCTGTGGGGGGGATGGGATTGGGATCTAAAGGAGGACATTACTGGGTGGGACTGGAGTCGGGAAAAGTAATATGATGGTGAATAGAGCATATCAGTCTCTGTCCCTGGGCCCTGGCTGCATGGCATATGCAGGGGACAGAGACTGATGTGCTCTATTCACCATTATATTACTTCTCCAGTCCACATCAGATTCATCAGTGTGCTGTGTCCTCCTCCTGTACCCCTTTCACCTCTCCACAGGTCAGGGCAGAGGTGAAAGGGGTACAGGAGGAGGACACAGCACACTGATGAATCTGATGTGGACTGGAGAAGTAATATGATGGTGGACAGGGGAGGAGGCTGCTGTGAGGATGTGTCCTGTCCGCAGTCTTTGTCCACCTCTTGTAGTATGTCCGCAACCTCTGTCTCCCTCCTGTAGTATGTCCGCAACTTCTGTCCACCTCCTGTAGTATGTCCGCAACCTCTGTCCACCTCCTGTAGTATGTCCGCAACCTCTGTCCCCCTCCTGTAGTATGTCTGCAACCTCTGTTCACCTCCTGTAGTATGTCTGCAACCTCTGTCCACCTCCTGTAGTATGTCCGCAGCCTCTATCCCCCTCCTGTGGTATGTCCGCAGCCTCTGTCCCCCTCCTGCGGTATGTCCGCAGCCTCTGTCCCCCTCCTGCAGTATGTCCGCAGCCTCTGTCCACCTCTTGTAGTATGTCCGCAGCCTCTGTCCCCCTCCTGCAGTATGTCCGCAGCCTCTGTCCACCTCTTGTAGTATGTCCGCAGCCTCTGTCCACCTCTTGTAGTATGTCCGCAGCCTCTGTCCACCTCTTGTAGTATGTCCGCAGCCTCTGTCCACCTATTGTAGTATGTCCGCAGCCTCTGTCCACCTCTTGTAGTATGCCCGCCACCTCTGTCTACCTCTTGTAGTATGTCCGCAGCCTCTGTCTACCTCTTGTAGTATGTCCGCAGCCTCTGTCCACCTCTTGTAGTATGCCCGCAGCCTCTGTCCACCTCTTGTAGTATGTCCGCAGCCTCTGTCCACCTTCTGTAGTATGTCCGCAGCCTCTGTCCACCTTCTGTAGTATGTCCGCAGCCTCTGTCCTTCTCCTGTAGTATGTCCGCAGTCTCTGACCATCTCTTGTCTTTTATCATGTCTGCAGTCTTTGAGGGGATCCTAGAAAGGATTCAAGAGTGGGAGCGCTGCCGGGATGGGGGTTACGGGAAGAGACAGACACGTGTGGACTGTGGAGAGGAGGCTATAGAATAGCCACCAAGCTGGACCCATCTGACTGAGCCCTGCTGGGTGCACCTGAGAGGAGGTCAGTGACAGTGCCGCCAGGCCAGTCTGGGGGGGTCACTGATGTAAGGCGGAAGTAAATACAATAATGTAAGGGGGCACTGATATAAAGGTTCCCCCCCTATATTAGTAATCCCCCCCTTACCTTAGTGTATTCACACTGCGGAAGGTGGTCTCTGGTCACCATCCTGCAGACTCTGATGTAAGGGAGAACTCTCTGCTGGCCGGGTTGTAGTAACCTGACCTTCATGTAAATTGAGAAATATGTTTTTTGACTTTTGTTTAACTTAAACATATTGCTAATAGCACTAGCTATGTGTTTATAGTTCAAATATTAATATTTGCAATGTTTAGCACTAAAAACAGTAATTTTAGGTACTTTTTTTGCAGTGTCAGTAAAAAATGTGGATCTGCCAGTAAATTTCATGGTTTTTTTGCCAGTAAAAAATGGGCACCGTTTGTAAATTTTGACGTTCTGCCAGTAAATTTCACTTCGGGGGGTTGGCAACACTGATCAATGCTAGGGGATAATATTGCAGTCACTGACACCAATGTGGGGTTTTTTTATTGAGGTCTCTGACACAAGAGCTGCAATTATTATTGCAAATACTGATTGTAAAAAAACACCTTGTAAAACAGCCCATTCCGTTTAAAATAGAAATGGAAAGCAAAACATTTTTGTATAGATATTAAAAAAATATAAATACCTTATTTCCCTTTTTTATAAGGGATCACTCTGTTCTCAGCTGCATGAGAGCTGAGAGAAGGAGAAGCAGCAACACACTGATCTTCTCAGTTAATGGCTGTGAAGAGGGGGCATGTCAGGACAAGTCTGATCATTGGAGGAGAGTACACTAGGTTCCCAGCATAGCTAGAGAACTGACCAGGATGTGTTCTCCTGCTTAGTGTGGTCAGTTTTTAATATGAAAGCAGAGGGACTAGCAGGAACACCAGGGATTTCACACAAAGGAAGCAATACAAAGAGAACAGGATACTTTCTCATACAAGTACATGGTACAGCAGCCACATAACAGGAATATAAAGTGTTTGGGTAACAGCCTCTACCCCAAGTGTTGGGATTTATTATTGCATCCACTGACGCCAATGCTTGGGGTTATTATTGTGGCCTCATGCAAAATTAACTGGTGGGGATTTTCAGTTTGGCATATTCACATTGGGCACTGATGACCTTCTTTTGCTGACTAATGTGTGGCAATTTCTGCCCCAAACCACCATGAACACAAACTTCTCACCATACCCAAACTTTTCATA
Source organism: Lithobates clamitans (assembly GCA_037952925.1). Taxonomy (NCBI): domain Eukaryota; kingdom Metazoa; phylum Chordata; class Amphibia; order Anura; family Ranidae; genus Lithobates; species Lithobates clamitans. The sequence goes on from JBBGZY010001072.1 coordinate 1,810,873, forward strand.
CCCAAAACTCTTCCAAAATCACCAATGAATCCCTCAATTCATGCTGTCCAGGATAAGAGGTGTGCAGTACTACAACTCATACTGCAGGAGGGTGCTTTTTCAATAGTGCGAGGACCATCTTATTTGCTCTTTCTGCTCCAAAGGGGCAAGATGGTGGAAATGCAGGGTTTCCAAGCTGCCTTTAACAATGCTTTATGTGTCTTCCTCTAGCCATAACAAACCTACAGCCCTAAAGCTGTTTGGGAAATTTGAGTGCCAGCATGGCCTGTATGCTTCCGGTTGACATGGCTCACTGGAATTTGTAGTTCTCCACACTCTGCAGAATCTCAGGTTTCCTAACCCTGGGAAGTTCAGCTGAACGGAGATGCAGGAAAGGTACGTAAAAGTAAATATAAGCTGCTGAGGCGAGGATACGTGACCATGTTACTTTGTCCTACAGGGGCAAAGTAAAGGGTCGCTTTAAGTTACTAAATATTAAGGTAAACTTGAAATAGAATGGGGGGGGGGGGGGCACTATTTTTGTTAGAAGAATACAAAAGCTTTATAATTATCATCCAACAAGCATTGCCTTAGATCATGCATGTTTTATTTGGAAGGAAAAAAAACTTTGGTTATTTACTCAGGTGCAGAATTTCTTCTAAAAGTCATTTTTCCATATGCAGTAGTTGAAGCATGCCAATAACTCAAGCTCATAAAACAAAGAAAAGATACTGTCCTAGACACAACTGTGTATGTAAGTTCTTCCCATACAGCTGTAAATTCCCTAGATCAACATTTATTTTCTCAATTTTATTAAGATAAACAGAACTTGGTAAAGGGAGAAGGCAACTTGAAGATTGTTGAGTGCTGCACATTTTGTATTTGAAAGAAACCTTTGTCACACAGGCTGTGAATATATTACAGTAGTAAAATACATGATAAACTGTTATAGAGGGAAGGAAAAGAAAATATGGAGAAACGCAAATCAACATAATTAAAAACACATGTTCATATATTTAGCGAAAGTGTAAAGTTCAGAGTTCTGTGATAACCCTCCCAGGCAAAAAACCATAAGAACAAAGACCTGAAATTTAGTAGCTATATCATGTATATTAAGGGGGCAGTCAACCCAAAATAGTTAAGACTATAGATTATAGATAGGTTCTGGGCTATAGATTATATCTGGTTGAACTTTCCACTGGCCAATTGATATGTCTTGGAAACTAGTTTTTATTGTGAAGTACAATTTAGGTGTATTCTTCAAGAGACAAAGGCCAGAAATATTGTACAGATTCCATAGCCAGCATTGAACCAGTTGAATTAGGAAGCATATTGAAAGGGACATACAACATTAAAGGGGTTGTAAACCCTCATGTTTTTTTTTGCATAGGATGCATGAAGGTGAAAAAACACCTGGCAGTCACTGGCCCCCCGCTTTACTTACCTGAACCCCTTCATTCAGTCGGCGGGGGACGCGCTGGCTCCTTCTCTCCGTGCACCCGGCTCTTGATTGGATAGATTGATAGCAGCGCAGCCATTGGCTCCCGCTGCTGTCAATCAAATCCAATGATGCGGGCTCCGGGGGGCGGGGCCGAGTCCGGCATTCTGTGTCTATAGATGCAAATGCTGGACTCGGGAGCGAGCCCGCAAGGTAACCCTCTTTGTGGAAACACTTCTCCGAGGGGGTTATCAGATGTAGGGAGGAGCTGCGAGAGCCACCGGGGGACCCCAGAAGAGCAGGTTCAGGGCCACTCTGTGCAAAACGAGCTTCACAGTGGAGGTAAGTATGACATGTTTGTTATTTAAAAAAAAAAATTACCCTTACACTCATTACTTTAAGCTTCTTTTTTTTAAACTCTTTTTATTGACAAGATGTACAATGAGAAAGACATGTTGGTACAATGACCAAGGTGCTCAACATGAACACAATGAAAATACAGTTCAGTACACAATTACGTATCATATTTACAGCTGTAGATACAGAGACCAGTGATATATTTTGTACAGAAACGAATAACATCCAGTTATTTAGCAACCAGTTGTTGGTGGGTCAAATATCAGATGACTCTCTATCAGGCATGGATGTATGAGCATGTCCAGATCTATAAACCAAGTATAGGCCCTAAACTCTTCAGATAGTTGTGATAGTGAGAGTAGATGAGCACCAAGGGTCCTACATTTATTGTATTAGGTGGGCAAACCCCTATGCTCAAAGATAATTTTTTCAAATGGGAGGATCTGGTTCACCATCTGTATCCACTGTCGGGTAGATGGAGGAGCAGATTGATTCCACTTAATCGCTATAGCCTTGCAGGCTAAGAACAGCTTTTAACAAGCTTTTTATAAAAAAAAAAATCAAAAAAAAAAAAAATCAACAAGAGTATATAGTATATGTCAGAGAAAAAAGGAAGAGATATTGTCCAGATTACATAGGCAGCATTTCAGGTGTAGGACACATTTCAATACACAATGCATGCAATGACACAATGCATGCAGCTGTTCACACAACAAAATATACTTTTTACACTATAAAAAAAGGAAGGAACATTGTGAACACATTTTATTGACTAAACCACATCCTCTTATAGACCACAGACAGCAAACATAGTACTTCTATAACCTTTTGTAGGCCTTAGTGCCCAAACCACATCACCATTAGGCTTTGAAAGACAAAAAACATGAAAGTTTATATTTTTCTGAATAAATCAGAATTCCTATGCTACAAACAGCATCTGTAGCATAGTTGCCAACATTGTAAAAAAAAATGTATAGGGACACTTTTTTGCCTGTAGGTGGAGTCTTATTATAATTAGAGGGCGGGACATTTGTTTGACGGTGTGGCATAGCGGGGAAAGAAAAATGCGGCCCGCGAAGAGCAGCGTGGTTTAAGTAAACTATTGGGCGTGTGGTTAGGGCCTGAAATGAACACGGGATGGAGGGAGAAAGAGAGAGGGAGAGAGGGAGAGAGAGGGAGGGACAGCAGGCTCAGATCCTACACCACAATGGAAATATGTGTATTCCAGAAAGTTTAACAATCAGCAGATAAAGATACTCCCAAACACCTGGTGTTAGCACTTCAATCATCCATGATTGAAGGGCATTATTTCTATTATTATATTGTAATATAAAATGAAATCAACTCACTATAATGCAGAATCAGTGGGAGCCTTGAGCGTGTCACCTGCCACGTCACCTGCCATCAGATGTCATCAGGTGCCCCCAGCGGAATCTATCCTTACATCAAGTGCCCCTAGCAGAGTCCATCCTTACATCAGGTTCCCCCAGCAGAGTCCGTCCTTACAACAAGTGCCCCCAGTAGAGTCCGTCCTTACATCAGGTGCCCCCAGCAGAGTACATCCTTACATCAGTGTCCCCGGCAGTGGAGCCCTCCTTACATCAGTGTCCCCAGAAGCGGAGCCCTCCTTTACATCGGGTGTGCCCAGCAGAGGAGCCCTCCTTTACATCTGGTGTCCCCAGCAGTGGCAGCTACAGTTCCCGGCTTTCTTGTGTGTGTGGTGGAAAGGGGAGGGGCCTCTGATCGATCCCTGCAGCCAATAGGCTTCAGCGTACAAGAGAATTGTCTGAAGAGAGAAGCCAATTGGCTGCCCCTCCCCTCTCCACTGAACACAGGGGGGAAATAGTCCTCACAGAAGCGGCGGCGGCCACCTTTTTGTAGCCTGCCTTTTTGTCTAGAACATTCCTGATTTCCCGGGACAAAGGCAAAATCCCGGGAATTTAATCAGGACAAGCTCCGATCGGGACGAGGGTCCCAAAATCGGGATTGTTGGCAAGGAGGATGTAGTATTATTAGAATTTGTTGTAGGCCTCTTTGCCTAAAACAAAAAAAAAGTAAAGTTTATATCTCTAATTAAAATAGAAGTAATATGCTACACACATATATAATATTCCTACCATTGCTTTTAGACCTTAACGCCTAAACCACATCACCATTTAGCTTTGGAGAAACAAAATAAGTTGAAAGTTATATTTTCAGATTGCAAAAGAAGTAATATGCTACAGCAATATGACCCACGATACAGTAAATGCTTATAGCTCCCCACTCAGGTTGGCAAGGTCCAGTGAGTTGGATGCTGCTAACTAGTGAGGGTTGCAGGCTGGAGAGAGGTTCGTTCAGACTCAAAGCACGCTGTAGAAATAGAAAGGAATAGCTCGGCCGCTGCACACCTCGCCCGACCTGAGTAGTAAGCAGGTCAAAGCAGCCTCAGCTCAATTCATTCAGGCCACAACCACAACAACATGTTTCGCCCAACCCTTAGGGCTTAATCATGGAGGATGACCAGAGGGTGGGGTGAAACATGTTGGGGGCGTGGTCTGGGTGAATTGAGTTGAGGCAGCTTTTACCTGCTAACTACATGGGCTGGGCGCGGTGTGGGCGCGGTGTGCAGCAGCTGGGCTATTTATTTTGATTTCTACAGCATGCTACAGCAATAGAAGTAATTTGCTACACCCAACATACATAGTATTTACAAATGCTTTTGCAGATATCATTAGCTAAAGCACATCCTCACTTAGATGTATATGGAACTAAAAATGTAAAGTTCATATTTTTCACAGTAAAATGGAAGAAATATAGTACATATTTCACAGGCCTAATTTATTAAATTTCTGGGAGGCCTTGTTTGATACATTTGCCTTATGCAGCTTTTGGGACAAAAAGCAAAAATAAGTGTTTATTTTTTCATTGTTGAATCAAAAGAATAGTGTACATACTGCATAGACAGTAATTCAGTATTCATTACTTCATTTAAGTCTGGAGGGCCGGTAGCTTGCAATTCATAGATCTATCTCAGTTCGCATTGATCCTATTCTAAATAACCCCCTCCTGGGTCTGAACAAGCATTTGGTAATTATTGTATTGAAAATGGTTTAATAATTGTGAGTAGGCCCTACTTGTGATGGGCAGAATTGGTGTTTAGACCACCCTATTTAACATGGTTATTTTAATATGTTTGTACTGTGACTTTTTGTAGATTTTGATTATATAGACTTATTATCCTCCCCATTAGGATACAAGAGCTAGCCTTCAACCAGTAACAGCCATTAGTAGAACATTGGTCTAAATCTATTGTTAATATAATTGGGTGTGGGTTTGAGTTTGGGCAAGTCATAAATTTATTGCACGTATCTGTATCATTTTTTCTATGAAGCATCAAATTGTTACCATCTAAAGCATCCCCTGTGCTTGTCCAAGGTGGATTGGGGGTTTCGTAGAGCAACAGGCCATATTTAAGCTTTTAAGGTACATGGCCAGGATTCATCGTGGTCCTCATAGCATGTATGTAACAACTCTGATGGGTATATCGAATGTTCTCTGATTATTTATGCTTTTTATTGCTCAGAGTATACAGTGTGTTCTAGATAATATATCACATATACCCCTGAAGAAGACACATGTTCGAAATGCATTGGGTCCTCCTATGTGAAATCTGGTATTTCTGAGAGATTGCTTCTTAAAACCTATATGATATAGAAAATGTTTGTGGTATATTGCATTGACTTTTAATATTGAAATGGCCATGATGCATGTTTTTGTTTCATTGTGATTATTTTTTAATAAAGGAAATGTGTTTTTAACTTTACTTTCTCACATTGTTACCACATTCAATATTAATGTACCCTTAAAAAGGTCCTGGCTACATTTATTGTTGCTTGAAGAGTTAAACATACAGTATACATCACTGTGTTCCAGTAGCTGGATGGGATCTTTCTGTCCTGTTTCTGAAATGCTCAGTCATTCACAGGAAGCTTTTTATTTTATGAATGAGTTCAAGGCTTCTTCTGACTGGATGCGGTGAGGATTGTGACATCATCCACCCACCTCTCTGCCTCAGCCAATTGAAGGAATCCTTGTATTTATTCATAAATTACAAAGCTTCCTGTGAATGGCTGAGCAACACAAAGCGTGATTTGGCTTTCTTCTGAAAATGGGACAGAAAGTTCTGATCCTGAAGCCAGAACACAGCTGTATACTGTATGAATCTGAGGCTACATACAATATATACAGTGTTGACAGCTGCTACATGTGTTAGTGAAGGAAATACCGGTAGTTCATTTGGAGCAGCCAAACAAATGATTTAAAGTCCTCTAAAACATGGAGTTGGGCTTTAGGCTGGCCATAAACTGTTCATTTTTTTTTCATTCAGCGGGCATAAACAAGGTGGATGAAAGAATACAATGTCCCAGCGGGGGGAGATTCTAACGGAGGCACCCACAACTGTCAGAATACACTGATCAGTGGCTGCTGCTGATATAGCACTGGGATGATCTTTTTCACATGTGTAGCACTTCCCCCGCAGGAGCTGCTGGTAACTGGTTCTCCTACTCTTCCACAGCCAGGCAACACGCATTGCATGCAAACACAAGAAGTCAGTTCCTTGGCTTTCTTTTTATGTTTTATTATGGGTAACAACTTGGGGTGAAGGGATGTATGGGATGCCCAACTTGAATAAAAGAACAAAAACCAGGGACAACTTCCTCCCTATCTACAAGGTCTTGAACAGTCCTCCTTTCTGGACACAAAAAAAATGCAAAAGCCCCTTAACCACTCGCCTACCAGGCACTAACAATCCCTTCTTGCCTAAGCCATCTTTCAGCTTTCAGCACTGTCACACTTTGAATGACAATTGTGCGGTCATGCTACACTGTACCCAAACATTTTTTTAATCATTTTCTTCACACAAATAGAGCTTTCTTTTGGTGGTATTTAATGAAGATAAATTTACAGTTGTTAGGTGGGGACCAGATAGGCTTCTCTGAAGAGATGAGTTTTCAGGGATCGTGTGAAAGTGGATAAAGTGGGAGAAAATCAGAAGGATTGGGGTAGAGCATTCCAGAGGATGGGAGAGGCTCTGGAGAAGTCCTGAAGGTGAGCATGGGATGGGGTGACAATGGAGTTTGAGAGCAGGGGGTCTTGGGAGGAGCGAAGAGAACGATTAGGTTCGTATTTTTTGACTAGGTTAGAGATGTAGCTGGGGGCCAGGTTGTGGATGGCTTTGTAAGTTATAGTTAGTATCTTGAATTTAATTTGTGACTGAATGGCAGCCAATGGAGGGATTGGCAGAGGGGTGTAGCAGACGCTGAGCGGTTTGTGAGGTGGATGAGCCTGGCAGCAGCGTTCATGATGGACTGAAGTGGGGATAGCCTATTTAGAGGTAAACCAATGAGGAGGGAGTTGTAGTAGTCGAGGCGGGAGATGACCAGGGAGTGGATTAGAAGCTTTGTTGTGACATTGGTTAGGAAGGGGAGTATCTTGAAGATGTTGCAGAGATTGAGGTGGCAAGTTTTGGATAGTGATAGAATGTGGGGTCGAAAGGTTAGTTCAGAGTCCAGGATTACACCTAGGACCTTGGCGTGGGGAGATGGGTTGATAGTTGAGCTGTTAATATTGACAGAGAAATCAGGGGAAGTGGCACCTGAGGGAGGAAATATCATGAGCTCGGTTTTGGATAGGTTGAGTTTGAGGAAGTGATGTGACATCCAGGCTGATATGTCTGCTAGTAAGTTGGTAATGCATGAGGAGACAGATGGAGAGAGCTGGGGGGTGGAGAGAAAGATTTGGGTGTCATCAGCTTAGAGATGATATTTAAAGTCGTGGGAGGCAATCAACTGACCCAAGGAGGTGGTGTAGATTGAGAAAAGGAGAGGTCCAAGAACAGAACCTTGGGGGACCCCAATGGAGAAAGGAAGAGGAGAGGAGGAAGTAGAGTTGTAAGTGACACTAAAGGAGCAGTGTGATAGGTAGGATGAGAACCAGCGAAGAGTACAGTCACGGAGACCAAAGGAGTGGAGTTTTTTGAGGAGGAGTGGGTGGTCCACTGTGTCAAAGGCAGCAGAGAGATCCTGGAGAAGTAGTACAGAATAGTGTCCACTGGTTTTAGCCATTAGTAGGTCATTTGAGAGTTTAAGGAGAGCAGTTTCTGTGGAGTGTTGAGGACGAAAACCAGACTGAAGGGGATCAAGAAGTTTATTCACGGTCAGGTGGTCGCTTAGTCAGTTGTAGACCAGTCTTTCAAGGAGTTTGGAGGAGGAGAGTAAGGAGATGGGATGTAAGTTGTTGAGATTGGTGGTGTCCAGTGAGGGCTTTTTAAGTATGGGGGTGTCTAGCGCATATTTTAGAGAGTTTCGGAAGATGCCACAAGAGAGGGAGAGGTTGAAAATGTGAGTTAGAGAGTGTAGAATCGAGTCAGAGGGTGAGCATTTGCAAGGGAGCAGGATCCAGGGGGCAGGTGGTTAGATGAGTGTTAGATAAAAGTTTAGCAACCTCAGTAATAGTAGCAGGGTTGAATGAGTGAAATAATGATTGTATCTGTGGACATGGGGTGTTGCATGGGGGAGGTTTTTGCGCATTGGCAATCTCCTCATGAATTGTATCAATCTTAGTTTTGAAGTGATTGGCAATCTCCTGGGCAGTGAGTGAGTTGGTGGGTGGAGGCAGTGGAGGACAGAGTAGAGTGTTGAAGGTAGAGAAGAGTTGACGTGGACTGGATGAGAAGGTGTTAATGAGTGTGATAAAGTAGGTCTGTTTGGCAGTGTGAAGGCAGGAATAGTATTTTAGGAGGGCAGATTTATATTGTGTGAAGTCTTCCTGGATCTTAGTCTTATGCCACAGGCGCTCAAGAGCGCGGCTACGTTTTCTGAGACTCCTGGTGTCATCTGTTTGCCAGGGTTGTAGCAGTCGGGGCCTAATTCTGCGTGTAGTGAGCAATGGCTTCCATAGAGGGGGCCAGAGGGGGCCCTTGCCTCCCCCAACATTATGCTGTGCCCCACCATGTGCCCCCCCAACAAAAAAATGTTTTTTTTTTGTTTTTTTTACAAAAAATTAATGTCTAAGAGGGAGAGAGTCCCCAGTCAGCTCCTGCGGGTGATTCCTCCCCCCTCCCTGACACTGCATAACGCGAGCGCTCACACAACCACGGACTTTACGGCAGACTTTGCCCGGCAGACTGGATTTCGTCAGACAATTCGATTGTGTGTGGGCTCCAGCGGACTTTGTTTTCTCAAAAGTTGGATGGACGTAGATTTGAAACATGTTTTAAATCAATCCGTCGAAATCGAGTCCGGTCGAAAAGTCCGCTCGTCTGTACGCTAGTTCGACAGACAAAAAGCCACGCTAGGGCAGCTATTGGCTACTGGCTATGAACTTCCTTGTTTTAGTCCGGTCGTACGTCATCACGTACGAATTCGACAGCCTTTGGTGGATTGTGTGTAGGCAAGTCCGTTCATTCAGAAAGTCCGTCGTAAAGTCTGTCGAAAAGTCCGCCGAGCAAAGTCTGCCGTAAAGTCCGCTCGTGTGTACGCGGCATAACTGATTCCCACTCCACCTCCCTTCTGTCCACTTGGTCTGGGGGAGTGAGTCCAGAGAAGGCCCCCATGGGAGAGGGAAGCAGGAGAAATAGTATCTGATTCATGAAGCCACGTTTCAGTAATGGCAAGTAGGTTGAAGGAATTTGTGATAAAGAGGTCGTAAAGGGCCGTGAGTTTGTTGCAGACAGAACGTGCATTCCAAAGGGCGCAGGAAAAGGGGGGGCTGGTTTTGGAAAGAGGAATAGAGACCAAGTTCTGTGGGTTGCGGCTCCTGCCAGAGGGTTGGGGGGATGGGAGCGTTGGGCAAAGACAGATGATGGTGGCCCAGGGTTTGGGGATATGTCACCAGAGATTAGGAGAAGCAGGAGGGTGAGGGAGGTAATGTGGGAATGTGATTTATGTGAAGGGGCATGTCTCAGAGTACTGGAGGTTTTATCAGTATATGGATGTAGAATGAGCAGAAGTTGGTAGGAGCAGTAGTAGGGTGAGGACAGAAGGCAGGGTGATATGTATAAGCAGGCGGGTGGAGGGGGGGGTGAAGGTAAGAGAGTTTGAGGAGAGAGGACACGAGTGTCAGAAGTAGTGGTAGAGAGTGCATGTTACAGAGTGAAAGGAGAGCTTAATAGAGAGACAGGGTCACCTGCAGTCTGTTAGGTGCTTTCCAGTGCCGATTACTATATTTGTTTGCTTCGTGCAATTGCTGAAGTGCAGAGATTGAAGTGCATATCACTTGTAGAAAGAATCACGTAGAGATAGAAGCCTTAAGGATAGAAGCCACAGCAATGTGCTCCCCCAGCAACGTGCTGACCCCCTTAAGGATGCTCAAATTTATACTGTTATTAGGGGGTTGTCGAAGTTCGTTAATTAATCATGAGTGAATATAAGAATGCCTAACAATCAAAGTGGACTTTTTGCTTTTAAAGTCAGAATAGCAAGAGGCCAGAGGCCAAGATAAGATCAACACATAAAACTTATAGTCCAAAAAGATATAAAAAGATAGTCCAGAGCAACAAAAAACAACGTCATGGCACATGGATGCTATATAATAAAAAGTGAAAAATTACTTACTAAGCCTCAGAATGGCAAAGATGTTTTTATTATAAATTATGTGAGCAGACTGCAGTTCCTCTTTAATGCTAAATTGGTACATTTTGAAAAAAAGAAAGGTAAACAAAGGTAAACTTAGCCTTTAAGTCCCAACAATTAACTTATAGCTATTGCTCCCTTACGGAAAGTGCAAAAAAAAAAATCTGTTGATCCTGCCAGAAATCCAGTGAGCTTCTGTGGACTCTGTCCCTGCCACTGTGATCTCAAGCTTTGTTATCAGCCCTGCCTACTTCTCCTCTGAGAACTACAGAACACCTTCCCCATGTGTTATAGATATGAGAATAGAGGGAGATGTTCTGTAGTCTAAAATAGGAGAGCAGGCTATGGTGACAATTCAGCTCCTCGATAGACACTTTACAGTGAAAGTAAGCAGTGTCACCTTACGGCAGAAGGTGTTACTGGTAGGACCACCATATGAAAATAAAAGCAGAAAGAAAGCCTAGAATAAGAGAAATAATGCAGCATCCCAATCTGAGGACAGAGAATGTTCAATATATTACGTTTTGTTCTTGAGTTTAGATATACTTTGTTTGTAGGCGGCCTGCGGTAATTCCCTGGCTGCAGCTGGAAGTTATTATCATGTAATGACCTTCTCCTCCTCCAGCTTGTTTGCTGCGCACAACAAAAACAGGTTTGGATGTAACAACGTGGCAGAAAAAACGCTCATAGAGTTCTGTTTAATGTTTTATTGTAAAAACTTTATTGTCATAATTCACAATCAACGTTTATGAGTTTATGCCGATCCCCTGTGTGAACTGATCCTGTGCACTTTCTCTTTTGTGTTCTCTCTTTATACACGACAAAAATACGATTGTAAAAGAGTTATCTCACGGAATCCTTCAGTCATCTCAGAAAATCCCCATTACTCACATGTTAGACTTCAGACAGAATATTAGTCCTGCTGGTTGTGCAGAACATGTGAAAGGGCTGTTTTGTATATTCTTTATTAGCCACAAAGAATAGAAATCCACGTTTTGTGCACCAAATGTTCCAGCAAGCTCATTCCACAGAAGTCAGTTGTGAGATCGTGTCTGTCAGACAAGGACCTATACACACGGGTCAGGGCCAAGGCCGTCTGTACAGGGCTTTAGGGGTTACTTTCGCCCCGATTCAGACTAGTGCGACTCCCAAGTTGAGCAATTTAGAGTTGCGACTTTCATGTGACTTTACACTCTCTGGCACTCAAGTCGAATCAAAGTAGTGCAGGAAACTTTTCAAAGTCAATGTGACTTAAAAGTGATTGTAAAGTCTCGTTTTTTGTTTTTTTTTGCTTTAAAAATAACAAACATGTTATACTTACCTGTTCTGTTGCAGTGGATTTGCACAGAGCAGCCACAATCCTCCTCTTCTCGGGCCCCTCTTTGGTGCTCCTGGCCCCTCCCTCCTGTTGAGTGCCCCCACAGTAAGCAGCTTGCTATAGGGTCACTTGAGCCGAGACACAGCTCCCTGTGTTCATTCAGACACGAAGCCTTGGCCCAGCCCCGACACTTTCTCTCCTGATTGGCTGACTGATTTTGATTGACAGCAGCAGGAGCACTGCTGTCTCAGACACAATGAGGAGGGGAGTCCCGGCAGCCGAGACACTCGTGCAACATCACTGGATAGAGATGAGGCTCGGGTAAGTATTAGGGGGGCTGAGGGGGCTGCTGCATACAGGAGGCTTTTTATCTTAATGCATAAAATGCATTAAGATAAGAAAACCTTCTGCCTTAATAATAACATGACAAGTCACATAGATTGGAACAGGCAGCACTGAAATCAATGGGCTGCGACTTGTCATGTGATTCCATGTGTCCAAAATCGCATGACAAGTCGCACCAGTGTGAATGGAGCTTAAAACTGCACAGTGCAAAATCTGGTGCAGCTCTGCATACAAACCAGCTTCCAGGTTTTTTTTTTTTGGACAAAGCTTAAAGTGATTGTAAAGTCTTGTTTTCCCTATAAAAATAATAAACAAGTGTAGCGCTGATAGATTTTTAATCTACCGCTGATAGGTAAATTTTGTGGGTTACTTGTTAGAGGAAGTTAGATTTGCCTCTGTTCCAGCTTGGCTGAGTTGCGTGTAGTTCCACACTGTGCCGGTGGGTGCCGTTGTCACCATGGGCTGGTGTTGGAAAGGCAACGTGTTGAAGCGTATGAGTACTCCTCTGTCCTGGAGACAACTTGGTGGAGGTGGTCCTCCGAGTTGCATTCTGGGAGAGGGTATTTATGGGACAGACGCCATGTTTAGGGGTTCGTTTTCAGCCACCTGCTGGCCCTCCTGGCCAACAGGTATGCGTTAAGAGTACCACCTCGTGGTCCTCCATTCCGGAGGCCCAGGTCGCTGTGGCATGTGGGTGGGCCCAGAAGCTTGAGCAGAGGAACGGTCCTGAGCTGTCTATCCTGAGTGAGGAAGCTGGACAGCCGGGGAGATCCCAGGGGAGGACCCCTCGTGGAAGGATCATGCGTGGTGCTGGTCTGGAGAGGGGCCTGGTGACTCGGTTGGAGGACGTATCCTGAAGTAATCTTACTGCATAGTACTGCCGGGTTGGCTTAAAGGTTCAAGTACTGTGTCTGACATTCATCGCAAACCAATACATCCTGTGGCAGAGGATGGTACGGGTTTTATTCCAAACAAGTCTGTGGCAGAGACTTTTGTTCGTGCTATGTACTGGCTGCTAGGCAAGTGAGAGAGGCCTATCCAGGCGGGCAAAGATTGAATCCCACAAGGGGAGTGCATTCAATTACAAGTGTTCAATTCCAAAGAATGTTCTAAAGAATACTAAGAAAAGGTATTTGAGCTTCCCTGCAACTTTCCTTCTGCCTCTTTCCTGCTACTTCCTTTATTACTTGTTCATTAAAGCATTGGAAAATATACTCAAGTGTTTGGTGCTTACATTGTCCAGAGGTAAACTCAACGGGACCCTAGACCCGGTTCTGGTGAAACAGAGGTATCGAGAGTGAAGGTAACAGCCCGCTTTAAACCAGCAGCTCCACCGAGAGTTAGTGCTACACAAGTTATACTTACCTGCTCTGTAAAGTGCATTTGCACAGAGCAGCCCGGATCCTCCTCTTCTCGGATCCCTGTTCTGTGCTCCTGGCCCCTCCCTCCTGTTCAGTGCCCCCACAGCAAGCAGCTTGCTATGGGGGCACCCGAGCTGAGTCACAGCTCCCTGTGTCCATTCAGACACAGAGCCCTGACCCGGTCCTGTCCACTCTCTCCCCTGATTGGCTAGCTGACTTTGACTGACAACATCGGGAGTCCATGGCTGTGTCTCAGCCAATCAGGAAGGAGAATCTCAGATAGCTTGAGCTGCCCACAGTTAAAATGGTTGCAGCCAGACTCAGTGGAGGGTGATTTCTGCAGCATATTTGTCAAGTACAGAATCCCAGTATATATAAATAATATGCAAAGTGGTTGGAGGGAAGTTTCAGAATGGCAAAGATGTTTTTATTACAAATTATGTGGGCAGACTGCAGTTCCTCTTTAAGGATTTCCACTCACTTTCTGTATTGGTGACTATATTTCACTTTCACTCTTGGTGATAATGGTAAACAGGACAAATAGAGAGGGTAAATCTCCATAATAGGGGCACAGACAGCAATAAACACTTGACAGGTTTTCTAAATGTTGCCTTTAGTTATACTTTAAATGAATGCCTATTAACACGCACGCATTATTGCGTCTCAATGGACCACAGAGTGTGAATGGGTAATAAGTCACTGACCTAAATCAGAGAAAGGTTATACCTGAATGCTTGTTACAGGTCTATATAATAAATTAAGTAGGCCGATACGAGAGCTAGGCAACTGACATTTTCAAAAAGAGAGATGCATTAGGAGGATTCACTATCTCTAAGTGCTAGTTCACACCAGACGCAGTTCCGTTCAGTTCCATATGCTTTTTTTCTGCACAAAATGCATGCACAATGTTTTCAATGGCTCTAGTTCACACCATGCAGTCAGTTTCCGGTCAGTTTCTGCACCGGAAACTGACTGCATGGTGTGAACTAGAGCCATTGGAATACATCGGACATCGGACATTCCGACAACAAAATCCATGGATTTTTTCCATTGGATGTTGGCTCAAACTTGTCTTGCATACACACGGTCACACAAATGTTGTCGGAAATTCCGACCGTCAAGAACGCGGTGACGTACAACACGTACGACGAGCCGAGAGAAATTAAGTTCAATAGCCAGTGCGGCTCTTCTGCTTGATTCCGAGCATGCATGGAACTTTGTGCGTCGGAATTGTGTACACACGATCGGAATTTACGACAACGGATTTTGTTGCTGGAAAATTTGAGATCCAGATCTCAAATTTTGTTTGTCGGAAATTCCTACGGAAAATGTCTGATGGAGCCTACACACGGTCGGAATTTCTGACAACAAGCTCCCATCGAACATTTTTCGTCAGAAAATCCGACCGTGTGTATGGGGCATTAGAGTAGATTTCCCTCATAATGGAAATACACTATATTACCAAAAGTATTGGGACGCCTGCCTTCAAACGCACATGAACTTTAATGGCACCCCAGTCTTAGTCCGTAGGGTTCAATATTGAGTTGGCCCACCCTTTGCAGCTATAACAACTTCAACTCTTCTGGGAAAACTGTCCACAAGGTTTAGGAGTGTGTCTATGGGAATGTTTGACCATTTTTCCAAAAGCGCATTTGTGAGTTCAGGAACTGATGTGGACAAGAAGGCCTGGCTCGCAGTCTCAGCTCTAATTCATTCCAAAGGTGTTCTATTGGGTTGAGGTCAGGACTCTGTGCAGGCAAATCAAGTTCCTCCACCCCAAATTCGCTCATCCATGTCTTTATGGACCTTGCTTTGTGCCCATTTGGTGGAGGGGGGATTATAGTGTGGGGTTGTTTTTCAAGGGTTGGGCCTGGCCCCTGAGTTCCAGTGAAGGGAACTCCTAAGGCATCAGCATACCAAGACATTTTGGACAATTTCATGCTCCCAACTTTGTGGGAACAGTTTGGGGATGGCCCCTTCCTGTTCCAACATGACTGCGCACCAGTGCACAAAACAAAATCCATAAAGACATGGATGAGCGAGTTTGGGGTGGAGGAACTTGACTGGCCTGCACAGAGTCCTGACCCGATAGAACACCTTGGGATGAATTAGACTGGAGACTGTGAGTCAGGCCTTCTTGTCCAACATCAGTGCCTGACCTCACAAATGCACTTCTGGAAGAATGGTCAAACATTCCCATAGACACACTCCTAAACCTTGTGGACAGCCTTCCCAGAAGAGTTGTAGCTGCTATAGCTGCAGAGGGTGGGCCAACCTAATATTGAACCCTACGGACTAAGACTGGGATGCATTAACCACTTCAGCCACGGAAGCATTTACCCCCTTCCTGTCCAAAGCGTTTTTTGCGATTCGGCACTGCGTCGCTTTAACTGACAATTGCACAGTTGTGCGATGTTGTACCCAAACAAAATTAATGTCCTTTTTTTCCCACAAATAGAGCTTTCTTTTGGTGGTATTTGATCGCCTCTGCGGTTTTTATTTTTTGCGCTATAAACAAAAAAAGCGACAATTTTGAAAAAAAAAATGTTGTACTTTTTTTTTCTCAGTATAGGCCGATATGTATTCTTCTACATATTTTTGGTAATAAAATCGCAATAAGTGTATATTGATTGGTTTGTGCAAAAGTTACAGCGTCTACAAAATAGGGGATAGATTTATAGCATTTTTATTTATTTATTTTTTTTTTACTAGTAATGGCGGCAATCTGCGATTTTTATTGTGGCTGCGACATTATGGCAGACACATCGGACAATTTTGGCACATTTTTGGAACCATTGGCATTAATGCAGCAATCAGTGCGATTAAAAATGCATTGATTACTGTAAAAATGTCACTGGCAGTAAAGGGGTTAACACTAGGGGGCGGTGAAGGGGTTAACTGTGTTGCCTGGGAGGTGATTCTAACTGAAGGGGGAGGGACTAACTGCAGGAAGTGACGGATCATGGTTCCTAGTTAATAGGGACACACGATCTGTCACTCCTGTCAGAACGGAACAGGAAAGTGTGTGTTTACACACACTCGTCCCTGTTCTGTCTCTCCTGGTCCCGATCACTCCTGGCCAGCGGTTATCGCGACCGTCGACCACAAGCATCGGCACCCCCGCTATGCAGCAGGTGCGCATACGCCCCTGCTATCCGGACCCCGCGAGCCAACATACAGCTATGTGGTTTCGCAGAGGGGAGCCAACCTACCTGCGGCGCCTGGTCCGGAAGTGGTTAAAGTTCATGTGCGTGTGAAGGCAGGCGTCCCAATACTTTTGGAAATATAGTATATTCTCTGTTGAATCTACAGACAGGAAGTGAAGGGGAATCTCTCTAATGAGACAGAAAAAAATTTGTTTTTTTAACCCTTGCCTAACAAAAAGTTGTAGCTTTAGATATACTTTAAAGTAGAACTATATAGAAAATGTTTTTTTTTTTTCATTTTGGATAGAGCACGGGAGGCTTATAAACCCTGTCAGATTTTTTTTTTTCGCTATTTGTGTCCCATTGTGGAGATTTTTCTTCACTTCCTGTTCCATAGCCAAATCAAGAAGAGAGAAAATCCTTGCAAATTAAAGGAATCCCTTGGGGACTCCCAGGTCACTAGAACTAGTGTCCCCACTGGAAGATTTTCCCTCTATTACTTTTCCGGGGACAACCCAAAATTTGGAACTTTCTTTTACTTACACTTTCAGGCTGGGTTCACACTAGTGCGAATTGGATGCGAGTTTCCCTGCATCCAATTTACATGACAGGAGAGTGTAACAGACTCTCAATGGAACCGGTTCACACATCTCCGTCGGGGCCGCGGAGCGCATTGCACAAGGGTCCTGTGATTTTTTGGCTCTGTTTCAGGTCCGAGTTCAGGCAAAAATTCAGGCCTGGTTCATCCCTGAAATGGAGAACGGGGGACGCACCAGACCCCCTGCTGCGAGCCGTTCCACACAACAGTGTGAACCCAGCCTCAAAGATAATGGTGAACAGGGCAAATAGGGATGATGAATCTCTATAATGGGGGCACAGACAGCAATAAAAACTGACAGGTGTTTTAATCCCTCTCCACTCTATACAAAACTTAAAAAAAGTATTGCCTTTATGTAGCGGTGTAGTTGCCACTTGTAACAGACAATCCACCAATTCACCCCGCTGCCAGACTCCATACATCACTTGCAGAGACAATGAACAGTCTTTTGCTGGTTTTGTTTTTGTTTTATTGGGGGGTACAACTTGGTTGGGGAAAAGGGTATATGGCGTGCCCATGGGATGTGTCAATTGCCATCATATTTTAGAGATTATACACACTAGCACATATTAAGAGCCAGAAGATAAGATGTGCATTTGTAACTGTTATGTTTCTCCTCCTGCATCTCCATGCAGACTGTTGCTCCTTAACTCCCACAGACTATTTGCTTCCAAGAATTCCCCATTCAATACAATGTAGAGAATGAGGACATCACTCCTGACCATGTAGAAATGATGTTCCCAGAAACTTCTTTCCTCCTGCACAAACTTATCCTGAACAGAAGTAATGTCACATGTTCTTCTATTGAGCAAGAAGGACCCACTCTGAATAAGTCCTTAAGCAGGCTCTGGTTGCTTCTCTGCTACTAAGCCTGAGGCCTGCAGCACCTCTCCCTGGAGGCCTAGTAGTTTAGAAGCATTTCTTTGAATGGTGGACTACTGTTCCCAGCCAGCCCAGCTTGCAAATCCTGTGCCCTCAGGCCATATTGATTTGACACAGATCCCCACAGTCTCTCCTCTGATCCAGGACTCCCCATCATTCACCGTGTAAATGATGAAGACTTTGCTAATGACCGTGTAGAAGCAAAGTTCCCTCACAGACTTCCTGGCACATCCAGCCCTCCACTGTGGTAACACTCACAACCGTTCACTGCCCTGAGTCCTTGATGGAGAACTTGACCGGACCATACGTTCTGACAGCTTCACCTGCCCCTCTGCTCCAGGAGCTTTTTATCAGCCACTGTGTGATGATAAAGACATTGCCAATGACCGTGTAGAGGCAAAGTTCCTTCACAGCTCTCCCTGGGCCTCCTCCTGCGATCGGCTGCCCCCCCCCAGATGGGGATGCCCTCCTGTTGCTACGTAGTATTCCATCCTACACTTCACTCAGCCGACATCTCCCCCCAGTGGCATGTTACCTCAGCTTATACAGGAGGCCCTCCCCCTACCAATACCAATTGGGGATTGGTCAGGGCTCCCACATGAGCTGCCTGCCACTCCAGTTCCAGGCCCCGCCCCTCTTCCAGAACATTCTCCCTGGAAGCAGGGGAGGCGCCTCAGAACCAGAGCACAGGTGGTTACACCCACGCTACTCTAAACACTCCCAGCCCCCAGATCAAAACAGACAGGCCTAGCTTGCAGCATAGATCTGCCTAAATTTCCCTGTGCTTACAGTTAGTTATACTTTAAAGTAGAAGTTCACCCTAACACTGAAATCTGTAAATCTACAGCCATCCACAATCTAAGACTAATAGGTTATATCTAGCCCTGTAAAGAAGAAATCGCTATACATACCTTTTTAAAAGTCGCTTCAGTCTGGAACCACGCTGAGCTGTCAGTGGAGGCTTCAGTGTGTGGGAGTGTGCAGAAGAGGCAGCTGACAACGGAAGCCCCATTGTAACTCTATGGGTGATGTCACTTCCCAGCCACTGTCGGCTGTCTCCTCTGCAGAGCTTCCGCTGCTGGAGATCGGACAGGATCAGCTTCAGAAAATGTATGCTTAGCGTTTTCTTCTTTACAGGGCTAGATAGGTTAGTCTTAGATCGTGAATGCCAGTAGATTTACAGATTTTAGTGTTAGGGTGAACTTCTACTTTAAAGCCCCATACACATGGGCAGAATGCCAGGAGACATTTGCTGGTTCAAAAAATAATGTCCTACGTGCTGCCCGTGTGTATATCAGTCTGTACGACAGAAGCTGGCAGTTTAGCCAGCTTCGGACATGCATTGTGGAAAACCAGCAGCTGACTGACTCCTGATTAGCACTCTCAGCCAATGAGAGAGAACACTGATCAGAGTGTTCTGGCGGGGGAAATCGCTGTACTAACTTCACGTGGTTAGTACAGTGTCTCCAACCGGAGTGTCAGTTTTCTTTGGTGTCAGTTTTCTTTGGTGCAACCTAGTGGTGGTAGTGTGTACCCGGCTTTAGACCCCTTTTACACTGGGTCATTTTGCAGGCACTATTGCGCTAAAAATAGCGTCTGCAAACCGACCTGAAATAGCCGTTGCTGTGTCTCCGAGGCTTTCACACTGGAGCGGTGTGCTAGCAGGACGCTGAAAAAAGTCACAAAATGTACACACCGCTCCTTCACCGCTCCTGCCCATTGAAATCAATGGGGCATCGCGGCTATACCGCTGGCAAATCGCCTCTGCAGAGGCGCTTTGTGGTGGTTTTTAATCCTTTCTCGGCCGCTAGCGAGCGGTAAAACCACCCTGCTAGCGGCTGAATACCGCCGCTAAAACAATGGTAAAGCGCCGCTAAAAATAGCGGCGCTTTACTGCCGACGCACCTCCCACCCCAGTGTGAAAGGGGTCTTAGTCTAATGTGAACAAAGCCCAGACTGTTGATACTGAACTGATCCTGTCACACACTATAATCTCCCTGAAGCAGTAAAAACCATGACCTATGTAAGCACAGACTTTACATGGAAGTAGTACCACTGCTTGGACAACCATTGTACTATTCCAGTTCATGGGAAGTACCGTATTTATCGGCGTATAACACGCACTTTTTTCCCCTTAAAATCAGGGGAAAATCGCGGGTGCGTGTTATACGCCGATCCCCTGCGATCCGAGCTGTCAGGATTTAAAAATCGCTGACCGCGATTTGAAAATGGCGCCGCCGGCGCCGAAATACGCAGTGCCGGTCCTCGGCTCTTCTCGGCGGCTTTCGGTTTCACTCGAGCGCCGCCCGAACCTAGCCGAGTATACTCGGCTAGTTTCGGATAGCTCCGCTCACCGTCCGAGTGAAACCGAAAGTAAACGAGAGCCGCCGAGAAGAGCCGAGGAGCGGCTCTGTGTATTTCGGCGCCGGCGGCGCCATTTTCAAATCGCGGTCGGCGATTTTGAAGCTCACAGGCTTCAGCAAGGCTGGACTGGGGCAAGGCTGGACTGGGGCAAGGCTGGACTGGACACTGGGGAAGGCTGCACTGACATGGCTGCACTAGCAAGGCTGCACTAGCAAGGCTGCACTGACATGGCTGCACTGACATGGCTGCACTGACATGGCTGCACTAGCAAGGCTGCACTGACATGGCTGCACTGACATGGCTGCACTGACAAGGCTGCACTGACATGGCTGCACTGACATGGCTGCACTGACATGGCTGGACTGACAAGGCTGGACTGGGGCAAGGCTGCACTGAGAAGGCTGCACTGACAAGGCTGCACTGACAAGGCTGGACTGGGGCAAGGCTGCACTGACAAGGCTGCACTGACAAGGCTGCACTGAGAAGGCTGCAATGATGGGCATTTAAATGTAAGTTTTTTTCCCTTCAACTTCCCTCCTAAAAGTTTTTTTTCCTTAAAATTCCCTCCTAAATTGAGGTGCGTGTTATACGCCGGTGCGTGTTATACGCCGATAAATACGGTAAGTCGTAGTTTAATCTACTTTCGGAAAAAAAGAAGAACTTATTATTTGACAGAGCATAGACAACGATTTACGTTTTTTTTTTTTTTTTTTTTAACATGGTAGCATGATGTGTGTGCATCCACACACTGCCAGGAAGCTATAATGCTTTGGGATGAGCTTGCCCAGTTTGGCGCTTCTAGAGATGGAAAGTTTAACCACTTAAATTGGTAGTAAACCAGCATGCTTTTTTTTTAAACCTGCAATGTAAAGCTATAATTTGCTGGTATGCATCGCATACTAGCACATTATTTGAAACCTATATCAACCATGGGAGATTATTCCCACTTCAAGCCCGGCTTCACACTGGAGCGCTTTGACATACGATTTGACATGTCAAATCGCATGTCAAATTGGCGGCAATTGCCGCCAATGGCACCGTCCTAATCAGTGCGATGCCGCATATGCGGCGCTGCACCGATTTCAAAAAGTAGTTTCTGTACTACTTTTTGCGATTTATGCCGCATACACACCAGCGGACTTTTCAGCAGACTTGGTCCGACGGTATTTCCGCCAGACTTTCCGGCGGACTACCGCCGGACTTTTTAACGGACGGACTTGCCTACACATGACTTTCCGGCAGGCTAGGTCCGCCCGTCTTTCCGACGGACTTTCGCCGGAGTTACGGCGGACTTTCAGAATGAACAGACTTGCCCACACACGGACAAGTCCGTTCATTTTGAACGTAACTCGGGTACGACGGGACTAGAAAAGAAAGTGAATCTCGCAAATTATCGGCGAGATTGACACCTTGCGAGCCCCGTCGTGGGGCATCCCAGGCCCTTAGGTCTGGTATGGATCTTAAGGGGAACCCCCTACACCGAAAAATCGGCGTGGGGTCTCCCCCAAAATCCATACCAGACCCCGATCCGAGCACGCAGCCCGGCCGGTCAGGAAAGGGGGTGGGGACGAGCGAGCGCCCCCCCCCCTCCTGAACCGTACCAGGCCGCATGCCCTCAACATGGGAGGGTGGGTGCTTTGGGGGAGAGGGGCCCTGCGGGGCCCCCCCACCCCAAAGCACCTTGTCCCTATGTTGATGAGGACAAGGGCCTCTTCCCAACAACCCTGGCCGTTGGTTGTCGGGGTCTGCGGAATCTTATCGGAATCCAGGAGCCCCCTATAATAAGAGGGCCCCCAGATCCCGGCCCCCCACCTTATGTGAGTGAGTATGGGGTACATGGTACCCTTACCCATTCACCTAGGGAAAAAGTGTCAATAATAAAACACACTACAGAGGTTTTTGAAGTAATTTATTAGACAGCTCCGGGTCTTCTTCCGACTTCGGGGGTCCCTCCGGTTCCTCTTCTCCCATCGTCCGGTTGGATCTTCTCCACTCTCTCTGTCCTCTTCTCCCGGTGTTCTAGTTCTTCGGCCGG
Organism: Lithobates clamitans; assembly: GCA_037952925.1. Classification (NCBI taxonomy): domain Eukaryota; kingdom Metazoa; phylum Chordata; class Amphibia; order Anura; family Ranidae; genus Lithobates; species Lithobates clamitans. The sequence continues at coordinate 1,833,311 of JBBGZY010001072.1, forward strand.
CTCCTCCGCTGTCTTCATGCCGCTCTCTTGCCAGCGGAGGTCCGGACTTCTGGCCCTCTTCTCTCTTCTCTTCTTCCCATGTTGACACGACGGTCTCTCTAGCTGGAATGGTCTCTGAGAGCTCCGATGTGACTTATATAGGCGGAGACCCCGCCCCCTTATGCCGTCACAGTCCCTGGGCATGCACTCGCCGGAATAGCAAAATTTGTTTTTCCTATTGCAGCGAGCGCGAGATGCAGTACTCTGCACTTGCGTCGTATCTGGTCCGTCGGACCAGCATACAGACGCATGCAGACGAAAGGGCTTTCCGTCAGAAACTGAGTCCGGCGGACTAAGATTTAAAGCATGCTTTCAATCTAGGTATGGCAGACTTTTGGGGAAAAAAAGTCCGCAGGAGCCTACACACGGTCGGATTGTGTGGCAGACTCTGGTCCGCCGGACCAAGTATGTCGGAAAGTCCGACCGTGTGTACGCGGCATTAGGCTGCGATTTACATCTGTGCAGAAACCCGCACAGATGTCTCTGAAATCGCAGCCGAAATTGGGACTGACATGCGGGAGTGAAATCGTTCAAGTTCATCTGAACTTGCATGGCTTCTTTCACACAGCTCAGTGTGAACCTGCGCTAAAGACTAAGCTTCTTCTGGTACTTTTTGTTTACAGTTAAAAATCTGTATTTTTTGCTAGAAAATTACTTAGAATCTTTTACCTACAGGTAAGCCTACCTGTAGGTACCTTGAATATCTCCTAAACTTGTACAGTTTAGGAGCAATTCAGTATATGCGCTGCTGCCGACATCATCAGCACATGCGCACTGAAGAAATGGGCCGCTGTGCTGTTTCTTCAGGAGTCGCGCTGTGATGGGCGGCTCCCATGCGCATGCGCGGAAGGGATGTCATCGCGGCAGTTATGTCATCGCAGCTCTGGCCAATCACATGAATCACATGAATCACCGTGAACCCGGAAGTAACTCCAGTGGGAGCTGTCTGCGCTGTACTCGGAGCGCCAACGCTGATCCAGGGCATGGTTCTAAGGTAAGTATTTCATAATGAGCTAGTATGCGATGCGTACTAGCTCATTATGCCTTTGTAATGCAGGGTTTGTTTGTTTGTTTGTTTTTCCCGAGGTTTACAACCTCTTTAAGTCTATTAAGAAAGGAGATAAAACATTTTTTTAGGTACATTATTGATAGAAGGAAAAATACAATGGGATCACTAAAATGAAAACTGGGCACAACACATATGTTGAGGGAGACCTGGACGTAGCAAACCATTTAAACAATTACTTCTGTTCAGCCTTTTCAGAAATAAATTGCACTCACAATAACAAGTTGGGGAATCATATTGGTTCTAGTAATGATGGTTCATTTTTAGGATTTCTGGAGACAGAGATAGCAGAGGAACTGACTTGGTTAAAGCTTTAAAAAATGGGCCCTGATAGTATTCATCCCAGAGTTCTAATGCCGCGTACACACGGTCGGACTTTCTGGGAAGCTAGGTCTGACGTACTTGCCGCCAGACTTCCGGCGGACTACCGCCGGACTTTCTGAACGGACGGACTTGCCTACACACGACCGGACTTTCCGGAATCCGGTCTTCCCGCCAGACTTCCGCCGGACTTTCAGAATGAACGGACTTTCCCACACACGGACAAGTCCGTTCATTTTGAACGTGACTCGGGTACGACGGGACTAGAAAAGGAATTCAATCTCGCCGCTTTTATCGGTGAGATTGAAACCTTGCGAGACCCGTCGCAGGTACCCCAGGCCTTTAGGTCTGGTATGAAACTTAAAGGGGAACCCCCTACGCCGAAAAATCGGCGTGGGGTCCCCCCCAAAATCCATACCAGACCCCGATCCGAGCACGCAGCCCGGCCGGTCAGGAAAGGAGGTGGGGACGAGCGAGCGCCCCCCCTCCTGAACCGTACCAGGCCGCATGCCCTTAACATGGGGGGGGTGGGTGCTTTGGGGGAGAGGGGCCCTGCGGGGCCCCCCCACCCCACAGCACCTTGTCCCCATGTTGATGAGGACAAGGGCCTCTTCCCGACAACCCTGGCCGTTGGTTGTCGGGGTCTGTGGGCGGGGGGCTTATCGGAATCCGGGAGCCCCCTATAATAAGAGGGCCCCCAGATTCCGGCCCCCCACCCTATGTGAATGAGTATGGGGTACATGGTACCCTTACCCATCCACCTAGGGAAAAAGTGTCAATAATAAAACACACTACACAGGTACACCAAGTTGACCACGCCCCCTAAAACGTCACAGTCCCAGCATGCCCAGAGACTGTGACATCATAAGGGGGCGGGGTCTCCGCCTATATAAGTCACAACGAAGCCCTCAGAAACCAGTCCAGCCGGAGAGAGCATCATGTCAACATCTGGGGAAGAGAAGGGAAGACAAGAAGCCCAGAAGTCCGGACCTCCGCTGGCAAGAAAGCTACCTGAAGACAACGGAGGAGCCGGCCGAAGAACTGGAACACTGGGAGAAGAGGCCAGAGAAAGCAGAGAAGAACCAACCGGACGCCGGGAGAAGATGAACCGGAGGGACCCCCGAAGCCGGATGAAGCCCCCCGAAGCCGGAGGAAGATCCCCCCCGGAACTGTTTAATAAATTATTTTAAAAACCTGTGTAGTGTGTTTTATTATTGACACTTTTTCCCTAGGTGAATGGGTAGGGGTACCATGTACCCCATACTCATTCACATAGGGTGGGGGGGCCGGGATCTGGAGGCCCTCTTATTATAGGGGGCTCCCGGATTCCGATAAGCCCCCCGCCTACAGACCCCGACAACCAACGGCCAGGGTTGTCGGGAAGAGGCCCTTGTCCTCATCAACATGGGGACAAGGTGCTTTGTGGTGGGGGGGCCCGCAGGGCGCCCCCCTCCCCCAAAGCACCCCCCCATGTTGAGGGCATGTGGCCTGGTACAGTTCAGGAGGGGGGCGCTCGCTCGTCCCCACCCCCTTTCCTGACCGGCCGGGCTGCGTGCTCAGATCGGGGTCTGGTATGGATTTTGGGGGGACCCCCACGCCGGTTTTTCAGCGTAGGGGGTTCCCCTTTAAGTTCCATACCAGACCTAAGGGCTTGGGATGCCCCCCGCGCTCGGCGCAATAGGAAAATTTGTTTTTCCTATTGCAGCGAGCGCGAGATGCAGTACCCTGCTCCTCCGTCGTATTTGGTCCGTCGGACCAGCATACAGACGAAAGGGCTTTCCGTCAGGAACTCAGTCCGGCGGAGTTACGACGTAAAGATTTGAAGCAAGTTTCAAATCTAAAGTACGTCGGATTTCCGACCGAAACGGTCCGTCGGAAGTCCGATGGAGACCACACACGGTCGGATTGTCCGCCGGATTTGGTCCGGCGGCGTCCGTCGGACTTTTGTAGGTGAAAAGTCCGACCGTGTGTACACGGCATAAGAGAACTTTGAGATATAGTTGTTGGACCATTAACAGATCTTTTAAATCAATCTCTTCAAACAGGAGAAGTCCCCCATGAGTGGCAGACAACGAATATTTTACCTGTCCACAAGAAGGGCAGCAAGGTAGAAGCTGACAATTATAGGCCAGTGAGATTAACATCAGTTGCAGTCAAGTTGATGGGATCACTCCTGAAAAGAAGGATTATTGATCACTTAAAAATACACAACTTGCTGGACCCAAAGCAGCATGGCTTTACTGAGGGAAGTTAATGTCAGACTACTCTGATTACATGTTCTGACTAGATTACCAATGTTGTGGACCAGGGTGGTGCTGTGGATATAGCATATCTTGATTTCAGCAAGGCTTTTGATACCGTTCCACACAATGATCTAATACAAAAGTTGTACAAGCTAGGACTTAACCCTTGGGTGGTTCAGTGGATATGCAGTTGGCTAAGAGATAGATACCAAAGTGTGGTTGAAAATGGGGTTCATTCAGAACAGAGAACAGTCACTAGTGGTGTACCACAAGGCTCTGTACTCGGTTCTGTTCTATTTAATCTCTATGTAAGTGATATAACTAAAGGTTTGTTGGGCAAGGTATGTCTTTTTGCTGATGATACAAAGGTGTGTAATAGGGTTGATATCCCTGGAGGTGTCTGTAACATGGAAAATGATTTGGCATTGCTGGAAGATTGGTCAAAGCAGTGGAAACTGCAGTTCAATGTTTCTAAATGTAAAATAATGCACCTAGGGAAAAACGATCCCCCGAGAGAGTACAACATTGGGGTGTACAGTTTTAGCCAGCACTACAGAGGAAAAAGATTTGGGGGTACTTATTTCTGATGATTGCAAAATGAGCAAACCATGTGACCAGGCAGTGGGAAAAGTGAATAGAATTCTAGGACGCATCACTAGAGGGGTCACCAGCAGGAGAAAAGAGGTCCTGATTCCCTTATATAGATCTTTAGCGAGACCTCATTCGGAATACGGTGTCCAGTTCTGGAGACCTCACTTACAGAAAGATATTGATAAAATAGAACGAGCCCAGAGACTGGTAACAAAAATGGTGAAAGGTCTGGGTTCTAGGGCATAAAAAATATCAAGAGCGAGTTCAGGAACTTAATATGTACAGTCTGGAGGAACGAAGGGAAAGGGGAGACATGATTGAAACCTTTAAATACCTAAAGGGGGTGAATAAGGTTCAGGAAGGCAATCTTTTCAATATGAAACCAAAATCAAGAACATAGGGACATGACCCCAAACTGACTGGAGGAAAGTTCAAAATGAATCTTAGAAAGTATTTTACTGAAGGGGAAGTTGATGATTGGAATAAACTACCAACAGAGGTAGTGAGACAGTCAACAGTAAATGGCTTCAAACGTGCTTAGGATAAACATCTATAGTCAGACAACAAGGTTAATGAAACAAAAAACGAAAAAAAAATAAAGATATATATATATAAAAAAAATGGGCAGAACGCGATGGACAGCTCAGTCTTTTTCTGCTGTCATGTCTATGCTCGCTTTTGCACGTGAGTGTGGAGGGATGGGGGCGCTTTCAATTTTTTTTTCTTTCTTTTTTAACACTGTCCTTATAATTTTTTTTATCACTTTTATTCCTATTACAAGTAAGGTAAACTTCCCTTGTAATAGAAATAAGGGGTGACAGGTCCTCTTTATTAGGAGATCTGGGGTCTCTAAGGCATTTTTTTTGTGCACCGTCCCGAATCATTTGCTTTATGATACATGTCCCAGAACTAGGGAAGCCCTGATCAGCTTGGGGGGAATCTGAGAATCTATGTATAGTAGGGTGGCACAGTGGTGTAGTGGATAGCACTTTTGCCTAGCAGTAAGAAGGGTCGCTGGTTCGAATCCCAACCACGACACTACCTGCCTGGAGTTTGAATGTTCTCCCTGTGCCTGCGTGGGTTTCCTCCGGGTACTCCGCTTTCTTCCCGCACTCCAAAGACATACTGGTAGGTTAATTGGATCCTGTCTAAATTGTCCCTAGTATGTATGAATGTGTGTTAGGGACCTTAGATTGTAAGCTCCTTTAGGGTAGGGACTGATGTGTATGTACAACGTATATGTAAAGCGCTGCTTAAATTGATGGCGCTATATAAGTAACTGAAATAAATAAATAAACAGTCAGCTGCTCTCCTGTGCTTTGTAGTCGGGTTATTATGATGGACAATGGTGTGTCTTTCAGCCACATACGGTATACAGCTCTGTGTTCTGGTTGCGGTCCCATTCCATTCCTGCGGGGCACTTTCACCCCCTTCCTGCCCAGGCCAATTTTTAGCTTTCAGTGCTGTCGCATTTTGAATAACAATTACACGGTCATGCAACACTGTAGCCAAATTAAATTTTTTATCATTTTTTTGAGACATTGTTTTTTTTTATTTTTTGCTAAATTAACAAAAAAAACAACAATTTTGAAATGAAACATTTTTCTGTTATAAAATTTTGCAAACAGGTAGTTTTTCTTTTCACTGATGTGCACTGATAAGGCTGTACTGATGGGCACTGATAGGTGGCACTGATAGGCTGCACTGATGGGCTATGGGCACTAATAGTTTGCACTGATGGGCTATGGGCACTAATAGGCTGCACTGATGGGCACTGATTAGACGGCATTGATGAGGAAGCACTGATATGCGCCACTGATAAGCGGCACTGATTGGCAGCACTGATGTGCACTAATAGGGGGCACTGATAAGAAGGCACTGATAGGCGGCACTGAAGGACACTGTTGGGGCTGCATTGATAATCAGGACACTAGAGATCAGTATCCTGATTATCAGTGTAGATGTCCCCTTCCACACTGGCCAGTTACTGACTCTCCTCTCCTAACGTACTGTCAGTGTGAGAAGAGGAATGCTGATAATCAGCAAATCGTGTTTACACTGTGATTAGACACAGCTGTTTACATGGTAAAGGGTCGCTGTGATTGGTCCTTTACCCCAATCTGTGTCTGAAGCACACAGTGATCATAGAGCATGCTGCGGGGGGGAGGGGCGGCGTGGTTCTGGGAGGGTTTCTATTGGACAACCGCACTGTAGCTAGAGTTGCCACCTCATCCCTTTAAACCCAACACATATGAATTACACAGGTTCTGAGGCTAATTAAATGCAGATAAGGCACCAAGTGAGTTTAATTACCACCTTAATCAGCCACAGAACCTGTGTAATTAATATGTGTTTGGGTTTAAAGGGATGAGGTGGCAACCATAACTCTAGCCGTCATTTCACTATAGCATGGTTGGCAAGTGGTTAAGATCTGTGTGATGTGTAATGCCCCGTACACACGGTCGGATTTTCTGACGGAAAATGTTCGATGGGAGCTTGTTGTTGGAAATTCTGAAAGTGTGTAGGCAGGGCCGGTGCTACCACTAGGCAAACTAGGCGGCCGCCTAGGGCGCCCTGCTGCCTAGGGGGCGCCCGGCCACTGGTTTTCCTACTCTCTTCTCTCTGCAGCAAGCAACTAACTATTTGATGGGTGCTGGTGAGGATACATTTGATGGTGCTGGTGAGGTTACATTTGATGGGCGCTGGTGAGGCTGCATTTGATGGGTACTGGTGAGGCTGCATTTGATGGGCGCTGGTGTGGCTGCATTTGATGGGCGCTGGTGAGGCTGCATTTGATGGGCGCTGGTGAGGCTACATTTGATGGGCACTGGTGAGGCTACATTTGATGGGCACTGGGTGGGGCTGCATTTAATGGCGCTGGTGGGGCTACATTTGATGGCGCTGGGGAGGCTGCATTTTATGGGCGCTGGTGAGACTACATTTGATGGGCGCTGGTGAGGCTGCATTTGATGGGTGCTGGTGAGGCTGCATTTGATGGGTGCTGGTGAGGCTGCATTTGATGGGTGCTGGTGAGGCTGCATTTGATGGGTGCTGGTGAGGCTGTATTTGATGGGCGCTTTATTAAAAAGGTGGGATTTACATGGGCAGGAAAAAGGGGGCGGAGTCAGCCGGGGGCGGCAAAATGAGGTTTCGCCTAGGGTGTCAAAAATCCATGCACCAGCCCTGTGTGTAGGCTCCATCAAAATTTCTGTCACACAAAATTTGAGATCTGGTTTTTAAACTTTCCGACAACAAAATCTGTTGTCGGAAATTCCGATTGTGTGTACACAATTCCGACGCACAAAGTTACATATATGCTCAGAATCAAGCAGAAGAGCCGCACTGGCTATTGAACTTCATTTTTCTCGGCTCGTCGTACGTGTGTTGTACATCACCGCGTTCTTGACGTTCGGAATTTCCGACAAGATTCATGTAACCGTGTGTATGCAAGACAAGTTTGAGCCAACATCTGTCAGAAAAAATCCAGGATTTTGTTGTCGGATTGTGCGATCGTCTGTACAGGGCATATGTGTGTGTTTGTTGTGGTGCGGTATTGGGAAGCCTCTTCACTTGAATTAGATTCCCTAAGGCTCCATTCACATTTTATCACTTGGTATGGTACACAGGATAACCGCCCCTTCCTATGTGCCAGACGCTGCGCTCACAGACCTAAACCTCACTGACAGCTGCCGCTTAAAAATGCAAAAATTGATCCGGAGTCCCATTCCGGATCAGGATCTAAAAGGCATGTAAGAATCAACATCTTTTTTAAAAGAGTACGCTTGTATATATACTTTGGATACCCAACAGGGATTGAGTGGAGGTTATCACTGTGCCCCCTACTGTGTGGGAACAGCCTGTGAGCCGAACACGAGAGTGTAAGGCAAAAGTAGCTGGTGAGTTTGCTCGCTGAAGGGGAGTGGAGATCACATTTCACAGCGGTGTGGTGGAAGATTTTGTCACTGAAGATCTATATCATATTATTTTATGAATCATCACTTACATCACTACGTCACTGAATATTGGACTTTTTATGTTTATTAATTCAATATATACTGGTTGGTTTTTGATAACACTAGAATATATTCTGCTCTTAAGTGAGTGGTACTAAATAGTTTGCCACATCTTAGTTTTATTAATATATACACATATATATATTCTTTTAGGTATTATTTAATTTTAGCGCTGCTATTTGATTTCACTTGAGGTAAGGGCAGGTTATAGTGAATCATTTATTATTATTTTTCCATTCACATTTTGCATTTTGGGATCTTGGGCAGAATCACTGCAATCGTAAAACGCAGGATTGGGTGCCACTCATTTTCAATGGCACCCAAACAAGATACGGTTTTGCCGTGATTATCATGCGATAAATCGTGCTGCAATCACAGCAAACCGCAATGCACGAAGCTTGTTACACAAAAGAAGCTCGAGTGCCTTTTTGGCCAACAAGCAGCTTTGCGTGTTGTGGTTGCAGTGCGATTTGTGATATCCCAAAGTAGGACAAACGCAGCAAAGCAGCACAGGTACCATTTTTTGGCCACTGAGAGAAGTGTGTTTTGTGTTCTGCTGCTTTTTTTCCTCACAGAATGTGGGATTGTTACCTGTGCTTGGGGTGACCCTGAAAATGATGGCACTGGAAGCACGTTCCAGGTTTTGCCGCATTTTTAGTGCGTTTCTGAGACGTGCGATTCCAGAACACCTTGGAGTGACTACGGCCTGCAGTGTGAGGGGACACATTTCTATCACTATATCCCCCCATTCGTCACCCTCAGGGGGGATATTATTATTATTATTATTATGGAGGATTTATAAAGGGAGACAGTATGATTGGATACAAGGGGATATTATTATTATTATAAAGGGAGATAGTATGATAGGATATTATTATAAAGGGAGACAGTATGATAGGATACAAGGGGATATTATTATTATAAAGGGAGACAGTATGATAGGATACAAGGGGATATTATTATTATAAAGGGAGACAGTATGATAGGATACAAGGGGATATTATTAATATAAAGGGAGACAGTATGATAGGATACAAGGGGATATTATTATTATAAAGGGAGACAGTATGATAGGATACAAGGGGATATTATTATTATAAAGGGAGACAGTATGATAGGATACAAGGGGATATTATTAATATAAAGGGAGACAGTATGATAGGATACAAGGGGATATTATTATAAAGGGAGACAGTATGATAGGATATTATTATAAAGGGAGACAGTATGATAGGATACAAGGGGATATTATTATTATAAAGGGAGACAGTACAGGTAGAATCTGATCAGATGGGGGGGAGGGGGGTGTCCCCCATGTACACTTCTCTGTGTGGATGGAAGGTGTTCCTGTGACAAGGAGGGTGATGGGGGGATCACACTGTGTGGGGGGGGGGCAGTGTATGGGGTCACGTGCTCCTCATCCTCCTCTGTGACACGCTGTCTACCCCCCGAGCCGGCTCTGGCCCTTTAAGTCAAGGGGCAGGTCCTGGAGGAAGTGACGGCTCCCAGAGCCACCGCCTGGGGGAGAACATCCCGAGTCCAGCCCGGAGAGAGAGAGAGAAAGAGAGAGGAGCGGATGGTGGCCGGAGAGCAGCGGAGAGTCCCGGAGTGAGTTCACTGTCCTCCCCCTCCCCCCCATCCATCACAATTCACTTCTACTACTCCCAGATCTACACATCCCATCCATCCATCCCTACTCACTTCTCATCTATCTACTTCTCTCTTCACCCTCCATCTATTCCCTCTATAATCATCACCCTCCATGTGTCCCTGATACTACTGATCACCCTCCATGTATCCCTGATACTACTGATCACCCTCCATGTAGTCCCTGATACTACTGATCACCCTCCATGTAGTCCCTGATACTACTGATCACCCTCCATGTATCCCTGATACTACTGATCACCCTCCATGTATCCCTGATACTACTGATCACCCTCCATGTGTCCCTGATACTACTGATCACCCTCCATGTATCCCTGATACTACTGATCACCCTCCATGTATCCCTGATACTACTGATCACCCTCCATGTATCCCTGATACTACTGATCACCCTCCATGTATCCCTGATACTACTGATCACCCTCCATGTAGTCCCTGATACTACTGATCACCCTCCATGTATCCCTGATACTACTGATCACCCTCCATGTATCCCTGATACTACTGATCACCCTCCATGTATCCCTGATACTACTGATCACCCTCCATGTATCCCTGATACTACTGATCACCCTCCATGTAGTCCCTGATACTACTGATCACCCTCCATGTAGTCCCTGATACTACTGATCACCCTCCATGTAGTCCCTGATACTACTGATCACCCTCCATGTAGTCCCTGATACTACTGATCACCCTCCATGTAGTCCCTGATACTACTGATCACCCTCCATGTAGTCCCTGATACTACTGATCACCCTCCATGTAGTCCCTGATACTACTGATCACCCTCCATGTAGTCCCTGATACTACTGATCACCCTCCATGTGTCCCTGATACTACTGATCACCCTCCATGTATCCCTGATACTACTGATCACCCTCCATGTGTCCCTGATACTACTGATCACCCTCCATGTAGTCCCTGATACTACTGATCACCCTCCATGTAGTCCCTGATACTACTGATCACCCTCCATGTAGTCCCTGATACTACTGATCACCCTCCATGTAGTCCCTGATACTACTGATCACCCTCCATGTAGTCCCTGATACTACTGATCACCCTCCATGTGTCCCTGATACTACTGATCACCCTCCATGTATCCCTGATACTACTGATCACCCTCCATGTGTCCCTGATACTACTGATCACCCTCCATGTAGTCCCTGATACTACTGATCACCCTCCATGTAGTCCCTGATACTACTGATCACCCTCCATGTAGTCCCTGATACTACTGATCACCCTCCATGTAGTCCCTGATACTACTGATCACCCTCCATGTAGTCCCTGATACTACTGATCACCCTCCATGTAGTCCCTGATACTACTGATCACCCTCCATGTAGTCCCTGATACTACTGATCACCCTCCATGTAGTCCCTGATACTACTGATCACCCTCCATGTAGTCCCTGATACTACTGATCACCCTCCATGTAGTCCCTGATACTACTGATCACCCTCCATGTAGTCCCTGATACTACTGATCACCCTCCATGTAGTCCCTGATACTACTGATCACCCTCCATGTAGTCCCTGATACTACTGATCACCCTTCATGTAGTCCCTGATACTACTGATCACCCTCCATGTAGTCCCTGATACTACTGATCACCCTCCATGTAGTCCCTGATACTACTGATCACCCTTCATGTAGTCCCTGATACTACTGATCACCCTTCATGTAGTCCCTGATATTATTGATCACCCTCCATGTAGTCCCTGATATTACTGAACACCCTCCATGTATCACTGACACTACTGATCATCCTCCATGTAGTCCCCCATAGTACTGATCACCCTCCATGTAGTCTCCCATAGTACTGATCGCCCTCCATGGAGTCCCTGATACAGATGACTCCCCCTCTTTGGTGTTGTTTATGGTAGAACTGTATTCCAGATGTGTGTTATATGTCATGTGTAGATTGGCTGGATGTTCTGTAGCTGTGCCCCTTGTGGAAGGTGGAGGTCCCGATGGTCACAGCTGCTCCATTGCTGGTCACTGATTTCCAGGTCCTCTGAAGAATGTCCGCTCCAAGCTAGTGCCCTAGTGCAGCTAGACAGTCCAAACCACCAGTAAATTTACTGACAGTTTGTAAAAATCTGTGATTTTTTTTTTTACAACTGCCAGTAAATATCAGGGGCTGATTACTTCATGCTGTGTTGACTTTTTAAGCATAAATCAAGCAAATTACATTGTTATAGGTATTGTCCGTGTTTCCATATCATGTTTATACTGTTCAAATATTCCCTGTGTTAGTTTTCAATAGGAGTTCAGTAATTTCTCAGGTTGGCAGTAAAAAATGTGCTCCGCCAGTAAATGTTCCATGTTTTGTAAGTAAAAAATTCTGCGGGAGGTTGGCAGCCCTGGTCCAAACCCACCTTTTCTATCCTGCCAGGGAGGTGCCAGATGCCCCTGGAAGGTGAAGATCTCTGTGATGGGCACCTCTACTGAGATCTCCACTAGGTTCCGGGTCCTGTGCTGAACGGCCGATGGATGGTGAACACAGGAGGTTGACTGCTTGGCACAGACTCCATTCAGAGAATGCTTTACATTTTCTGAATGAATACAACGTGTTCTCTCATTGGATGAGGGGGGAGAGTGTGACATCACAATGCAGCAGGCCAGCTGCTGAGCACAGGACACGGAAGCAAGTGGAGATCATAGGACTTACGGTGTCTAATTCACTGATTTTCAACTTTGGGGACATCAGCCAGGTATGGTGTATGTATAGTCACTATAGTCCATGCTGGACCAATGTAACTACCGGTATGTATAAAATTTATCTTTAAGGGCCCATTCACATGTGTGCGACTTTGGATATGACAAGTCATAGCCCATTGTTTGCAGTGGCGTCTGTTCAGCTCGGTGCGACTTAAAAAAGGTGCCTGTACTACTTTGGTGCTACTTGTAATTCCACTTTGGTTCAGAGAGCTAAAAGTCACGCCAAAAGTTGCGTCCAAAGTCTTTGGAGATGCTCTAATGTGAATGGAGCCTAACATGGTTCTAAAGGCTCAGGGTTTTTTATGTATTCTATGCACTAACGTAAAAAACCTCTGGGTGTGGCTCTTATACTTGCCCCATCTCAATCCAGCCATGTGCACGAGAGCAGCGGCTCTCCCATGTCTCGCACTCTCTCTCCTCATTGGATCCTGCTGCTGTCAATTACAGCCTGTGAGCCAATGAGGAGAGAGCAGGGGACTGGGCCATGCCGCACTCTGTGTGTGAATGGACACACAGAGTGTGGCTCGGGAGTGAGCTTGCTTGAGTGCCCCCATAGCAAAAAAGCTTGCTATTGGGGGCACATGGCAGGGGAAAGGAGCCAGGACCACCAGCGGGGGACCCAAAAGGAAGAGGATCGGGGGGTGCTCTGTTCAAAACCATTACACAGAATGGGTACTGTTAGTATAACATGTTTTGTTATTTTGAAAAACATTCTTTCTTTTACAATCCCCTTAAATCATATATTAAAGTATAAGTTCAACTTTAAAAAGAAAATAAACAATGAATGCAAATTTTTTTGCAGGCAAAAAATGTACATTTGTTGGTTTATTTTTCTTAGGATCCTACAAAAGAATTGCAGTGCCAGGCTGTCAGTAGAGCTGTCTGCCCGGACCTTCGATTTGGGCAAGTACCGTATATACTCGAGTATAAGTCGAATTTTTCAGCACATTTTTTTGTGCTGAAAGTGCCCCCTTCGACTTATACTTGAGTCAAGCACTTTTCTGCAGCAAAAAATGTCATTTTCTGAACCGACTTTGGGGCCCCGTATCTCAGGGCCACTTTGTGCTAGGAACCCCAAATTTGGTGTGCAAACCCAGTGGAACTGGTACCACAACATATCCAAAGATGAAGTTCCTAGCACTAAGTGGCCCCGAGATACGGGGCCCCAAAATCGGTTCGGAAAATGTCATTCTCTGCTGAAGAAAAGTGCTTGACATTTTCTGAACTGACTTTGGGGCCCCGTATCTCAGGGCCACTTTGTGCTAGGAACCCCAAATTTGGTGTGCAAACCCAGTGGAACTGGTACCATAACATATCCAAAGCTGGGGTTCCTAGCACCAATTGGCCCTGAGATACAGGGCCCCAAAACCGGTTCGTAAAATGTCATTCTCTGCTGCAGAAAAGTCAGTGAACTGATTTTTGGGGCCCTGTATCTCGGGGCCACTTGGTGCTAGAAACCCCAGCTTTGGAAATGTTATGGTGCTAGTTCCACTGGGTTTGCACACCAAATTTGGGGTTCCTAGCACTAAGTGGCTCTGAGATACAGGGCCCCAAATTCGGTCAACTGTGTCCATCTGCAGCAATGTCATTTCAGGACCCTTTGGGTTCAGAGACCCCAAATTTTGGCTGCAGCTAGGGGGCATCTAGGAACCCTTAACTACCGAGTTTGAAGTTCAGGGGACCTATGGCTGCAAATGGGCACAGTGATGCTGCAAATGGGCATTGTTGACCCTCTTTTCCACTTACAGTAGCTGTACATTTCTCACCCTCGTCTTATACTCGGGTCAATACGTTTTTCCCATTTTTTTTGTAGTAAATTAGGGCCTTGACTTATACTCGGAACGACTTATACTCGAGTATATACGGTAGTTTCTGAGTTGCAGGAAGATCAATGAACTACCAGAGTGCTCACCAGCGCCCTCATAGTTCATTGAGAACTACAAGCTGTTAACTGCAATGGCAGACGGTAGTTGTAGTTCATTCATTCACAGAACTGGGAATAAAGGACAAGGTCATATGGGCAGAGCCCTGCATGGCCATGCTGTTTTTGAATTGTGACAGTGGGTGTGGGGAGTAGATTCCCCTGATTGCTGTCACAATGGGGTTTGGGTTGGGGTGGTCTCAGGTGATTTAGTAGCATGTTACACTCTCTAAATAAGGGTGTAACATGTTACTAAAGGTGAACCTATCCTTTTAGTCCCCGTTCACACTGATGCAGTGCAGGATTCACAGTGATTCCTGCATGTTTCCTGCACCGCATCACAATCGCACTCCGTTTATGAGAACCACTGCGATTGTTATTGTTAACCTAACGACACCCCAAAAACGGTTTGCGATTGGGTGAATTGGATCGCATGGGAGTGAACACCAATGCGATCTGATTCCAATGTGGCAAAAAAAAGTACATGCTCCTTTTTTTGTGCAGAAAGAATGGGCTCAAACGCACTGCAAAGAATCGCATGTGATTTGAACAGGACTGTGGTGTGATTCCCATTCGAATCGCATGCGGTTCCCCGCACTGCATATGTATGACCTGGGACTTAAAGCTGAATTCCAGGGGTAAGACAAAATGTACGCTTTAAGGGGCCAAGCCACACTACAAAGGTTAATTGGTCTGATGGTGATCATACATTTGACAATCTGATCAAACAATCGTTTACAGAATTGGACAATATTATCAAATATAAAGGCGTGTACACACGGTCAGAAAATCCGAAGATAAATTTCATCCGATGAATGATCTGCCGATTTTCTGATCATTAGTATGCTGCTTTTGACAGCCGATTACGAATTTTCGGCAGACGAAAGCTGGATGTGCAGGCTTGAAAATTTTTGTCTGATGTGACCACAACGTCAGATTTTTCTTTTCACTAGTACGGTTTTCTGACAAGAAAAAAAAAATCTGAAGAGCAGGACTAGGCATGCTCAGAAATGAAAGAACACATTACGTCACTTGTGACGTTGAATTCTGTCGTCAGAACATTTTCTGATGGTGAGTACCTTCTTCACTTTCGATTTTGAGACTAGCATTTAAAAAAAAAAAAAAAAACTGACAAATTCGTCCAATAATCTGACCGTGTGTACAAGGCTTTAGAATTATCGAAAAGACACATTTATTTGATTTACTGAGACTGGAGAGTGCGAAATCTGGTGCAGCTGTGCATGGTCAAAGCCGAATCACTTCCCACCCGTAGGATGCTATATGACATCCTGGAATTGAAGTGGAGGTATCTGGAGGCTTCCTGTAGCTACAGGCATCACCCAGATCTCTTTGTCTTCAGTTGGTAAATCCTTCTCATGTAAAAGCCATCCTAGCGGCTGATTAGCCCCCCCGCCACCCACCGGTGCCTATCCAGGCTCTCCGATCACACAGACCTGATCTGGAGGCAACATCAGGTTACCACAGAGCTGGCCACGGACCTCGATAGTCTCTGGCCATCTCTATGATCCTGGGAGGTCATGACTTCACTTCTGTCTCTGGCATATGTAAAAACTGCCATTTTTTTTTTTTTTAATTTCCTGAAAAACAAAGAAATTTATATTTTATATATATATATATATATATATATATATATATATATATATATATAGTTAGTGTGTGTTATATATTTTTTTATCTCGTGCTTTTCAGAATTTGGGTTTTAGATTGATGCTCTATAGTTTGTTTTTTTTGTTTTTTTTTAACCAATAAATATTAAACTATGAGATTTCTTCTTTGTTACTGGTGAATCGTTGTGTGGACTGGAGATTCTCTGGTATTTGGAAAGGCCAGAGAGAGCTTCTCTGGGCTGGATTTATTGAAAACTAGTTTGATGGATTAACTATCGCTTCTATAGGAGCAACATTTCTTAACAAACCTTGTTTGCTGTTCTAATATTGGATGGCAATCCTTTCCGGTGAGTGCACATTTCTGCTGATGGTAGATTAAGCACGCTGGTTAAAGAGGCGTTCCGCCTCCCCACCAAAGGATTAAAAGTCAGCAGCTAGAAATACTGTAGCTGCTCACTTTTAATATAAGGACACTTACCTGTCCAGGGACCCCGCGATGTCGGCCCCCCAGTTGATTTTCCGATCGGCTCTCAAGTAATGCCGCTGCCATTCGTGGTAAGGGAAACTGGCAGTGAAGCCTTTCATCTTCACAGCCGGTTTCCTACTGTGCATGTGTAAAGCGCACTGCGCTTTCTAACTGGCCCGGTGGCAGAGGAAGGAGGAGGGGGGGGGGTGAACTTTGAGGAATCTCGCCGCGGCGAGGTCTCCCGGAAGCAATGATGTGGACCTATCAAAAACAGGGGTGGTGGAAGCAAACAAGCAGAGTTTCCCCTTTTGGGTGGAGCTCTGCTTTAAAGGCTGGTTTGGAAAAAAATCTGATCTCTTCATCACCATTTCATTGGATACTTGGACTATTTTTTTGTTTATTAATCATACAACATATATTATTTGACTTATTTTATTCCACGAATGCCCCGTACACACGATCGGAATTTCCGTCAGAAAAAACTTGGATGGTTTTTCTGACGGAATTCCGCTCAAGCTTGCCTTGCATACACATGGTCACACAAAAGTTATCTGAACTTTCGAATGTCAAGAACGCGGTGACGTATAACACTACGACGAGCCGAGAAAATGAAGTTCAATGCTTCCGAGCATGCCTCAAATTGTTTCCGAGCATGCGTGATTTTTTGCGCGTCCAGATTGCATACAAACGCATTTTTGGATAGGAACTTTTCCCGACCGAAAAATAGAGAACATGCTCTCAATCTTTTACTGGCTGGAATTCCGCCAGCAAAAGACCTATGGAATATACACACGGTCGCATTTTCCAACAAAAAGCTCTCATTGGAGTTTTGCTGGCGGCATTTCCGATCGTGTGTATGGGGCATTAGTGCCGGTTCACACAGGGGCAGCCAGACTTGCAGCGTGACTTTGCAAGGCGATCTGCACACGACTTCAGCAGCAGCTTCTGTGTAGAAGTCCATGCAAGTTGCCCTGAAGTCGTCCCAGACCAGTTCCATAGTACAGAACGGAGCGTGACTTGTTAGTCGCCTGACAAGTCGCCCCTGTGTGAACCATCACTTAGGGTGCTTGTTTTATTATGTGTAGAGTGCTGCAATTTCTGCATTACTTGTTTTGAGGGTGTTTTTTTCTGTAGATTTGCACCTATTGCACGCAGCTTGCTGATGTACCAATAGCGCTGATATAATATTTTTTTAATTTGAAGTTAGAAGCTGATTGGCTACCATGCACAGCTGCACCAGATTTTGCACTCTGCAGTTTTAGTAAAAAAACCCCAATGTGTTACTCTGGTCTGTACAGAAGAGTCTGAACATAGGACAGTAGATGGATTGGTAAGTGTTGCATCGAGCAATTTTTTTGATCTTCTGATATGTATTTTTATCCCGTCGTACATAGAATCGATCCGTGTATGACTGTTCATACACTGACCCATGTCTACTGGAGATGTAAAAGTAAAATGACTATTCTGAGCAGACAATGACCAATCACACACCTGGGTGCTGTTTTGGTATGCGGAGTGAAGGTGATCATGTGACCCAATAATGAGCACAGGTAGTGATCTGACCCTTATGTGAGTCTTTCATCTCCTGGGATCTCACACTAAAGCCTCTCCAGCCCGCATCGTATGGCTCCTTCTCCTCCTCGCTGTGTTTATTGTCAGCACTGATCCCGGCTCTGTATGTCTTATCACTGCTTTCACTGTGCAGGAATCCTCTCCACCCCGGGAGGGGGAACTTCCATTTCTCATTTCCTTTTTTTTTTCTTTCCCTCTAGGTTTTCCCGTTTTACACCTCCTGCCCCGGCACTCTCTGCCCGGTGATGTTTCCTCTGGTGCTGCCCAGAAAGTTGTGGCTTCTCCTTCCTATGCTGTGGTGCTGCCAGCCGAGCCTCAGTGAGCTGAAAGTTCGCGTTCGCCTTGAAGACGGGCAAGTCACAGAAGAGAGCCTGCAGGCGGATAACGATAGAGACTGTATTGCTTTGGAGTTCCGCAAAGCAGATGGAACTTTTATTACTTACTTGGCTGACTTCAAACAGGTGAGTGGAGAGGATTGCAAACATGACTTCCATTGCCGGGAGCGCGGCACGTACCGGGGGGAGCGCGGCACGTACAGGGGGGGGCTCGGCATGTACCGGAGGTGCAGGCATGCCATTCATTGCTCAGGTTTTAGAATAAAAGATTTGTAGAATTGCTAAAATGTACTTAAAGTAGAACTTCACTCTCCCAATCGGCAGTGATTATTTTAATCCTCATGCTGCTAGGATTAGCAAATCGATAGGAAAGTATATCGTATATACTTCTTTTTAAATTTTATTTATTTATTTTTTTTCTTTACATTTCTTCAGCTACTTAATGGTTTCTTGCCTAGGCAAATGATGCCATACATCCCAGTAGTCTTCAAGCGATATTAAAGTCTTGATTGTTTTAAAAAAAAAATAACAAATATGTAATACTTCCCTGTGTAGAGGTTTGGCACAGAGCAGCCCTGATTCTCCTCCTCTTCTCAGGTCCCACGCTGGCTTTCCTAGCTCCTCCCTCCTGCCTGGTGCCCCCATAGCAAGCAGCTCGCCATGGGGGCACCCGAGCCCAAGCTACTGCTCTGTGTGTTCATGCAGACATGAAGCTATGGCTTGGCCCCTCCGTCTCCTGACTGTGATTGACAGCCAAAAGCCAATCAGGAGTTCGAGTCCCCAGAGAGGCAAGGATCTTGTGGACATCACTTGATCGGGAGAGGGGCTTAGGTGGCTGTGTCTCCTGATTGGCTCACTGACTGTGATTGACAGCCAAAATGCAATCAGAAGTGTGAGTTGCTAGGGAGGCAAGGCTCGCATGGACATCACTGAATTGAGAGGGGGCTGGGGGGGGCTGTTGCACACTGGATGTTGCATAAAACACATGAAGGTAAAAAAAGTGGGGTTGGCCCCGCCCCAATCTGTCTCCAATTGGCTCACTGGCTGTGATTGACAGCATCAGGAGCCAATGGCTGCCAAAAGCCAATCAGGAGTGTGAGTCCCCGGAGAGAGAGGCAAGGTTTTCGTGGACATCGCTGGATCAAGAGGGGGCTCAGGTAAGTAGTACGGGTGGCTGGGAGGGCTGCTGCACACAGAAGGTTTTTTACCTTCATACATAGAATGCATGAAGGTGAAAAAGATTGTGCCTTTATAACCACTTTCAGGAGAGGAGAGGCTTTCTAAGCTAAGCGCACAATCCTGCATGCATGCTTGAGCTAAGGGAAGATGGATTCCAGGAAGTAAAGGCTATATGAATAATTTGCCCTTACTCAAGATGGCCATGGCCAGAAATCCTGGGAGGTGTTTTCCAAAGTGATTTCTCAACAGAGTAAAGCATGGAGACCATATATGGATGGGATAGTTTGCTTTGAATATTAAAAATTAAATTAAATCGGAATTTTGGTTTGTGACACTCAAATGCAGCGAAGATCCACTTTGAAGCCTGGCACACACGATGAGAATATCAGACGAATGATCATCCCCTTTTTACTAAAAAAAAATCTAAAACATTAACAAGCTACTAGAGTTACGAAAATTCTCTTCTCAGAAAACAACTTCAGAAATAGTGTCATCTTTATATTGTAATCTATTCTTTAATTTCCGAGCATGCGTGGTTTTGGTTACTTTTTTTTTTTTTTTTTTCTTTTTAATTTTACGGAAGAATACTGTAGTGATTGAATGAAAAACGTTTGTTTTGTTATCGTACAAGAAACCTTTTCGTGTTTGGATAATTTCGCATTAACGGTTGTGATCGGCCCTCAATAGCTGTGTACTAATGGACAGATTATCGGACGATCGCCCTGAAAGCAGTATTTTTCATCCAAATTTCTCATTGTGTGTACTAGGCATAAAATTCATTGCTGATTAGGCAACAATTCCCATGTGCCTAACACATAACTTAAATTGTTCACGCTTATACGTTAAAGTTTCCAGGACTAAACTGAGTAGCTGTGTGTGTTGTGTGTGTTTTGTTTTTTTGGCGGGGGGTTGGATCTTTTTTGGGACCGCGCTTGATGGAATGGTGCAAACTTCTTTTTATCTCATTCCAGTATAAAAAAAAAAAGGATCATTTGTATAAATGATTCCTGGATAGAATGTGGTATTTTTTAAACATTCATCATATTGAAGTCTTAGATGTGGTGGGTGCATTGGTTTTTGTGTGGGGTTTTTTTCCACTTGGTGATCTGGTCAGAAAGTCTGTTATTTTTCAGGTTACTTTAACCACTTGAGCTCTGGAAGGTTTTAGCAAAAAATGACCTGGTCATGAATATTAAGCACTACACTACTTTACCTGGCAATTGCTCAGTCATGCAACACTCTACCTAAATTACATTTTTTTTTTTTTTTGTTCACACAAGTAGCGCTTTCTTTTGGTGGTATTTAATCACCACTGCGTTTTTTGTTCTAGAAATGAAAAAAGACTGAACATTTTGAAATGGGGGGGGGGGGGGGATAGATATAGATATATATATATATATATATATATATATATATATATATATATATATATTCTCTCATTTTATTTTATTTTTTACTTTCTGCTATAAAACACATCCAACAATAAAATCTTCATACATGTAGGCCTAATTATTTTAGTAGTAATGGCAGTGATTTATACTGGGACTGTGATGGGCAAGCAATCTGACAGGATACCGTGGTGTTGGGGGCATCGGCAATAAAGCGCCGCTATTTTTAACCCCCCTTTCAGCCCCCCCCCCGCTAGTGGCCGAAAAAGGGTCCAAAGCACTGCAATGGGCAGGGGTGCTTTAAGAGTGGTGTATACATGGCTCCTTGAAGCTGCTTGAAGGACTTTTTTTTTTTTTTTTAATGTCCTGCCAGCGCACCGCTCCATTATGAAAGCTCTCAGGCTTTCACATTGGAGTGACAGGAGAGGTGCTTTACAGGCACTATTTTTAGCACTATAGCGCCTATAAAGCTCCTTACTGTGAAAGGGGGTCTAACTGACACGGGGGAGGGAACTGACTAACTGCCACTGACATCACCAGTGACACTAATACAGTGATCAGTGATAATACTATAAACTGTCACTGTACTAATGACACTGGCTGGGAAGGGGTTAACATCTCGGGGCAATCAAGGGATTAAAGTGGATGTAAACCCGAAAAAAAAAAAAGATTTTTTTTTTATATCATACTGTAGAGTATAAGATTTCCTATCATTTGAGCCCAGTCTTGCTAGACAGAGTTAATCCATTTCTGAGCAATCCTCTTTTATTATTCAGTGAGATAAATCTTGACAAACAGAGAAAAACTTTGTCAAATCCTCCCCCTTGCTGTGAGTGACAGGTGATTTACATCTTGTGCATTAGCCTAAAAGACATGCAGTATTTTTTAATTCCCTCCCCCACTCCTTTCTTCAACAGCTCTGCAAGGATTGGCTGTTCCATGCCTCACCATGATTTGGCATGCTGAAGTCATGTGGTTACTTTCCTGTCTTTTCACTGGATGTTAGAGATCATAGCAGAAGTTCAGCAGAAGTTCAGTGTTAGAAATACACAGGGGAGTGTAAAGGTGGGCGGGGAGTCTACTGACATCATAACTCCACCCACCGAGCTCCAGACAACAGACCCACCCACAGAATCTGCAGTTTTTCAGGTCTAATAACAGACAGAGGGGAGACATTTGACAGGTAAAGATACATGCGGGGGGCATGTATATCCTTATAGATAAACCCTATGGCAGTAGTTTAGAAAGGATGACATTGGGTTTACATCCACTTTAAGCATGTGCCTAACAAGTGTTAATGTGTGTTTTTTTTTTTTTTTTTTTTTTTTCCACTTCAGTGATCTCTATTGAGAGGGTTATTTCAACTTTGCAGTTCAATTTTTGTCCCTTCCCATTATCACATCATTGTGGCATTTTTCCGTTTTTATTTTGAGAAATTATTTAGAAAATGTAATTTTAATTCATACAAAAACCCCAATTTACCCCTCTTTCCCATACCTACCTTCCCCCTCCCTCCCACCTCCTTCACCCCCATTTGGTTTGTTTCAATCTTTCCCCAGTCTTGGTACCTCAGGGCCTTCCAACCTCTTCCGCCAGTATTTGTCCGAGGTACAAGTGTTAATGTGTGTATGTGCTGCTTTTTACTAAAAATCTATTAGTTCCATCTCCCAGCGTGCCCTGTAATCAGGAGAGGCCAGCAATGGTGCCTGTAGAAGCGGCCTATCCAGGCCTGAAGAGGTTAATAGACAAGCTGTCCTGACAAGTGTCATAGTGTGGACACAAATTTAACACTGACAGGGGTACTTTATATAAAGCCTTTATCTCAAAAGGGGGGAAAAAAAAGTTCAGCTTCAATTTGTTAGTCAGGATCATCTAAATCTGCTAATCGAACACCAACTTCCCCCAGACTGACTACACTGCTGTCCGAAGGTGTCTCTGTTGCTCACATCAGTGAAGGAGATAAATTGCCTGTTTGCAAAATTTTTTAACAAACTATGAAAAATGTTTTTTTTTTTTTTTTTTAAATAATTAGATTTTTTGTTTGTTTAAAAAAATGTAAAAATCCTGTGGTGATTAAATACCACCAAAAGAAAGCTCTATTTGTGTGAATGAAATGATAAAAATGTCAT
This sequence comes from Lithobates clamitans, assembly GCA_037952925.1. NCBI lineage: Eukaryota > Metazoa > Chordata > Amphibia > Anura > Ranidae > Lithobates > Lithobates clamitans. The sequence continues at coordinate 1,856,600 of JBBGZY010001072.1, forward strand.
ATGGGTACAGCATTGCATGACCGTGCGATTGTCATTCAAAGTATAACCGCGCTGAAAATAGGAAGGGGGTGAAAGTGCCCAGTAGACAAGTGGTTAAAGTGTAAGTTCACCTTCAGGAAGATTCTCCAAAAATCCCCTGAGGCAATTCTATATCCAATACATAGTACATACCAGAGCTCCCATTACAGGCAGGTCTTGGGTGGGCCTCGTGGTTCCTCACCCCCATCCATGTGCCGTATACAGGACGGGCTGAACATCACAGTAATGTGGGAGCCCCAGGATGTTCAGACCATGCACCGCGTCCTCTTGTCGCACCGCCTCCTCTTGTCGCACCGCCTCCTCTTGTCGCACCGCCTCCTCTTGTCGCACCGCCTCCTCTTGTCGCACCGCCTCCTCTTGTCGCACCGCCTCCTCTTGTCGCACCGCCTCCTCTTGTCGCACCGCGTCCTCTTGTCGCACCGCCTCCTCTTGTCGCACCGCGTCCTCTTGTCGCACCGCGTCCTCTTGTCGCACCGCGTCCTCTTGTCGCACCGACTCCTCTTGTCGCATCGCCTCCTCTTGTCACACCGCCTCCTCTTGTCACACCGCCTCCTCTTCTCACACCGCCTCCTCTTGTCGCACCGCCTCCTCTTGTCGCACCGCCTCCTCTTGTCGCACCGCCTCCTCTTGTCGCACCGCCTCCTCTTGTCGCACCGCGTCCTCTTGTCGCACCGCGTCCTCTTGTCGCACCGACTCCTCTTGTCGCACCGACTCCTCTTGTCGCACCGACTCCTCTTCTCTTCTCGCACCGACTCCTCTTGTCGCACCGCGTCCTCTTGTCGCACCGCCTCCTCTTGTCGCACCGACTCTTCTTGTCGCACCGACTCTTCTTGTCGCACCGACTCTTCTTGTCTCACCGCGTCCTCTTCTCGCACCGCGTCCTCTTCTCCACTTCAGCTGCACCGGGCCGTTGTGCCCAAGCACAGTGTGCCGCCTCAATCACTTGCCCTCTTCAAAAAAGTATAAAAATAAAAGCACAATGGTATGCTTCCTATACATCTATTGTCTGTTCATGTGAGTAATGTGGATGTGATATTCTCCATCTCCCCAAGAACTTTGGATTGTTATTTGGGTGATTTCCATCCAGTACATCTTTGTATAGTATTCATAGTGTTCCCTTTTGTCTGATGATCGATCGATCGTACTTCCTACAGAAGTGCCCATTATAGAGGATCCTTGTTTATTGTTCACACTTTAGATTGCAGTTTAATAATAATCATAATGAGCTCCATTGTCTATTTGTTTTCTATGGAATGCAGAAATGGATATGAACTCCGCATTATAGTAAGTTTAACACAAATCTTCCTGATACCAGGGAGGGAGCGCCGTATACAGACACATCGATTGTTTGTGTCTTGTAGTGATTTACACTCACCGGACACTTTATTAGGTATACCTTGCTAGTACCGGGTCGGACCCCCTTTTGCCTTCAGAACTGCCTTAATTCTTTGATGCATAAGTTCAACAAGGTGTTGGAAACATTCCTCAGAGTTTTTGGTCCATATTGACATGATAGAATCATATAGTTGCTGCAGATTTGTCGGCTGCACATCTATGATGAGAATCTCCCGTTCCACCACATCCCAAAGGTGCTCTATTGGATTGAGATGTGGTGCATTGTCCTGCTGGAAGGAGCCATCAGAAGACGGGCACACTGTAGTCATAAGGGGATGGACATGGTCAGCAACAATACTCAGGTAGGCTGTGGTGGTTAAATGATTCTCGATTGGTACTAAGGGGCCCAAAGTGTGCCAAGAAAATATCCCCCACACCATTACACCACCACCAGCCTGGACCATTGATACAAGGAAGGATGGATCCATACTTTCATGTTGTTTATGCCAAATTCTGACCCTCCATCTGAATGTCACAGCTAAAATCAAGACTATAGGCAACATTTTTCCAATTTTGGTGAGCCTGTGCAAATTGTAGCCTTGGTTTCCTGTTCTTAGCTGACAGGAGTCAAACTTCTGCTGCTGTAGCCCATCTGCTTCAAGGTTCAATGTGTTGTACATTCAGAGATGGTATTTTGCATATCTTGGTTGTAATGAGTAGTTATTTGAGTTACTGTTGCCTTTTTATCATCTCAAACCAGTCTGCCCATTCTCTGCTGACCTCAACAAGGCATTTCTGTCCACACAAATGCCACTCGCTGGATATTTTCTCTTTTTCTCACCATTCTCTGTAAACCCTAGAGATGGTTGTGTGTGAAAATCCCAGATCAGCAGTTTTTAAAATACTCAGACCAGCATGTCTGGCACCAACAACCATACCACGTTCAAAGTCACTTAAATCATCTTTGTTCCCCATTCTGGTGCTCTGAACTTCAGCAAGTCGTTTTCACCACGTCTAGATGCCTAAATGCATTAAGTTGCTGCCATGTGATTGGCTGATTAGCAATTTGTGTTACCAAACAATTGAACAGATGTACCTAATAAAGTGGCTGGTGAGTGTATGTATGTATATATATGTATGTGTGTGTGTGTGTGTGTGTGTATGTATATATATATATATATATATATATATATATATATATATATATATATATATATATATATATATATATATATATATATATATATATATATAAATATTACATGCACACTGTTTGTAGTGTCTCCCCCTCTTCCATCAGTGATGTTCTGTTTTTTATGGCCCTCTGAACATTAATTTTACAATTGTACTTTGTGTTCTTTGTGCCTTTTTATGGAGGCAGTTTATGGCTCCTGCTTGTTGTGTAGTCATGGAAGGTTCTACAACACTAGATCTATCAGACTATAATAATAATACACAGGGCAGTGATGGTGTGCAGAGTTCAGTAGATCAATCAAAGTTCAGAGAGACAATAATGATCTCTGATTGGTTGCTGTGGGTTGTAGCCTTGTGTGTCCTGCTCTTTGCCTTACTCAAGTGAAATAAGCCAATTGCTGTATTTGTAAAGTAAATAATGGGGGAAATGATTCTGTTGTGTAATCTTGTAGTCAGTTTGGCAGGAAGTTTTTTATTTTTTCCTCCAATTTATCTTGCAATGCAGCAAATTTCTAACTTGGAGGGAATACGTAAAACTCAAGATGAACTTTGTCTGTCTCCTACTCTGTCCATATCTTGAGCCCGGTTCACACATATGCATTTCTCAGTTCTGCAGAAGTGCAGTCCATTTAACATGGTTTCCTATGAGTCGCATTCATATCTGTGCTTTTTTTTGGAAAGGGTCAAGGACTTTTATTCCCACAGCAGGTTGTGTTTTTTGTTCCATAGACTTCAATGGAAAGGCAGCAAACATGCATCAAACTGCTTGCGTTTTTGACGCATTTTTGCTGGTTTCAACCAGACAACAGACGCCTCCCAAAAAGCGCATCAAAAACACATTGCAAAACGCACCTGGAAAACGCATCAACCACAACCTGCATAGGTGTGAACCAGGCCTTAGGGCAGCTTCAACCTGCAGTTTTCTTGTGGGTTAGCTGCACTTTCCTGTAGACTTCTGAGGTCCTGCGATTTTTGGTGCAGTTTCCAAAACTTGTCATCAAAGAAGTCTATTGGAAAGCATAGCTTAAGCCTGGGACACACAATGAGATTATAGCACCAAACATCGTCCTCCCTTTTTTTTTTCCCAGGCTAGTCTCCATATGGAAAATGGGAAGGTTACTAAAGTTATGAAAATTCTCGTAGGACAGAATAAAAATCCAGAAGTGATGTATTGTATTTGTATTTTGTGTTTGGAGGAAAACTGGACTGATTAAACAAATCCGTACATTCTGGTATCATACTAGGAAAAGTTTTTGTGTTTGTTCCTTTTGGATAATTTCGTGACTGACTATCAAAATCTGAACATTGGTGCGCAGCTTATCATACGATCAATTCGAAAGCAATATGTATGCATTTTTTTTTTTTTTAATCAATTTTCTGATTGTGTGTACTAGGCTTAACCCGCACAAAAATCGCAGCTAGCTGCACTTTTTCCAAAGCACAGCCGAATCGCACGGGGGCAGTGTGAAGCCGCCCTTAGGGGATCCCTGGAAATGTATCTCTTCAGAGAAGCCTATTCTGCCTCCACCCAACAACTGAACTTTTAATTCTTCCATCAGCCCATCCCTCAGTTATTACCTTTTGTACCACTTGCCCCACCCTATTAGATTGTAAGCTCTTATGGGCAGGGCCCTCTTGTATTGTCTGTAGTGTTTTTTTTTCCTTTATATAGTAAAGTGCTGTGCAAACAGTTGATGCTATATAAATCAGTCGTAGTATCTTTCTTAGAGATCAGGTGTGCGAATGTCATGCTGTCATTAACCAATCATAACCAGTTCCTGAGGATGGCACCATAACACTGGGAGTGATCACATCATCAGGAGGGTGTTTGTTCTTTATCCAATGATGGGTGGGAAGGTTCTTAGGGCTACATTCGTCCTGGCGATTCCTACTGCGACTCTTCGCGACTAGGTGTGGCTGCTGGCCCTGTTCACTATAATGAGAGATTGCCATTGGTCGCAGCTCTTTGCACAGCCAGTGATTACCAGCGCAGATTGCTGGCTCTGCAGTCAGCTGCGGATGCCAGCGACCTGTCATTATAGTCTTGGCATCTCTAGACTCCAGGTGCTGCATGCAGGCACCCCATTAAAGTCTATAAGGATGCAGCTGCTGCACGGACAGTCGCTATGTGTCTATGTCCAGCTCCATGCACCCGCACGCCTGTCATGTTGGGATGAGCTGCTGTGTCTAGAGACGCTGAAGAAGACCGGCCTATTCATGATATGGCTCGGCCTCGGCGCCCGTGTAAACAAAGCAACTGTGGAATTTGGGATTTGTCGCTCAGCAATTCCGATTCGTCAGCATCGCGGCTCATCGGCATTTATTAGGCTTGGCTACAAATCGCTGAAATAAAGCGATTTGTAACAGAGCACAACCCAAAGTTGTAGGAATCGCTGGAATTAGCAATTTGTAGCAGGGATTATTCTCTGCAAACAAATCCCCCCAGAGGGTTACTGACAGCCTTGCTGCAGACAGTCTACACATGGGGCTGATGTTCACACTTCCATGTTGTCATAGGGAAGAATGGAAGTAGTCTGGGTGATGTCACGTGTCACTTCTTTGCAGAACGGGGCTTACTACTTCTAGTAGGATGAGGGGCTGCTCTTATAGATGAGCCCTCACTAACTCAGTGTAATTTAGGGGGGCTCCGAGGGATGCTTACATAAATGGCGCTTCCAGCTTTCAATACCTGACATAGGTTGAAACTAAAGATAAGAGTCCGTGTAGAGTAGATGAACTGGTCTGCATTCTAAATATTCTGAAATCTGCTTCCAGCACTGGGAGGAAACTATTCAGTCTTGGGTCACACACCAGAAAAAGTTCAACCACAAAGCGGAGCTCCACCTAAAAGGGGAAGCTCTGCTTGTTTGCACCCTTTTGATGTTTTCCACTGCATTTTTTTTGATGCGTTTCCGGATGCATTCCATATTTTTTTTTCACTATACTGTGGTCTGGTGTGTGTGTGTGTGTGTGTTTTTGTTTTTTTTTTGTTTTTTTATGTGTTTTACCGCATTCCAGTGCATGAAAAATGCAGCATGTTCTAGTTTGCCACTCTGGATGAAGGAACAATAGAGACCACCTTGGACAGCACGGGGAGGATAGTGTTAGGCTGGATTCACATCTATGCAGTTTTAGTGCTTTTTGCATTTTGCAGATTTGCACTACAGTCCATTTAACATGGTTTCCTATGGAACACGTTCTGTAGTGCAAATCTGCAAAATGTAAAAAGCACTAACACTGCATAGGTGTGAATCCCGCCTTAGTGCTGTAGCAGATTTAGATGGACTTGATTAAAGTGGTTGTGAACTTTTTTCTGCTACTCTTACCTACAGGTAAGCTTATAGAAAAGCTTACGGGCTGGTTCACTCCACAAAAAAAGCATTCCAGATCGGTTCCAGATGCGTTTCTGCATGCGCATATTTGATGCATTTCTGGATGCATTCCAGATGCTTTTTTCCTTTTTACTGTACTGGGGTCCAGTGCATTTTTGATGCATTCTAGTGTGTTTTTGATGCATTTTACTGCGTTTCCAGTACAGTCCAGTGCAGGAAAAATGCAGCACGTTCTACTTCTTCCTTCTTCTTTTTTTTCCTGCAACTGACTGCACTGCTGTGAACTATGCCATTCATTGGAAACCATATAACCTACTTTTCATGCGTTTTTGTTGCAGAAAAAAAACACACTGGACTGCATGTGGTGTGGTTACCTGTAGGTCAAATGAATTTTTCCTAAACGAGCTCCGTTTAGGAGACATTCCAGTTAGCAGTTTTTTTTATTGGAGAAAATTTACTACCGCTTTAATGCAAAATCCTTTTCACACAGGGTGGATCCAACCGAGCGGGATCTGTTCAGAGTGGGATCTCTCCAATGGTCCCCGCTGAACAAGCAGATGACGGGTCCGCTCCACTCCGCTGTGCAGACTGCAGGATCCTCCATGGGCAGTCGGATGGAAACGGACTGCATGTCCATTTCCATCCGATTGTCATCCGATCCGCTGGACGGATTTTGTCAGATTGGATGCCAGGCGGGTGTCAACGGATACATATCCGCTGACATCCGCCTCCCCATAGAGGACAATGGGTGACCCGATCGGATCTGCCTGAAAGATGGACAGGGGGACCCGATCGGTCCGATCGTGTGAAAGGGGCTTTAAAGGTTGTTGAAAAGCATGGTATTGCAACCCCATTAGCACTCATCGTATCATACCATACCTAAGTAACACATGATAAAGGTTGTGGGGAGACTTTTTTGGCCATGGCCACTTTATTAGGCTTAAATTGTAATTCCACCAGTCACTTCCCTGGAAAGAGGAGCAGAGGGGTGCCCTCTGTTTGGTGTTCTTTCAAGCTGCCGCACATTGGCGTAGGTAGTCAGTTTCCTCACATAGAGCTGTAGTCCTTTTCCCAGGAGTAAACGCGTAAGGGTGGCTCCAGTGGAACCCTGCAAATCAAGGAGCCACCCTCACTACAGAAATAGGGGGGTTAAAGGATCTGCAAAGATAGACCGGCAGAAGCATCCCACAACGTACAGTATGTTCTAAGCAGCATCTTCTATAGTATATAAAATAATAGGGCTTAATACCAATTTGGGTCGCACCTTCTAGCTTTAGATGGGCCCAAACTTGTTAGGCAGTTAAGGTTTCTTTCCAGTTTATTGTTTGATTACTGCACAAATAAAAAAAAAGTTCTTTTGTGGATTATTTCATGCTCCAATAATGTCTGCTGTTTCTAAATGGTTGTTTTGTTCTATCACATACAATAGCGGTGGGTTGGTTTCATAGTGTGATGTTCCTGCGCTCAGTACCTCTACTGTGTCCTTGTCCTGTGATCAGATTCCAGTCTTCTATGGCACCTGCCCAAATCCTCTATTGTGTCCCCAGGTTTGTATAGGCGAACAGATCTCTGCTTTTCTCCAAACCCTCCTTCACATTTCTCAACTTTCATTTTGATAAAACGTTTTAGGCTCTGAGCTTTTGCTTTAAGGAACCTGGTTATTTCCTGAACTGAAAAGTAATAAATATACAAAGATTACAGTACAAAGTGTCAAGTCAGTGCTCGGCGCTGATTTGTTTTATTACTTTGTTATCTACTTGTTCTACAAAGGTTGTATTACATAAGGTCTGGCTGGCACTGCAGTAGCTGGGTATTTGTTACATAATAATCTGCATTAAAGAAAATTGTTATAGTGAGTGGAATTTATCTCATTATTTATCATTTATAAGTTGGCTTTACCTTTCCCTTTTTATCTTTTTGTTTTGTTGCCCTGGGATGCAGAATTTTATTTGTGATGCTGTATATGTTACGCCCAAAAAGTTCTACATATTGGTCTGATCTATGGGATGTATCGGTATGGGCGCCGATATCAAGCATTTGTGCGTGTATCAGTACTCCTCCAAATGCTCCCGATACCGAAAACCCATACTTTGTGGTGCAATTTACCTTTTAATACAAAATGAATGGGCGCAAATTGCATTACAAAGAATTGCATGCTCTTTGAACTGGAATGCATTGCGATTCCTGTCCAAATCGCATGCAATTTTGAGAGAGAGAGAGATTTTAGGGGCGGCACAGCCTCTACATCTCCAGAGACCCTGATTTGCTAACATCTGCGGAACGGGAAACCTATGTAGACTTTATATGTACTGTAAGTTCTAACATTTTTATAAACTGCCCACTGGATGACGCTTTTCTATACATTTTCACACACACGAGTAGTGGGGGAAATCGCATGTGATTTGGACAGGAATTCCTGTTAAAATCGCATGCAATTCTTTGCAGTGTAATTTGCGCCCATTCATTTTGTATTGACGCAAACTATAAGTTTTTGGTATCAATTGGACGAGTATTGATACTCACACAAATGTTTGATGTTTGGTATAGGCACCAGTACATCCCAAAGATAGACATAAAAATAGTAAAGTAAGAGGCTAGAATTAGCCCAAACAATAGGATATACCAGACCTATATGTGTGAGAAAACTGGGTGCAATTCATTTTATTTATTTTTGCAGGGCGATTTGCGCCATTTTTTTATTGCTGCAAATCGCACCGCAAAGTATCAATACTCGGTATAGGCGAGTACTTGACAATGAAAAAGCCGGTATTGGTGCATCCCTAATCTCGCTGCTGTTTTTGTTATCTATTCTCCCCGTTCTTCCTCTGTATTTTTGATTCTGACCACAATAAGCACGACCGGGTTTCCAACTGTCAGTAAATTTACAAATCGTTTATTGATTTACCAATTTTCAATCATAGCTGTTGGAGGGAGAGGACACGCTGCAATGATTGCAGAAAAAATTCAAAAAGGTAAACAATTGTCTGCTAAAAACAAATAAACTACAATTCTACAGAATACTAATGTCCTCATGGTTGTGTGTTTTTTGTTTTGTTTTTTTTTTTAATTTAAACTAACAAACATGTTAAACTTACCTGCTCTGTGAAATGGTTTTGCACAGAGCAGCCCAGATCCCCCTCTTTTCGGGTCTCTCTTAGGTGCTCCTGGTGCCTCCCTGATATCAAGTGCCCCCAAGGCAAGCAGCTTGCTATGGGGGCACCTGAGCCACAGCTCCCTGTGTACATTCAGACACGGAGCAGTGACTGACTTTGGCAGCCACAGGAGCCAATGGCGTCGCTGCTGTGTCTCAAAGTCAGTTAGCCAATCAGGAGAGCGAGGGGGTGGAGCCGAACGGCAGCTCCATGTCTAAATCAACACAGGGAGCTGTGACTCGGCTCGGGTGCCCCCATAGCAAGCTGCTTGCTGTGGGGGCACTGAACAGGAGGGAGGGGCCAGGAGCACAGAAGAGGGACCCGAGAAGAGGAGAATCTGAGCTGCTCTGTGCTAAAGCACTGCACAAAGAGGTAAGTATAACGTGTGTGTGAGTGTGTTGTGTGTGTGTTTTTTTTTTTTTTTTTTTTTTTTTTAAATAACAAAGAAACAAGATTTTACCATTACTTTGTTCTGCTAGATCACTTCAGGCTGGCCCCTTTTGCAGGTATGTCTATGTAAAACCATACAAATAAGTGACTATACTGTTTAAAATCTAGTAATACACTGTCTTATCCTGCTCTGCACATGCTCAGTTGCTCTCCATTTTTAGGCACTGCAGAGTTTGTAGAGGCCGATCTGCTGACAGCCTTAAAGTGGAATTAACCCCTCCTGTTCTTTACAGCCAGGGAAGCGGCTTCTGTTTGATCTGCAACTGCCATGGTGCTGCATATATGAACAGTTATGACACCGGCCATTTGAAGGTTTGACAGTTGACAAAGCAAATGTGTGTTTTTTTAAATGGGGCCCTAAGATTCAGAAAAATAGCAGCCAAGAAAAAAAACGAGCAATGCTGGAGGCAATTTACAGCACACTAATTTGGTAGCATAATTATTAAAGTGGAATGTATGTTGCTTGCTAAAGAACATTATTATTATTTTTTTTATCAAGTTGTCGGTAAAGTTTTTTGCTTTAACTGCGATTTGTACTGCACAGAGTGGTCCCTTACCTTATTTTTGGAGTCGTCTCCCCCGGCCAGCGTTGTCCACTCCTCCTTTCCTGTGGGTGCCCTCCCAGCAAGCCCTGTGCTGAGGGCCCCCTGTGCCAGCACACCCAAAGACACACAGCATGTCTCACCCAGCCACCCATCCGTGGACCTGTGCAATTCCTGTGTGACTTTTCAACCCATTCAGTTGAATAGGCTGGAATTGCACAAAAAAAAAAAAGCACCGCACCAAATTGCGTGGTACTGCTGTACAATGTGATCCGGTGCAGACGAACGATCTACGTTTCCGATCTGCCTTCGGGGAGTCATTGGGAATATTTCATTACCCGCAGAAGGTTGTGTTCTGAATTGTAATTGTGGCTTTCCTGCACGGCGTTCTGCTGTGAAGAATCTCAGAAGGGATTTGTTAACAGAAGATATCTGGGAAGGCTGAAAACATTTCTGAGATGTCACTTCAGTGCACAGGAAGGGGACACAATTTCTATCGGTCAGCAGTTTTTGTTTTTTTTTTTGTTTTTTTTTAGAAATTGTTTTGCTGGAAATGTACTTGTCCTTAAAAAGAGAACTAATGCCGACACATCTAAAGACTGCTAAGCTGCAATAAATGACATTTTACTTAATCAAGGTGATTGTAGCCGTATTATTGCACTTCAAACAATTGAGTACTGTTCTCAATACTTTTTAGATTTGCGCTAACATACAATTTTTCAGGACAAGCTTTCAGGGCTTTCTTCAAGAGCCATCGACTAGGGAAGGGGGAGTGACAGAGGGGTCATTAAACTGTTGGATAATGAGTAATGCCTGGTACACGATGACATTATCTGACTAATGATCATTTTTTATTTTTTTGCATGCTAATCACATATCAAAAATGGAAAAAAAGAATACATTCAGAAGTGATGTAATGGATTTTCGAACCACAACTGTACTGATTAACCACTTCAATACCAGGCACTCTCTCCCCCCCCCCCCCTCCTGCCCAGACCAATTTTCAGCTTTCAGCGCTGTGGCTTTTTAAATGACAATTGCGCGGTCATGTAACACTGTACCCAAACAAAATTTTTATAATTATGTTCTCACAAATAGAGCTTTCTTTTGGTGGCATTTGATCACCACTGCTAAACAAATAAAAAAAGATCCAAACTTTTGAAAAAAAAAAGTTTTCCTTTGTTTCTGTTATAAAATTTTGTAAATAAGAAAGTTTTCACCTTCACTGGGCACTGATGAGGTGGCACTGACGGGCACTGATGAGGTGCCACTGATGGGCACTAATATGCAGCACTGATGGGCATTGATAGGCTGCACTGATGGGTACTGATAGGTGTCACTGGGCACTGATAGGAGGCACTGCCAGGCATTACTGATGGGCACTGATTGGCATAGTTTATGGGCACTGAGTGGCATCCCTGGTGGTCATGGGTGGCATACTTGTTGGTCATCAGTGATGGGCATCCCTGGTGGTCCTGGGTGGGCATCCTTGGGGGCGGGGGGGGGGGGCTGCGCTGATAGTCAGCACAGACACCCCCACTGTTGGGAGAGCAGCTGATCGGCTCTCCTCTAGTCGAGTCTGTCAGATGCGATGGAGGAAAAGCCGATGCATGGCTTTTCCCGTTTACACCGTGGTCAGCTGTGATTGGACACAGCTGATCACGTGGTAAAGAGCCTCCGTCAGAGGCTCTTTTACCTAAATCGATGTTGCAGTGTGTCAGAATGACACACCACACCACCGATCGCTGCGCCGTCGTTCTTCTATAGGCCGGGCGGGAAGTGGTTAAATTAAAAAATTGTTCAACCTGGTATCATACGAGAAAAATGTTTGTGCTTGTCCCATCAGATTATTTCACATGAATTGTCATCGGCTCTCAAAAGCTGTGTACCAACGATCAGATAATCATACGATCGATTGGAAAGCAGGTTTTTTGATCCTGTGTACAGGCAATATGGAAACCCGTGTCAAATAGAATTATCATTCTTAGTTCAGAAGTTTTCCTTTCTTTGAGGCTCCATGCACACTAGTGTTTTTTTTTAAGCCCCCAGAAGCTGTTATTAGCATTTTTTCTGCTCTTAGAAGCTAAATAGTGTTATCCTTTGTGTCCATGCACACTACTTTGGGCTTTTAGCATATTTTGAGCTTCCGTATTTAGTAGAGTTTTTTCAGCAGGAAAAAAAATGTTGAATGCTACTAACTGCTTTTTTTAAGCTCCTTTTTATTTTTTTACTGTTTTTTTTATTTTTTATTTTTATGTACTGCAAAAACATTAATAAAACGCTAATGCTCGTAAAGGCTACTAAAATGCTACTAGAAGCTGGCACAAAATGCTATTATCAGCATTTTTCATCCAGCAATTTTTTTTCTAGCCTTTTTTGAGTTCTGAAAAACGCTAGTGTGCATGGAGCCAGAAACGATGATGGGTATAGTGACACTTTAACCACTTCAGCCCTGGAAGGTTTTACCCCCTTCCTGATCAGACTATTTTTTTGTGATACAGCACTGCGTTATTTTAACTGAAAATTGCACGGTCGTGCGATATTGTACCCAAATAAAATTGATGTCCTCCCACCCCCCCTCAAATAGTTTTCTTTTGGTGGTATTTGATCACCTCTGCGGTTTTTGTTATTTGCGCTATAAACAAAAAAAAGAGCAAACATTTTGAAAAAAAAAAAAAAACAATATTTTTTACTTTCTGCTATAATAACATTCAACATAAAAATTAAAAAAGTCGAATTTCTTCATATATTTAGGCCAATATGTATTCTGCTACATATTTTTGGTAAAAAAAATCCCAATAAGCGTATATTGATTGGTTTGTGCAAAAGTTTTATAGTGTCTACAAACTATGGGAAATTTTTGGGCATTTTTATTTATTTATTTTACTAGTAATGTTGACGATTTTTAGCAGGACTGAGACAAATCGGACACCTAACTGACATTTTTGACACTTTTGGGAACCAGTGACACGAATACAGTGATCAGTGCTAAGAATATGCACTGTTACTGTACTAATGACACTGGCAGGGAAGGGGTTAACACCAGGGGTGATTAAAGGGCTCAGTGTGTCTCTAGGGGATACTTTCTAACAGTGTGGGGAATGGACTGACTGGGAGAACACAGAGATCCGTGTTCCTTATTGACATCATACATACATAGGTGGATGCAGCATCTGTCCTGCGCTGGTTCTAACACTGAGTGATCAAACACCCCCGATCGCTCGTTTCTCACAGCTCTCTGCTCAACCCCACCCGGAGCACTGGGCCCTGGAGGGGGCGGGAGTGGCCCGTTTAGCTGAGAGGCTGGGCCGGGTGCCGGTCCGGGCATGTGGGCGGATCCCGACAATACAATCCTTCCCGAGCCTGGCCCGCTCTGTGATATCAGCCGACCATAAATTGGAATGAATACAAGACTTTCCCTAATTGGTGGAGAGGCAGATGGATGACGGACTGCTGCTAAAACACGTAGTGTGTCATACATACTTAGTCATAGTGTTCCTGGAGTTAGGCTTTAAAGTGTAAATGCACTTTCTGTAAACACGATGCATTGATACTCAGCCCTGAAGCCTATTAAGAGATCCTAATATGATGGGTTATTTCCATTGAAGATAGAGTTCTGCTTTCAGCACCACGGCCTGGCCATATTTTACATCAATTATTGCTGTAAGCAAGCTGTTCCTGGCCACCACTGTAGAGTATACTTTGGTGACGGGAGACCTGCTCTGCACGGGGTTGGCAACATGTCTAATAGTAGCAGATTTTTTTTTCAGGGTATTGGTAGATGGGCTCCAAATCGGGAGGCTGCAGATAGTATTGATGCTAAAAACAAAAAATTTTTAGGTCAAATCTTTGACTTGCCCACTGTCGTCTACCATGTGGTTTCATCTCAAAGCCGGCTCATAAAATTCTAGTACTTCCGAGTTTGAGGGAGCAGGCACCTTTTTTCTTCTGCTCTCCCACCCTGCAGTTCTTGGTGTTTGAGCAGCAAGTCATCGGGCCTGAGCCTGAACCTGAGTAGTCTAAACAGCCAATCTGATATTTCTTTTAAATTACACAGATCCAATCCTTTGGGCTAAAAGAGGGGTCAGAAAGTGCGGCAGTGATGACTGGAGCTCTGGAGGGCTTCGCCACAAGACCATTTCAGTGGTTGGGGGTGGCAATTTTTTTTTTTGTGGCTTCAAAAGGGAGCCCAACTTTGGGATTTACACGAATAAAAATGAAATGCTCGTTAAGTCTAGTGGTAGAGTAATAAGGTGTAATGTTTGCCTTATACCTTGTTCCGGCAGACAGGAACTTCTTTGGGACCGGTTCCCCCAAAACCTCTTCTCTAAGGCACTCTAGCTGGCAGTAGATATTAAAAAAAACCTGCTGATGAGGCCTCTCAACGTTATTTCTCGCTATAAATACAGTTATTGGAGCAATTTTTAAATTTAGGGCACAGCGGTGATCCACCTCACCAGAAGACCTTCTCCGTATACTGAAAACGGTAAAGAATTGTAGAAAGCAGGTTTTAAACCATATTTCAGTTCTCATGATGGTTTTGTATACTCTACATGGTTGGGGCCTAGAAGCCAAGGTAAAGCACCTATCCCTGGGACAGACATGTATTTGGTGCGCCTAGCCTACATTGCAAATTGCAGAAGTAATAGATGGCTTACGGAGTTTGAACAGTGCTTAGTCAAATCTTCCAGCTTCACTGCTGTCTGTCTGTCTGTCTTCTGTTTGGCTAGTTGTGGGTCGAAGTCCTGGTCATCAGAAGATGTTTGTCAGTTGCTTTGGTGATGTGTAAATAGTCGTCTGCCTTTTAATATTAACTAGTCTAAATCAATGTAGGGCCAAGAATAGAGAGCACATATATGTTGCCCTAAGAAATCCACCCTATGTAAACCTGCTGTAAACCAAAAAAAGAAATAAACCACTACAAAGATAACCCTGCCATCTCCCACCAATGCCCAGAGTTGTTACTATTTAGACATTCCTAAGCCCCATATGACAGCGCAGGGCCCTGCTTTGTGCTAAGCTGGCCATACACCAGTAACATTTTGTTTAAAGGTTATCAATTTCCTGAAAATTTGTTAAATTTCCTAATATTAGTTGAGCTTCAGCTACCAAGTTAAAATAATTGCAGCCAGACTCAGTGGAGGGAGATTTCTGCAGCGTATTTGGCAAGTACAGAATCACAGTATATATAAATAATATGCAAAGTGGTTGGAGGGAAGCTTCAGAATGGCAAAGATATTTTTATTACAAATCATGTGACCAGACTGCAGTTCCTTTTTAAGGGATTATCCCCACGAGTCGTGGTTGTCCATTTTTGCGATTGTTCTGTTTATGATTTTGCTCCAATCATCATCTTTTCTTTGTGCTATTGTTATTACACCCATTGTGCACTATATATTGCGTTTTTGATTGCATAGCAGCATATACAAAACCAAATTGTACAATGCTGTATTTGGTCTCTTATTCTCAGTAACAATATTGAACAAGGAAATCTGTGTACAGCCAGCTCTAGGCAAAGAGAGTGTCGCGTGCTCCTGCATACCCAATGGTTGCCTAGCACAGGGTAGAGGGATGTTTTGTTTTATATGTGTGCGTTGAAGTTCTTGAGTAGTGTGTGTGTGTGTGTGTTTGGTGTGTTTTTAGTGTTGTGTGGGATGTTTTTTTTTTTTTTTTTTCGAATTGGATAGCATTCGTTAGCCTGAATAAACATTGCTTCCATTGCAGTGTCTATAGGTTGTTGGTTTAAGATTACTGTCTGGAATGTATGGCCTGATGAACTGTCAACCCTGTCATAAAGAATACATTATTGTGATTAAAATCAACAAGCCCCTTTTTAACTAATCTCCCCAACAAAACATGAAAACTGCAGTGGTTCATGTTGTTGGTACTATAGGAAAGTATTCGGGTCTTTTTTGCTTTGTGTCTGGTTGTCGGAGTTCTTTGTCTGTCTGCATCGCCCTCTGTGATTTGTAGTGTGACCTCCTTTCTTAGCATCTCTGACTGTTTGCGATGAGGAAATAAAGTCCCTTTTATGTGTTGATTGCCTGTTATTCCCCCCCCCCCCCCCCCCAAAATTTTTCTTCTGATGTCTTCTTCTTTTCCATTCCCACGTTATCACCTATTACACTCCAGGGACTTTTCCTTTGATAACCAGGAAAAAAATGATGTCTATGGTGACCGTAGCATCGTGTTCCTTCTCCCTTTTTTTTTTTTTTTTTTTTTTTTTTTTCCCCCAGTACAGATGATAGGATGAAAGCTACCTTTTTTTTCCATTTTTATTATTATACATGAAGTAATGCAATAGCCTGATATGACAACATGCACACCCTTATGTAATTTGGAATGGCATGGTATGGTATCGTTGGTTGTATTATCATTGTGCCGCTCTGTTATTAGAAGACACATGAAAGTGAATGTAGACGACCATAGTTTAGTTCATGCATGTATTCCGTCATCAGTCATTCCATTGTTTTTCAGCTCATGTGCGTACCTTTTTGCCTTTTATATTGAGTTGCTGAAATGAAGCTTACAATGAAAACAAGTGTGGTGGTGGCTGATGAAGAGAAGGGAGTGCTTTGGAAAGCCTAAAGCAGATCTTGTCTCATATTTCAACGTTTAGAGCAAATGACTCTCTGCATAAAACCCATCCCCAACACCACAACTTTGTCTATCCAGAGCTTTCATGCCACTGTCTTCCATCCCAGCCGCCACCATAATGCTGGTTATGGAGGCATCATTACCTCTCTATTGTGTAGCAATGCTTGGGCCTAGCAAATGCCCTCTAGGCCTGCTCACTGCATCATGGTTGGGGGTCATATGCTTTCCCATATTTGGAAGCGCTGAGTATTTTTTAATTGAGGCCACAGATCGAGGTAATGTAATAAGTGGCTGTGGGGTAAATTGGGGTATTTCCTGTTGGGAGGAATTAACTCCTTCACATACAGTAAACCGGAGTTAAGCCATCCTGGGCTGGTTAGTCAAGATGGCTGAAGACCAGGAGAAGATGTTGGCACCAGCAAGGAAAACCAACAAGGCTGAGAGTTCTCAGGGGCTAGGATATTGTGTACGGTGGCTGCAATAAACCACAATGTATGTCCAATAACTTGCTAGCGATTTATTCTCAAAACTAATTAAAAACAGTACATAGTCCATTGAACATATACAGTGGGGACGGAAAGTATTCAGACCCCCTTTAAATTTTTCACTCTGTTATTTTGCAGCCATTTGCTAAAATCATTTAAGTTCATTTTTTTTTCCTCATTAATGTACACACAGCACTCCATATTGACAGAAAAACACAGAATTGTTGACATTTTTGCAGGTTTATTAAAAAAGAAAAACAGAAATATCACATGGTCAGAAGTATTCAGACCCTTTGCTGTGACACTCATATATTTAACTCAGATGCTGTCCATTTCTTCTGATCATCCTTGAGATGGTTCCAAACCTTCATTTGAGTCCAGCTGTGTTTGATTATACTGATTGGACTTGATTAGGAAAACCACACACCTGTCTATATAAGACCTTACAGCTCACAGTGCATGTCAGAGCAAATGAGAATCATGAGGTCAAAGGTACTGCCTGAAGAGCTCAGAGACAGAATTGTGGCAAAGCACAGATCTGGCCAAGGTTACAAAAAAATTTCTGCTGCACTTAAGGTTCCTAAGAGCACAGTGGCCTCCATAACCCTTAAATGGAAGACGTTTGGGACGACCAGAACCCTTCCTAGAGCTGGCTGTCCGGCCAAACTGAGCTATCGGGGGAGAAGAGCCTTGGTGAGAGAGGTAAAGAAGAACCCAAAGATCACTGTGGCTGAGCTCCAGAGATGCAGTCGGGAGATGGTAGAAAGTTGTAGAAAGTCAACCATCACTGCAGCCCTCCACCACTTATGGCAGAGTGGCCTGACGGAAGCCTCTCCTCAGTGAAAGACACATGAAAGACTGCATGGAGTTTGCTTAAAAACACCTGAAGGATTCCAAGATGGTGAGAAATAAGATTCTTTGGTCTGATGAGACCAAGATAGAACTTTTTGGCCTTAATTCTAAGCGGTATGTGTGGAGAAAGCCAGGCACTGCTCATCACCTGTCCAATACAGTCCCAACATTGAAGCATGGTGGTGGCAGCATCATGCTGTGGGGGTGTTTTTCAGCTACAGGGACAGGACAACTGGTTGCAATCGAGGGAAAGATGAATGCGGCCAAGTACAGGGATATCCTGGATGAAAACCTTCTCCAGAGTGCTCAGGACCTCAGACTGGGCCGAAGGTTTACCTTCCAACAAGACAGTGACCCTAAGCACACAGCTAAAATAATGGAGTGGCTTCACAACAACTCCGTGACTGTTCTTGAATGGCCCAGCCAGAGCCCTGACTTAAACCCAATTGAGCATCTCTGGAGAGACCTAAAAATGTCTGTTCACCAACGTTTACCATCCAACCTGACAGAACTGGAGAGGATCTGCAAGGAGGAATGGCAGAGGATCCCCAAATCCAGGTGTGAAAAACTTGTTGCATCTTTCCCAAAAAGACTCATGGCTGTATTAGATCAAAAGGGTGCTTCTACTAAATACTGAGCAAAGGGTCTGAATACTTAGGACCATGTGATATTTCAGTTTTTCTTTTTTAATAAATCTGCATCAACAATTCTGTGTTTTTCTGTCAATATGTGGTGCTGTATGTACATTAATGAGGAAAAAAAATTAACTTAAATGATTTTAGCAAATGGCTGCAAAATAACAGAGTGAAAAATGTAAGGGGGTCTGAATACTTTCCGTCCCCACTGTAGTTGCAACTAGTGATGCACCGAATTTTCAGCCGCCGAAACATGTCGGCCAAAAATGGCCTTTTCGGCATAATGCCGAAAAGGAAATCTTGCCGAAAATGGGGGCGGGGACCTGTCCCTGGTGCTGCCCATTACGGGAGTGTCCTTCTGGTGCAGCGCGCCGCAGTCTTCTTCTCTCTTCTCCTCCCCACCCCTCCCCTCCCTCCCTCCTCTCCCTCCCTCCCTCCCTCCCTCCTCTCCGTGGTCACGGAGCTTAACTACCCAGACCGCAGTAACAATGTCCCGCCTCCTGTGACAGACGGCACACTGATCCAATGGTGGGACATTGAATCAGTGTGACGTGATTACAGGAGGCGAGACATCGTAACTGCGACCCGGACAATTCAAATGCAGCTCCGTGACACACAGAGATTGCCGCTCTGATTCGGGAACTGGCAGGCTGCATGATGGGCACTGGCAGGCTGCATGATGGGCACTGGCAGGCTGCATGACGGGCACTGGCAGGCTGCATGACGGGCACTGGCAAGCTGCATGATGGGCACAGGTGAGGCTGCATCTCATAGGCACAGGCAGGCTGCATCTTATGGGCACATGTGGGCTGCATCTGAGGAGCAAACGCGGGCTGCATGACGGGCACTGGTGAGGTCCGCAGTCTCTGACCATCTCTTGTACCATGTCCCCAGTCTCTGACCATCTCCTGTAATGTGTCTGCAGTCTCTGACAATCTCCTGTACTATGTCTGCAGTCTCTGACCATCTCCTGTACCATGTCCCCAGTCTCTGACCATCTCCTGTATAAAAACAGTCACTTTTGGTATCGGTGCTGTTTCGGTATCGGTTTTTGTTTTCGGGATCAAAGAAGATTTCTTTTCAGTATCGGTTCCGGCACCAAAAAACCCATTCGGTGCATCCCTAGTTGCAACATCCCTGCGCTGACTCGGGCACTGATGGATCACTGTGTCCAGAACGGGGAGATCCAAAGGGAGGCGCTGACCTCCATGGCTGCCAGGTGGAACAAGCAGACAGAGTATACAAGCCGGACCTGCTGGTGTGCGTGGATAGCGTCACTGGAGCCCTGGGCAGAAACGCGGTGCCCAGAAGGGAAAGCCGCTGTGGCTACCATGTGTGAATGGCGTCACTGGACCCCTAGGTGGAAGCACGGTGCCTGGAAGGGAAAGCTGTCATGGCTAGCATGTGTAAATGGCGTCACTGGAGCCCTGGAAGGGAAAGCCACGGTGGCTACCGTGTGTGAATGGTGTCGCTGGACCCCCCTGGGTGGAAACACGGTGCCTGGAAGGGAAAGCCGCCATGGCCAGCGTGGAACGCATGTGTCCCTGTTGCTGTGACGTGTTTCGTGAATAAGTCGCTAGCAGGTTATTGGGCATACATTGTGGTTTATTGCAGCTAGCGTACACAATTGATTAACCTAGCCCAGTGATGTCGAACCTTGGCAGCCCAGATGTTTTGGAACTACATTTCCCATGATGCTCACCTACACTGCAGAGTGCATGAGCATCATGGGATATGTAGTTCCAAAACATCTGGGGTGCCAAGGTTCGCCATCACTGACCTAGCCCCTGAGCACTGTCAGCCTATGTTTGTCTTCAGCCTTGTAGCATCCAATCCCATGCTACTGGACAGCAGCACAGTGGAGCTGTGATCATACCAATCCCATATTGGGTGACCTTTACAGCCAGTAGCGCCTGGAACCCAGTTTCTATTAGCACCAGCAAGAAAGCTCACAGACATTGCACTGCTGGAGAAGAGGTTCTTATTCTAAAAATGCTTACATATTCAGTATATTTTAAGTGTGACAAGTATTTACCAATCAAACTAATTACAGTATTACCCCTGACCATGCCTTCGTCCTTCTCTCCAGAAGGACATTGCCATCTTTTCTGAAGCTTTATCCAGGGTTGTCCTCTATTTTTTATAAACAAAGATGATGGCTTATAGATATCACGTGGTATGGCCTAACCATTCCAATAGAAAAACAAGAAACCTTCCAGGTCCCGTGACAGGGCTTTCTCTGTGACATTTTTTAAATGACAAACAAAATACAGATTTAGTATGAAGAAATCACTACGAGGTCCCATGAACGACCCTATCCATTATAAATCATCTCCTAGAAATGCTTTTCTTAACTAGGGTTCCTCCAGGTTCTAGGGCTTCCTTGAGCAAATTTTACCCACTGTCTACCAAAGTAAGGAGCATTCTTCCCTCTGATTACCAATGTAATGGGCTTTTTCCCCCACTGACTCAACATAAGGGAGCATTTCATGGACCACAAGTTTGAGAGATTGCTACAATTTCACTGTCTGCATTTTTTTTTGCACATTGTTTAGCCCTGCAGCAGGCGTTAGAGCTGACGCTCAGCTCCCTTGTAAAAGCAATCCAAGCAGCTAACTAGCCTCTGAATAAATTTGTCACCATTGCACGGGCATGCACAATTTTAAACCGTGACATGTTTGGTATCTATTTACTAAGCGTAACATCATCTTTTATATTTTACCAAAAAAATGGGTTATGTACTTTTTTTTTTTATTTTTTTGCATTAAAATTCAAAAAGTGTACCCCCCCCCCCTGCAAAAAAAAAAAAAAAAGGCTTCTGAAAAACCCCTGTGCAAATACCGTGTGACATAAAAAATTGCAACACCCACCAATTTTTTTTTCTCTAGGGCCTTTGAAAATTGAAATCATATTTCATATTCATATTTTCCATCTTGGGGGGGAGAAAAAATGTCATCAGGACAAATAGATTGTCATGAGGGACAAGTAGATTGGGACACCAATTTTAGTCCCTTGGACAAGAAGTTTTTTTTTGTTTTTTTTAAATTTCCACATCCCTGATATAGGGTAGCCTTTGGTGTTAAATGCACTAAGTATGCTACATTTCTAATCTATAGAGATAGGAACTTAAATTATATTCCCAAAATGAAAACGGGTTTCAAAGGGCCTCCATCCCCCCTTTTAAAAAAAAAAAAAAAAAAAAGATTGTTGACATGACATGTCAGAGATTTATTCATGCAGACTTAAAAAGTTAAAGATGTGCCTGGTATAGAGGAAAGTGTTTGTGTTGTCGCCGGTGTAGCGGTGACCAGGAGTTGGCAACAGGATGGGCTGTGGCATGAAGGAGCTGATAATACTCTTGAAAAAAAATTCTTTCATTCCAAAATACCGTAACATGCTAGTGGCAAATCACAAACAGGAAATTACAAACAGAAAATCCCATATTGTGCTAGTGGCAAATCACAAACATAATTGGAATCAGAGGATTGTCAGGAGCATCAGAGGATGTGGAGGATGGAGGCCCTGTATGAACATATGAGTTTATACATGCATTGTGTGGACTTCTAATGTTTGTGTGGAATTTGATTAGGTCTGTTCTCTTTCCTGCAAATTCTATTGATCGTGAATAGGATTAAGGTGTGGTAAATTGGGCGTGTCGGCTTTGAGCCGCACTACTAAAAAACACATAGCTGTGGGTTTTCATGGTTAAAAAAAAGAGGTAAACATAAGGTTTTTATATTCTTAAGAAGACTGACTAAACCTTTCCAGCTAGGCAAACATACAGATCCCATTTTACCTGCGTGCGTCTATTTCTGTTTGTTTTAACCTGTGAATCACTTTCCTGCTCTGTTTAGTGATGAATTACTGACATGTTAGCACTGTCCTGGCTTTATTTTCCCTGCAGCTTGTCTGTCACTGACTTTTGGATACTACACGGAGTGGGCAAAATAACAGAAACACCGCCACTTGAAGGCCAGGGTTCTTCTGGCACTTTCCATCGGTATTTTTTGCTAGAAAATTACGTATAACCCCCAAACTTTTACCAGAGATCCTAAGACATAAAATGGCGAACGTTGCAATTTTTTTATTTCGCACGGTATTTGCGCAGCGGTTCGACAAACTACGGTACCCTAAAATCTCAATAGGCTTTAAACGCTTTTTACAGGTTTCCTGTTTAGAGTTACAGAGGAGGTCTAGCGCTAGAATTATGCTCTCGCTTGAACATTTCGCATACCTCACATGCGTCGTGCAAATACTATTTACATATGCGTGTGCGACATGCGTACTTTTTACACTGTCCCTTTTTTTTTTTTTTTTTTTTCTATCACTTTTTTATTCCCATTACAAGGAATGTAAGCAGAATGTAATTAAAATAAGGATGACAGGTCCTCTTTATGGAGAGGTCAGGGGTCAAAAAGACCCCAAATCTCTCCTTTTTTTAAAAGCAAAAGATCAAAATATGTGTGTGTGTGTGTGTGTGTGTGTATATATTTACACTGTTATACAAGCTGTACACTCACTACTTTACATTGTAGCAAAGTATAATTTCTTCAGTGTTGTCACATGAAAAGATAGAATAAAATGTTTACAAAAAAAATGTTAGGGGTGTACTCCCTTTTGTGAGATACTGTATATGTCCAAGAGTTTTTTAAAACTATATCAATACTTCCTGCTGACATCACCGACTGTGAACATGAATTCCACATCCTTACCGCCCTGACAGTGGAAAACCCCCTACGTTGTTTAAGGTAAAACCGCTTCTCCACCAATGTTGGACCCCTTTCACACTGGGGTGGTTTTTAGGGGCTTTAGCGCTAGACATGGTCTCTGCTAAGTGCCTGAGAACCGCTCCCATTCATTGCAGTGTGTCTTCTCACACTGGGGTGGTGCACTTGCAGGACGCTATGAAAAGTCCTGCAAGCAGCATTTTTGGGGTGTGTTTGGAGCTCTGTATTTAGCTCTCACAAAACTCCCTGCCCATTGCAATGAATGGCCAGCGCTTTGAAAGCGCCGTAAAACAGGAGTTTTTAACCATTTTTTTTTTTTGGGGGGGGGGGGTTAAAGCCGCCCTGCTAGCATCCGGAAAGCGCACTCTTACTGTCTACAGTCTGGCCCCCTCAAAGTCTGAAGGACAGTAAACTGGAGCTTTGTTCAGAAAGTATGGAGACCTCTGGTCTAACCGCTGAAGTTGGGTACCTTGCGAGGAAAGTTTCAGCAGGTGCCACTTTTATAATTGAAGTGCAGATGGATGCTGGGATGTTGGGACGGGCAGAGTGTGTATTGTTCATCACTCAGGATGTTGGGTTCCAGAATTGATTGTGTTCACTGTCACGTTGGTGTGCACTCAGAGCTGAAAATGGCCTGTCATGGAGAAGTGTGTTAAAAAAAAAAAAAAAAAATGTTTCTATATAGAAGCAGAGTGGAGTACGGCATGTGGCCTGTTCTGTCACACTTCTATGCAGCGCTGTTGTATTTACTGTTACAGTTGATTTGCAGCACTAATACTTTTGCTCTGTAAAGGTTGAAGGATAATGTAAAAAACATCTGTTGGTGATTTAGTGGAGCTGTCTTCATTATTCCCTCCAATAAGCAATCATTCAATTCATTTGGCATAATGTTGAGCTGATAAAGTGTGGTGCATATTGTTCTGAGGGCAGAATCTCAGAAATGTCTAGAGTGATTCTAGCAAGAGACTTCACGCCTTGGGTCATAAAAAATGCTATCTACTAATAGTTATCTCTCCCACAATACTAATCTTCTCCTTCGCCTCCTGTCCTGGCACCAGAACAAACTACCTGGTAAAAAGTGGTACATAGGACAACTTACTATAAGGGAAAAAAGAAGCCGTACAATAATATTGGAAAACAAGGGGCAACCCCTACTATGTCCCCAGGAGGAGGAAGAATCGACTATCTCAGTACCCACAATTTTTTATTTTTTACAAAAGTAATAAAATAAAATGTAATTCAAAATGTTAAGGAATATAAATCCAGATACATGAATAAAATCAATATTTCTAGTAACGTCTTCAAAAGCGTATGTTGTTCCAAACTGATATTGCTGGTAATGTAATATCCTCAAATGAGACTGAGGACGCAAGGGGGTTGATTTACTAAAACCAGTGCACTCAGAATCTGGTGCAGCTGTGCTTGGTAGCCAATCAGCTTGTAAATGTAGATTGTTCAATTAAACTTTGGCAATAAACCTGGAAGCTGATTGGTTCTATGTGGAGTTGCACCAGATTTTGCACTCTTCAGTATTTGTAAATAACCCCCAAGATGTGATAAATCCTTGTTGTACAGTAAATTCTTGACATGTTTTGTGGCAACAACCACTTCTTCAGGAGGAATTATATACAGTACCATCCAATTGAAACCTCTGCGGCTGTTACCTGGGGAACTCCTGGGCACTGGAGTCATCTTTGGTGTTTGATGCTGTTGGGATATCCCGGTAGGGCTGGGGAAAAAATCGATCTAAATCTTGAATCGAGTTGAGAGGTCAAATCGATTCAAAATTTAAGCAAATCGATTTTTTTTTTTCCTTTTCACCCTGCCGGTCCTGAGGAGCTGTGGGCAGGAGTTTTTAGGTGAGGCCGTGGCTTCGGCCTAGTCCGAGAGGCCAGACGCTGCGGACTAGGCCGAAGCCGCGGCCTCGCCAAAAAACTGCTGCCCGCAGCTCCTCGGGACTGGTGCGGTGTCCAAAAAAAAAAAATCGAAATGTGAATCGAGTCTTTGTTTTTTTGTTTTTTTTTTTGTTTTTTGAGAAAATTGCCCAGCCCTATATCCTGGTTGACCCACCCAACCTGTTGGGTTGATTTTGCTTAATTTTAGCAATAGAGATCTATAGATGTGCATGCTTATTGCCTGTCCGACGTGGGGGAGTACCCTCGGGTGCCCTTGTTCTCGCTGCCTTTGTTTGCTGGTTTCTCTTGGCTTGCACTGTATATAATTTCTCCTGATGAAGCAGTTGTTGCCATGAAACCTGTAGAGGATTTACTTTACATCAAGGATTGATCACATCTTGTGTCCTCCGTTTCATTTGAGGATATCACTAGTAATATCAGTTGGAACAACACACTCTTTTGATGATATTAAAATATATATATATATATATTCCTTTTTTTCCTTTTTACCATTTTGTATGAATAAAATTCAATTTTATTCATACAATTTCATTCATTTCAATAGTCCATTCATCCTCCTCTAGGGATTGCCCCTAGTCTTCCAATATTGTTGTTCAGATGATGGTACCCCTATACTTTTCAAGTGTGTGATTCTCTAGAGCAGGGGTAGGCAACCTGGGCTCCAGCTGTGGGGAAACTACAAATCCCATCATGCCTCTGCCTCAAGGAGTCATGCCTGTGATTATCAGGGTCTTGCAATGCCTCATGGGACTTGTAGTTTCATCACAGCTGGAGGGCCGAGGTTGCTACCTCTGCTCTAGAGGCTTACACTTTATTCCTAAAGAAGCAGTACATTAGTATATGGGTAAAAATCAGGTTTTCTGGCAAAGCAAATTGTAGCTTACCCGCAAGCCAACAAAATTTACTGCAAGTTCTGACACATCCAAAGCCATATGCTCATCTCTGACCATGCTTCACGTTAAAGAGGAGCACCAATCCCACTATTCTGTGGGAAGGTTGTGGGTCACAATATAATTAAAGTGATCTGAGAATCTACATTTTTATCCCTTTCTGCTGCAGTTGTCACCAGTTACATTGACTGAATGTTAATGCTTTTCTTCCTTCTTCTTTTGTCTGCACCTATGATTGCTGCCCTCAACCTCCTGTTTGCTAGTGGTTCCATTACATTGCAGGATCCTATGGAGTCGCAATATGCACTGCCAAAAAGCAGCCCGAACAGCCTAGATGAGATCTGCATGCACAGTGGCACTATGCAAGGCGGCCATAGAGGGCTGGACAGGGCGATCAGGTGTGGCGGCACTTTGCATCATGCAATCTGTGGTCCCGGTGGTGGTGGGGGGTTCAGATGTACTTCTCCGAAGGGATCAGTGTGTGCTCCCCACTGGAAGTTCAGGGGAAACCGTGCTCAGGAACCAAGAGGCTGCAGTGGTGAGCATAATAAATTTGTGTGTGGTGCCAAACCTTTTTTTTTTTTTTCCAAGTAATTGTTTATTTTATTATACTTTGTATGCTTCAAAAAATCAATATAAGGATTTTAGTATTACTATCTAAATATTTTACATATATTTCAGGGATTTCTATTTATCTCTGTTGATTAAGGGGTCTTTTTAAGCACTAGGCCCACAGTGCTGCACAATAGTTCAAAATAAAGATTATCCCTGAAGTGTTTCTTGGCAAGTGAAGTCCGGTCCCCGCTGTGAATGTACCCTGAGCGGTCTTTTGAAAGTACTTTGTTCCAGCACCATCAAATAAGTATGCAAACTGCAAATTTAATTTATTCCCTGTGTACTTTACACTTTTATATATACAATGCATCAGGAAAATATTCACAGCGCTTTACTTTTTCTACATTTTGTTATGTTACAGCCTTTTTCCAAAATGGATTCAATTCAATAATTTCCTCAAAATTCTACAAACAATACCCCACAATGACATTGTGAAAGATGTTTGTTTGTAAATCTTTGCAAATGTATTAAAAATAAAAAAACAAAATCACATGTATTTGCTCAATACTTTGTTGAAGCAATTTGTTTGACACCAATTACAGCCTCAAGTCTTGAGTATGATGCTACACGCTTGACACACCTATTTTTCTGCAGTTTCTCCCACTTTTTTTGCAGGACCTCTCCAGCTCCATCAGGTTGGATGGGGAGCGTCAGTGCGCAGCCATTTTCATATCTCTCCAGAGATGTTCAATCAGGTTCATGTCTGGGCTCTGGCTGGGCCACTCAAGGACATTCAGAGTTGTCTCGTAGTCATTCCTTTGTTATCTTGGCAGAATGCTTATGGTCCTTGTCCTGTTGGAAGATGAACCTTCGCTCCAGTCTGAGATCCAGAGCACTCTGGGGCAGGTTTTCATCAAGAATGTCTCTGTACATTGCTGCATTAATCTTTCCCTCGATCCTGACTAGTTTCCCAGCTCCTGCCCCTGAAAAACATCTCCACAGCATGAAGCTGCCACCGCCATGCTTCACTGTCGGGATGTATTGGCCAGGTGATGAGCGGTGCCAGGTTTCCTCCAGACATGACGCTTGCCATTCAGGCCAAAAAGTTATATCTTTGTTTCATCAGACCCGAGAATTTTGTTTCTCATGGTCTGAGAGTCCTTCAGGTGCCTTTTTGGCAAACTCCAGGTGGGCTGTCCTGGCCACTCTACCATACAGGCCTGATTGGTGGAGTGCTGCAAAGATGAAAAGTGGAATTTCGCCTGGGAAAATAAATGAAAAGTCAGCAGCTACAAACACTGTAGCTGCTGACTTTTTAAATAAGTAGACTTACCTGTCCTGGGTGCCAGCGATGTCGGCCGCCCGAGTCCCTCGGGTCCCGGCACCGCCATCCTATGTAAGGGAAACGGGCAGTGGAGCCTTGCGGCTTCACTGCCAGTTTCCTACTGCGCATGCACGAGCGATCTGTAAATGGCCCACACAGTTCCCAGAAGACAACGGGGCCGCTCACCGAGGAGAAGAACACGCCGCGGAATAGGAAGAGGCAGATTAGGAAGACTGCCTAGCAACAACGGTTTAGGTAAGCATAAAAAAAAATTTTTTCCAAATTTTTTTTTTTTAGGAATTTAGGTGGCCTTTTTTTTTTTTTTTTTTTTTTTTTTTTACGGGTGGCCTTCCGCTTTAAAAAAGGCCTGAATTCTTTCCTGAATGTACATAATATAATATAACTGGATATTACCATTTATAGGTAAAGTTGATCCATGGAACATCCGATTTGCGTTTTGGGGGTTTAGGAAGAAATTTTTTTTCCCATGCTGGAGCAAATTGGATCATGCTTTATTGGGGTTTTTTGCCTTCCTCTGAATCAACTGTGGGTATAGGATTGTATAATTTTTTTTTTTTTTTTTTTTTTTTCCTTCTATTGGCTGAACTATATGGACTTGTGTCTTATTCCACCAGTCTAACTATGCAACTATCTAACGGTGACGTATATTTTGATGGTTTATAGAGCTTTGTAAAAAGACAACCGCAATGCTAACCTGGCCTCAAAAGCTCCTTACAGTCTGTCTTCCTGCAAAACATAAAGGCAAGGCAGTGGCATGAACTTCACTAAACCTCTGAAGGTACACTTTGGTATCCGGCACCAAGCCATTAGTGGCAGATCCTTTACGTCCTTTAGGCTGGGTTCACACCCATGCAAATTGGATGTGGATTTCCTTGCATCCAATTTGCATAGCAGGAGAATGTGACCGGCTCTTAATGGAGCTGGTTCACATATCTCTGTGACAGCTGCAGAGCACATTGCACAGAAATGCTGTGCGTCTTTAGCTCAGTTTCAGGGCCGAATTCAGGCAAAGATTTGTCGATGATTCGTCCCTGAACCAGAGAATGGGGACGCACAGCATTTCTGTGCGATCCACAGCTGGTTCCAGTGTGAACGCAGCTTTAAGTCCTGAAGAAGAATTGAGGCCAAGTCAATACCTAGTTGCCGCGTTCCTTTAAATGATTCTTAAACTCATCAGACCAGGCCACCTTCTTCCATTGCTTCATGGTCGCGTTTAGGGTTGTCCCGATACCACTTTTTTAGGACCGAGTACAAGTACTGATACTTTTTTTCAAGTACTCGCCGATACCGATACTTTTTTTTTAATGTCACGCGACAGTTTTTTTTTTTGCTTTTTTTTTTGGGGGGGGGGGGGGTGAACGTTGTATGTGTGTGGTTTTTTTTTTTTTTTTTTTTTTTTTTTTTAATTTTTATTTTTTACAATAATATTATTTTATTTTTTATTGTTTTTTTTTTTTTGTTTTTTTTTTAATCAGCCCTGTTGGGGGGCTTTGGTGAGATATCAGGGGTCTTAACAGACCTCTGATATCTCCCCCCTTGAGACAGAGAAAGAGACAGAGGATAGAGATTCCCCAGTCCCTTTCTCTGCAGCGTCAGCTGCACTGAGAATGAATGGAGAGAAGACAGCAGCTTCTCTCTATTCATAAACTGACACATTGTAATCACAGATTACAGTTTCAGTTATGTGAATGGACAGAGTCAGCTGACTCTCTCCATACACAAAGGAAGGAGGGGGAGGACGGAGGAACTGAGGGGGAGGACGGAGGAACTGAGGGGGAGGACGGAGGAACTGAGGGGGAGGACGGAGGAACTAAGGGGGAGAACGGAGGAACTGAGGGGGAGAACGGAGGGGACAGATAAGGAGAGAGGAATGCAGGGGACAGATAAGGATAGAGGAACGGAGGGGGAGAACGGAGGGGGGCAGATAAGGACAGAGGAACGGAGGGGGACAGATAAGGAGAGAGGAATGCAGGGGACAGCGGAGAGGCACAGAGGAACAGAGGGGGCATGGAGGAGGATGCAGTGACATACAGCGGTGACCGATCACCGCTGTATGTCACTAAAGCTGGTGAAAGCCGCTGGGGGAGAATCTTGTAACTCCCCCACGCGCCGATCACAGCTGTCCTCTAGGTATCGGGGGAAGCATCGGGAGCATTTGCCCGAGTACAAGTACTTGGGCAAATGCTCGGTATCGGTGCCGATACCGATACTAGTATCGGTATCGGGACAACCCTAGTCGCGTTCTTGTGCTCATGTGCTCCTTTTTGTAGGCGCTTTTGGCTGTGGACACAGGTCAGCATGGGTACCCTGACCGGTCTGCAGCCCCATACACAATACACTGCAATGCACTCTCTGTTCTGGCATCTTTCTTTGGGAACCAGAGTTAACTTCTTTTTTTTTCAGCATTTTGAGCTAAGTAGCTCTTCTGTTGGCTCATACTACTTGGGCCAGCCTTCGCTCCCGACACACATCAATGAGTGTTGGCCGCCCATTGCCGTGTCGCCTGTTCACCAGTTATACCTCCTTGGACCTCTTTTGGTAGGTCCCGACAACATCAGACCAGGAACATTCCACAGTCAGTTTTTGAGTTGCTCTGACCCAGTCATCTAGCCATTACAATCTGGCCCTCGTTAGTCTTTAGAAATCCTTGTGTTTGCCCAAATTTTTTTCTGCTTTCAACACATCAGCTTCCTCAGGGACAACATGATCACTTGCTTAATATATCCCACCCACTTCCAGGTGCCATCGTAACTAGATAATCCAAGTTATTCACTTTACCTGTGGGTGGTCATAATCAGCTTATCATTGTTTGTTTGTTTTTTTGTTTTTTGGCTTGCATCCAATTTGCATAAGGGTGAACCCAGCCTTAATCAGTTTGAAAACCAAATTTAAACTTACAAAATGCTAAAAAAAATAAAAATAAAGAAAAAGATATTTTTCCTTTTCAAGTAAGGTCTGCTAAAACTGAAAGAAGACTTTGGCTAAACTCTCCTGTAACCCTAAGGCAGTTCTTGACAGCATAAAGGTAACAAATAATTAACAGGTACCACTGGTCCAGCAACATTCTAATCACAATGTAAGCTTCATGTTGGGCCTGAAGTCTTTTCTTCACAATGACTACAAATGTAATACACTGTGTGGGAGGTACAGTAGGTAAGCATGGAACCTTTCCCTACATCGTGTGAATGCTGCCAGGGATAACGAGGCAAATCTACAATGATTTTATAGCCTCCCTCATCACAGCCAATTTATTAAAGAATTTTACAGCAGTATGATTTATGTGACTTACAAAGTTACATTTTACTTGCCTCGCATGAGGTTCTCTAAGACTAGATGTGTTGCTGGGGTTGCCACACTCCATAAAAACTCCCATTGGTGCACCATGTCATGCTATTGCCCAGTGTTCATAGTGACAATAGTGGACCATGACTGCATAATGTGGCTCTGAAGCCACCGCAGAGTAAAAACAAAGGGGTACAATTGAGCGATGGAAACAGAACCCCCCCCCCCAGAACAGGGTGAGGCTGAATATGGAACTCCAAGACCGAATCACCAGGAATTTTAATGAAGGCTGCAGATTTAAAAATATTGAAATTTACTTTTGAAGTTATAATAACATGTTGGAGAATATATGTGATTTTAGCGATTTAGGTTTAAATATTCTTTAAAAATGGCTTTATGTGTTAACAAGCTGACAATTGCAGGACCGCCCACAGTACATTTACGTCATTACATTGATGCCAAATCCCATTGTTATGGCAAACCTCAGGGTTCTCTGGGCGATTGTCTACAAAGTAAAAGTGGCGTCAGCGGCGCATTCGCCGCGAAATCACTTTTAGAGGCAGCGGGAGAGGTGCTCCTGCCACTTCCTGGTCGTTTAACGGAGACATTAGTAAAGGCAGAAGCGATCCAATCTGCTGGAGGGATAGGCAGAAAGTCAAGTGAGGGCAAGATGGCCCCACTCGACTCTATGCCCTTGGGGGACTGACGTCAATTCTGCCTCACAACTTTTAAAGGGCTGTTTTTTGGGGGTTTTTTTCTGTTAAAGGCAAAATCCTTGTGTTTTTTTTTTTTTTTTTTCATTTTTGAAGGTGAATGAGAGATCTGGGATCTTTTTAACAACTTCAACATTTTATAGATTCTCTCCCAAAACCTCTTCGTTCAGTATGGAGGTTGAACCCATGGGAAAGATTAGTCGACCAAGGGGGAAGAAATAGACAAGGGATCTCTAAACATATACAGGCTGTTGATTTCTCCCCCAGATGTGGACTTATGGTGTCCACTGCAAAGTTGGGAATTAGAACTAAATCACTCATTGCCTGAAACAATGAGAAGTAAAGTTTATGATTACGTTCACTCGTCTTCAGTGGATATAAAGATGAAAGAAACGAATTATAAACTATTAATGAGGTGGTATTATGTCCCATTAAAATTACATAAAGTTAGTTAATTCTGATTTATCTTCTCTTTGCTAGTGGGACTGTGGGGAGGAGGGAACTCATACACATATATGGTGGCAATGTCTTCTAATTCAACCATATTGGAGGGAAGTAGTAGAGTGGAGTAAGAAGATTAGCGGGAATGAAATTGAATTCAATCCTTGGCAATGCCTGTTTCGTGTAACTGCGATATCAAGGAAGAAATATCGAGAAGCAATCACACCATTCTTGCTGAACGCAGCAAAGGTTCTAATCCCAAAATTCTGGAAGTTAAAAAATACCCCGACTATAAAGGAGTAGTTTAGGGAGATTGATAAAATTAGATGTATGGAGGAAGTAATTCATTTACAAAATAACTCTGAAATAAAATACGCCAACACTTGGAAGAGTTGGCTAGAATTCAAGCAAACTCTGGTTTATGTGAACTAGATGGGTGGTAATTAGGAATCGTATTGCCCCTCGTCTCTCCCCTTATTTTTTCTTTTCTTTTTTTTTTTTTTTTCTTTTTTACTCCCTCCCTTTTTAATTTTTTGAAGGGGGAGGGGGAAAATATATAAAAAAAATTTCTTTTCCTTTTTTTTCTTTTTTTTTTTTTTTCCTCCACATGATAGGTTTGGGAAGATATAGCACTATATATACAAAGTTGGGATATAACATGAGATTAATGATAATCATGATTGGGAAAGAGGGTCACAAAAACCTTGGGAAAAGATTGGGATATACTACGATATAAAGTTTGGAAGGTTTTTTTTTTCTTTCTCACTAAGGAATATTACAATGCTGGTAGAGAGTTGCGACTCTCTCCTCTTCAAAATAAACATAATAGAGTTGAGATAGTTTATTAAGGTTATAGTATGGGGTAAAGGCTAAATATGATTGGGAAGAAATAATAAGTGAGCGGGGGTCACTAAAGTAAAGGATTACATCTCATTAATAAATATGGATTTTTTTATAAAAGAAAGAGGGAGGGAAAAGGAAAAGGGGGCCCCAAATTCGTTTCGGAAAATGTCATTCTCTGCTGCAGAAGTGCTTGACATTTTCCGAACTGAATTTGGGGCCCCGTATCTTGGGGCCACTTGGTGCTAGGAACCACAGCTTTGAATATGTTGTAGTGCTAGTTCTCCTGGGTTTACACACCAAATTTGGGGTTCCTAGCACGAAGTGACCCTGAGATAGGGGGCCCCAAAGTCGGTCAACAGATCTCTCAATAAAGGACAAAAACAAGGGACAAGGACAAGGGATGTTTACATTCCTTGTAATAGAAATAAAAGCGATCACAAAAAAAAAAAATTAAGGGACAGTGTCAAAATAAAAAGTCAAATGTTTAAATAAGAAAAAAAAAATTAAAGCGCCCCCGTCCCTCCGTGCGCGCAGAAGCGAACACAAACGTATGTTGCGCCCACATATGTAAACAGTGTTTAAACCACACATGTGAGGTATTGCCGCGATCATTAGAGTGATAGCAATAATTCTAGCACTAGACCTTCTCCGTAACTCTAAACAGGTAACCTGTAAAAAATTTAAGGCGTCGCCTATGGAGATTTTTAAGTACTGTAGTTTCTCACCATTCCGCGAGCGTGCACAGATTTAAAGCTTGACATGTTGGGTATCTATTTACTCGGCGTAACTTAATCTTTCATATTAAACAAAAAATTAGGCTAACTTTTATTGTTTGTTTTTGTTCTTGTTTAATTTAAAAAAAAAATTGCATTTGAAAGACCGCTGCGCAAATACGGTGTGACCTAAAACATTGCAACGATCGCCGTTTTATTCTCTAGGGTCTCTGCTAAAAAATATATAATATTTGGGGGTTCTAAGTAATTTATTAGCAAAAGAAACTAATTTAAACTTGTAAACAAAAAGTTCCAGAAAAGGCCTGGTCTTAAAGGGGTTGTAAAGGCTAAGTTTTTTTTTTTTACCCTAATGCATTCCTTGCATTTAAATTAAAAAATGTTTAGGTGTCAGCATCGCCCCCTCAGCCCCCTTTACTTACCTGAGACATCATTCGATCCAGCGCCATGCACGTCTGCAGACCTTTTCTCCTCTCGCTTCTGGGTCTCGCTGGCGTTGTTGGGGCACTGGGAGCCAGTTGACCCCAGTGCTGTTAATCAAAGCCAGTGACGAGGAAGTGGGGGACGGGGCCCAGTCCTGCTGTCTGTGTCAATGGACGCAGCAGAGGGACTCTGGTACAAGCACGCACGAATGCCCTCATGGGAAGCGGCTTCCCATGGGGGCACTGACCAGAGAGAAGGGGCCAGGAGCGTCGATGGGGGACCTGAAAAGAGGAGGTTACCGCCCGCTCCATGCGATTCCATTGCACAGAGTAGGTAAGTATAGACATGTTTGTTTTTTTTATTTACCTTTACAACCCCCTTAAAGTGGTTAAGGCTCTGTTCACATATAGGTGTCCCAGATCGCGGGCAGAATCGGCGCGATTCTGCTCGCGATCCCAAATCACGGGACGCCCTTGCGATCCACTTCCAATGGCACCCTGGAAGTGACGGATTGCAAGGGCATCCTGCGATTTGCGGCAATTCGGAATTGCGGGCAGAATCGCAGTGGTTCTGCCTGCAATCTGGGATGCCTAGATGTGAACGAAGCCTTAAGGGTTAATTCAGCTTTAAAAGAAAAAAAAAATGAAGAACAAATACCCTATCACCTCCAGCCCCTCCCACACACACCCTGCCATCCCCGATTCGATGCACTTACCTCTGTGGGTGACAGTTTCACTGTTCACACAGCCTGGTGAAGCGGTCCTGGGGTAACTGCAGCTGGAGGAGGTGGGATGGACAGTGTAGGGCATTCTCGTTTTTTAGAAAAAATGAAATGGTGAACTTGCCCTTCCATAAGACTTCACGTCCAGATTTTTTTTATTTATGGGTTGCCATGCATTACCTTAAATATTTGACAGTACCTATTATTTTAACCCCTTGACGCCAACCTAACACAAATAAGTAATCTCACTGGACTGGATTTTTTTCTGTGAGGCCGCACATTTGCATATCTACCTTTTCTGCTGGGTGCGCTCTCAGCACAGAGATTGGGGTCTCACAAACAACAACTAACATACCCCTATGTGGTATCGCTGCCATTGACTGGAGCAGGACATTTATTTGGGTTTCTTTGGTGGGAGGTTATGGTAGTAGCAAGAAATCTACAGGAGAAGAAAAAAACTCCTGCAAGCCGCATCTTTGGAGCGGTGAAGGAGCGGTGTATTCACCGCTCCTGCCCATTGAAATCAATGGGGCAGCGCGGCTATACCGCGGCTGTAGCAGCGCTATGCGAGCGGTTTTAACCCTTTTTCGGCCGCCAGCGGGGGTTAAAACCTCACCACTACCACCGCATAAACGACAGTAAAGCAGCGCTAAAAATAGCACTGTTTTACCGCCGACGCCCCCACCGCCCCAGTGTGAAAGCAGCCTTAGCGTTAGTATTGGCGTTAGACTCGCATTAGTGAGCGTTAGTATGGGCGTTAGACTGGCATTTTACAAGTGTTAACGACGAGTCAAAAATGCTCCCCAAACGCCTATTACATTGCAGGAAATAAAATACTTTTAATGCCCCGCAATCGCACCTCAACTGCCTACCAAAGCGTTTGTGAAGTGCTACCATAGACTTGAATGGGAGGCATTGAAAGGCTTCAGACACCTCCTGGCTCGACATGAAGCTTCAATTTTGATATTGTGAACAGCACTGTGTGATACTTTCAGGAATCATGTTAGCTGATAACTCCGCGTGACTGTTATCAGCATTGTTTACAGCTGTCTTTGTGAGCTACAGAACAACTCCTCCATTTGGGAAGAGGAGGGGGAAGGTGTTTTGTAGTCCTGTCTTAGGGTATTATTGCTCCTGCATAGATACAGTACAGTTACACAGTTTCTATTTGCAAATCAGGAGGAAAGAGACTGAAAGAAGAACACCAATGTGGCCTCCACATCTAAGGACCTGTGAGGTGCAACATGTTCTTGGGTTCAGATCAACTTTTTAAACATTGAGACTTTTTTCACGTTGGGTATTTTTTCTTCTTCTTTCTTTCTGAACAGAAAGCGTGGGTGGATTATGATACATACGTAGGTTGGATTTCATTGTCCAAGCTCATGATGTGGCAGGAACCTTTCCTAGGAATGTTTTCTAGTGACTCACTTTGAGCTTTGCCTGAAAAGCTGATGTGGTTTCTTTCTTCTGATTTCTCCTCCTCTCTTTCTGTGTTCTCAGTGGTGTTTCTCTTCCCCTGTGTTTCCCTCTGACCCGTACTTTGTATAAATCTTCTCCCACTCAGTTTTTCCACATCTGTAATTTTCATTTTGTCATTTTTCCTGGACAGTAGACTTTCCGTTCCCTTCTTTGTTCCTTTTTATCTAGCAGTTTCTTCTTGGTAAACCCATTATATACAAGGCTTTTGTGTCTGGCCCTGTGCTGAAAAATAAAAATTTATTCGTTTTCCAAGTATGTTTGGGGGGTACAGGTGGTGAATTGATAGATTTATTTAACAGCAACTTGTGGGCTTAGTGATATATATATATTTTTTGCTATTTGTTTAAATTTTATTTTTATTGTTTTTCTATGTTTGGTTATTTTATTCTGTGTGACCGCATGTCTCTGTTATTCTGTACTTGTAAAGAAAAAAATCTCTAAATTAAAAGACAGAAAAAAAAATATTACAACCCAGGAAAATTGTTTGGTTTTTTTTCGATCAAAGCAGAACTACACTGCATCTGAGCACCACAAACCAAAAAAATATAGGCCCACTTGGTGCTAGGAACCCCGAATTTGGTGTGCAAACCCAGTAGAACTGGTACCATAACATATCCAAAGCTGAAGTTCCTAGCACTAAGTGGCCCCGAGATACGGGGCCCCAAAATCGGTTCGGAAAATGTCATGGGAGTGTAGGCTGTACAAATAAACAACCAATAACTTATCATAAATAATAAATAAATAAACCACACCAAATTTTCATTCATATATTTTATTTTATTTAATTTTTTTTTTTTTTTTTATAAATAAATTTTTGGTAATGCAAATGGCCGCGGCACTTTATTGGTATAATAATAATAAATAAATAAATAATTTATTTCTTATAAATTCATAAATAATTTTAAATGAAAACTGTAAATATCAAATAATAACTCGCTCAGTCATAGAACTCGAGCGAGTATACTGAATGAAAAAACATCAAAGTCCCCCCTTGATCCAAGGGTGACAAACCACATAATAGTGCCGCGACAGGGTGGGAGGGAGGGGAGCTCACCCAATCACTCCGGATCACACTCTGACAGGAGCCCTAATGCGGGGGGTCTTATATAGCCCTTCCTCACATGTCAAATTCTTTCAAAACACGTGTTTTTCCCGCCCCAAGTCACG
This sequence comes from Lithobates clamitans, assembly GCA_037952925.1. Lineage (NCBI taxonomy): Eukaryota > Metazoa > Chordata > Amphibia > Anura > Ranidae > Lithobates > Lithobates clamitans. The sequence goes on from JBBGZY010001072.1 coordinate 1,894,446, forward strand.
TTGCTCCCGCCCGCAAGACTCGTGTCCTGTCCTGACTGAATTTAAAGGGGCAGTAACACAAAAATTTTTTTTTTTTTTTTTTATTTGACCGCCACAATCCCATGCTGTGTGCATCTTATTTAATGCCCACTTTATCATGGGAGTGTAGGCTGTACAAATAAACAACCAATAACTTATCATAAATAATAAATAAATAAACCACACCAAATTTTCATTCATATATTTTATTTTATTTAATTTTTTTTTTTTTTTTTATAAATAAATTTTTGGTAATGCAAATGGCCGCGGCACTTTATTGGTATAATAATAATAAATAAATAAATAATTTATTTCTTATAAATTCATAAATAATTTTAAATGAAAACTGTAAATATCAAATAATAACTCGCTCAGTCATAGAACTCGAGCGAGTATACTGAATGAAAAAACATCAAAGTCCCCACCAGCCGATTTTTGTTTTATAAGGGAAAAAACAAAAAACGGCCTACCCCATAACCGCGGCCATTTCAATCATAGATTGTAAACCCAAATTGAAAATATCTAGACCGACATCAGACAAGTGAACTCCGTCTTGTCTATACAGGCCTGAAAAACCTCCTTCTAAATCTACGTGACGAAATGAAAAACCGTTTAAAAGAGGCATAAATTTTTCAATAGAATGATTTACACGCTTACGTATCTTCTCCAAAGGTTTCGTATCCGAAGAGGATAACCAAATAAGACGCGGAACCATCTCAGAAAAAATTATCCGAGTATTTGGAAAAGATAGCTGTATCCGATGCAAATCATTTTTTAGCATAAAGATTAAATCCAAAGTTTTAAGCTTACCTACATCATTGCCACCCAAATGAATAATTATCACTGCAGGCTTAGGCCATAACTGAGCCAAATTAGAAAGATGGAAATTAAGATTCGACCATTGTAACCCCCTAATACCTTTCCAAAGAATACGAAAAGATGCAGGAGAAAAAGATAAGTTGGACGTATAACAGCGTCTGCATGCTCTTTTGTATGCCCAATGAACAAATGAGTGTCCAATTATCCAAACGAAAAACTTTTCACCTAAAATTAAAGAGATAAATTAGGACGCACATAGATATTAAAACGATTAGATTCCCACCTCCCCAATTGCATAATAATATCATCATCCAGTCCCAATCTAGCTGCCTCCGTGGCTGCTCCAATACGAAAAGAATGGGTTGAAAATCTTAAATGAGAAAGGTTTAAATGAGCCAGACATCGTTTAAAAATTGCTGAAAATTGAAATTTTGTCAGGGGAAAAAGGTCTAAATGAACCAAAAAATTTCCCGAACACGACGGTCTTAAGGAAAGATAATTGGACAGTACCTTATATGGACAAATAATAGGATCGCCACAAGCATGCAACGTTATCCATTGCCCTTTTCCAGCGACATCGGTTTTGGATTTACTAATAAAAATCCTCACAGTGCCTGACAAAATGGAAACATCTTCAATTTTTAAACCAGAAAGACCCTGCTTATTATTCGGGACTAGCTCAGAAATACGAAGCGCCGCAAAAAATATCAGAACGAAAGCCGAATGAAATAACGAAGCTTCATATTCCGAACTACATATGAAAGGCGTTGCTAAACAAAGCCTTTTTAAGATATCCAAAGAAACTGGCCTCCTAGAATCTGGAGTAAAAGTTTTTTTTCTATATCCCTTCATCGCTTGACGAACAGAGAAAAAACTCTTACAAACTGGCAAATTATAAAATTTTAAGAAAAAGGAAATTCCTGCTAAACTCTTATTAATATGGTGAAAAGATAGCTGTTGCTGCATAAGTGAACAAAGAAAAGCCAAAACCGTCTGTTCTGTAGGATCATAACCACAAAATCCCAGTTCATTGTTAAACAAAAGCCACCTATTCCATGCGACTGAATATTCCGTCCATGTTTTAGGAGCCACGGAACCTTTAATAGCTGAAAAAACCGTGGCTAAATCAACTCCCACAGGTGACTTGGGCAAGAATGACCGACTAAATCCGCATCCGGAAAAAACTGTCTGAAACGAGCCATCTGGAAACGAGATAAGGCGTCAGCCACTACATTTTGTTTTCCAGGAACGTGTCTAGCTTTGACCCAAATATTATATTTTAAACATAATAAAACAAAGTAACGCAAAAGCTTTATCACATATAGTGATTTGGAAGAGAGACAATTCAAAGCAAACAGCACTCCTTTGTTGTCTGTATGTACTAAAATTCTTTTATTTGCAAAATATTCACCCCATAGCTCAAAAGCCACAATGATGGGAAATAATTCCAACAAAACAATATTTTTTGTTGCCTTATTAATAACCCAAGCTTGAGGCCAAGAGCCACAGCACCAGTGAGTACGCCAGATAGCTGCAAAACCATACGATCCTGCAGCATCCGTGTATAATTCCATATCTGCAGAAAAAACAAATTCTTCCTGAAAAAAGGTTCGTCCGTTATAATCCATAAGGAATTGCGACCAAACCAAAAGATCATCTTTGAGATCCGAAGTAAGACGAATGTGCGAAAAAGGTGATTTTAGACCGGACATTGCTAATGCCAATCTCCTAGAAAATATTCGGCCGACGGGCATAATGCGAGACGCAAATGCCAATAAACCTAAAAAGGATTGAAGTTCCTTTTAATAATACTTTTTTCCGACGTAAAAAATAACAAATCAAGTTTTGAAGGCGAGATATCTTTACTAAAGGAAGTTCATACTGAAACAAAATGGAATCAATTTTAATTCCTAAGAATTCCATAACTGGTGCAGGAAGAAAAGTTTTTTCCAAAGCAATCGGAATGCCAAAAAATTTTGAAATAGCTAAAAATAATTTTAGTAATAATTCACAAATCGGAGAATCTGGAGGGCCTATAAACAAAAAATCATCCAGATAATGGATAATGCCCTCACAGCCAGATTCATGCATCACCACCCACTGTAAAAATGTAGCGAAAGTCTCAAAATATCTACAAGATAATGAGCATCCCATAGGTAAGCACATGTCATAGAAAAAGGCTCCTTCAAAACAAAAACCCAAGGAATTAAAGGACTCTGGTGCGATAGGCAATAACCGGAATGCGGATTGAATGTCAGATTTAGCTAATAAAGCGCCATTACCAAATTTTCTGATTAATGCGATTGCATCATCAAATGTAGCATAGGTCACAGAAGCTAACTCTGTATCAATCTCGTCATTAAGGGAATTGCCCTTGGGGAAAGAAAGATGATGTATCAATCGATAAGAATTGGGTTCTTTTTTAGGAACTATTCCCAAAGGTGAAATATGGAAATTCTTGAAAGGAGGAGATAAGAAAGGGCCTGCCATACGGCCTGCTAAAATTTCTTTTATCAATTTGGCTCTAACAACCTGACTATGAACTTGTACAGATTTAAGATTATCGACTATCCTACAACCTGTACCAGAAAAAACTGGGAGCTGAAAGCCTAAAGAAAAACCGCTAACTAAAACTTCCGCTTTCGCCTTGTCTGGATATAGCATTAGCCAAGGATGCATTCTTTCCAGCTTCACTGGTGTGAATGCTTTTGGAATTATCCCTGCTTGGAGTATAGGAATGTGTTCTTTTAAAACATTTTGATAATGGGTGATTCCCAAAACAAAAAGAGCACTCGTGCTTATAACGACAAGACGCAGCCCATTTGCACTGGGACTCATTGAAAGCATAGCAAAAACCTTTCTTATAAACCGTAGATACGTTTTGAGTAGTCATCGATTGTTTATTGAAAACTGGTTTGGTCGGAAGGATAAGGTTTAACCATAATCCTACATCTTTCATACCCCATTTTAGCGTTGGATAAATGGCTAACTTTTGACGGAAAGACTCGTCATAATTATACCAGCCAAAACCCCCAAAATTTTTATAAGCCTCAAGAATATGTTCAACATGCTGGAACAAACCACTACATTTTTCCGGGAACTTCTCACCAAGTACAGCCGAAAAAATGCAGAAAGCCTGTAACCAATTGTAAAAAGATTTTGGTACTGTTCGTCGTCTATCAAAATTTTCTTCAGCTCGTTTATCATGTTTATGTATGAAATCTTGATTATTTGGAAGCAAGGTTAATAAATCAATAAACTCTCCTTTCCAAATTTTTTCCTTTATATTGGGCGCTAAATGAAAACCCAAAGGGGAAATATCACATGGCAAAACCTCTTTGTAACATGTTTCAGGAACATGTGATAAAAAAGGCGATACAGTAGTGTGCTCTGTAATATTACCTATCGATGCATTCTGAGCAGCAACAGAATCTACAGGCTTCTTAGCATTAACTGTACTGGACCAAACACTTGCAGGCGAGGAAACAGGGGCAGAGAAATTAGGGTTGTTTAAAGATTCAGTGAACTTAGAGATTGAATTCAATAACTGTGAAAATAAAATTTGTTGTGTGGACTCACCAGGCTGAACCAAATTATTAGTAGAAAGATCGTTGGTTGCACTAGTGGTGTGTGAATCAACCCCTGCAGCGGTTTCAGTGTGCTCTGCTTCTTGAGGAGCCATCGCGGTGTCCAGCTGACACAGCCTGGACGCTTGCGACGCTGTAGTCACGGCAACTTCCGATGCTGCTTCCCGAGACACCTGTAACGAAAGAGGAAAAAACCTAGCCGTAGGCGGAGCCTTCCGCGATCGTTCCTTCCCATTGCTGACACGCGCAGGAGATGGAGAGAAGGCCCTCTTCTTTCTGCGCGCGCGCTGACCGCCACGCAGCTGCGCATGCTCGACATCCACCTCTTCCTCTCGCGTGCGGGATTCTCCTTGCTCTCGCGATGTTCCAGGGGATACCGGACGCTCTGTGGGTAAGCTGCGTTGAATTCTTCTAGGACGAACAGTCTGGCTAGGAGAAGGGGGAATAATAGGCGCTAAAACCGGCTCCACATCAATGTCTTCACTAACATGGTATGTTAGTAGATCTTCCACTTCCCTATTCGGCGCCGACTCTGTTGTAGATGCGGATAAGCATTGCTTTAGCCATTCTTCCCCTCCTTCTGATGCCGCTCTTTCTAAAACCTGCCTCAAAAGCGTCTTCATGACCTCTCGTGATAGGTGAGCTCCTGTATTATAGCTCTTATATCATAGCCTGTGGAGCTCACCCAATCACTCCGGATCACACTCTGACAGGAGCCCTAATGCGGGGGGTCTTATATAGCCCTTCCTCACATGTCAAATTCTTTCAAAACACGTGTTTTTCCCGCCCCAAGTCACGTTGCTCCCGCCCGCAAGACTCGTGTCCTGTCCTGACTGAATTTAAAGGGGCAGTAACACAAAAAATTTTTTTTTTTTTTTTTTTTTTTTTTTTTTTTATTTGACCGCCACAATCCCATGCTGTGTGCATCTTATTTAATGCCCACTTTATCATTCTCTGCTGCAGAAAAGTGCTTGACATTTTCTAAACCGACTTTGGGGCCCCATATCTAAGGGCCACTTGGTGCTAGGAACCCCAAATTTGGTGTGCAAACCCAGTGGAACTGGTACCATAACATATCCAAAGCTCAGTGAGGCATGCAAATGGGCACAGTGATGCTGCAAATGGTTATTGTTGACCCTCTTTTTCCACTTACAGTAGCTGTGCATTTCTCACCCTCGTCTTATACTCGGGTCACTAAGTTTTTCCAATTTTTTTTTTTTTTTTTGTGGTAAATTAGGGCCTCGACTTATACTCGGAACGACTTATACTCGAGTATATACGGTATATATATATATATATATATGTATATATATATATATATATATATATATATATATATATATATATATATATATATATATATATATATATATATATATATATATATTCCACATAACATGCCCGAGCTCATCTCTTCACCACACACAGCCACCAAGGCAAGAGAATTCTTGTTGGGCAGTGTATTAGTGCTCAGGCGAACACATTTAGACCAAATTGGATCGGCCCTCACGTCATCAACTCTGGCTCCCTTTGAAAAAAGTTTGGACACCACTGGTGTAGTGTATATGTTGTTGTTATTTTTTTTTTTTTTTTCTCTAATTCTGGGTTAGCTGCATACATAAGAGTATGTGCACCAAATTAGTATATTAACCACTTCAATACTGAGCCAATTCTGACACTTCTCACATACATGTAAAAATCGATTTTTTGCTAGAAAATTACTTAGAACCATCACACGTTTATATATTTTTTTTTAAGCAAAAGCCCTAGAGAATAAAATGGTGGGTGTTGCAATTTTTGTAAAATTTGCACAAGGAACCCCTAGAAACTGGAGGAACCCTAGTTGAGAAAAGCTGTGTCACAAAATATAATAGCATTTCTAGGAGATGATTATTAATGGATAGGGTCCTTCATGGGACGTCGTAGTGATTTCTTTATACTAAATCTGTATTTTGTCATTTAGAAAATGTCACAGAGAAAGCCCTGTCACTGGACCTGGAAGGGACGTTTCTGACGCCCAGTTTGCATGAGGCCTTACTCTTTAAAGCCCAACTTGCTGTCCCAAAAGTGAAATGTGAATCCCTGCAGCATATTCAGTATTTAATTCTTTTTTTTTTTCTAGCAGGAATCCTAATAGAGTATTACTTATTACTGCATAGTCCCACAGGATAGGTCCAGTGTCAACTACTGGTCCTGCTCCTGCACATAGAAAGTCTGTTTGTCTCCATGTGCAGGATCAAAAGTAGACCCTAGGCATGAACAAAAAAAAAATGTGGTGTGCGAAAAGTGGGCAAGGTTTAAATTGCACTAATAATTGGGCATGGCTTAAAGGGGGTGTTATCAGAGATGACTTGCATACTGCAGGATGTGGTAATGTTAAATAGCAAATGTACATTGTGGCATGTCCAGCGGTGCTAGTATGTGCAGGAGAGGGGTGTGGAGTGTATGGCGGTGGGTATTATGTGCAGGAGAGGAGTGTGGAGTTTATGGGGCAGTGGGTAGTATGTGCAGAAGAGGAATATTGAGTGTATGGCAGCAGGTAATATGTACAAGAGAGGAGTGCAGAGTTTTATAGCGGTGGGTAGTATGTGCAGGATTGTGTCAGTTGGGCAGTGAACAGTGTCGACAGTTCTTTTATTTATTTCTACAATTCTATTTTTTGGGGGTCAGTAGATGGTGTCAGTAGAGCAGTGGGTGGGGGGAGTGGACAGTTGGACGGTGTCAGTAGGGCAATGAATGATTTCGGTCATTTTTTTTTTTGTTTGTTTTGCTTTTATTCTTTGATTTTCTGTTTTATTTTTTTATTTTTATTTATTTTTACAATGCTTTTTGGGGAGGAGGGGGTTGGAGCAGTGGATGGTGTCGGTAGGGCAGTGGATGGTGTCAGTCGTTTTTTTGTTTCATTTTTTTTTTCGCATTGTTTTTAATATTTATTGCAATTCCTCCTTTTTTTTTTCTTAGCCCTGTTGGGAGGCTTTGGTGAGATATCGGGGGTTTAAACAGACCCCTGGGGCCGGTAAATGACATATACCAGCCTATTCCTCCGCTCTCCATCCTGACAGTTTGCTGCGGGGGGGAAGGCACGTGGGGAGTCCGGACGATCGGTACAGGCACCGATCTCCCTGTATACCTTTCAATTAAGCAGCTGACAGCTGCTGGAATAAGAGGATAAGAAGTGGAGATACTGTGGCAGTCAGCTGCGGTACAGGGAGATCGGTGCCTGTAACTACCCTGCCCAGTGAACACCCTGCACCTATGCATGATACGCCACTGGCTGTACTGCTTAAGAGCAAACATTTTGTTCTTGTGCTTATTTGGTTACATTTTTATTCTGGTTCTAGCTTCCTCATTTTATTTATACAGAACATGATCAAAGAAAAAACAGCCTTTCTCTTCTTATTACATCTGAACTTATTCTAAGTTCGTCCTTAAAGTGAACCTATACATTGCTTATACCTATACTGAACAAAGTAATAACCTCACTTTACAGAAGGTAACCCTACTTTACTTACCTTCCCTATGTTTCCCTGGCCACTCAAATGTATCTTGACTTGGTGAGGGGGGGGGGGGGGGGGGAACAAATAGAAATATAAAACTTCTCTAGAGATGCATTCAAAAGCATTTTGGCCAATAATTTAAATACGTGGAAACTGGTACCCTCATATCCAAGTTGCAAAATGAACAGTAGATGAGATTTACCCAGTCACCAAAATCTGGACAGAAATAAATTAAAAAAAAACTATTTATTATACGCACAAGCTAGAAAATGTTAAGACATTATGGATTGAATTATCAAAAGAAAATATGTTGTTCACGTTTCCAGAGAAGGTGCCATTTGCAAGAGAATTTTCCCCAGAGCTTAGTGAACCCTCGAGGTGGAGCACTGCTGACTTCCACATTCCATGCCCCAGCAAAAATATGGCTTTTTTTTCCTTGCACATGATTGGGTAATTTTTTGCACATTGAAAATTCCCCACATTCACTAAGCTTAGTTTAGTTAAAAAAAAAAAAAAAGACTTTTGGCCAGGGTATGGAGGGGTTCACGCTCCCATCATTTTTTTGCCACCTGTGTCCTATTGGAGTAATTTTGCTTTACTTCCTGTCCCACACAACTAGAAAAAAGAGCAAAGCTCTACAAGGTAAGGGTTCTGAGTTCTAACCTCCCCAAAAACAAAGTACTGTTTTAGGTACACTTTAAAGTTCCTCCTATACAGTGAACTTGTTTTCACAGTATGGACAAGGTGGTGCTGGTTTGATTTGAGCTCTCTCTGTTTTCAAGTGTTAAATAATTTTTGTGTAGGTTGTGTTTAAAATGTATTAGTTTGTAGAATTCACCTCTGTAACATCTCTAAAATTTGCCCCTTTTTAACAAATGAAAGCACCAAGCTCCTCATTCACTCCCTTGTTATCTCTCGCCTTGACTATTGCAACTCTCTTCTCATTGACCTGCCTCTCCATAGGCTATCCCCTCTTCAGTCTATCATGAATGCTGCTGCCAGACTTATCCACCTTACCAACCACTCAGTTTCTGCCAACCCTCTCCTCCAATCCCTACACTGGCTTCCAATCACCCAGCAAATTAAATTCAAAATATTAACCACAACATACAAAGCCATTCACAACTCTGCCCCGAGCTACATCACTAATCTTGTCTCCAAATATCACCCAAATTGCCCCTCCGCTCTTCTCAAGACCTCCTACTCTCAATCTCTCTCGTCTCCTCCTCCCATGCCTGTCTCCAGGATTTCCCCAGAGCCTCTTCCATCCTCTGGAACTCGTTACCTCCACCGGTCCGGCTATCCCCTACTCTTGCTACCTTCAGGCGATCCCTGAAAACTCATCTCTTCAGGGAAGCCTATCGTGTCTCCAAATAATCTTCTACCACTTCCATCAGCTCATTCCCCACAGTTACAACCTTTTGTACCACCTGCCCCTTCCTATTAGATTGTAAGCTCTTCTGAGCAGGGCCCTCTTAATCCTCTTGTATTTTATTGTATTGTAACTGTATTGTCTCCCTTTTATATTGTAAAGCGCTGCGTAAACTGTTGGCGCTATATAAATCCTGTATAATAATAATAATAAATCTAAAATGTTCCATAGACTGGCACAAATTTTAGAACTGAAGCACCTAAAATTGATATACCTATTCTTTTTCCTGTGGTACAATCAATGAGAACTTCTGGTATATCCTGAAACTGAAAAAAAAAACATGATTTGCAAATGTCACAAAGTCAATCTATAACCAAAACTGTTTTTGTAGAGATTTCACTCCATTCCCTGTCCTCCCAGGAAATCTCTCCAGTGAGGTGCAATCCACTCTTGGAGGTCAGGCAGAACACCTCCTGTTCTGGTATAGTTTGGGTTTTTCTTCACTTTGTTCCTGGTAGTATAGTGTGATGTAAGAAAACATACATTTTGATGATCTGCCAGGCATTAGATCATTAGTTCCCTCCACCGGAGCTCTTCTACTGATCTTTTGCATACGCTGACATTTTTTGTGTTGTCTAGAACAATGTTTCTCAACTCCTATCCTCAAGTACCCCTAACAGGTCATGTTTTCAGGATTTCCTTCAGGTGAAACGGCTTTGGTAATTACTAAGGCAGTGAAACTGATCAAATCACCTGTGTGAAAATAATGGCAAGCCTGAAAACATGGCCTGTTGGGCGTACTTGAGGACTGGAGTTGAGAAACATTGGTCTAGGAAATATCAATGTAGATATTTGCCAGCACTCCATGGATCGACAAGGTAGCATCCAAATGGATTTTTATTGCATGATCACATCACAGAGCACTACTACATATTATCTTCTATAAAATAGCATAGGGCTCGACAGTTGCCATGATGACTAGACATTGTGATCCATTCACTATTGCAGGGATGCACAATTCGTATTGCCTGATGCCCGGGATATGCAGTTGTAGGTGCTGGGCAGGTAGGTTTTTTTTTTTTTTTTTCTACATTTAGCTCCAATGCCGCCTGATTGCTCCGCGCGCCCCCCCACTATGTATCCCAGGCTTTCACGTGTATGACATCACTTCCGGGTCCCCATTGACAGTTTCCCCGGCAGTGCCATCTGCATTGCATTACATTCAGTGGAGCACAGGGGAAACCTGCAGGATCTTTTAGACTCTGCATGTCTCATTACCTCATTAATGGGAGCCTGTCACCAAAAATCATCACATAAGTGACATATGTACATAGGAGACACAAACTGTTGATTGGGATACTCATGTTAAATATCGCCATGCACAAACTGGCTCCTAACTTTTTTAGCTGGCTCCTATTTCCATAGCAAACTTGTCAAGCCCTGAAATAGCATATATTATCTACAAGAAGCATAGACCTGTTTTTGTAATGTGGTGTTGGATTGTTCTTGTCCTGTAAATTGGATGAAATCTCAGTTCTTTTGTGCCCTCCTTTTAGGATGTGAAGATTTTCCGGATCTTGATATTGGGAGAGCTGGAGAGAGGACAGAGCCAGTTTCAGGGACTGTGTTTCATCACCCAACTACAAAGCAATGAAATTATCCCCAGTGAATCTATGGCCAAGCTAAGACAGGTAAGACCACACTAATTATAAAAGATAAGTGTCCTTGTGACTTCATTTGGCACACTGAGTTTCCCATCTCTTAAGCACAGCCTACTGTATATTATTATTCCCAAAAATTACCAGGGCTGTACAGGAGGAGTATGGTACTTACAGGCAAGCTGTGTTCAGCTAAACCAACGGTGTTCAAACTTTTGACCCTCCTGAGCCACATTTGAAGAAGAGGAGTTGTCTTGGGCCGCACATATAATACATTAACAATAAGGAAAGCTGATGAGCAGAAAAAGTCAGGCAGATTACAAATTAACGATCCGTGATATACAACAAATAGGGAGCGCTGCTCAAGGCTCCAGCCTGATCTTCTCCTGTAGTACACCGCTGGGAGTGCTGCCAAGGACAGAGCTCATCCCAGCCTCACAAAGGTCCTATGCGCCACATATTTCTGCAAAAACCTGTGGATATGTGAAATGACAGCCTCAGCCCAGGCTCCAACCAAGCCGTGCCTTCAACGCATTTCACTCCACCCCCAGAGCTTAATCATGAGGTTCAAGCTTTGGGGTGGAGTGAAATGCGTAGGGGGCTTGGCTGAGGCTGTCATTTCACATATTCACTGGATCACTGATGTAGATAATGAACATATCTGAGTAATAAAACCTTTATATATATATATATATATATATATATATATATATATATATATATATATATATATATATATATATATATATATATACATACACATATATATATATATATATATATATATATATATATATATATATATATATATACACATACATACATACATACATACATACATACATACATACATACATACATACATACATATATACATATATATATATATACACATACATACATACATACATATATATATATATACACATACATACATACATACATACATATATACATGTTTTATTACAAAAGTGGGCAACCTAAAACAAATGTGATATTTGATAAACTAACACATCAATTTCTGCTTCAATGGATGTAATAGCAATTCTCAAGGTGCTCTTTAGATATTCTGGTTCTAATTTTGTGCTTCATTCTTGAAAATAGTTACTCACAAAAACTGATGACATGAATAAGGTGTGATTGTGAAGATAACATTTCTAAAAGTCCAGTAAAGAGACACTGTCAAATTTTTCTTTGGCTGCATGTTTTCGCTAAGTGTAAACGCATTAAAAAAAAAAAATTAAAAAATCCCCAAAAAAACAAGGTTCCTAATTTTTGGGTCACATTTTATAGCCATCTTGGGTCGAAGGTTGGACACACTTGAGCTAAACAGAGCTCATGATTATTGAATATAATAGAAAATGCCAAATTTCTGTCACCTACACAGAGCCCTGTGTAGCCCTAAGCCGTTGTTCACATTGGAGCGATTTGTATTGCGATTTGACAGGTCAAATTGCATGACAAGTTGCACCCTATTGCCGGCAATCACACTGTTCAAATCTGTGCAATGCCAACTTTGTGATGCCACATCAATTTGAAAAAGTAGTTCCTGCACGACTTTTCGTGATTTCGGGTTCGACTTGCATAGACATCTTGTGCATTAAGCCGCACAGCTGTCTTCCAAGTCCCATCTGAAGCCCCACTGACATGCGGGTTTAAAATTGTGCAATTTCAGATAATTTGCACAATTTAAAAGCCACAGTCTATGTGAACGAGGGCTAAACCAACTGAAGTTGTGGAGAAACTTGAATGGGTTGTAAAAACTTTGAACTCCCCTTCTCAACTTTTTGGGGGATTCATTGGAACACCAATTGCAAACCAGATCTTCTAATCAGCATCCGTACCTGAGTTCACAAATGGCAGGCACACCTAAAATGTATGTGGAGTCGTTATAGCAGAAAAGTACAGGACAGATGCGAGTTACTGCCAATTGTTTTGGAATGGGATGTCCAACAAGCTCATATACAGGGGGTCCCCGACTTACGAACATCCGAGTTGCGAACAACTCCTACTTACGAACAGGGCCCGAATGACGTCACTGCCGGCCAAATCTTCCTCTCCTTGCTTGACTAAGCCGTTCCTCCGTTCCTGGCCTGGCTGCGGACCCCCCTCATCATGCTGCCTGCCTATCCACAGGCCTGGTACGGTCCGGTGGGGTGCCAGGCCACTAAAACTGCCCGTCGTGGCCGCGGCCTAGTGAAGCCTCCAGGATCCCCGGTCTTTCCGCGCCGCTGCCCCGCGGAGGTGCACTGCGGCCGGCCGGCCTGCCCGGACTCGGATCAGACACTGCTGCTGTCACCATCCATCCATCCATCTCCCTGCTGTGCCATCACACATAAGCTCCCCTCTCTCTGTTGTCTCCTGTCCCTGCTGCCATGTAAACAGTGAGAGGGGAGAGCTGTGCTGTGCTGTGGAAATCTAGCACAGTGCTGGGACTCCTGTTTTGGAAGTGACAGGGTCAATAAAGAGAACCTGTCACCTCCAATTGCTATCACACAGGGAATTGTTTTCTCCTGTGTGATAGCAATAAAGTTTAAATGGATAAAAATAAAAAAAATAAGAAATACAGTAATAATTAAATTTATATAATAAAAAAGAAGTAATTAAAAAAGTAAAGAATAAGAAAAATAATATTAAAAATAAGAAAATTATACAAAAATAAATAAAAGACTGGATTTGCACTGAAAAAAAGGTACTGTTCCGACTTACAAACAAATTCGACTTAAGAACAAACATACAGTCCCTATCTTGTTCGTAACCCGGGGACCCCCAGTACATGGAATGTCAGATGTCCACAAACTTTTGGTCATTTATAGTGTAGTAGTCCAGAATAACCGTACATCACAAATGCTTGGTTCTGAGGTTGTAACCAGATATAATCCAGTGTGAACGTTTGCCTGTGTGCTTGGGCTTCCTGTAACAAAGACCAGTCACTGCTGCCCCCTCTCCTTGTACAGGGTGACTGGTCTTGTATCGGCCCCTCCTGTAGTTTTCTGTGGACAGTCTGTAGTAGGTGGGCCTGCTGGGTCCCTCCCACAGCTCTGCTCTCTGCACAGGTATGGTGTCATTGCTACTTTTTTTTTTTTTAGTAAGAAACTTTTTTAGTCAATATTGTCACCACAGTTCAAGTGTCATTGCTACTTTGATAAGATAATAACGAACTCTGCAAATGCATTTAGTACACCAAAAGTGAATTTATATCCTTTGTGGCAATTCAGGAATAATCAGAGTTAAAGTTTAATTTTTTTTATCTAGGGAGGAGAGACTAAAGAAGATAAAATACTTTCCTTGTTCCTCATTTCTGTAGACTTCCTCCTCTTCATAAGTCTGGTCCCCCAAAGCTGCTCTTCTTTGCTGCCTGACCTTTCAGCTGTCCAATGTCATCATGTACAATGTAGAGCCAGTAGTCCTGCATTGTACAAGAGGATACCAAGAGCTCGCCCACTTCTAGGGTGTATTAGATAGTGAAGGAGAGTGCAGGCTGCTTGGGGAACGTGGAATAAAGTGAGAAGTTCAAATTTATTCAGAACTCCCTGGACTGGGGGGGGGGGGGGGCACTGCAAAGTTCAGTTATTCTTCATCCTGGGAGTTTAGCTGTAAGAAATAGGAATAAATATGTAACTGTAAGGGTACATTCACACCAGGTGTGGTGGGACTGCATTGGGCAGCCATTCCAGCACAGCCCCACCTCAAGATGAGGCAAAATGTCTTGTCTCTGGTGTGGACGGTTCACACCACCGGACACACCCCCGTCGATAGAACTTTATGAAGTGTCACTCTGGGGTTGATTTACTAACAGAGAGTGCAAAATGTGGTGCAGCTGTGCATGGTAGCCAATCCGGGTCTAACTTCAGCTTGTTCAGTTAAACTTTGACAAAAAAAAAACCTGGAAGCTGATTGGTTTCTATGCAGAGCTGTAGCAGATTTTGCACTCTAGTTTTCGTAAATCAACCCTAATGTGACATTTCAGTGAAATACGCTTAAGAAGTGAACAGTGCCTGCCTGCCCCGCAACAGTGTTTAGAGTGTTACTAAACCCAGGACCCTGCATTCACTATATCTGGTCTCCCACAGTACACAGAACATGGAAATGCAATTATTTTAGTAAATATAAACTGCTAAATACCTTTTCTTATCAGCAGTATATAGCAGTCTTGTGACTTCTATTAGTGCCTGATTAATTCTTGTAGAAGGTGTTTTCATCCTGCACTGAGCTGTCCTTATAGGATGCAGGACCCCTGACCCTCTGTCAGGACAGTGCTGATTGGCCCTGTGCTGATCACTTGCACTCTCCCAAGGAAAAAAAACTCCAGCAATACACACCAAACTGAGCATGTGCAGCCTGACTTGATTTACTTTGTCTTATCTGAACATGTTTTTGGGGCAATGCAAGAATGGGGGGATCTGTGCATACAGGATCAGACAGCCTTCTTACACAATGCAGCGGGTTTGCTCCTTTGCTCCTTAGATTCCACAGTGAATATAACAAGCATCACTTTACTGCATATACAGATCGATTTTACTGTTGTGGGTTTAGTAACACTTTCATTTCGTCAACGAAAATATTTTCGTCATAGGTTTTGTCAGCTGCATGCTTTCAGTGACAAAAACAAAACGAAGATCATTCAGTTTCAATTCAGATAACTAAAATACGACTAAAACTAAAATGGCATTTTAGTCAAAAGGCTATGACTCAAACTAAATAGAATATTGACGTCAAAATTAACAGTGGTCAAAAAGCAATATTCTTGTTTTTATATTCCGATAATATTTGCAATGCCATTACAGCCAATAGAGTTTACAGTTTTTGGTAGGGCTGCACCGATATTGGTATCGCTGCCGATACTAGGCATTTTCGTGCGTATCGGTACTCGTGAAAATGCTCCGTTACCAGAAGTGACGTCAGCTGGGGCGAGACGGCTCCTCTTCCCCTCCGGCAGCAGGGTTCAGAGCAGTAGACATCCCTCCAGCACTGAGAACAGCTGTGGTAAGAATATGCCCCAATCTAGGGGGGTACTGGGGAGGGGTGAGCTCCCCCATTTCAAGCCCTTCACTGCCCCAGACGTTTGCCAGCAGTCTCCTATCCTGCATGGTACATAATGAGCACAGCACTACCATGTGCACACAGTGTATAGTTGGCTACTGACATAAGTTGCTGTTCCTACCATGGAATTTCACAGGTCGGAACTGCATCCAGTAGCTAGCTATACACTGTGCATATTGTAGCTGTAAGGGAATCGGATTTCAGATGCAGCGTGTGCTGTGTGTGGAGCAGGAGCTCTGCCTGTGTTCAGCCTGTGTACAATGCGGGGGTGGGAGACAGAGCTGTGCCCAGTGCACTGCCAGCTGTGATTCCTGCACTGTGCCCTTTTAACCCCCTGTACCGTGCCCTCCTAACCCCCTGTACTGTGCCCTCCTAACCCCCTGTACTGTGCCCTCCTAACCCCCTGTACTGTGCCCTCCTAACCCCCTGTACTGTGCCCTCTTAACCCCCCTGTACTGTGCCCTCCTAACCCCCCTGTACTGTGCCCTCCTAACCCCCCTGTACTGTGCCCTCCTAACCCCCCTGTACTGTGCCCTCCTAACCCCCCTGTACTGTGCCCTCCTAACCCCCCTGTACTGTGCCCTCCTAACCCCCCTGTTCTGTGCCCTCCTAACCCCCCTGTACTGTGCCCTCCTAACCCCCCTGTACTGTGCCCTCCTGCCTCATTTGTTGTGCCCTCCTGCCTCATTTGTTGTGCCCACCTGCCTCATTTGTTGTGCCCTCCTGCCTCCTGTGTTGTGCCCTCCCTGTGTTGTGCCCTCCTGCCTCCTGTGCCCACCCTGTGTTGCCTCCTCCTTCTCCCACCAGCTGCACCTCTGTTCTATGTCTCCCAATTACCCTCCCATTCCCATCCTCTCCCCCAGCGATTACAGCCTTTTCAATCCCAACTCTCCCACCCCACAGTCCCTATTTCACTCCACCCTCAACTACCCTGCCTTCACTTACCCCTCTACTCCCTAACAACCCCCCCCCCCCTCTCAAACCACCCCCCACCTACTCTTTCTAGGCGATAGGTATCAGTAATTGGTATTGCCGATTACTTGCAAAAAAGTATTGTTACTTGTAATCGGTGTTAAAATTTGTTTATGATACTGAAGATTTTAGTAGACTAAAATATGACTAAAACTAAAACAATTCAGATGACTAAAATATGATAAAATTTAAAATGACATTTTAGTCAAGACTACGACTAAAACACTGCACCGCAACACACGCCAGCTGTTGCTTTGTAATGCAGCGTCCGGTGTGAATGGACCCTTGAAGAGGCATTTTGCCTGTTTATCCATGCAAATATTTGCTTTTCAGAGTTGCTTTTTTTTTTTAATCAAACATTAGCATTAAAACTCCTGAATGGTGCAATACTGATTCACCTGGGGCAGGTATCTAAAAAAAAAAATTCCTAGATGTTTTATGTTGCACTTTGCTGCTCATAAGGAAGTAGAGAATCCTTTGTCTGCATACCGAAGAACAAAAGGTTAACAATGACCTCAAGGCAAACGGCTCCATCCAGTTTATTCATGTACTCGGGCTGATTTCCCTGTGCAGCGACCTTCTGAGGCTGTTCAAGGGGGCCCAACACTTTATGAACTTGATATTCATATATAATTAGATGTTGAACAACATCTGACCTTCACCTCCACCTGTATCAGAACACAGTACAGGTAAACTTGTACATTGGGTTTATGTCTGGTAAAGCTATTTATAGTAAAACTACAAATGTAACCAATACATCAAATCAGAAAACCAATTAATCAAACCCATATACTAAATGTATAACCTGATTTTATTTATTTTTTGTGTTTTTTGGATAGAGTGGAAAAGTTATGAAATCCTGGGGAAATCAGTGTTTGTCCTGATTACCATTGTTACTGGGACAAAAAGTGATGAAGTCCAAAATTTTACATTTGTTGCTAGAACAGTAATAATTGGAAAATCTTACAGCGGGGACGCTTGTTCCTGTGATAACTGTCTGGAAGGATTTCCCTTCACTTAGGAGAGATTTCCTCTCACTTCCTGTTCCCTAGACAGAATTTAAAGGGATAAGTCACTCGTGGGACAGTGATTACATACAAACCCGTCAAGTTTAACACTCTCCTACTCTATCCAAAACCTGTAGACTTTATTTTAGATAAATTTTGTTGAACTGTCAACATAAAATGTAAATACAGTCAATCAACATCTAAATTAGATTAAAAATTTAATCTTGGTTTACAAACAAGAATGAAAGCATAATCAACAATTAAAGCATCTAAATGGCAGTACATATACATACTTGTGTATATGTGTGTGTTTTATTTAGATAGATAGATATCTATATATCCAAAAGTATTGGGACCACTTGCCTTTACACGCACATGAACTTTAATGGCATCCCAGTCTTAGTCCGTACGGTTCAATATTGTGTTGGCCCTCCCTTTGCAGCTATAACAGCTTCAACTCTTCTGGGAAGGCTGTCCACAAGGTTTAGGAGTGTGTCTATGGGAATGTTTGACCATTCTTCCAAAAACGCATTTGTGAGGTCAGGCACTGATGTTGGAGAGAAGGCCTGGCTCGCAGGGTGCGCTCTAATTCATCCCAAAGGTGTTCTATCGGGTTGGGGTCAGGACTCTGTGCAGGCCAGTCAAGTTCCTCCACCCCAAACACACTCATCCATGTCTTTATGGACTTTTCTTTGTGCACTGGTGCACAGTCATGTTGGAACAGAAAGGGGCCATCCCCAAACTGTTCCCACAAAGTTGGGAGCATGAAATTGTCTAAAATGTCTTGGTATGCTGACGCCTTAAGAGTTCCCTTCACTGGAACAAAGGGGCCAAGCCCAACCACTGAAAAACAACCCCACACCATAATCCCCCCTCCACCAAATGATTTGGACCAGTGCACAAAGCAAGGACCATAAAGACATGCATGAGCAAGTTTGGGGTGGAGGAACTTGACTGGCCTGGACTGTCCTGACCTCAACTCGTTAGAACAAATTTGGGATGAATTAGAGTGGAGACTGAGAGCCAGGCCTTCTGGTCAACATCAGTGCCTGACCTCACAAATGCGCTTCTGGAAGAATGGTCAAACATTCCCATAGAGACACTCCTAAACCTTGTGGACAGCCTTCCCAGAAGAGTTGAAGCTGTTATAGCTGCAAAGGGTGGGCCAACTCAATATTGAACAATACGGACTAAGACTGGGATGCCATTACAGTTCATGTGCGTGTAAAGGCGGGTGTCCTAATTTTTTTTAACTTTTTTTACTGGATGAGATTGACGTGTCCCTGTCAGTCTCTTGGCATTCCACCTCACATACCCCAAGAGGCTGCAGGAGTAGGAGCTTGCAGGGTCCAGTGGGTGAAGCTGTAGTCGTCATCAAATCTGGTTGTCTGATCCTAGAAGAGGTGGACAGCTTCTGATGACTAAGAAGGACCAAGATGGCAGCACAGGACGCGGGCTGGAGTAGCTGATGAGCAATTCACAGCAAGATAACGCTAGATCTGCGGGGCAGGTGAGTATTTGAATCTAGGACGATGCTGGACACCAGGTGCAGAACAATACCATAGCAGGTAAAAAAGAAAGATCCTCTTAAGTGAGGAAAAAGCTCCAGAATGATCCATTTATCAGTCTACGTCAAAAGTTCAAAATATGTAATAAAGGTGAATTTATGCCTCAGTCCTTGAACCTGTAGAAATCCGTGAATGAATATAATTTTTAAAAAATCACAGATTACGTCACGTAGAAAAATCCTGCATACAAAGGTAATATTCTGCAGGATGGTCTTTCTCCAATCACCACCTTCATGACACCAGGACTGTGGAAGGCTGGAAGCCATTAGATTAGGTTCTGCAGAGATAAAACGGTTAATGCAGAGCTGTCTGAGAACAGCGATGCTTCATGTGGAATACACGAGAGACCTCCAATATTGGAACATTCTTAAGCTGAAAAAAGAATTGCAGGCATTTCCTGTGTTGGCGAGAAGAGAAATACTTACTGTACTATTGTTGTTCAGAAGTACAGAGTGTTGTACTTTAGTCAATTAGAAAATGTTAAATGACTAGATCATTGCTAGGACATAGACGGGTATAGGGGTCTGCTTATCAATTTATTCATCCAAGATTCACCCACTATTCATACTTTTGGGAGCTAGCTCTTATATTTAACATTGAATGTTTTAGAACAATAAAGTTGTTTGAAAGGCTAACGAAAATGTCATTTTGTTTTGCAACCACATTATTCGTTTATTTTTTTTTGGCTTTTTTCTGAAGAAAATTTGTTCTATGAAACAATTGGTTTAATAGGTTTGTTTTCAGTTATAAATATATAGTTTAGTGGTTTTTGTCAGTGTAAGGGCTGCTTCACACTAGGCTGCATTGTCCGGTGCAAGCTCTGACTGGAAGCGGTGCGATACATGTGTTCGTGGATTGTACTTTTTTCATTTTTATTTTTTTTCAATTTTATTTGAAGCGTCACATTTTTTCCACACTGCCCCGCACATCACACCAGCATTATGGAATGAATGGGGCACTCAGAAAACAATTGTGCCCTAGCGGTGATCGTCCAATGTGGAAAGTGTGAACGAGCCCTAACATGCTGAATGTCAAAATGCAAGCAAATGTAGATTAACCACTTAAGGACCCGGCCTATTTTTTACACTTGGCGTTTACAAGTTAAAATCTTCTTCTTCCTTTTTTTTTTTGCTAGAAAATTACTTTGAACCCCCAAACATATTTTTTTCAGACACTGTAGAGGGTAAAATGGTGGTCGTTGCAATACTTTTTCACACCGTATTTGGGGAAAAAAATACACTTTTTTTTTTAATTAAATAGGAAAGCCGTAAAGTTAGCCCAATTTTTATTAATATTGTGAAAGATAATGTTACGTCAAGTATATTGATACCAAACATGTCATGCTTCAAAATTGCACCCGCTCATGGAATGGCGACAAACTTTGACACTTAAAAATCTCCATAGGCAAAGCTTAAAAAATGTCTACAGGTTATCAGTTTTGAGTTGCAGAGGTCTTTTGCTAGAATTATTGACAGGAAATGCACTGCAACTGCATGTATTGCATGCAGTTGCAGGGCGTTTGCAGCGCTTTCCCATTGATGTAAATGTGTAGCGTTCAGAAGGCTGCTTCACTAAGTCGGGTCAACTTTTCTGTGTGCGCAAAACATCGTGGCCACAGCATGTAAACGCCTCAATCCACTGTTTATTTCAGCTTAAGGGGGGTCAGTTGGCAGGCGGCAGAAATGCAGCTTAACCGTGCGTTTTTGCTGCCCCCCAACTGCAGGTATAAACAAGGCCTAAGGCTTTATTCATGCAGATCCTACTACAGTGAGGCCGTGTTTAGCTGCACAGGGATGTACAGGTGTTCTCTACATCTCCATGCAGGCCATCCCATTGATGTCAATTGGGACACAGCAGCTGCACAGGAATGCATAGGTGTTCTGTGCATTCCTGTGCAAGTAGTGCCATCCATATTAGTTGGGATGCAGCAGCTGCATGGACACAGCTACTGTTCCCAACTTGACTTCCATGTGCATGTATGTCAGTGAACGCACAATGTCTGCATTTGGGGCCATGCACCTACCCCCACCCGGATTTCAGATCTGTCCTTGCAGCCGCTGTGTCCCAACTGACACAAATAGGACTTGCCTGCAGAGGGATGCACCGAACACCATGCAGGTAAACATGGCCCTCCATGGGCATATGCTTTAGTATATCCTATGTATACCCTATGTGAACGAGTTATTTTAGTGTGGGTTTTTTTTTTTTTGTGAAAATAGAGATTTGCTAAACCTTTGCGCAAATATTGCCTGGCCTTAAAAATCCGTAGAACGTAATGCACTTTAAGGAATGAAAAAACAAAACAAAACAGTACATTGTTTTTGTATAATGTGCAAGATGATGTTACGCCGTAAGAATCATGATCTTTATTCTAAGAAAAAAAACTGTAATTCTCATTTTAGCCAGAATTGTGCAGGTCTGGTATGGGGGGGGTGTCTTTTACAAACCCTGAAAGCTGTAAGGGAAAAATAATAAAGCAATGTAAAAATTGTCCAGCCAGCTGAGTTTAAAGGATAATTAAACCTTTTTTTTGTTTTTTTGTTTTAAAAACAAACCTGTTATACTTACCTCCTCCGATCCTCCTCTTCTGGGGTCCAACAGCGGCACTCCTACCACAGAACTTGACAACGCCGTGGTAGTTCATTGAGTACTACAAGCCAACAGCGCAAAGGATGCTGGGGCTTGTAGTTTATTTGCACACACAGCTGTGTGAATGAATGATGCGGTCATGTGCCACACTGATTTCACAAAGTGAAAGCTAGCATGGGGATCTTCTCCCCGTACCGCTGTCACAGGGAGGGTAGGATCCGGCAGCAGCTGCAGCACTGGGAACATGTTACATGTTCCACCCTAAAAATCGGGTGAAACATGTAAAATGTTCCCAAAGGTAAACTTATTCTTTAAAGACAATAGATGTGTGCTAACAGTAAACAGAACAAATAGAGAGGCTAAATCTCCCCAACAGGGACATAGTCCACAATAAAAAATTGAAATTGGTGTTCTAATCCCTCTCTACTTTATCCAAACATTTAAAAAAAAAAAGTTCTGTCTTTAATTATAATTTAAACAGAAGTGGCTGTGAATTATTACTTGAATATTTGGTCTGTTTCCAGCAGATCTGTGCATTAACAACTCTTGTAGTTTGCCTGTGTGCAGGGGTTTCCTGTAATAAAGACCGGTTACTCACATTCTCTCTCCTTGCGCAGGGTGACTGGTCTTGTCTCCACCCCCTCCTGTAGTATTCTGCAGGCAGCCTGTAGTGGGTTGGGCTTGCTGGGTCCCTCCCACAGCTCTGCTCTCTGCACAGGCTATACAGTGGCTTGAAAAAGTATTCATACCCCTTGAAATTTTCCACATTTTGTCATGTTACAACCAAAAACGTAAATATATTTTATTGGGATTTTATGTGATAGACCAACACAAAGACCCCGTTAAAAATAGCACCTGCAATCCGCCCTCAAACAGCTGCAGCATTGTCTCCAGTTTCAAATAGCGGCGTTTTACCGCCGACGCTATAGGTGGCTCAGTTGTGAAAGGGGTCAAAGTGGCACATAATTGTGAAGTGGAAGGAAAATGATAAATGGGTTTTTCAGTTTTTTTTTTACAAATATATGAAAAGTGTGGCATGCATTTGTATTCAGCCCCCGGAGTCAATACTTTGTAGAACCACCTTTCACAGCAACTACATCTGCAAGTCTTTTTGGGGATGTCTCTACCAGCTTTGCACATTTAGAGAGTGACATTTTTGCCCATTCCTCTTTGCAAAATAGCTCAAGCTTTGTGAGATTGGATGGAGAGCATCTGTAAACAGCAATTTTCAAGTCTTGTCACAGATTGTCAATTGTATTTAGGTCTGGACTTTGACTGGGCCATTCTAACACATGAATATGCTTTGACCTAGAGCTGCACGATTAATCGTTAAGAATCAAAATCGCAATCTTTTTCCCTTCCCGATCTTCAAAACAGCATGTCACGATTCTTTCTTACAAGTGCAGAGTTCTCACAGCTGGAAAAAATAAATAAAAATCCAGGCAGCCTGCCAAGTGTTATCACAAGTAGAAACAAAGTATCTTTTCATTATTTTATCAAAGGAAAGTACTCCAGCGTGTAAATGAGGGACGTTTAACCATTTAAAGACCAAACCTTTTCTGACATTTGTTGCTTACAAGTAAAAATCATTATTTTCTGCTAGAAAATTACTTGGAACATGATTTTTTGTTAACAGAGACCCTGGAGAATAAAATGGTGGTCGTTGCAATATTTTATGTCACACCGTATTTGCGCAGCAGTCGTTCAAACGCAATTAACAGTAAAGTTTGCCCAATTTTATTTTTTTTTGTATAATATGAAAGAAGATGTTATACCGCGAGAATCGTGATCTTTATTCTAAGCAAAAAAATCGAGATTCTCATTTTAGCCAAAATCGTGCAGCTCTGCTTTTATCGAAACCATTCCATTGTAGCTCTGGCTGTATGTTTTAGGGTCGTTGTCCTGTCCTGCTCCTTTTTCAAGGCACTGTAAACAACACAATGATTTTCATTATAAGGTAATATCTGGGTTTACAAAAGCATTTGGTGCTCAGAGTGGATTTATATCCTTTGCAGCTTTAGAAAAATGTATTAAATTATATTATTATTATTTTTTGTGCCCGGGTTCAATTTTGAATTGTGCAGCCCAGAGTGTGAAATTAAATTTAAGAAACTTCCAGTTTATTAAATTTCCGCTGCTATATTATGTGTTTATCTTAGCAGATATGTTTAAAAGCAGTTTGGGAATTCATAAGTTTTTTTTATTGTTAATAGAATCATCATGCAGTATATTGGAAAACACATATATAATTGCCACTATGATTCATTTTAATTTTAAAGTGTTACTAAACCCATATCGTAAAAAAACTATTGATATATGGTGTATTTATATGCTGTTCAAAATTACTCAGTCACTATGAGTTTTGTTTTCTGTATTCTGCAAAAACCTAGTTGATCCCGCTGCTCTCTATCGCCACCTTCTGTTTATGTCCCCAATTCAGCGAGGCAACACTGCACATGCTCCGTTTTTCAGTGAGTTTCTATGCTGAGCATTTCCACCCTATCGCATCTGAGCAGCCCATGTGACTATAGAGTCACACATGTGGGTGTATACACAGTGGTAAATGACAGCCCACTCCCTCCCTCCTCCTCCATGCCCACTAGCCAACTAAACACAATGGAGCGGTATATTACATGTAGATTAATGGAGGCTTCACCTACCTCTTATTCTAAGACACAGACTGGAGGGCCATGACACACCCTGTAACTGTCAGAAATCCGCCCACACCATGTGTATTGCCAAAAAATGATAAAGATTTTATTTCAAATATATCTTTGTATGCCGATTTAACCTCTTGCTGACCAGCGCATGTTGATGTACGTCGGCAGAATGGCACTGGCAGGCAAAAGGGCGTACAGGCATGTCCCCTTTAAGAAGTGGTGTCACGAATGTGTGTGCACCGCCGCGGTCTCCGTGACCGTGAGTCCCACGGACTCCATGTCCTCTGGGTGCCCGCGATCGTGTCACGGAGAGGAAGAACGGGGAGATGCTTATGTAAACAAAGCATTCCCCGTTCTGCCTAGTGACAGGACAGTGATCTACTGCTCTCTGTGATTGAGAGCAGTGATCACTGTCCTGTGTGTTCAAACCCAGTCCCCTCACAGTTAGAATGACTCCCTAGGACACACTTCACGCCTTCACTGCCCCCTAGTGGTTAACCCCTTCACTGCCAGTGACATTTACACAGTAATCAATGCATTTTTATTCGCACTGATTGCTGTATAAATGACAATGGTCCCAAAAATGTGTCAAAAATGTCCGATGTGTCCACCATAATGTTGCAGTCCCGATAAAAATCGCAGATCGCCGCCATTACTAATTAAAAAAAAAATAATAATTAAAAATGCTATAAAACTATCCTCTATTTTATAGACGCTATAAATTTTGCACAAACCAATCAATATACGCTTATTGCCACTTTTTTTTTTACCAAAAATATGTAGAAGAATACATATCAGCCTAAACTGAGGAAAAAAATAGTTGTTTTTTTTTTATATATATTTTTGGGGGGATATATATTATAGCAAAAAGTAAAAAATACTGTTTTTTTTGTTTGTTTTTTTTTTTTAATTTTCGCTCTATTTTTTTGTTTATAGCGCAAAAAATAAAAACCGCAGAGGCGATCAAATACCACCAAAAGAAAGCTCTATTTGTGGGGAAAAAAAGGACATCAATTTTGTTTGGGTACAGCGTCGCATGACTGCGTTATTGTCAGTAAAATCGACGCAGTGCCGAATCTCAAATAACGCTCTGGTCTTTGGGCAGCCAAATGGTCCGGGGCTGAAGTGGTTAAAACAGTGTATTGATAATTAATTTATTTTTACTTTGTAATTTTTTTATTTTGATCATTTGACCAGAACTAGAAGCTCCTCCTGTTTGTTTCCCTGCAGACAGGCTGGGAAAGATCTGGGTCATGTGACAGCTGTATATCGATTAGGAAAAATGCACTTACATAGGGTTTTTTTATTAAAATAATTACAGCACCATCATCCATATACAGAAATAGAAGGGACAATGTAAATTAAATACTGTTTAGTATCACTTTAAAGGTTAATGAAACTTTCAAATGTAATTTGCTGAATGTTTCCTCAGTTTTCCCATCCTCTCCATCCTCCGCTCTGATTCCACAGTTCTGGTACACCAATGTTTACCAGCGTTCTTCCACAATGTTTACCAAAGGACAGTGCATCTTCTCCTCGCTGCCCTGCGCATGTACAGTAGAACGCCATCGCCTTCTATAGGGCATGGAGACTGATCTTTCTCCTGGTCCCATAGAGGTACAGTATATGGGGTTCTACATTACATGCATAGGAAGCAGGACATAGAACCAGCATTTAATGACAGGATTGATGATCTCCTCTAGTATCCAGCGATCCTTGCACATACCAACAATTGACTTCCGGCACAGGAAGTCTCTCATCAATAAAAACTTATTTGCCGCTCCCACCAGTACATGAAATGATGGTATCAGCAAAGATTGCTGCTATTAGAGGAAATCAGCAGGCCTGTCACTAAATGACAGGTCCATTCTGGGGAGCGTAGAGACTTTGAGATAAGCCAAAGTGGCGCCAATGCCTAGTGCATGCGCAGTAGCGGC
Source organism: Lithobates clamitans (assembly GCA_037952925.1). Classification (NCBI taxonomy): domain Eukaryota; kingdom Metazoa; phylum Chordata; class Amphibia; order Anura; family Ranidae; genus Lithobates; species Lithobates clamitans. Next base: position 1,921,173 of record JBBGZY010001072.1, read on the forward strand.
ATGAAGGTTATAACAATGTATCACTACTACATATGTATGGTAGCATCAAGGTGTAAATGTAGACCCAGGTCTATCCAGAACAATGCCCTGCAGGAAGCACAGAGTGGTCCTTGCAGCAGATTAGTCTGTGTTGCAATGGGACACGATCTGTCAGTTCACACCACGTTCCTGCTGTGCTACTTCTCCTCCTTTTACTGTCCAGGCTGGGGGGAAAATGAGATCCTGTAAGGATGGCCATACATTATACAATCTTCTTGTACAACTTTCCTTTAGATTTACCAAAACCATATAACATGAGGTCAAACCTAAACACTTTCACTTCCAAAAAAGGAGGGGAAACGCCTGTGCGTCTTATGGAGCGAATACTGACCAGCCGCCACCGTGTTACAATATCGGGCACCTCCCCTCTCCTTTCCCCGCTATGTCTTCTGGGTCCTGGAGGCTGGCTGGAGTTCATGTCACTGGCGCACGTGATGATTTTTCGTCCCTGCTTGATCGAGACATCAGGTGCCATCGAGCGGGGAATACAAGAGGTCAGCATCTCCAACGTGTCAGCTGCTGGAGTGACCATGCAATGTGTGTACCGGTACATGGCGACGGGTATCATTCTCAGGTCTTTCTTTATCAGACTGCACATGTAGTGCTGTGCTCAAAGCCTGCATGGTGAATTTGTTATAAGATGGTGATATTTCCTATGAAATATATATATATATATATATATATATATATATATCTCTGAATTTGACAGGGCGATATTTGTTTGCTGCCTGGAAGCTATCTGGCACACTTGATAGTAGCCTATTTTTAGGTATCAGGTATTAGGTATCAGATTGGTTGTGTAAGTTACAAATTATAGTATATTAATTAGGGATGTGGGCTCTCCCGTGCTCAAAATCAGCAGCATTTGGTGCAGAATATTTTTTTTTTTTCTTGTTTTCCCCCTCTAAAACCTAGCTGCGTCTTATGGTCAGGTGCGTCTTATGGAGCGAAAAATACGGTAATCAGGCAGGCCCTTGCGCTACATAGTTGAAGGTAAATCTAAAGGAAATTAAAGAAGATAATTGTAAAATTAGTGGCCTTTAGTGTTACATAACGGCAGCAGAGAAAAGTCAGGTCTCATGCCATGTCAGGCAGGACTGGGCTATGTGGCAAAGCAAAGTGTAAATCAAAGAAGAGAGTGAAACAAATCTATTGGCAGGTAAAACGCCTCCAATTTTTTATATTTACTGTGGTATGTATTTAGCCTTTTGCCTGGAGTTCATCTTTAAAAGAAGTAAGTTACCAGAATTCTGTCCTTGCTGGCTGACTTTTTGGTTCGGTGCTGCAGACGGCTCCTTGTAACTGATATGTTTGTTTCACAGAAAAATCCCAACACGGTCCGTCAGGCAGAGGAGATTAGAGGGACTGAGATTTTGCAGATGGAGGTAGCGGTAAATTTTACGAAAGGTATCCAGCTGAGCTCCCACCTTCACAACATCTGCTCTGAAGCCAGGGAGGCAATCTACACGCGGCAGGAAGATGTGAGAGCATGGCTAAAGAAAGGTAAGCCAGAATTTGGCATGTTGATGTATATAATTGATTCTCTCCTATTCACCAGCCTGGTATGTTCCAAGGATTTGATCAAATGTCACCCTTGTAATTGAGCTAAAGGTGCAAAGCCAGCATTTTTTTTTAAACTGCATTGCCCCTAGCTGCCAGGGGAATAACTCCTCCAGAGAGGGTGGGAGTAAAGCCAAGGGAAAGGAAAGACATATTCTGGTGGTAGGGGACTCCATTCTTAAAAGAACAGAGAGAGCGATCTGTTACAAAGACCTAAAGCGCTAAACTGTATGTTTACCAGGCGCTCGGGTTCGGCACATCACGGATCTGTGGACAGATTACTGGGAGGGGCTGGGAAAGACTAGGCTGTCATGGTGCCAGTTGGCACCGATGACAATGTCAGAGGAAGATTAAGTGTCCTAAAAATGATTTTAGGGACCTGGGAGCTAAATTGAGGAAAAGGACCTCCAAGGTAGAAGTCTCAGAAATACTACCGGTACCTCGAGCCACATCAAGTGGGCAGCCAGCGGGAGATTAGGGAAGTAAACAAGTGGCTGAGCAGCTGGTGTAGAAATAAGGGGTTTGGGTTCCTGGAGAACTGGGCCGACTTCTCAGTCGGGTTACCAGCTCTTTACCAGGGACAGACTGCACCTAAATGGGGAAGGTGCAGATCGGCTGGGAGAGAAGTTGGCCAACAAATTAGAGGGGCTTTTAAACTAGGCGACGGGTGGCCCAGAGGTAGAGATAGTCAGCGTGGAACAAATTCCAGGGGGTAGTATCGGGGGCATTAGTGGTAGGTTGACTAAAGCCACCTAAACCCGAGGGAAGTACAGTAACAAGTCCTATTTGCAACCTCAGAACACCCAATAAGGAGATGGTATGTGTCCGGACTAAACTACGTGGCATGTTCACCAATGCCAGGAGTTTAGTGCACAAGATGGGAGAACTAGAGCTACTGTTTTGTACGAGGAGGATTTAAATTTTGTGGGAATTTCAGAGACTTAGTTCAACAGCTCTCATGATTGGCTGGCAACCATTGAAGGGTATTCCCTATATCGCAGGGATAGGGAGGGTAAAAAAGAGGGAGGGGTATGCCTGTATATCAAAAATGATGTACAAGTGAATGTGAGGGACGACATTACTATTGGAGCAAGGGAGGGTGTGAAATTCTTATGGGTAGAGCTACAAAGGGAGGGAACCAAGGGGAAAGTAATGCTGGGAGTATGCTACAGGTCCCCTAACCAGAGGGAGGAGGGAGAGGCGGACCTCCTTTCACAGTTTGGATTAGCGGCAAGGATGGGAAGTGTCATTATAATGGGGGATTTTAATTATCCAGACATAGACTGGGCGGAAGGAACCACACATTCATCTAAAGCTCGCCATTTCCTAAATGTCTTGCAGGACAATTTCATGGGTCAGATGGTAAATGCACCAACAACAAACAAAGCGTTATTAGACCTACTGAATACCAACAATACAGACCTGATCACGAATGTGGAAATACGGGGCAATTTATGAAACCGCAATCACAGGTCAATTCGTTTCAGTATAAATCACACAAATAGGAAACATAAGGGGAATACAAAGACACTGAATCTCAAAAGAGCCAACTTCCCTAAACTACGATCCTTGTTAGAAGATACTAAATGGGATAAAATCTTAGGAGCAAAGAGGAAAATGGGTATGCTTTAGGAGCATATTAAATAGGGGGGTTAGCCAGTGCATCCTAACGGAAAATACATTTTAAAAGAGTTAATAAAAGTCCTGGGTGGCTTAACTCTAATGTACAAATGCATATAAAAGCAAAGGACAAGGCCTTCAAAAAATACAAGGCTGAGGGATCATTATCAGCATTCCAACTTTACAAAGAATGCAACAAGAAATGTAAGGGTGCAATCCAGGCGACTAAGATAGAACACGAAAGGCACATAGCGGAAGAGAGTAAAAAAAATCCCAAGAAAATCTTTAAGTATATAAATAGTAAGAAAGGGAGGTCAGATCATATTGGCCCCATAAAGAATGATGAAGGGAATCTGGTTACTAAGGATGGAGAGATGACGAAGATATTGAATTTATTCTTCTCCTCAGTCTTCACAAGGGAAACGGGGGGGCTTCAATAACCAAAACTGCAATGTTTATCCTCATGACGTCACAGGAAGCACCCTCATGGCTAACAGAGGATAGAATTAGAAATAGACTTGAAAAACTTAACATTAATAAGTCACCGGGACCAGATGGCTTGCACCCGAGGGTCCTTAAGGAACTCAGTCAAGTAATTGCCAGACCATTGTTTCTAATTTTTACCCCACAATAGGGATAAAACTTTTCTGCGAAAGGGCATTTAAAAAGACACGCGGCCATTCACTAAAATTGGAAGTGAAGCAGTTTAACCTTCCACAGGCAGTGGTTTCAGTGGGGAGCATCGATAATTTCAAAAAACTATTAGATAGGCACCTGAACGACCACAACACACAGGAACATACAATGTAATGCTGACATAGAAGCACACACAAAGGATGGACTAGTGTCTTTTTTCAACCTCGTCAGCTATGTAACAATGACTGTGTTACATGCGCAGTACAGTGTACTGGCACCCTACAGATAGAAAGAGTTAGATACTAATATAATATAACGCCAATGGGCATGCACAGGAGTTGCATCCTCAGTGCCTAATGGGTAAGGCAAAAAAAGATGGCAAACCTAGAAAAGTAGAGAGAGACATAGCAACGACAGGAATGGAGAGGACGCGGGGAGCTCAGACCTCAAACCACAAAACAAAAGCGCGTTTACACAGCCGCACATTATGACAACTGTCATAAATGTGCATGTATGCTGTGCACATAGTTTAAAACCCGAGTTTATTGAAACATGAGTTTATTGAGCCCACCCATGTACCGGCGCCCTGTATGTAGATCAGGGGGCCGGATGCATGGATAGGGGGCTCTAATGGACGGGCCGCTATTGCATGTTACAATCTGATTTTACAAACACAATTAGATCTACCAACAAGTATGTAGTACAAGAACTTGCCTGATTGGATACAAATTGGACAGTTCAGGTAGGTCCTTTATATTAAATTGTTTTTGTAAGTCTAAAATCTGCAAAGGTTGTATAGTCAGATTGCGCCATGTGGTGACCCTAACTCTTTTTTGGCTGGGAAAAACTGCCTACTTTTTTTGTTTAGCATTTGCATCACAATAAATATTTCCAAGTGCTAAGTTTGTTTAAATGAAATGGTAAAAAATGTGAAATAAATAAAATAAAACTAAAATTCAAGGTTATAGGACAACAAAGTGAAGAAATTTTCCAGAGGTAGGAGAAGTATTCCACCCGTAATTTTGGTCTGGCACTGTTTGTATTAATATTGATTTTTATTCATGTTTTTTAAGTTTGTGCGTTTTTATGTTTAACCCTTTGACTGGAATAACAACTTAAATGTATCAATTTTTTCCTTGCTTAGTAAAAGTGATTTGGTCACCTCTTAAAACCACCTCATCTCTTCTACATGTGTACAAAGTAGGGTATCTGGGCATTTGCTCTAAGGCCTTATATTCAGCGTGGCGTCAGGTGAATGAGTGGGCTGAAATGAGTGGAATAGATCTTCAAAGGGCTGTCGAGGGCCACACCTGTTTAATTGCAGAAAAATATTCTAGCACCTCGGTGATGAACAGTATATAATGATTGCTGCTTACAACAGATTATCAAAGAAAGGGGCTTTAAAGCATAGACTGAAGAGCTCAGGAAATGTTCAGGTACAAAATTATGTAGTGAGATCGTCCATCTAGAACAGCTGAGTTATTCAGTTTAAAAATGTAAATCCATGAGGGTCAAGAAACACTGATTTAACATACCTACCTTATACTGTTTAAATATTTTTTAGCCAGAGACGCCTGTAGAATCAAAGGCTGGAAAAGAGAAAGCAGAATGTTAGGAGTGGAAGTGATGCCATCTACTGGCGAACTGGCAGACTGGAAATGCAAACTTTTGGAAAACATTGATTTTCTCATAAGACGTAAAACCTACTAAAGTGGAGAACCTAAACATACATAAAACTACAAAGATCTACAATTACTGTAGTCCCGACATACAGTTTGAACAAGAATTTTCTTTGATAAGTTTTTAGGTTATGCAGATTGCGATAAGGATGTAGGAGCTGCACGATGGTGTGACGTTTTTCACAGCTTTTTTGGGGTTTTTTTTTTTTTTTGTGCATTCCTTTAAAGTGTATTTCCATGTTTGCAGCCAAATTGGATTGACACCGCTCACACTATTACCCAAGGGGCCATTTTAATATCATACCCTTCAGCTGAGGACATTCACAAGAGAAGGTGACTCCCCCCCCCCCCCCCCTCTACCCAACCAGTGTCAATCAAACACCTACATCAGTTACACAGAATCATCCAACATCTGAGCCCTAGAGTCATCCCAAAGCCATTTGGACCACACTTTGTCAAAACTTTTTAGGGCAGCCCCTTTTACTATAGGTATATTTATATAATGGTAATGCAATGTTGACTATTGTTTCCAAAAGTTGGCCGATGGAGGATTACACTTTTTCCAAGCAAGAGTTATGAGTTTCCTTGCATAAAAACATAACCGCCCCAAATAGGTTAGCGCAGCCATTGTGGGGGCCAACTCTTTCCACCAAGCCCAAGAGGCAGACACGTAAGGAGGAAGGAAATGCGATTCCTAAAACTAGATGGATGATGCGGACAACCTCCTCCCAATATTGAGTAATAGCAGGGCAAGACCAAAATATGTGTCTGAAGTCTTCCAAATGATGATATCATCTCCAGCAACTCTGGCGGATGTTTGGTGGGTTAACATGTTTACATCTGTTACGTGTCCCCATTCGCATATCATAAATTACAAGAAAAATGTTAAAACTTGCAGCTTGCCTTTTTTAGATGCTCTATTCTGGACAATCCTGCAAGGAAACAACAAAACAGAAACCCTCTTGTGGGACTTTGAAAGGCAATGACTCCAAAAATTGTATGTATAGATCGTAGATATAAAAATTAGTATAAATTTAATTATACAAATTCTAAAAACATGAATACATAGAAAACCACTTATTTTACATCACTCTTGCACAAAAATACAGAGTGAAACGCTACGCGTTTCAAGATTATGCGTCATTCCCCTTCATAAGGAGAAAGTGGTATAAAGGTTTATGATATCAGAGATATGGAAGCAGATATCTTGAATATAGCAAAGTGGTTGAAGGTTGGCAACAGCCTACAAAGGTAACATTTGGCTGCGCTGACCCCAACGGTGACCCAGAAGATGGGGACAAGGAAGACCAGAAAACAATGGAAATCAAAAGGGGGAGCCAGAGGAGAGGGGACAACGCCCGACCCACAGTCTGACCATCTGTGGTAGGGGGGTAAAGAACCCAAATCTGGATAATCCTCACTCAAAAATGGTTATTGTGCTGGACTGGAGAGGTTCACAGTGGGGAAAGAGAGGTCAGTACACCCAAATGGGTGGCCCCTACGCCGGTAAATAATCTAATGGCAGGTCTAATGATTTGTAGCTTGCTGTCACAAAGGTGCAACATTCAATAGGACAAACACAGATAAAGGGGGGCCACCCCAAAACAAGAGATCAATTTGTGAGCTTTAAAGTAGGTGCATAAATTTAGATTGCCAAACAGCAAAAAGATCCCCACTGAGTCTGCCACAGCCTATTCTGGACAATCCTGCAAGGACAGATCCTACCATTTTGTCTTTGTTTATAAGGGGGCTGGACAGTTGTATTTCCCATAATTTATCTTGTCCAATTATAACTAAATTTGAATATGGTCTGTCCTAACAAAAGGCTAAACGTGTAGAGGCTTTGCTTCTTGTATTGTTAATGAAGACATACTTGGGACAGACTCACTTTAAAGAGGGAGTTCACCTGAAAAAAAATTATTAAAAGCCAGCAGCTACAAATACTGCAGCTACTGACTTTTAATAAACAGACTCTTGCCTGTCCAGGGGTCCAGCGATGTCGGCAGCCGAAGCCGAGCAATAGCTCGGCTCTCGGCTGCTGCCGCCGCCATTCTCGGTGAGGAATAAGGAAGTGAAGCGTTGCGGCTTCACTTCCCGGTTCCCTTCTGCGCATGCGTGAGTCGCGCTGCATGTCCTAAGTGGTCCCCGCTATCTCCTGGGACCTGTGTGTTTCCCAGGAGACAGCGGGGGGTGCGGGAGTCTATTCCCGGAAGTGGGTGCAGATACCTGTCTAATACAGGTATCTGCACCCCCCTCCCCCCTGAAAGGTGCCAATTGTGGCACCGGAGGGGGGGAGGAATCAGATGAGCAGAAGTTCCACTTTTGGGTGGAACTCCGCTTTAAGATTGTTCAAAAAACCTTGCAGTCCGTCATGACACCTCCTGCAGAGAAGCCTCTAAAAGGTTAAAAAAAAAAAATGAAATATAGGCATGATGTGTGAATCAGAACACATAACATACACATATAGTGGGGTTTTCTGTAATTTGACTGCAAAAGTGGAAATGCGCTTCAGCCCCAGTTCACACTGGTGGGATTGTCAAATCGCATGACAGGTTGCACCTCATTGCCTGCAATGGAACCGTTCAAATTGTGGCGAATTGAGTCGTGGTGACTTTGAAAAAGGTTCTTGCAGTCCTTTTTTTTTCGATTTCACTGCAACTTCCATTGACTTCTGTTAAATTAATTTGCAAGCCACATTGAAATCGAATGTACAAATCACACTGATGTGTGGCTGTGATTTCAAAGCCGCACCCTTGTGAACCAGGGCTTAAAGACCAATTCCAGCCTTTTCTCCCCCAGAGCCAAACCCCCCCCCATCCAACAATATTTTTTTTTAACCCCATGATGCCATATCACATACTGTATATGTACAGGATTGGCTTCAAGTGGTTATACCAGGGTTATGGCTGCAGCTGTACACCATAACCCCAGTATTTATTTATTTTTTTACAGCTGGCAATGCTTTTTCATCTAAAAGCAATCCTAGCAGCTGATTAGGCACTGGATTGCTTCCCCAGGTGATCAGGGAGCCTGGTATTGATCCGGCAGTGCCGCCAGGTGATCAGGACTGGCTGGGGACCATCCCTCTGCGCCAGAAGCGAACACGTATGTAAACAGTGTTCGCACCATACATGAGGTATCGCCGAAAACGTTGTAGTGAGATCAATAATTCCAGCGATAGACCTCCTCTAACTTTAAACTGGTAACCTGTAAAAATGTTTAATAGTTGCCTATGGAGATTTTAAGCATCATAGTCTGTTGCCATTCCACAGGCACATGCAATTTTAAAGCCTGACATGTTCAGTATCCATTTATTTAGCATAACATGAACGTTTATATTTCACCAAAAAACTGGGTTATACAGTATATTGTGTTTTTATGCATTAACATATGTATTAATTACAGTGTATTTTTTTATTTTTTCCCAAAACAAACTGCGTTTGAAAATCCTCTGCGCAATAACCACCATTTTATCCTCTAGGGCCACTGCAAAGAATAAAAAATAAATAAATATATATATATATATATATATGTCATTTTCTAGCAAGCAAACACTGATTTTTACTTGTAAACCAAAAGTGTCAGAATAGGCCTGTTCTTCAAGTGGTTAATACTTGAAGACCAGCACTGGATCGCAAGTCTGAGGGGGGAAAGCGCTGGAGAAGAGGGAGTAGTATTGTACTGAGAGCTGGTCTTGTTTTACAACAGGTTCAGTATCCTTTTCCTATTTAACCCCTTCATGCCTAAGGGTAAAACTAATATTTAATGCCTAAGCACAATTTTGATCTAGGTATTTTTCTTTATTTTTTATTATTATTATTATTTATTTTTATTTTTTGTTTAATTTTTTACACACACTTTTTTTTTTTCTCTCTGCAAGGAGAGCAAAAGATGCAATGTATCTTTCCTCTCCATTCTCAGAGAGAGAAACACAGGGGCAGGATTCACAGTGACTGGTCACTGTGGTAGCCTCTGATTGGCTACCACAGTGACCAGTCAGATAACCCGGCATCAAGAGTTCTGGGTCCTAATCATTTGTACGGGACCCAGGGCTCTCAGCAAGACCCCGGTCTCTGTGCTGGGAGCTCTCAGCACAAACACAGATATGCATATATGCGGCCCCACAGAAAAAAGCCCAGTCCGGTGAGGCTGCATATATGTGTCATGTCTGTGTGAATGTGTTGAAGTTCGTACATTGTAAAATATTGCAGCAAATACCTTACAGAAGGGCAGTTAAGCCAGTCATAGATGAATCAAAATCCGGACAGTTCATCAGGCACCGGAGGACTTTTGTTCCATGTATATGCAGGGATGTTACATGCACAGAACTCAATCTGCCGATCGACATCTGAACGGCTACCCTGTCCCGTTTACTCTGCTCAAGTGCTGACAAGTGTATCCGGGGGGGGGGGGGGGGCGGTCTCCCCACTGTCGGAATACAACAGCTCAGCAGCAAGAGTCTCCCATCCACACATTCGATAATAGGGTTGAAATAGGGTTTAAAATTTAAAAAAAGGTTTCATTGATGGGCTTCGTTATTATTCTTTGAGCATGAGTGGTCTTTAGATTCAATACTGTATTATGCCTTAGGCTGATGCCAGATGGGCATGTCTGCTGAAGGAGACAAATCGCCAGCAGCAGGATTGCTAAAGACGCTGCCTGTCTACCCCTATAGAATCCTTCTGTAGCCAGATGCAGGGAAATGTCACTCTTTGCTGACCCAAACACTGCTGAATCTCATTTGCCAGCAATGGGGGTGACATCTCACTGCCTCAGCTGAAGAGAAGCGATTTCAGGACAGATGGGCAGTCTCTTGCCAATCTGCCACTTGCAAAATTCCAGCGGCAAGGTTACTAATGGCAGTCATTGATCTATTTTTTTTTATTTTTATCTTTTTCTCGTAAGGTGTCGATGGATCAATGTTTGAGATTCTTCCTCAGTCGAACTCTCTTCCAGTTTTGCACCCCTGCAAGCTTTGCTCTCATGATTGGAAACCCTGCATCTGCTCGTATCATCTAAGCTTGGAATGGATTCCATGCAGCCTGAAATATTGCAAAAGCCGGGATTCATCTGGCAAGACCACTTCTTACAAGTGTGGCATCCGCAGCTGCCAAAAAGGCTACAGCTTCCACTTCTATGTGCCCCAGAAACAGCTATGCCTGTGGGACGAAGAGACATAGCAATGTCCTTTTGTAGCTTGTATCTACACCATTGTGCCCATAAATGAAAGAGGACCACAACTTCTTGAGATCCAACAAGTGCATTTCCCTAAAGTTACTCCTGTACTGTGAAACTTTAGGATCTGGTAAGAAGTAGACTCTGCACATTCACCTTACTTTTTGTTGAGAAGAAACAAGCTTATCTATTTTTTAATTGCACAATGACTGAACCTTCTCAGCACTCTTAATGTGCCTTATCACAAATATGAATTTTCTTCAACTCCAATAAGTATCTTATCAAATGTAGGTACCGACCTCTAGTGGGACTTTACTGAAACAACCAGTATTAAAAAAAGAATAAAAACTGTGAATATTTGGGAATTAACCCTTCCCTTGTCAACAGGACCAGTACTTCATGCCACAATGCCTTTTGCTGGTCCCTGAGGCAACAATGGGTTAAATACTTCCTGTGCCTTCATTTAATATGACGTATTTTGATATAGTTCAGATATTTTTTTTTCTATGAAGATGCCTTTTTTTGTATAAAGAAAGGGGAAAAGAAACCTTTTGAACAAAATATTTATCATTTGTAAAATAAAATGATTTTTTAAAGTACTTTGTGTGCCATTGGCTTGCTTTAGAGTTTATTCTGCTGCTTATTTTTCAATATATTGCATGTCTGTGGAATTATGGGGTTAATTTACTAAAGCTAAAGAGAACAAAATCCAGTGCAGCTCTGAATAGAAACAAATTGGGTACCAGTTTTTGTTTTATTTGTTTGTTTTTTTGTGCTATTACAAAAAAAAAAAAAAAAAAAAAAGTGGCATTATATATGCTATTTCTAGATCTCAAGGGCCGACTTGCATATAGTACTATTACATAGACCTCAATATAAAAAAAACTAACCAATAACACAATAGCCATGTTCCCAACCTAAAGTGGTATTAAGTCCAAAAGCAAAAATGTATTATATGGCAGTTTACCAATTCTTAGATGTGGTGACTGCATTCATTTCTTTTTTTTTTTTTTTTTACTTTTTGTTTATTAATTTCAGTAATACGTTTGTTAATTTTCAGCTTCCTTTAACAGACCAAGCTGTCCAGCAAAAGTGGCAGGTAAAGGGTTAAAACAAAGCATTTAACTTTGGCAGGGGCATTGACAATAGTCAGCTTTTATTCCTTTATGTAAAGCCTTTATCCCAAACAGAAAGAGAACAGTTTGCTGTGACTGCGTAAAAATTGTTAGCTGGAGGTCAACTTTAAAGCGGTTCTTCACCCTCAAGGCAAAAACTTAACTCAGCAGCTACAAATACTGTAGCTGCTGACTTTTAAGAATAGGATACTTACCTGTCCAGGGATCCAGCGCTGTCCACAACCGGAGCCGACTCTTCAGCTGTCCTCTGGTCCAGGTGACGGCATGTTTACTCTGGGAAGATGGCTGTGACTGCTTGCAGTTTCGCAGCCGGGTTCCCACTGCGCATGCGAGAGCCATGCTTTGTGAATGGTCCCACATCTTTCTGGGACCTATGACATGTCCCAGAAGGCTGCAGAGGAAGGAGGGGAGGCAACTTTCACTCGGATCACTGCAGCAATCTGACCAGAAGTGGGACAGGCACCTGCTCCCTCCCCAAAAAAATAAGTAAGTACCAAAACTTAAAGAAGAGGAGGAGAGCGGGGGAGGGGGGGGGAGGAAGACAAGTGGAACTTGCCCTTTTGGGTGAAGTTCCGCTTTAATTTGTTAGTAAAGTCCATCTAAATCTGATGTCTAAAGCTGGGTATACACTAGTAGATTTTCAAATGAAAATTCTCAGTACATTCTAATTTTGTTCATTAGTAGTTCAAGATTTTATTTGCTTTTAACATTCAATTTTGAAATGGACTTTGTCAAACCGCATACACTGTTAGAAAAGTGTCCATTCAAGAAAAATTTTCCATCCTGCTCCTTGAAATGTTCTCACCACTGCAGTCAAAAAATGAACGATGATTGGACCTCTCTAAGGATTAGAAAAATGACTGAACGTTCTTGCAACGAAAAGTGACATTCTACTAGTGTATACCCAGCTTACCACTTCCCTCTCCCTAGACTGATAATGCTGCTGCCCGAAGGCGTCTCTGTTGTTCCTTCTCCCATGGGGGAGACACCCGAAGACAGGAAGTGGGGGGGGGCAAGGGGAAAACTGTAGGAAAGTCAATGCAGCCTCCATATCGAAGGACTGGTAAGCTACAATACATTACATTTTTATTTATGGGTTTAGATACTTTAGGACCATTTATTACCTGTTCAGCTCTGGAAGGTTTACCCCCCTTCATGACCAGGCCATTTTTTGCAATACGGCACTGCGTTACTTTAACCACTTGCCGACCAGCCGCCGCAGTTTTACTGCGGCAACATGGCTCGACTGCGCAAATCGCCATCATGTTACGTCGCTTCTTTGTGGCCACTAGGGGGGTGCGCCTGCTGCCACGATGACCGCCAGGCTCCCGCAATCGCTCGTGACACGGCGAGAATCGACAGAGATCCCAGTTCTCTGAGGGGAGAAGAGACAGATCGTCTGTTCATACAAAGTATGAACACCAATCTATCTCTTCCCCTAGCAAGTCCCATCCCCCTTCAGTTAGAACACGTAGCAGGGAACACAGTTAACCCCTTGATCACCCCCTAGTGTTAACCCTTCACTGCCAGTGACCTTTTTACAGTAATCAATGCATTTTTATAGCACTGATTGCTGTATAAATGCCAATTGTCCCAAAAATGTGTCAAAATTGTCCGTTGCGTCCGCCATAATGTCGCAGTCAGGATAAAAATCACAGATCGTCGCCATTAATAGTAAAAAAAAAAAAATAAATAATAAAAATGCTATAAATCTATTCCCTATTTTGTAGGCGCTATAACTTTTGCGCAAACTATTCAATATACTCTTATTGAGATTTTTATTACCAAAAATATGTAGAGGAATACATATCAGCCTAAACAGAGAATTTGTTTTAAAAAAATGGGGATATTTATTATAGCAAAAAGTACAAAATATTGTTTTGTTTTTGGTTTTTTTTCCATAATTGTCGCTCTTTTTTTTGTTCAGAGCGCAAAAAATAAAAACCGCAGAGATGATCAAATACCACCAAAAGAAAGCTCTATTTGTGGGAGAAAAAGGACATCAATTTTGTTTGGGTACAGCGTCGCACGACGCTCAATTGTCAGTTAAAGCAATGCAGTGCCGAATCGCAAAAATGGCCTGGTCATTTAGCAGCCAAATCTTCCGGGGCTGAAGTGGTTAACTGACAATTGCGCCGTCATGCAACGCTGTACCCAAATAAAATGTCACACAAATGGAGCTTTCTTTTGGTGGTAATTGATTACCTCTGCGGTCTTAATTAATTAATTGCGCTATAAACAAAAAGACAACAATTTTGAAAAAAAAAATATTTTTTAATTTCTGCTATAAATAAAATAATGTAAAAAATCGAATTTCTTCATCAATTTATTCCAATTTGTATACTGCTTCATATTTTTGATAAAAAAATCCCAATAAGCGTATATTGATTGGTTTGCGCAAAAGTTATAGCGTCTACAAACTATGGGATATTTATGGAATTTAAACTTTTTTTTTGTACTAGTAATGGTGGCGATCAGCGAATTATAGCGGGACTGCGATATTGTGGTGGAAAAATCGGACACTTTTGACACTTTTTTGGGGACCAGTGACACTAATACAGTGATCAGTGCTAAATTATATGTGCTGTGACTGTACTAATGACACTGGCTGGGAAGGGGTTAACATCAGGGGCAACCCAAGGGTTAAATGTGTTCCCTGGGAATGCTTTCTATCTGTGGGGGGGGGGGGGGTGATTTTACTGTAAGAAGACAGAGATCTGTGCTCCTGCTTAGCAGAAACACAAGATCTCTGTCTTCTCCTGTCACAGAACAGCGATCTGCCTTGTTTACGTTCTGTCTGCCTCGAGATGATCGGCGGGTCCCAGGGGAAATCGGGTCCGCCGGGCCTACTTATTGGCTCCCGCTGTGTCCAATCACGGCAGAAGCCGGTCGCCATCGGTGCGCACACCTCAGACCCAGGAAACGAAATCGCGTACAGGTACGTGATTTCACGCAAAAAGGCCACTCTGCCGCCGTATATATGCACGGGGCGGTCCAGAAGCTGTTAAACAAATCCTAAAATGCCAAGGCATAACAACCCTTGATAAACCCCATTGTTTCCTCTGCTCTCCTGAGTGCAGTTTTGACAATACTGTCAATACAAATTCCCCCGGACAATCAGTATATTTGTTCAGATAAAAAGGGGCATGTGCACAAATGTGTGTGAATAAAGAGATGAGCCAATACAGCCAAAAATGTTCATGCATCATAATTGCATAGAAAGCAAAGAAACTAATACTTTACATGTCTTAAAAGACCTTTATTTAAACAACACCTTATATTTCAGCAGATCATGCCACTCAAAAATGGTTTGACAATTTTTGTTGTTGTTATTCGTGTCCGACTCTTCGTGACCTCATGGACCATATCACGCCAGGCTTTTCTGTCCTCCACTGCCTCCCGGAGCTTGCTTAACTTCATGTACATTATTTCAATGATGCTACATATCCATCTTGTTTTCTGTCATCCTCTTCTCCTTTTTCCTTCCATTTTTCCCAGCATCAGGGTCTTTTCCAATGAGTTCTCTCTTCGCATTAGGTGGCCAAAGTATTTAAGTTTCAGCTTCAGGATCTGTCCTTCCAGTGAATATCCAGGGTTGACGTCCTTCAAGATTGACTGGTTTGATCTTCTTGCCGTCCAAGGAACTTTCAAGAATCTTCTCCAACACCATAGTTCAAAAGCATCAATTCTTCGGCGTTCAGCAT
This sequence comes from Lithobates clamitans, assembly GCA_037952925.1. Classification (NCBI taxonomy): domain Eukaryota; kingdom Metazoa; phylum Chordata; class Amphibia; order Anura; family Ranidae; genus Lithobates; species Lithobates clamitans. Next base: position 1,936,722 of record JBBGZY010001072.1, read on the forward strand.
TCCTTATGGTCCAACTTTAACAGTCATAGGTTACTACTGGGAATGCCATAACTTTGACTATACATCACTTTGTCGGTAGGGTGATTTCTCTGCTTTTTATAATGTTGTCTAGGTTGGCAATTTTTACCATGCCAAAAATAATCTTCTGTGGAAAGGTGGTCAATTATGTTGTGCTACAAATTTATAGCAGGGGAAGCAGTCCTACCTAGAAGTATCCTGCAAACTCTAAACCTGCTGAACAGTCTTGTCTGCTCTCTGTATTCGTTCATATAGTCCTCCTGTTATTGTGAACTGAAGATCCTGTAATATGTTCAACTTTGATTATTCCTTAAACCATAGGCAAATGGCCCTCTGCTATAGCCAGGCTTTGTCATCCAGAGTATATCTTAGATGTCATATTTTTATATTATGAATTCAGTCAGCATTTGTCAGAAAAGTATCAAAAATGATTAACGAAGGATAACATCCATAACAAAAAATGTATTCTATTTAAACAATCAGTATAGCCAGATCCCCCAGCGTTGTGCATTAACCAAGGTTAAAACATGGTAGCATGCATTTACTAGTTCAATCTGTGTATGGCATCCCGCTATTAGGTATTTGATACATAATCTTTGTATGACATCCCACTAATAGGTTTCCAATGAACAAGTCTGATCACAATGTCTTTTTATATTTGTAGTCTGATGCCTTTTCCCACATGCAGTTTAATTTTACTTAAAGAATAAGTACACTGTTCTACACAATTGTTCTGATGACCTTCATACCTAATTGATTTAAAGAGTAACTCCACTTTTGTTGAAAACAAAACATTCCTATCTGGGTGATCTACTGTATGTACATTTCAGGGATTTTAACAACTTTGCTGCAGATTCCTACCTTAGCTATTTGTCTGTGTCCATGTGCTGAGGGAATCTCTATGGAAGTAATTTCCTAATGTTCAATCAGCTGCTGCACTTGCAGGGCTCTAATGAGGAAATTTGCAGGGTCTTCATGCCTTTTAGACGTTTTGCTGCCAAATTCTGACTTGTATCTTAGTGTAGACTTCTGGATAAATCAGCCAATCACACAAGCAGAAAATCCTCCACAAAAGTGGAGTTACCCTTAAAATACCAAGAGCCCTAATAATATTTTCTGTGCTGAAAAAGTGACTAAAGGCACATGAAAGGAAATGCAGGGAAGAGCAGCAGACAGGAATTGTCATATATAGATAGATAGATATACAGTACTATGCAAAAATTGTGGGAAGGTGTGATGAAATGCTGTAAAGTAATAATGCTTTCAAAAATATATATTTTAATTGTTTTGATAAAAATAATTACAAAATGCAAAGTGAGTGAACAGAAGAAAAATCTAAATCAAATCAATATTTGTTTGTTTTGTTTTCAAACCAGCATCAATTCCTCTAGGTCATTGGTTCTCAACTCCGGTCCTCAGGACCCAGTAACAGGCCAGAATTTAAGTATTACCTTGGGGATATGCATACTAGAATACTGCAATCACTGAGCAGCAAATGACATCACCTGTGATGTATTTCAGTTATCTTGCAAACCTGGCCTGTTAGTGGGTCCCGAGGACAGGAGTTGAGAACCACTGCTCTAGGTACACTTGCACAAAGTTTTTGAAGGAACTCTGTGTTTAGGCAAGTTGTTCCAAACATCTTGGAGAACTAATCACAGATCTTCTGTGGATATAGGCTGCCTCAAATCCTTCTGTCTCTTCATGTAATCCCAGACAGATTTGATGTTAAGATCAGGGCTCTGTGGGGGTCAAACCATCACTTCCAGGACTCCTTGTTCTTCTTTAAGCTGAAGATAGTTTATAAGGACATTGGCTGAATGTTTGGGGCCAATCGCACACCTGCCTGGTGGTATGGCATGATGGATTAGTATCTGCCTGTATTTCTCAGCATTGAGGACACCAAAGATCAGGCAATGTTGAGGACTATAGGCGCAATGACCAGCCAAAGAAACCTAATACAGCAAATGAAAGACACGTCATGGTTACTTCCCTTTGACATCAGAAGATGTCCAACAGTGCCATCAGCACAGAACTGGCGCAAACTAGAGGGACCCAGCTACATCCATCTACTGTCTACCAAAAATGCCAGGGGTTGTCAGGTGTTGTACATAAACCTATTGCCCTCCTTCTGCATTTAGACTGCCTTCCTGCCGTCCTTTAAATTTGCTTTTGCCACCAGCCCACGGTGAGAAATGAACACGGGGCTGATTTACTACAACTTAATCTTATGCATTAAGGTGAAAAAACACCTGTCCGTGACCGCCCCCCCCCCCCCCCCCCCCCCCCGTTTTACTTACCTGAACCCTTGGACTTGTGCCACGGGGCTCTTGATTGGATAGATTGATAGCAGCGCCTTTGGCTTACGCTGCTGTCAATTAAATCCAATGACGGCACCGGGGGGCGGGGTCGAGTCCTGCATTCGGCCTCTATGGATGCCGAATGCTGGACTCGGGAGCGCCCGCAAGGTAACCCCCCCCTGGGAGATCGCTTCTCCCAGTGGGTTATCTGATGTGGGGAGGAGCCGCGAGAGCCGCCGAGGGACCCCAGAAGACGAGGATCAGGGCCACTCTGTGCAAAACGAGCTGCACGGTGGAGATAAGTATGTTTTGATGATTTGAAAATTGATTGGCTACCATACACAGCTGCACCAAATTTTACACACTCCAGTTTTAGTAAATCGACCCGTGTGTTCTGACGTGGTAAATACAGTATGAGCATGGCTAATTTGGCATTTGGCAAGAGGAATGGTTCGCAAGAAACCTACCTCACGTAAACATTTGAAAACCTTATATCGAAATTTCTCTATACAAGACAGAATACCTAAAATCTCCAAAAAATACAGGGTACCACCAAATCCTGTTCTTCACAAGATAAATCTTCCAGTCTCAAGCAAAATTTCCATACAAAGTCAAATTTGCAACCTGCAGATAACTCTGAAGTGAATCCTTTTCAGTCTGGTGCTTAGTGTGAGTGCTATATAATATAATTCAGTACGGTGCTGAGATTAAACACCTTGGAGTTTTGTTTTGTTTTTCCGTTCAACCAGCAGGATGAATGGAAAAAAAAAAGACAGATCCCCGCTTTCACACAAGCAATGTGGATGCAGGGATCTCTCCCGATGCACTATTATATTCTGACAGCAAGAACTCCTCAAGCTCTGGCACTGTCACCACCAGCTGTAAGAACGAGCTCCGGCGGCATTCCCTGTCCTGTATTCTTCCAGCTTCCAGAGTCACCCACTGGGCCCTGAATAATCTATAGTTTCCTTGCCTATACTTGCTTGACCTCGTCTGATTATATGGACCTTGCTGCTGACAGTGTAGTCCAGTGACGTGGAAACATTGCCTTCCATGTGATGGTGAAGGGCAGGGATATCCTTATGCGTGAAGAAATGACAGTTGGGAACCTGCAACTGTGGTGTAGCACAGGATGCAAATTCCTGGAAAAGGGCAGAATACCCCAATTGGAAAGGAAGGCATTGTAAATTCAGCAATTTGGCCAAGTAACATTTAGACACTGGGCATGTGGCGTAATTTGTTACTTTGCTCTAGTATCTGGGGCAGCAGAATTTACCTGCTCAATGCAACAGCTCATGGGGTTGGGTTTGCTAAATCAGAGTAAGGTTGTAGCCTACACATGACCCTACCCTGTGTGGCCCCATGCAGACTCTCCTCCCCAATGGAGGAGTCATAGGGCACACCATTGACCCCTCTTAATATAATGTTATCCCTAGGCTGCTGAGAGGGAATTATGTATAGTGTGGGTAGAGTTGGAAAGAGAGGATCTGGAAGGAGGAGAGATGGTGAGAGGTCAGATGTCTCTTCACAAACGTGTTAGCCAAATGGCGATGATGTTGCCAAACTTGATGTGCTGGACGCAGTCTGCAAAAACTATGGTGCAAGCTGCTGCACATGTGCTTACAAAAAGCTGAGCTTTGGTGCTCTGCACTTGTGGAGCTCTGCCATCCAGTATAATAGGGCAGCTGTTTTCTCTACCTCTCTGCTAGCTGCCTCTCCAGGATTTTGCCTTTCCCTCACTTTCCTCCTCTGCTTTATATGGCAGGTATGGTCATACTCATGATCATACCCAACTTCCTCATCACTGGAGCCTGATTGTCAGTATGTCTTAGCTGTGGGAACATCACTGTGAAATTGGTTCTCCCTGCCTGGTGTCTCCTCCTAAACTCTCATCACTCTCCACAACCTTGGAGCCAAGTAAATACTGGTCATCTTTAGCAAGTGGCCGACACCGTGCTCCAAAAATCCAGCCAACTACCCAGCAACAGTTGGCAGAGCAATGGCAGGAGTAGCTGTGGGTAAGGAGTTGGAATAGGGTGCCTTGGCAGCTGTGGTAGTCTGCGTCTTTTTTAGCCACTCCATCACCTCCTCCACATACTCTGGCTATATAGAACACCTAGCACCCGAAAAAAAGGCAAACGTTTCCTTTCTGTAGATGATGCACCACGTCCACAACTACTGATTTGGCCTATGGATACAGAGGCTGTTTGCCCCCTCATAGCTGCACTTGAACTTCTGCATCTCCCTCTAGGCCTATGAGACATGAAGCAGATAATGTGGGGCATATTCCCTACTTTTTTTTTTTCAGAAGCTGTATGGGAGATAGTGGTGTTTAAGTGCACTGTAAACTGTGGTGCTTTGGTGGTGCACTGTAAATCAACAGATAAGATTCACACTGCTGTTGCTTGTGCTGACCCCATTAAGAATAAAAAGTCTAACAAAATAAAACCCCAAAAAATAATGCATCAACACCAAAGAAAGTCAAAGTTAAAAAAATGTGACCCCAAAAACCCACCCTAAAAACACTACAAGCAAAATATAACCTTTTACTAGAAGACCAAAGAAAATAAAAATACTAAAAAAGCAAAGAAATGACCCAAAATAAACAAAGAAGGGGGGGGGGGGGTAGCAGCAACACAGCAATAAACACAGATGGTGTACAGAACACTCCCAGTCATGTAATGTCCTGCTTGTGTGATTGATTTACTTCTTTTCCCAGAAGACTGCACTAAGGTACAAATCAGATTTTGAGCATCCCCTGCAACAAAAAAATCATTTTTGTTGTGATATTTTCAAAGGGAAATCACATATAAAGGGATGCAGACCCTGCAATTTTTATCATTAAAACCCTGCAGGTGCAGCAGCTAATTGACTCCCATACAGATTCATTTTGCACATGAACACAGACAAACGGCTATTTCTTCAAAATAACGAAAGGTAGGAATCTGCAACAGTTTGTTAAAATCCCTGCAATGTACACAGATCACCCAGAGGGGCAGCTTTTTTTTTAATTTTTTTTTTTCACTTCAGGACTGGAAGATTTTCCCCTCTAATGACCAGGCCATTTTTTGCGATTCGGCCCGGCGTCGCTTAAACTGACAATTGCACGTCGTGCGACACTGTACCCAAACAAAGTTGACGTCCTTTTTTTCCCCACAGATAGAGGTTTTTTTTGGTGGTATTTGATCACCTCAGTTTTCATTTTTTGCGCTATAAACAAAAAAAGAGCGACAATTTTGAAAAAAAACAATATTTTTAACTTTGCTATAATAAATGACCCCCCAAAAAAAAAATAAAAAAAAAAAATTCTTCCTCAGTTTAGGCCAATATATATTCTTCTGCATATTTTTGGTAAAAAATTGCAATAAGCGTATATTGATTTGGTTTGCGCAAAAGTTATAGCGTCTAAAAAATAGGGAATATATAATGGCATTTTTATTGTTTTTTTTTTTTCTAGTAATGGCGGTGATCTGTGATTTTTAACAGGACTGCGACATTGCAGCGGACAGATTGGACACCTAACTGCCATTTTTTACACTTTTTTTTTGGCAACCAGTGACATTATTACAGTAATCGGTGCTAAAAACATGCACTGTTATTGTACCAAGGACACTGGCAGGGAAGGGGTTAACATCAGGGGCGATCAAGGGGTTAAATGTGTTCCCTGCAGGTGTTTTCTAACTGTATGGGGGATGGGCTGCCTGGGGAAACACACAGATCCGTCTTCCTGCATAGCAGAAAGACGGGATCTGTGTGATCTCCCCTGTCAGAATGGAGATTTGCCTTGTTTACACAGGTAGATCCCCGTTCTGTCACTGCGGGTAACGATCATAGTTGGCCGGCAGACATCGAGCTCACCCCACCCGCTGATTGGCTCCCCCGCTGGCCAGTGGGCGTGCACGCGCCCCCCCACACACTACAGTTCCCGAGCCGACGTAAAATGGGCTCCATTCACAAAAGGAACTCGCATGCAATATTTGGGTGTCCGGACACATTTTGCCTAAATATCGCAAGCGATCCTGTAACTGTCAATTCACTATACTGTTTTGTGGTATTTACAGAAAATGCTCAAAACGCTTGGTAAATACCACACGAAGAGGCATTAAACTACATTCACAGAAGGAAATATATAATTAAGTGCATGCGGTAATTAAGTAGTGATCGAGGCATTCGGTAATGATGGACTATGTACTGGTTGTTAAGGAGCAGGTGGCCGCCATGTCCTTAGCAACTGATGAATCACCATCTGTCAGCGGAATTCCCTGTGTAAAATGTAAAAAAAAAGAATTGCCAGCAATTAAAAAATAAGAGAAAAATTGTGTGCTCCCCCAACTCCATACCAGGCCCTTCCATGTTCCGATAAGCCCCCTGCCTGCAGACCCCTACAACCACCGGCCAGGGTTGTGGAGAAGAGCGCCTGCCCCAAAGCACCCTTACCCTTCATGTTGAGGGCATGTGGCCTGGTATGGTTCAGGAGGGGGGTCCTCAGCTGACAGCTCATCGGTTGTTAAGGATGCTGTAGCCGCCCGCTCTTTAACAACTGTGTTGTTTACTATTTATTAAGGAGCGGGTCACCCACTCCTTAACAATGCTGTATTAACTAATTGTAATAAATATGCCGGCTGTTGCCAGGCATTAAATTACTGCATGTTTTCACTACTAAAATACCACATGACTTTATTAAATAACTCATGCGGTATTTTAGTAGCATTTTTTAGTGAATGCCAAAAAACGTTTTGAAAAACGCTGAGCTGTATCTTACCCCATACTCGGATGCAGTAAGATACCGCTTTGTGAATGGAGCCCATCTTTAGCTTATCTTTTATTTAAGCACTTAATATGTATTGCTGTTTTGTACCTTTAAAATGTTCTGAAACTGTGCCCTTAACGAGATATTTCTTTCAGCTCTGACAAATTATGTCATTCACGTATACACAGTTAACTCTTGCCGTGAATGCAGAATGCCACATGCCATGATGGTGACTTCCATGTGTATGCAAGAGTGACATCATAGCGGCCCAGCCATTCAAGCCGCCGGAGAGCACAAACCCAGAAGGAAGACTGGGCGAAGATAGAAGTGCTGGGATTGGTGACAACTCTGGCCTCGGAAGGCTGTGTTTCACAGGTAGGTCTGTCATAATGTGCTAATATGCAGTACATACTACCGTGTTTCCCCAAAAATAAGACCTACCCCGATAATAAGCCCTAGTGTGATTTTCGGGGAGGGCTGCAATATAAGCCCTACCCCAAAAATAAGCCCTAGTTTAGGGCTTATTTTTGGGGTAATGCTACAGTCCACTCTCCTGCACTAGTATATGACAGTGCAGAGCCGCTTGGCGCTCAGCTGATCTCCTCTTCTCTCAGCTGTCAGAGGGGAATCTTTGCCCCCTTCCATGTATTGCTCAGAGCAGGGAAGACAGCTCGGGGCAGGCCACGGAAGTGCTGAGCAGGGCTCAGCTGATCTTCTCTTCTCCTGGGTGTCAGTGGGGGATCTCCCCCCATCCCTCTGCTCTAATCGTAGCCGTGGAAGACGGCTCAGGTGGGTCATTGAAGCGCCAAGCAGGGCTCAGCTCTCCTCTTCTTCTGGGTGTCAGCGGGGGATCTCGCCCCCTCTCCCTCTGCAGTGCTCAAAGTGGTGGAAGAGAGCTCAGACAGGCAATGAAAGGAGGTATTTGCACAATTGCATTGCAGAAACGCACACATTTTGCATTATGTGATCCTATGATAGAGGGGATTCTGGCATTTTGCAACCACTGGGAAGACAGCAGATTGCATGGCAAGCCCTACCCCGAAAATAAGCCCTAGTGTGTTTTTGGCTGACAAAATTAATATAAGACCTGGGCTTATTTTCGGGGAAACACGGTAGCACATTATGACAGATATAATAAAAATAGAGGGGGATGTGAGATTGAAATCAAAGCAGTCCTTGCTGAGCAATTAGAAAGTAGAATGCTAGGGTTTTCGAAAGGTAGGTCTAGTCTGAGAAAAACTTAAGCCATAAACATAGATAGATACAAGAACTAATGATAGTAGTCTGCTGACATCTTGGAGGAAGGGGTCACCGGTGAAAGACCTATTCAAATAATTTACACAACTGGATGAAAAAAAGTCCTGTAATAAGTTTGCAAAAACAGCTGGAAACACTCATTTTGTTGGTCTGAGGTGGCTTGATCTGATTTCCTCTTCTTAGAGGATTTTTGCCAATGCTTCTCCCAACACTGATGAAAAGAAAGGTAGTTGCTCTTTCCAACTAGGTAAATGTGGTGGCTCAATGCCAAGATTAGGGTAACAGTGTAAACCCCCCCCCCCTTTTTTTTTTTTTTGTTGCGTACTGTCACCAGTCAGTATTTCTGATCACAGTCACACCGGTCAGATGATGGCGCTGTAATGCAGTGGTGACGGTATGTAGAAAAAAATGTGGGAAAAAAAAACATATTTCACTTAATTTCTTGATTATGCAAAAAAATAACAAAACACAAAATTATGTCACACTAATCTTCTAAAACAACATAAAATTGAAGTGAATAATACACATAACTACTGTGAAGAACTAAATTACTAGCATAACATACTGTACTAGCATAACAAAAAGTGTATATATTAATAAACCAATAAGTGCAATGCTAGAATTAATGTCCTCTTTATTCCAGTGAATTATGAAAGATAAGTGATCAAAACAGTCTTTAAATTGGTGTTTGTTCTTCGTGCAATCCTCTTCCTTGATCAGAATCCCAAAACTATACCTCTCACATGTGTACAGAGATAGTGGCGCTAATATAAATTGTGTAAAATAATGAGTCAGAGCAGCTTGATGCCTATGACCCTCTAATTATACATAAAAATACTAGTATCATGAAAAAAAAATAAAAATAAAAAAAATTTTCAACACCCAGTGAAAAGTGTCACTATAGATAATAAATTACAAAAATTGAATGATCAAGTTCAACAGTTGTTTTTCAATCTTCTTGTGTGATAAATCTTCTACTCTTCCACCCCACCACCGTGATAGTGACACCACTCCCTCTGAAGAGCGAACTCACCAGAATGTATAGCCTCCCACTCTCGTGTCCGGCAAAACAGCAATTGAACCACACCTGGGTTGCATGTGATGAACCGTGACTCCAATCAGGCCAGCTCCATATGTGAAAAAATTAATAAAGTGCTCCACGTAGCGTGATACCATTTTGACAGATTTATTAAAATCACTCCAAACACACTTCAATGGTTACACTCACTTTTAAACTGAAACAAAAAAGCCTTTGAACAAAACCACAGCAAGCAACAGGATAAGTGATCCAACGGTGCACCGCGATCACAGCGGACCTGAAGTGTGATCTGGTGTATCTCTCACCCAACCTTCTAAGGCCCAGCAATCCGATTGGTGTAGTCCTCCTCAGACAGCAGTGTCTAATGTCAGTGCGATGGAATACCGTGTAACCATGCCCCATAGGCGCAGTGGAGTAAGAGGGATTCATGGGCTGCTTATTTGTATTTCTCTTGCTGCAAACCAATTCTCTTCTTTGTGTAGGATTGCAGGAAGAGCAAACACCAATTTAAAGAATTTGGAGGAGTTTAATTTTATCATTGCACTATTTTGTTTATTAATATATACACCTTTTTCTGGCATGACAAAGGATGTTCAGCGGAAGCATACAATGCTAGCAATTTAGTTATTTCTTCACAGTAGTTATTTATATTAATCACTTCAATTATATATTGTTTTAGAAGATTAGCGCAACACAGTTTTGTGTTTTAAGATTGCACATGTTTATGGGCATGTGTTAGGTGTCAGGAGCTCTCATTAGTTTTCAACAGGTATACAGGTGCATCTCATAAAATTAGAATATCATCAAAAAGGTAATTTTATTTCAGTAATTCAATTCAAAAAGTGAAACTCCTATATTTTATATAGATGTGTTACACACAGTGATATATTTCAAGCATTTCTTTCTTTTAATCTTGATTATTATGGCTTACAGCTAGTGAAAACCCAAAATTCAATATCTCAGAAAATAAGAATATTACATAAGACCAATAAAAAAAAGGATTTTAATACAGAAATGTTGGCTTACTGAAAAGTATGTCCATGTACAGTATAGTATGCACTCAATACTTGGTCAGGGTGTCAGAAACCATGAATCAGACTGAGACAAAAGTACAGTTATATCACACTTGTTTAATAATAATAAAAAAAAAGGTAAACAGAGTAAACGTAGTCAAAACCTAGCCAGAGTTCAGGAACCGGAATGGAAAGTCAAAACATCAGGGAGCCATAAGGAATGTCAGCCTCACTGGCATTCATAAAAACACTTTTCCTTGCAAGGAACCAATACAGCTTTAAAACGAAACTCCGCGCATGCGCCGTCGGTACGCTCGTACCGACGGCGCATGCGCGGAGTTTTGTTTTAAAGCTGTATTGGTTCCTTGCAAGGAAAAGTGTTTTTATGGATGCCAGTGAGGCGACTTTTAATGAACAAGAGATAAAACGTTCTACACCATTGGAGTTTTCTCTTTTCTTTTAAACACTTCCATATCGGTGAGAGCTCTCTTCCCTGATTATACCGCTGTCTGGAAGCCTGTGGCGATCGTTTGTGGATCTACATCCATCATCCCAGCTAAAGTTCCAGCCGCTGTGGAGGGCAAACCCCAAGCTGTTAGCTCTATGCCTCTGATCAGAGGCTATCTGGTAAGCCTTCAATCTATACCAGGTAACGGGATTTCAACACGGTGACAGTCACGGATTTATTATTCATAGAAAGTCACATTTAATTGCTTTTTTGGACATTTGTTTTGACATAATTTTTGCATCTTTGGACTTTTTCTAAATGTGTGGATAAAAAACTGGGAATAGTCACGCATATATATCACTATAGTGAAGCATCCATGTTATTGTTCACGCATATATATCACTATAGTGAAGCAAATCTGAATTCCTAACTGTGCACAAAAGGCTTGCCAGAACCGGGACACAAACTGACTACCCCTGTTCAAGGCAATCACCTTGGGTAGCCCATGTAAGCGAATGAGCTCCCGAGCAAAAATGGAAGCCAGTTCCTTAGAAGTGGGCAACTTCTTAAGTAGAATACAATGAGACATTTTCGATAACCGGTCAACCACCATAAGGATAACTGTGTTTCCCTGGGAGTTGGGTAACTCCACAATGAAATCCATGGACAGGTGAGTCCAGGGCCTCTCTAAATTTGGGTATGGGTTGTAGGAGACCCACTGGAAGGTGTCGTGGAGTCTTACCTTGAGCACACACGGAACAGGCAGCTACGAAGGCGGTCGCATCAGCACGTAGACTATGCCACCAGGATTGTTGGGAAATGGCCCAAAAGAGTTGATTCTTCCCAGGGTGCCCAGCAGCCTTGGGAGAATGGTAAGTCTGGAGCACAGCAGTATGCAGACTCTCTGGAACAAAGCAGCGGTCACAAGGTTTTTTAGGAGGAGCATTGACCTGAGCAGCAAGAATTTTATCACCATCTATTGTGAAAAAAAGAATTTTATCACCCAAATGAGAAGTGAGACCGGTGCGAACCTTAGCCAGAATACGATCAGGAGGAATCACAAGAATCGTAACCGGCTCCATCTTGGAAGTGGAGGAAAATTGTTGTGACAAAGCGTCAGCCCTTACATTCATTCGGGTAAGAATGAGACAATCTAATTGAAACTTGACAAGAAAAGAGTGTTTAGCCTCAGACAAGAATGTGAGATTCCTATGGTCAGTAAGAATGAGAACTGGCACAGTGGTACCTTCGAGGAGATGTCTCCATTCTTTCAGTGCTAAAATGATTGCAAACAATTCTCTGTCACCAATCTCGTAATTGCACTCCGCAGGTGATAATTTCTTGGAAAAGTAGACACAAGGATGCATAGCGCTCTCAGAAGTAGGACGTTGAGACAGAAGGGCACCAACTCCAGTCTCAGAAGCATCAACCTCAAGGATAAAAAGTAAGGTAGGATCAGGATGTACCAACACAGGAGCAGAAGCAAAGGCAGCCTTGAGGCTCTCAAAGGCCTTAATGGACTCCGGAGACCAACTCTGTGGGTTACGGTCCTTTCTGGTCATTTCAGTCAGGGGCTTGACCAGAGATGAGAAGTTCCGAATAAACTTCCGATAATAGTTGGCAAAGCCATGAAAACGCTGCAGAGGATGTAAACCCACGGGTTGGGGCCACTGTAGCACTGCTGAAAGTTTCTCTGGGTCCATCGAAAAACCAGCAGTGGAAATGACATAACCCAGGAATTTAACCTGTTCACAATGGAATTTGCACTTCTCCAATTTATAATAGAGATTGTTCTCTCTTAGTTTCTGAAGCACATGACAGACATCTGTGTGGTGGCTCTCCAGAGACCTGGAAAATATGAGGATATCGTCGAGATAAACCACCACACATAACTGCAACAAATCTTGGAGGACATCGTTAATAAATTCCAGGAAAACTGCCGGGGTGTTACAAAGGCCAAAAGGCATTGCAAGGTACTCATAATGGCCTGTTCTGGTATTAAACACAGTTTTCCACTAGTCACCCTCACAAGCCTCACAAGATTGTATGCCCCTCTCAAATCAAGCTTCGTGAAAACCGTTGCTCCCTTGAGGCGGCCAAATAATTCCGTAATCAACGGAATCGGATAGGCATTCTTAATCGTAAAACGATTGAGACCCCTATAATTAATACAAGGTCTCAGTTCAGCGCTCTTCTTCTTTACAAAGAAGAAACCAGCACCAGCAGAAGACAAGGATTTGCAGATGAAACCTCGAGAAAGTGCGTCTGCAACATACTCCTCGATGGCCTTATCCTCCAAGACCGAAAAAAGGGTAAACCTGGCCACGAGGGGGTATGGCACCAGGTTGAAGGTCAATTGCGAAATTATACGACTGGCGTGGAGGCAAACAATGTATATGTAAATCGCTGCGTAAATTGACGGCGCTATATAAGTACCTGAAATAAAATAATAAATAATAAACTACTGGCTTGGCCTTTGTCAAAGATATCGCTAAAATCGTGGTACTCCTCCGGCAGGGAGGAGAGTGAAGAAGTGCACAGGACCTTGGCTACCTTCTGGAAGCATGTCTTACTGCATTGTGGTGACCAGGAGAGAACCTCAGCATGGAGCTAATCAAAAGAGAGGTTGTGCCTCTGTAACCAAGGATAACCAATAACCAGTGGAAACTTAGGTGAGGAAATAACTTGGAACTGGATTATCTCATGTTGAAGAGCCCCTATGGCCATGGACAACGGAACAGTCTCATGAGTCACATGGGCAGGCTGTAGAGGTCTCCTGTCAAGAACCTCAATGGCAAATGGAGTGTCACGCAGCTGCAGCAGAATCGAGTGTTTTGATACAAAGGCAGCATCAATGAACAGGCCTGCAGCCCTAGAGTCGATTAGAGCCTGTATCTCGACGGACGACTCAGCCCAAGAAAGGGTAACCGAAACCAGGGATTTCTCCTTCTGGATAACTGGGGACGAAACAACGCCACCTAAGGACTGTCCGTGACAGGACAGAGCTTCAAAAAGTGACCTGCTTGGCCACAATAAAGGCACAACCTCTCCCTCCTCCTAAAGGTTCTCTCATCCGCAGAGAGATGCGTGAAACCCAAGTGCATGGGTTCACCTTCACTGGGTATATCTCGGGCTGCTATCTCATCCTTGATTGAATCCGAGAGGTCATGAGAAAAAGCAGCCATGAGGATCTCATTGTTCCAAGCAATCTCTGCAGAACTTAATGGCGTAATCGGCAACAGTTCTCGTACTCTGATGGACATGAGGCACTTGGCAGCAGAAGCGGAGCATGGGGGAATGTCAAATACCCTTTTAAAAGTAGCCACAAACTCAAGGTAACTTAAGATGACAGGTTTTTGCATCTGCCATAGAGGGTTTGCCTAGGCGAAGGCTCTCTCAGAAAGCAAAGATATCACGAAACCTACTTTGCTTCTGTCCATGGGAAACGCCTGGAGCAGCATCTCAAAGTATATCTCAACCTGGTTGAGAAACCCTCTGCATTGGACTGGATCACCCCCAAATCACTGGGGAAACGGAGAGGAACCAGACATACCTCTTATAGAGGTAATACTCGAGGCGGGTGCCTGCACAGAAACTGGAGCAGCAGCAGGGACAGCCTGCAACACAGGTTGTACCGGAGCAGCCACAGTGGGAGATTCCAGATGAGCTGTGTGACTCAGGAGCATTTGTAATGCCATGGCAAACTGATCCATGCGGTGATCCTGCTTATCCAATCTGGAAAAAATATTACCAACAAGTGGATTGACTGCATCTTCTGAATTCATGGCCTTCACCTACTGCCAGAAACCATGAATCAGACTGAGACAGAGGTACAGTTAAATGACACTTGTTTAATAATAATAAAAAAAAGGTAAACCGAGTAAATGTAGTCAAAACATAGCCAGAGTTGAGGAATGGATGGTCAGACAAGCAAAAAAGTCAGGGAGCCAGAAGGAATGTCAGCCAAGCAAGTCTTTATCAGGAACACAGGAGAGTGTCTCTAGAGATGTGACCAAGGCGTAGGCAGAGATAATCTCGACTGTATGGCTTAATGCGGGAGTCCAACCTTTTTTTTTTTTTTTTTTTTCTTTTTTTTTTTTAGGTCATTGAGACACTTTGCTAATCCCAAAATAATACTCACAGTTTGGGTGTAATATTTCCTCCTCTGTCTGTTTTCGTACTGAAGAATACATTAAAAAATGTGATGCTGGCTGTTTTCATCTTGCTTATGGGCATGTGAAGCCCACAAGCATTGATTTCTGGGATGTGGTGAATGCTGTTCATTCACAGCTTGTTCACGCGCATGATCATTGTTTCCGCACTGAATCTTGGGAAGCCTGACACTAAGCTCCCAGGAGACAGTGCGACGCCGGGGAAAGGCAATAAACATGCCTACTCCCATGGGAGGAGAGACTGGAAGTGCCACAATAAAGTACAATATAAAGGTAATTACAGCGATAAAAACATTTTTCGTGCGGCATTTGAACATCTATGCAATTAACTGAAGGGGGTAAGATTACGTTAAAAATTTGAGTGGAACCCCGCTTTAAGTAGGCAGGACCGACAAGCAGGATCATCTACAGATAAGTCACTGTGGAGAGATAAGAGTTGGCAATTAGCCGACAGCTGAGCAGCCAGCTCAGAGAAGACCAGCCCTGACACAGAGCTCCTTTTGCATGAATTACTGCATCAATGCGGTGTGGCATGGAGGCGATTAGCCTGTGGCACTGCTGAGGTGTTATGGAAGCCCAGGTTTCTTTGACAGGGGCTTTCAGCTCATCTGCATTGTTGGGTCTGGTGTCTCACCTTCCTCCTGATAATACCCCACACATTCTCTATGCGAGTTTGCTGGCCAATCAAGCACAGTGATACCATGATTATTAAAACAGGTATTGGCACTTTTGGCAGTGTGGGCAGGTGGCAAGTCCTGCTGAAAAATGAAATCAGTATCTCCATAAAGCTGGTCAGCAGAGTTGGAAGCATGAAGTGTTTTAGAATTTCCTGCTAGATGGTTGCACTGACTTTGGACTTGATAAAACAGTGGACCAACGCCAGCAGATGTTGCATTTTATTTGGAAATCGAGGTCCCAGAGTCTAGAGGAAGAGTGGAGAGGCACAGAATCCAAGTTACATGAGGTCCAGTGTGAAGTTTCCAGAGTAGGTGATGATTTGGGGAGCCATGACATCTGCTGGTATTGGTCCACTGTGTTTTATCAAGTCCAAAGTCAGCACAGCCCTTTAGCAGGAAATTCTAGAGCACTTCATGCTTCCCTCTGCTGACCAGCTTTATGGACATGCTGATTTCATTTTCCAGCAGGACTTGGCACCTGCCCACACTGCCAAAAGTACCAATACCTGGTTTAATGATCATGATATCACTGTGCTTGATTGGCCAGCAAACTCGCTTGACCTAAACCCCATAGAGAATCTGTGGGGTATTATCAAGAGGAAGATGAGACACCAGAGCCAACAATGCAGATGAGCTGAAAGCCACTATCAAAGAAACCTGGGCTTCCGTAATACCTCAGCAGTGCCACAGGCTGATCGCCTCCATGCCACACCGCATTGATGCAGTGATTAATGCAAAAGGAGCCCTGACCACATAATGAGTGCATACTATACTGCACATGGACATACTTTTCAGTAAGCCAACATTTCTGTATTAAAAATCCTTTTTTTTTAATTTGTTTTCTGTAATGTTCAAATTTTCTGAGATACTGAATTTTGGGTTTTCACTAGATGTAAGCCATAATCATCGAAATTAAAAGAAAGAAATGCTTGAAATACATCACTCTGTGTGTAACACATCTATATAAAATTTATGAGTTTCACTTTTTGAATTGAATTACTGAAATAAAATAACTTTTTGATGATATTCTAATTTGATGAGATGCACCTTTATACAGGTATATAGTTGGTCACAAGGTTTTGTGAATATTTGATATCCAAAGAATTACGACTTCAGAAAACTCTGCATGCCTTTTGCTAAATACCTTGGACTGTCTACTTTCTAAAAAAAGGGGTCATGTTGGGGGTATTTGTACTATTACTGTCCTGGCATTATAGGGCCTCAAGAAATTAAATAGGCCATCAGAGCATCAGGATTGATCAATTTTCATATAAATATATATATATACCATAGTTTGTACTGGTTTCACACAAACCAGTGGTGATCAAATACCACTTATAGAAATTATATAAATTTCATTTGTGTACAGTATTGCATGACCATGCATTTCCCAGTTAAAGTTGCTGAATAGCAAAAAATGCTTTGGTCATGAAGGGGATCAAACCTTCCGGATCTCAAATGGTTAAACTGCATGGGTTGTTTTACAACGTGAGAGTTCGCATATACTTCAATTTTGGATAATATACTGCAAATATTAAAGTGTCCTCTAGATGGCAGTGTTTGATGGAAATGTCTGAGCATCCAGCGCAGGTGACAGGTAAAGCAAAGATTGGACAGGTGTCTGCCTTACAAATGGGCTAGGAAGGTGTGCCAACTGCCAGCTGCTCCCATCCCTTTTTCCTGCTCTCCTGGCCCATCACGCTATGCAAATAAATGTTTTGCATGGGCTGATAGCCAAGGGCGCAGGATGTTGCCTTGTGCAGGAGAGGTGTGGTGGTTTTTTAAATTGGAATTCTGTGTGCCCTCCTAGTGCCAGCATCTGCCCCCCTGCCTCCAGCACCTCCATGCCATCCACAGCAGGCAGCAGGGTACACAGCACAGAGCCCTCAGCAGGATGGTGAATGTGGACTATTGTCACCCAGGTATGCTGCATTATTAGGACAGTGATTGATCTGCTGGGATATTGGCATCATTTGGATACTCTGTCATGTGTGTACTTGTCTCTGTTATGCTAGGCTACAATTTCAAAGTAAGCTGGGAAAACGATATATCAGATCACCTGTTGGCATGAAACATCACTGTCCAGTGCACACATCACTGTGGTCTGTACAAGCCACGGGATGATGACACAAAATAACATCTGCTTATTATATTAAGATCATTTATTAAAGTACATCTAAACCCTGGATGGCATTTAGTTTGCTAAAGCATCATATGTTATGGGTTTATTTATTTTTTTAAGTACTGTTTTTGCCTTTTTTTTCAACTTTTTTTCTCTTCTTAGTGCTGCTGATCCAATGCAGCCTTTCTGTCTGCATTCTTTGACTCCAGCAGGGGCTGCAAAGTGTTGCTCAGGTTGGGCTTCCTAATGATGCCAATGGCAGAACGTACCTGCACAGTGTTCGTTGGCATGGTCGTTATAGTCCTCACTGGAAGTGAATGTGACAGTGTGACAACACTTAAGAGCAATTAGGAGACAGGGATAAAGTGTTGTCACTCCATAACAAGAACCAGGTATTGTGTTAAACTGTACGTGATCTCCAACACATTTTTTCCTTAATTGCTTCCTTTTGATCTGTTAAATATGCCTTTGAAAGCATTTTGTTATATCTGTTGGACATGAGCAATACATTAATAAATAAAAAACTGTTCATTCAGCCAGAAATCTTGTGAGCTGATAACCCAGAGGCAGAAAGCACAGGAGGTTATCTATTAGCTATCCCTGCGGACTACAATACACCTTCCCCTGTTATGGAGAAGAGATGAATGTGTTCTGTATTCATGACAGTGTTATGTAGTGCTAACACACTCGCTGTTCTGGGGTGACAACAAGGCTGTTTAGTACAGCTGTCACCCTAGGACAGGAAGTGTGTTAATGGCGGGATTAACAGGATAAAATAAAGGGGGGAAAAAAGAAAACTAGTGCAGTCACCACACCTAAGGACTGGTAACCTGCAATATTATCATTTTTCCTTGGGATCAGATATGCTATAGGAAATTTTAAATTATTGAAAATGACTTCACAAATTACATTAATATGTTAAACATTATATGAAAATGCATTTATTAGTTTATGATATACTTTAACATTTGAAAATGTAAGTTTTGTAGTCATTTAAATAGATTTTTGCTTTTTGTGATATTGATGATTGGTTGTACAAAATGTGTGTGTGTGTGTAATATGCATATCAATGTGCAGAAATGTGAACATACTACCAATATATTCTTTATAATTGTCAATATCTGCAGTATGATTATGAATCCTGGGTTTGGAACTTTATTTCTCAATTTCATTACAGCAGCTATTTGTCTGGTGTGTGTCATTTCATCTAAAGGACCCCTAAAGCAGCCTTTCTCATCTAGGGTCTAGAAATGTAGGGTTCCTCCAGAAGTTGCTAGGGGCTGATTGAGCAATATCTGCTTCCTATAAGTAACCACTGACACCAAGGATCTTTTTTATCTATCTGTAAGGGGGGCATGCTTCCCACTGACCACCAATAAAAGAAGCCTTTTAAGCACTTATTATCAGTAAATTGGGACACTTCTTTCACTGATAGTAAGAGTTAATCACTCATGTGCCACATCCATATAGCTTATTAGAAAAAGAAAAAAGGGAACCCACCAGGTCAGACTTTGGAGGCAGATTGGAACAACAATATAATTTTTAAAAGTTTGCTTTATTTAAACATAAACATATACAGTATAAAAATTGTATAAAAAAGGTATTGTCCACTAACGGCCAGACAGTGCCCAGAAAGAGAGGACGTTACATATACCCAATTAAAAAAATGACGTTCAAAAGTATAACACCAGATAATGTGTGAGCCCCTGTGCGTCTACGCGTTTCGCTTGATCGCTTCTTCAGGACGCACATTGGGGGTTATAGGAACAGGTCTCGCTGATCCGGACATGTGTCACTGCCTGCACAGGACTTTCCCTGGATAGGTGCCACAGCACCGGAATAACCAAAACTAGGGTCCAGACATGAAATATACAGCTCAATAATGCAGCCTCTAGGGGCAAACGACATCTGCTAAGGTACACTTACCACCAAACATAAATCATATACTTGCTGCACTGATATAGATGATCACATCCACGTCGGGCAATAATTACAGCCCATTTACAGCATTATAGTTGCATGGAGATCATCTAATTCACAGCTCCAACTGCATTGATCTATTGATGGCCAGCACCTGTAGATGTGCTTGTATATCTTCCCCCAAGGATGTCATCCAACTTCTTTTACTGACCCTTCCAATGACCACCAATGTAAGGGGGCCCTTCTACAAATGATCACCAGTCTAAGAAGGCTATTCTCTGACCGCCAATGTAAAGTAAAAATGTATCTGACCATCAATGTAAGAGCATTTCACTGTCCACCAATGTAAGAGAGCATTTCACTGTCCACCAATGTAAGAGAGCATTTCACTGACCACCAATGTAAGAGAGCATTTCACTGACCACCAATGTAAGGGAGCATTTCACTGTCCGCCAATGTAAGAGAGCATTTCACTGTCCACCAATGTAAGAGAGCATTTCACTGACCACCAATGTAAGGGAGCATTTCACTGACCACCAATGTAAGGGAGCATTTCACTGACCACCAATGTAAGAGAGCATTTCACTGACCACCAATGTAAGAGAGCATTTCACTGACCACCAATGTAAGAGAGCATTTCACTGACCACCAATGTAAGGGAGCATTTCACTGACCACCAATGTAAAAGAGCATTTCACTGTCCACCAATGTAAGAGAGCATTTCACTGACCACTAATGTAAGAGAGCATTTCACTGACCACCAATGTAAGGGAGCATTTCACTGACCACCAATGTAAAAGAGCATTTCACTGTCCACCAATGTAAGAGAGCATTTCCCTGACCACCAATGTAAGAGAGCATTTCACTGACCACCAATGTAAGAGAGCATTTCACTGACCACCAATGTAAGAGAGCATTTCACTGTCCATCAATGTAAGAGAGCATTTCACTGTCCATCAATGTAAGAGAGGATTTCACTGACCACCAATGTAAGGGAGCATTTCACTGACCACCAATGTAAGAGAGCATTTCACTGTCCACCAATGTAAGAGAGCATTTCACTGACCACCAATGTAAGGGAGCATTTCACTGACCACCAATGTAAGAGAGCATTTCACTGACCACCAATATAAGAGAGCATTTCACTGACCACCAATGTAAGGGAGCATTTCACCGACCACCAATGTAAGACAGCATTTCACTGACCACCAAATGTAAGAGAGCTTTTCACTGACCACCAATGTAAGGGAGCATTTCACTGACCACCAATGTAAGAGAGCATTTCACTGACCACCAATGTAAGGGAGCATTTCACTGACCACCAATGTAAGGGAGCATTTCACTGACCACCAATGTAAGAGAGCATATTACTAGGGAAGAATTTCGCTGACCACTAATGTAAGGCAAATATTTCACAGACCACCAAAGTAAAAGAGCATTTTACAGACCACCAAAATAAAGGCGCATTATACTGACCACCATTGTAAGGGAGCATTTTACTGACCACCAATGTAATGGAGCATATTACTAAGGAAGAATTTCACTGATCACTAATGTAAGCAAGCATTTTGCAGACCACCAAAGTAAAGGAGCATTTCACAGTCCACCAAAGTAAAGGAGCATTATACCGACCACCAATGTAAGGGAAGCCTTTCACAGACCACCAATGTAAAGCAAGCATTTCACAGATCACCAAATGTAAGGTAACATTTTACTAACTACCAATGTAAGGAAGAGTTTTACTGTTTACCAATGTAAGGGAACATTTTATTAAGAAAGAATTTCACAGACCACCAATGTAAGGCAAGCATCTCACAGACCACCAGTGTAAAGGCACATTTTAGTGACTACCAATGTATGATAGAATTTTCTGACCACAAATGTAAGAAAAACCACCCATATATGTTAGCATTTCACTGAACACCAATGTAAGGGAGCATTTTACTAAAGAAGAATTTCACTGACCTCTAATGTAAGGCAAACATTTCACTGACCACCAATGTAAAGGAACATTTTACTGACCACCAATGTAAAGGAATATTTTGCTGATCACCACTGTAAAGGAACATTTTACTTGCCATCAATGTAAGGAAGAATTTCACAGACCATCAATGTAAGGTAAGCATTTCATAGACCACCTATGTAATATAACATTTTACTAAGGAAGAATTTACAGACTACTAATGTAAGGGAACATTTCACTGACCATCAGTGTAAGGGGACATTTTTCTCACATCCGAAGGAAGAGTTTTACTAACTACCAATGTAAGAGAAGCCTTTCACAGACCACTAATCTAAGGGAACATTTTACTAAGACAAATTTCACTGACCACCAATGTAAGGAAAGCCTTTCACAGACCACCAATATATGTTAGCATTTCACAGACCACCAATATAAGGTAGAATTACACTGAATACCAACATAAGGAAACATTTTACTGACAGTGACCACCAATGTAAGGAAGAATTTCACCAACCTCCAATGTAAGTGAACATTTTACTGACGACCAATGTAGGGAAAATTTTTACTGACCACCAATTTAAGGAAGAATTTTACTGACAACCAATGTAAAGGAGGCCTTTCACAGACCACCAATGTATGGCAGATGGTCAGTAACCACCAATATAAGGGAAACTTTCACTGACCACCAATGTAAGCAAAGATTTTACTAAGGGAGAATTTCACTGACCACTAATGTAAGGTAATCATTTCCCTGGCCACCAATATAAAGGAGCATGTCACTAACCACCAATGTAACGGAATATTTTACTGACCACCAATGTAAGGCATGCATTTCACAGACTACCAATGTAAGAGAGCATTTCACTGACCACCAATGTAAGGGAAGGAATTTCACTGACCACGAACATAAGGCAAGCATTTCACAGACCACCAATATAAGTTAGAATTTCACTGAACACCAATTTAAGATAGCATTTTACTAAGGAAGACTTTCACAGACCACCAATGTAAGGGAACATTTTACTGACCACCAATGTAGGGAAGAATTTTACTGACCACCAGTATAAGGGGCCACTTCCCTGATCACAAATAAAAGGGAGCATTTTTACATTGATCATCATAGTAAGCAAGCTTTTCTACATTGACCACCGATGTAAAGAAAAGGAAACACTACACATTTTACTGTTTGCAATTATTTTTTCGGTTATTATTATTTAATCACTTGACCTCCGGAAGATTTACCTCCCGGCATGACCATTCCATTTTCTTCGATACAGCACTGCGCTACTTTAACTGACAAATGTGCGGTCATGCAACGCTGTTCCCAAATTAAATTTATGTCTATTTTTCCAACAAATAGAGCCTTCTTTTAGTGGTATTTGATCACGTCTGGATTTTTTCATTTTTGCGCAATAAACAAAAAGAAAAAAACACAATTTTGGAAAACAATATTTTTTATTTTCTGCTATAAAACACATCCAATATTTTTTTAAAAAAAATCTAATTTCTTCATGAATTTAGGCTAATATGTATTCTGCTACATATTTTTGGTTAAAAAAAAAACTCAAGCATATACAGTCAGGTCCATAAATATTGGGACATCAACACAATTCTAATCTTTTTGGCTCTATACACCACCACAATGGATTTGAAATAAAACGAACAAGATGTGCTTTAACTGCAGACTTTCAGCTTTAATTTGAGGGTATTTACATCCAAATCAGGTGAACGGTGTAGGAATTACAACAGTTTGTATATGCGCCTCCCACTTTTTAAGGGATCAAAAGTAATGGGACAATTGGCTGTTCAGCTGTTCCATGGCCAGGTGTGTGTTATTCCCTCATTATCCCATTTACAAGGAGCAGATAAAAGGTCCAGAGTTCATTTCAAGTGTGCTATTTGCATTTGGAATCTATTGCTGTCAACTCTCAATATGAGATCCAAGGAGCTGCCACTATCAGTGAAGCAAGCCATCATTAGGCTGAAAAAACAAAACAAACCCATCAGAGAGATAGCAAAAACATTAGGTGTTGCCAAATCAACTGTTTGGAACATCCTTAAAAAGAAAGAATGCACCGGTGGGCTCAGCAACACCAAAAGACCCGGAAGACCATGGAAAACAACTGCGGTGGATGACCGAAGAATTCTTTCCCTGGTGAAGAAAACACCCTTCACAACAGTTGGCCAGATCAAGAACACTCTCCAGGAGGTAGGTGTATGTATGTCAAAGTCAACAATCAAGAGAAGACTTCACCAGAGTGAATACAGAGGGTTCACCACAAGATGTAAACCATTGGTGAGCCTAAAAAACAGGAAGGCCAGATTAGAGTTTGCCAAACAACATCTAAAAAAGCCTTCACAGTTCTGGAACAACATCCTATGGACAGATGAGACCAAGATCAACTTGTATCAGAGTGATGGGAAGAGAAGAGTATGGAGAAGGAAAGAAACTGCTCATGATCCAAAGCATACCACCTCATCAGTGAAGCATGGTGGTGGTAGTGTCATGGTGTGGGCATGTATGGCTGCCAATGGAACTGGTTCTCTTGTATTTATTGATTATGTGACTGCTGTCAAAAGCAGCAGGATGAATTCTGAAGTGTTTCGGGCAATATTATCTGCTCATATTCAGCAAAATGCTTCAGAACTCATTGGACGGCGCTTTACAGTGCAGATGGAAAATGCTTACTGCGAAAGCAACCAAAGAGTTTTTTAAGGGAAAGAAGTAGAATATTATGCAATGGCCAAGTCAATAACCTGACCTGAATCCGATTGAGCATGCATTTCACTTGCTGAAGACAAAACTGAAGGGAAAATGCCCCAAGAACAAGCAGGAACTGAAGACAATTGCAGTAGAGGCCTGGCAGAGCATCACCAGGGATGAAACCCAGCGTCTGGTGATGTCTATGCATTCCAGACTTCAGGCTGTAATTGACTGCAAAGGATTTGCAACCAAGTATTAAAAAGTAAAAGTTTGATGAATGATTGTTAATCTGTCTCATTACTTTTGGTCCCTTAAAAAGTGGGAGACACATATACAAACTATTGTAATTCCTACACTGTTCACCTGATTTGGGAGTAAATACCCTCAAATTAAAGCTGGAAGTCTGCAGTTAAAGCACATCTTTTTTGTTTCATTTCAAATCCATTGTGGTGGTGTATAGAGACGAAAAGATTAGAATTGTGTCGATGTCCCAATATTTATGGACCTGACTGTATGCGCAAAAGTTCCAGCGTCTACAAACTATGAGGTATCTACTGTCTAATCAAAGGACAATCGCGTTGCTGGCGGAGCATGCACCCCGTACCCGGCAGTGCTGAATCATACAGCGCAGGAGAGCTGCCTTGCCGCCGTACATCTAAGTGATGTGGTTGATAAGTGGTTAAATAGAGCTAACAGTATGTGCAACGGCGGGCTTTACAAGAGACAGTACGGTTACAAAACAACTCAATACCTGAGGATATTATTAATTTCATTCCATTATTTCTGAAACTGGTTTTGCTGTAGAGAGCAGCCCTGGGTTTCAAATATTCCAGGTATGCTGTATTCTTTATTCGTTTATTCTTATATCTAAACCTGCTGTTCATGCTAACGTGCTGTGAGTTTTAGATATAGTAATTTTTTAGCAGGGGCTCCCTGAGATCTGAAAGTTATTTCAAGGGTTATTTCAAGTTAAAGTGGTATTAAATCCAAAAAGCAAACATTTATTATATTGCAGCCTACTAAATTCTTAAATGTGATGGCTGCTTTAGTTTTCTTTTTTAGGCTTTCTTTCCTTTATGTTCAACTAGTGATCCAGCTAGTAGGTCTGTTGTTTTTCAACAGAACAAGCTCCCCTACAAAAAAAGTGTTTAGCCAAACCATTTACCACTGAACAGGGTGCTTATATTGTTCAGCTTTTATTTATTCATGTAAAACTTTTATCCCAAAAGCAAAAAAAAAACAAAAACTGTTGCTATAACTGTTTGTGTAATTGCAGTGTGAGTGTGGCTTTAGTTTGTTAGTGTATTTCAATCTGCTAGTACATTTGATGCCGCGTACACACAACCGGTTTAGCCGTCGCAATAAACTCCGACGGTTTCTCCGACGTACCTCTGTTGGAATTCCATTCAAGCTGTCTTGCCTACACACGGTCAATCCAAAGTCCAACCAAAGTCCGACCGCCCAGAACGCAGTGAGGTACAACACTTACGACGGGACTAGAAAAAGGAAGTTCAATAGTCAGTAGCCAATAGCTTCAGTCTCATACTTGCTTCAGAGCATGCGTCGTTTTTGGTCCGTCGGACCAGCATACAGACGATCGATTTTTCCAATAGGAATTGGATCCGTCGGAAATATTTAGAACATGTTCTATTTCTAGGTCCGTCAGATTTAAAAAAAAAAAAGTCCCATGAGGCCCACACACGATCGGAATATACGATGAAAAGCTTCTGTCAGACTTTTTCTGTCGGATAGTCCGCTCGTGTGTACACGGCATAACGCTCCCTTCCTCCCCAACTGACATTGCTGCTGTCCAAAGGTGCCCCTGTGCTCCTTCACTCAGAGTGGAGGCACTCTAATACAGATGATGTGTTACTGGCCAGATCACCAGGTAAAATCACACAGATCAGAGAGGGGAAAAAAACGAAAAAAATGAAAACGAATGCAGCCACCACATCTTAGAATTGGTAAGCTGCAATACGTAATATTTTTGGTTTGGGGTTTAACACCACTCTAAAACAGTAGAGAAAGTCTGCCTTAAGTAAGTGGATTTATTACCCTTACCATGTAATGCCCCATACACACGATCGGACTTTCCGGCAACAAAACCGTGTATTTTTGTTCGAAGGCTGTTGGCTCCAACTTGTCTTGCATACACAGTCACACAAATGTTGGCCAACAATTACGAACGTAGTGACGTTCAAGACGTACGTGATATCTCCATTACGAACGCTAGTTTTACAAGACCGAGCGCTTCCGGCTCGTACTTGATTCCCAGCATGCGTGAACTTTTGTCCAACAGACTTGTGTACACACGATCGGAAAGTCCGACAACAAATGTCCGATGGAGCATACACACGGTCAGACTTACCGCCAACAAGCTCACATCCAACATTTGTTGTTGGAAAATACGATTGTGTGTACGGGGCATAAGAGCTTTCCTAGAAGTCACTAATGCTTTTATAAGTATGTAAATTATGTACATTTCAACTTAGAAATCAAGTTTGTTTTTCTAGGCAGAAGAACCCACAGAAGCTGTGAGAAGTAGATTACAGGTACTCCTCAGTTAACGACCAGGTTCCCTTCCAAAGACCAGGTCATTAAATGAATTGGTCCTTAAACGAGGAGCCACAAATTTTAAGCATTCTTAACTACTGTACTGTACTGTAGTGTGAACAAAAAGGTCTAAACACAAAACTCCAGCTCAGTAACGTTGCTTTAATTTGCATAAGTACAGAACACAAATGAAAATTCCGTACTATACTGTACAATACAATGATGTATAGCGCGTCATTCAGGTGGGGAGAGCTGGTCGTAAGTCCAAGTGCTTGTTAAACAGGTAAGTCATTAAACAAGGAGTATCTGTACATATAACACATGTTTAAAAATATAGACTGCACTGTATGTGCCTATTTTGCAATATAGTTTCATTAGCTTAGAATGTGGGTGGAGCAGGTTTGCAAAATACATTACAGTAGATCTTATATAACTGAACTCTGTCATTATTTTACATTACAGAGGTGCCGGTTTGGTGTAAAAGTAAATGATTTAGTTGCTTGGATGAAAAGATTGTGTTTTTTTTTTTTTTTTTATCCACTTCAGCGAAAGTTTTCCGAGAGACATTATTTCAACTTTATGTGTCAAACTTTATCTTTTCTCCTTTTTCACATCATTGTGGATTGTTTCCGTCACATCTTTATTATTTTTCCCTTCTAGGATATTCTTAAATAATTTTAAAAACCGACGACAAAACGCCTTCTATGATTATAAACCCTATTATTATCTTAGTCTCTCTCAGTCCCTCTTATTTCCCCCCGCCCCCCCTCCCCCTCCCTCCCCCTCCCCTGTGTCTGGTCCGTTCCTTTATGTTGTTTATTTATCCACTTGGCTCTGCACCTATTCTTTCTTTTATCCTATCTAAATAAATATCCGAGACTTTGTAGTTTTTCCAACTTTCCCATCTACTATTATCCCCTTTCTCTCCTCCTTCCATTTTGTAGTGATAATCTATTTCCTTTAGCAGGTTTCTAATGTCTGGTTTTCCACTTTTTAGCCAATTCTTGGGAATTAAGGCCTTGGCCGCATTCAGGAGGTTAGGTATTATTGATTTTCTATATTGTTTCTTAGGTTTATTGTAGATATGGAAGAGGCAAGTCCAAATATTTTGTTCTATTTCTTCTCCAGTTATTTCTTTTATGTTATTTAACACTTCCTTCCAGTACTCCATTATTATTGGGCATTCCCACCATATGTGTGTGATCGTTGCTATTTGGCCACATTTTCTCCAACACAAGGAGGTTCTATCTTGATGGAATCTGTGTATTCTTACTGGGGTCATATACCATCTTGATACTAGTTTATAATTCATTTCTATGGTCTTCATGTCCCAAGCCTTATTATATCCCATTTCTATCATTTTTTCCACTTTTTGGTTATCTATTTTTAAATTCATTTCTTTTTCCCATTGATTTATATATTCTGCTCTTTCTTGTGCTTCCAAATCTGTCAGTATACTATAAATTTTTGATGTTCCGTTTTTTAATGGTGTTTCATTGCTACATAGCTTTTCCAGTGCAGTTAATTTTGTTTCATCTCTCAGTGGGTGTGGTATTGTGCTTACTAGGTGCCTTAGTTGAGTATAATTCCATTCATTCATCTTCCATCCATTCCTTTCCTCTATTTCTACTCGTGCTCTTATTTTGCCATTTCTAGTGATATCTTTCAGTTGTGGGTTACCTATTCCTTGGATTTCAAATATTTCCCTCCCAGGGGTGAAGAGATTCGATCCTGTGAGTGCTAATAGTGGTGAATTATATTTCCATTCATTCTTTAAGTGGATGGTGTCCCAAATTTTAAATACATTTTTTGTTATTTCGTGCGTGTCGGTGTCCAATATTCTATATTTCCGTGGAATCCAAATATTCTTATGTAGTGTGGCTCCACTTATTGTGTTTTCCATTTCCACCCATTTTTTTTCATTTTTCTCATTTGTCCACTCTAACATTCGCGTTAAAACTATGGCTTTATAGTACCTACTTATATCTGGAGCGGCAAGACCTCCATGCTCCTTTTTCCTTGTGATCAGCGTGTATTTAATTCTTAGTTTTTTATTAAGCCATATGTATTTTAGCAGGATTGTTTTAATTATTTTAAAAAAGCTCTGCGGGATTTTTACTGGTAACATCTGTAATCTGTAGTTTATTTTAGGTAATATCATCATCTTAAACATATTTATTCTTCCAATCCATGAAAAGATTGTGTTTTTCATGATGCAGTCTTTTTGCAAATGATTTTGCTCTGGTGCAATGGACAATTTTTAGTTAATAGGCTAATATCTGCAGTCAGAACAATGGATTTTTGTCTTTTGGAAAACAGTAGTTTTGGATCATCATCTGCACACAATTGTGTTACTTTATTACTGCAACTGACTCTTGTGTGTTCCTCAGATTGGTAAAATTTAAATAGCCAGCAAAAATTTAGAGCAAGTATGTGAATCTTTTTTCATTTGCATATGTACAACTTTTGCTGGATTTCCCGCTCAAAAGAACAGAGAATCCAGCCAATGGGACAAAGTTAGGAATGATGTAGGGGGTTACCAAAGCAAGGAAGTGAAGCAAAGATCCCTGGGGGATTTCTTCTACATGAGTTCTGAAGTTTGTACCATCCTAATGGCTGATTGAACCTGCAGCAGTGGCGTAACTAGACCCTAGGGCCCCAGTGCAAGAAACCATAAAGGGCTCCCTTTCCTCCAAGCCCCATGGTGGAATGCCAGGGCCCAGTCGCAAGTGTAACCTTTGTGACCCTGGTAATTCCTCCACTGGTGTCAGAGAGGTTACCTGGTTGGGCGCCGGTGCGCGCCGGGGCGCGTTGGCGCTCGTGTCCCTGTGCGTGCTGGGGCGCGTGTCCCTGTGGGCACCGGCGTGCCTGGGCTCACCGGCCGTGGCGTGCGGGGTGGCGTCCGGGCGTTTGTGCGTACGCGCGTTCGCGCTAGCGCGCGTCCGCGTTAGCGCGCGTCCGCCTGTGGGCGCTGCCTTTGACATGTCTGGTGGTGTGGGCGTGCGTGCTGGTTCCGGGGGCGCGCTCGGGCGCGCGCGGGTGCGCGGCGCGCTTTGGCGAATCGGCGCGTGCACGTGCGCGGCGTTTTGGCGCCAATCTGCCTATTTGAATCCTGCCTCTGCACTGACCCAGTGCTGCCTGATCAAACAGCTCCGTGTCTTGTCCCGTGATCATCCCGTGTTCCTGTGCTTCCGTAGTGTTTACCTGTTGTTACCCGGCTACCTTTGGACCTCCCTTGATTGCTGCCTGTACCCGACCCCGGCTTGTCTGACTTCTCTTCTGCCTGCTCCCTTGTACCGTTGCTGCCAGCCCGTTACCGACCTTGCCTGTGTATGACCAAGTCTGACCAACTCCTGCTCCGCATCTGCTCCACCAAGTCTCAAGCTCTACCGGCTGCTTGCCAGACCATTGTGCTCCAGGACTTTACCTCAGGCTCTCATACCACTCCGCACTCGCGGGCCTCCTGTCTGCTCTACCAGGGGCCCCGAATCGGACACGTAAGGGAGCCTACCCTCTGCCCACGTGGACTCACCTGTCTGGTAAGTGTGGAACCTGACAGTATCAGGCAGCCCTGACTGAGTCCGGGCAGGGGGCCTCCCCCATGGATGAACTGTGTAGGCACCTAGCGGGCCTTACTCAAGCCGTTAAGAGCCTACAGGAAGGCTATACCAGATTGGAAGGACAAGTCCAGGCTCTTTCAGCTTCTTCACCAGGGGCAGTTTCCGCCAACCCTGCCTCAGCACCCTCCGTAGTAATGTTACCACCAGAGCCCAGGGTGCCCACACCCGAAAAATTCTCCGGAGCACGCAGTAAGTTCCGAGCGTTTCGCAGCGCATGTGAGCTCTACTTCGCTTTGCAGCCTCGGACATTCTCCCTGGAAGCTACGAAAGTGGGGTTCGTCATATCCCTTTTGATCGGTGAGCCCCAAACCTGGGCCCACCGCCTATTGCAGCAGAAGGCCCAATCTCTTGATTCCTTAGATGCCTTCTTCCAAGCTATGTCTCAGCTGTATGAGGACCCCCAGCTAACAACCACGGCTGAAACCACTTTACATGCCCTTCAACAGGGTCGCAGAGCTGCTGAAGATTACGCCGTGGAGTTTAGGCGTTGGAGCTCGGATACAAACTGGAACGACGCAGCCTTGCGTCACCAATATCGGCTGGGGTTGTCAGATCCGCTAAAGGACGAACTGGCACGAGTGGGGATACCGCAGACACTGGAAGAGTTAATTAACTTATCCATCCAGATAGACCGTCGCCTCAGGGAGAGACGCTCTGAGAGGTCTGCTAGTCAAGGTCACCCACGTCTTACCTGGATGCTGCCTAGGGCTCCTTGTGCCCCAAACCAAGCTCCGCTGGTCTCTTCTTCCCCGGGCCCGGAGGCCCCAGAGCCCATGCAGTTGGGTCTGCTCCGTCCCTCTCTGACTTCTGAGGAGAAGACACGCAGGCGCACACTCAATTTGTGCCTGTACTGTGGGGAGTCTGGTCACTTTGCAAGAGTATTCCCAAACAAGAGACGTAAGTGTCTGCCATCTTCTTCTCTGTGTGCACCTGTCCTACCTAGTGCCGGTAATCATCTAACTTTTTCCATTGTATTGCAGTTACCTGGAAGGAGCATCCCAGTACCGGTCATCATTGACTCTGGAGCTTGTAGTGGTTTCATTGACCGGACCTTTGTCGAAACCCATCATATCCCCACTCAGACTAAAGCTCAAGGACTGGCAGTTTACTTAGCGGATGGCTCCACCCTCCGCTCCGGACCCGTCACCCAAGAAACGGTTCCTCTGTTGGCCACCATTGGCCCGGAACATCAGGAACTTTTACGCCTAGATGTCATTGCCTCGCCTCTCTTCCCAGTCATCCTGGGAATACCTTGGCTACAGGCCCATAATCCCAGTATCGACTGGTCTACAGGCAAGATTCAGTTTTCCTCGGAATACTGCAGACAACATTGTTTACGGGGGACCCCATTAACCCCCTCCCAATGCCTGCGCATGGACTCTGAAGCTAAGCCCTGCCAAGATCTTCCCGAACCCTACCGGGAATTCCTGGACGTCTTCAGTAAAAAAGGGGCAGAAACCCTTCCAGTTCATAGGCCTTATGACTGTCCAATTGAACTCCTACCAGGTACCGAAGTTCCCTTTGGGAGGATCTTCCCTCTAACGGAGCAGGAGTTAGGCACCCTGAAGTCTTATATAGACGAGAACCTGAAGAAGGGGTTCATCCGTCCTTCCACGTCTCCAGCTGGGGCAGGTATCTTCTTCGTGGAAAAGAAGGATCACTCCTTACGTCCTTGCATTGACTATCGGGAGCTCAATAAAATTACTATTAAAAACAGATACCCGCTACCCTTGGTTCCTGAACTATTCCAGAGACTGGGATCGGCTACCGTTTTTACCAAGCTTGACCTCCGTGGAGCTTATAATTTGATCCGCATAAGAGAAGGAGACGAGTGGAAGACGGCTTTTCGTACTCGATTCGGACATTACGAGTACCTCGTCATGCCTTTTGGTCTGTGCAATGCACCGGCGACATTCCAGCATTTCATCAACGATGTCTTTCACGACTTATTGGATCTTTATGTCATCGTCTACCTGGATGATATCTTGGTTTTCTCGGCCTCCCTGATGGAACACCGTAAACATGTGCGAAATGTACTCTCCCGGCTCAGACAGCACGGACTATACGCCAAACTTGAGAAATGTGAATTCGAGCTCCAATCTATCCAGTTCCTGGGCCTGATTATTTCCCCCGATGGCATCAAAATGGATCCACAAAAAGTAGCCGCTATTCTGGATTGGCCTGCACCGACCGACAAAAAAGGAGTACAACGCTTTATTGGCTTCGCCAATTTCTATAGGAAATTTATTAAAGGATTTTCTGCGATCATAACTCCCATCACGGAGCTTACCAAACAAGGATGCCGATTCCGCTGGACACCTGAGGCACAAAGGGCCTTTGAAAAACTCAAGGCACTATTCACCTCAGCCACTATCCTTAAGCATCCCAATCCTGCCTTGCCCTTCGTCCTGGAGGTGGATGCGTCTGAGGTTGCAGTCGGAGCTGTGCTTTCACAGAGACAGGGTGCCAAATCACTGCTGTACCCTGTGGGATTCTTCTCACGTAAACTTTCTCTTTCCGAGAAAAACTACGACGTGGGTGATCGGGAGCTTTTGGCCATTAAAGCGGCTCTGGAAGAATGGCGTTACCTTCTGGAAGGCGCAGCACACCCCATATTGATCTACACAGATCATAAGAACTTGGAATATCTAAGGACAGCCAAAAGATTGAGACCCCGGCAGGCCAGATGGGCACTTTTTTTTTCCAGATTTATTTTCCACATTACGTTCAGGCCCGGATCCAAGAATGTTAAACCTGATGCTCTCTCCAGGATGTTCCT
This sequence comes from Lithobates clamitans, assembly GCA_037952925.1. Classification (NCBI taxonomy): domain Eukaryota; kingdom Metazoa; phylum Chordata; class Amphibia; order Anura; family Ranidae; genus Lithobates; species Lithobates clamitans. The sequence continues at coordinate 1,970,057 of JBBGZY010001072.1, forward strand.
CGATTCCGAAAGAACCGTGTCCCCGGATACTATTCTTCCCTCTGGAAATTTCCTAATCCTTCAGGAGGATTTAATTTCCCGAATCAGACGCGCTTCCATGGGAATGTCTCCACCTGCCGAGTCTTGTACCAAAGATGGTCTGTTTTGGTTCAAAAATAAGATTGTGGTCCCTGAGGAGTTAAAGGTACAGGTGTTAAGTTTATGTCATGATCATAAACTGGCCGGCCACTTTGGTACTCGAAAAACAACCGACCTCGTCCAACGCACCTTTTGGTGGCCTTGTCTTACTAAGGATTGCAAGGACTACGTGGAGTCCTGTAACACGTGTGCCAGAAACAAGACTAGCCGGACAAGAGCTTGGGGCTTGTTGAGGCCATTGCCAGTCCCAGAGAGGCCATGGACCATGATATCAATGGACTTCATTGTTGAGCTTCCACCATCAGAAGGTTTTTCGGCCATTTTTGTAGTGGTTGACAGGCTGTCTAAGATGGCCCACTTCCTCCCCATGAAGGGTACCCCTTCGGCCATGGAGACCGCTTCCATCTTTATAAAGGAGATCGTCAGGCTGCATGGAGTCCCGACCAACATAGTCTCGGACAGGGGCGTTCAGTTCACCTCCAGATTCTGGAAGGCCCTCTGTGGCGCGCTCGAGATCGAGCTGTCATTCTCTTCGGCTTACCATCCTCAGTCAAATGGGCAAACCGAGAGGACGAACCAGACTTTGGAGCAATACATCCGCTGTTTTTCTGCCTTTTCCCAGGACGATTGGGCCTCCCTGCTTCCCATCGCGGAGTTCTCCTACAATAACTCCCTACATTCAGCTACAAACCAGTCTCCGTTTTTTGCCAACTACGGTTTCCATCCATCCTTCTTGCCCGGATCAGTCCCTGAATGCCCTGTTCCTGCAGTATCCCAAACTTTGGACTTTTTCTCTAGCAACAATAAATTGCTGCAGGAGACCATGACCAAGGCTCAGGAGGATTATAAGAAAATCTTTGATAGGAAGAGACGGGGGGAACTTGTTCTTGAACCTGGCAATTCTGTCTGGCTGTCTACCGCTAACCTCAAGTTGGCCTGCCCATCCAAGAAACTGGGCCCCAAATACCTGGGCCCCTTCCGGGTAAAAAGGAAGATCAACAACGTGGCCTACGAACTTGACCTTCCTAATTCTCTGAGGATACACCCAGTGTTCCACGTATCTCTCCTGAAGCCAGTCACTCCTAATTTCTTTTCTGGGCGCAACATTGGCCCACCCAAACCTATTGTGGTGAATGGCGAAGAAGAGTTTGAAGTGGAAGCAATTTTAGATTGTAGAAGAAAGCACAATCAGGTGCAATATCTAGTAAAATGGAAAGGCTATGGACCCGAAGATAATTCGTGGGAGCCGGAAAGCAACTTACACGCCAGAGAACTCCTGCAGTCCTTCAAAACCTCTCATGCCTCGAAGATGGCCCAGTTGGGCATCCGGAGTCTGCCCTTGAGGAGGGGGCACTGTCAGAGAGGTTACCTGGTTGGGCGCCGGTGCGCGCCGGGGCGCGTTGGCGCTCGTGTCCCTGTGCGTGCTGGGGCGCGTGTCCCTGTGGGCACCGGCGTGCCTGGGCTCACCGGCCGTGGCGTGCGGGGTGGCGTCCGGGCGTTTGTGCGTACGCGCGTTCGCGCTAGCGCGCGTCCGCGTTAGCGCGCGTCCGCCTGTGGGCGCTGCCTTTGACATGTCTGGTGGTGTGGGCGTGCGTGCTGGTTCCGGGGGCGCGCTCGGGCGCGCGCGGGTGCGCGGCGCGCTTTGGCGAATCGGCGCGTGCACGTGCGCGGCGTTTTGGCGCCAATCTGCCTATTTGAATCCTGCCTCTGCACTGACCCAGTGCTGCCTGATCAAACAGCTCCGTGTCTTGTCCCGTGATCATCCCGTGTTCCTGTGCTTCCGTAGTGTTTACCTGTTGTGACCCGGCTACCTTTGGACCTCCCTTGATTGCTGCCTGTACCCGACCCCGGCTTGTCTGACTTCTCTTCTGCCTGCTCCCTTGTACCGTTGCTGCCAGCCCGTTACCGACCTTGCCTGTGTATGACCAAGTCTGACCAACTCCTGCTCCGCATCTGCTCCACCAAGTCTCAAGCTCTACCGGTTGCTTGCCAGACCATTGTGCTCCAGGACTTTACCTCAGGCTCTCATACCACTCCGCACTCGCGGGCCTCCTGTCTGCTCTACCAGGGGCCCCGAATCGGACACGTAAGGGAGCCTACCCTCTGCCCACGTGGACTCACCTGTCTGGTAAGTGTGGAACCTGACAACTGGTGTCAGTGGTTTTTATGTTTTTGTTTTTTGTTATTTTTTTTTTTTTTTCACAATATTTTTTTAAATTATTTTTTACAATTTATTTAGGAGCCCCCTCGGGGGGCTTTGGTGAGATATCAGGGGTCTAAATAGACCTCTGATGTTCCACCTTTAAAGTGGCAGTAAACCCTCCTATCGTTTTCAGCCAGCAAAGCTGCCATCTGGCCTTTGTTTAATAACAACTGCCATGATGTTGCACATGTGATCAGTTATGATACCAGCCATTGGGTGGTTTGACAGTTTGGTTAACCGCACAAGCAAATGTGACCGCAAGCAATCCCGGCATGCCAGGAACGTAACTGTTTTCTGAAAACGTTAAATCAATGGGTTTACTTCCGCTTTAAGACAGAGAAAGGAACACAGCCCTCAATATCCATCTCAGCAGCTTCAGTAGAGCAGAATGAATGGACAGGAATAGCTTTGTAGTGAGCTTTCTCTCCATTCACATACTAAAACATAGTAAACACAGTTTACTATGTCTCAGTTATCAATGGACAGAGTCAGTGATCGGTACGGATCACTGACTCTCCATTCAGAAAAGGAAGGGGCTGGTAAATTAAACATTTACCTGCCCCTTCCCTGCTCTCCATCCTGACAGATCCCCCACAGCAGCTGGGGGGAGAGGGGAGGTGGAAACCTGGCAGAGCTGCGAGGGACAAGGGCAGCCATGAAAAAGCAGGGGGGGTGTAAGGCAATCAGGGGGCAGCAGAAAAAAGATAGATAGGAGGAGCATCGGGGGGCAGTTGCATGTAGAGGAACCAATCCCCTCCATTTTCAACCTGCAGCTGCTGAATTATCTGCTTCTCCTCCCCTCCCTTCCACAGGCATTCTGCCGCTCCTCCTAACCAGGCACTAGAGGGGGCTGCATGGGCCCCCTGCATCATGGGGCAGGGTCAAAATTTACCCCTTTGACCCCTGTGGGTATGCCCTTGACTTACAGTACCCACGCATACCTGTTTCTGAAAGTTCAACTTAATTGAAATTTAAACTAAAGATGTTAGCGGTCAACAAGATCCTCCATGCTGATATAAAACTACAAGATAGGCATAAGAGATAAATATCTGTAATCCTAGGCATAATCTGATATTTGATCACATTGCATTTTGTAGACACAATCTGTGAAATTTATAAAGAGTTCCACAGATATTCATTAGAAATTGTAGTAGTGGGACAAATGCCACCACTTTTGATAGATCTATGTACCTGTTGGTAAGCTATTGAATCTGTTGTAGAATTGTCCCAGAAGTATTTTGTTCCAGACAAACCTTTGTCTGAGGCACAATACATACATATGCGATACAATTTATTCAAACATGGAAGGGATCTTTTTTATTCCCACTTACCTTATTACTGACTTGGTGGTATTGCTTTATGAATTTGTCACAATAGTAAAAGAGATTGTGTGGCACATATTGGTACTTAAATGAAAATGTTTCACAGGTTTCATAAATTTGGCTCAAGGCTTCTGACTACAACTACACCGCTAGAAATGTGTCGCAAAGGCCTTACTAAATCTACACCACTGCCACTCCCCATCACCTTTTTATCATTGTCAAGTTATTTCTATAATTTGCTGTCAAAAACTTAAAGTGGTTGTAAATCTCAGTCATGGAATTTGAGCAAACCACATACAATATATCTGTAGTGTTTACTTATCTCTCTCCAAAGCTCTTAGTGTCGTTTTTGTCTGGTGCTTCGTTCCTCTGTTATCAGCATGTAGACCATCAGCAAAGTAGAACTAAAGCCAAGATTTTTGTTTCTATATTGGATAGAGTAAGGGAGGGTTATACCCCTGTAATTTTTTTTTTTGTCATCTGTGTCCCATTATGGAGATTTCTTTTCAATTCATGGACAAAACAGGAAGTGAGAGGAAATCCCTCCAAAACAAGGGAAATCTCTGGTTATCACGAGGGTCAGCAGAACTAGTGTACCCATTGGAAGATTTCCCCTTATTCCTGTTCTGGAGATAACCCAAAATTTGGGTTGTCTTCTTTTACTTTCACTTTCAGTGATAATGGTAAATAGGAACATGAGAGAGAGAAAATCTCCCTAACAGGGAGATTCCTTATCCACACTATCCAAAACTTAAAAAAAAAAAAAAGTTTTGCTTTTAGTGATACTTTAAGCCAGCCATACGTGGATTGGAATTTGGTCAGCTCAGCAGTGACTGGTCGAATTTCAAACCAGGTATGGGCACTGTGGTTGTACAGAATCCGATAAGTTGCTTGCAGAGGGTTTTTTACCATATGTATGGAATGCATTAAAGCGGAGCTCCAGCCAAAAGGGGAAGTTAAGCTTGTTCCCACCCTCCACTTTTTTGTGGCACTTTTTGGGGGGGAGCAGTTAGCTGGTTTTGACAGGTACCCGCTCCCACTTCCTGGTAAGATCTCCACATGGCACATGCCTGGCCCCTCCCCCCCCCCCCCCGCCTTTTGGGACCTGTGTGATGACTGGATCATTCAGAAATCACAGCGTGATTTGCGCATGGGCAGTAGGAAACTTGCAATTCCGGCGCCTGCAGCCGAAGCCGATAAATCGGCTTGGAATAGCTAGCGGGATCCCTGAACAGGTAATTGTCCTTATATTAATAGTCAGTAGCTGCAATATTTGCAGTATTTTTTACAGGATGGAACTCCGCTTTAAGGTAACAAGAAACCTTCTGCCTGTAGAACGACTTTAAGTGCTCTTTATTAACACATTTTCAATAACGCTATAATCTTGCAGTAAATCTGTTGCATGATCTGTCTCAGTGCTCCCATTTAGCTTTGCATTGCTGTGCAACAGAATTGATAAATGTTTCCTTGTGTGTTTCATCTGGCCATAGACATAAGAAAATAGTAAGCAAAGTTGGATCTTCTAATGGTGTCTTCTTGCACAGATTTAGTTGAGCTGTACAGGGAATTATGAAAACATAATATCAATTTAAAATTATAAACATTAGATTTATCAATTATGTTGCACACCAAAACAATGTTAAACCGGTCATGTGACACATTTATTACAAGGTTACAGCACGAGTCATAAAGTCCTTTAAATTCCTGCCTCGGCTGCTCTAAAGTAGTGACAGTAAAGTGTAAAGTAAAGTAAATCTGAATCTAAAAAGTGACAGATTCAAACCTGACCAAGTCTTAATTGTGCATCTTGGGAATATGTGTCTTATTTTCAGTATTAAATCTGTGTCAGAATTTTGCAAACTGTTGCACTTGGCTGCCCAGGAATAAAGACGCACAGCTCTGTAAATCTGTCACAGAGACATTGCTGATCAAGGGGCAGCCTGATTTGTGACTAATTGTGTTGCTAATTTGTTTTGTTTTCATGAGTACATAAAGAATTTTTTTCTATTCTATTTTTTTGTAGTTCCGTTTTAAGTCTCCTAATGCACCGGACTTTAAAAAGGTGTTCCTTTTGGCCATAGCAGAGCAGTTTTAGGCCCCTATTCCACTTGCAATTCATTTTAATTCTGGTTGCAAGAATCTTGAAGCACTGTAAATAGCTGCGGCTGCAGACAGGTTTTCTACAATGAGGATTTTTGCTTAGCAAGATAGTTAGCCTGCCTAGGTTGGGAAAGGGTTAACTGGGTTTGGGCTTCTTCCTATGATTTTTGGGCCCTGCTTTTATTCCCTGTGCATAGTTAAAGATATGGGATACTGAGACACATGGGATACTGAGAAGGGGCTGCTGCGCCATGTAGTCCCATGGAGATCGGAACACTGAAGCATCTGCCAAGTTGTTAGAGGACACCAATCATGGACCTATACCTTCTAAGGATGTGTTTACATGGGTTTATGCATATTCAGCATTTTTTTCTGCCTCTAAACACCTGTAAACACGTGTGTGGAAGGACACATGGGCTAATGTGGAGGGGCCTTTAGAAAAAAATGCCCTTAAAGTGTTATTAAACCCACAACAGTAAAATCAGTCTGTATATGCAGAAAGGAATGCTTGTTATACTTACTGTTGAACCTAATGGGTAATCCTCCGCATTGTATAAAAAGGCTGTTTGATCCTGTCTTCTCTGATCCTCCCCTCCTTCCACTGTCCCCAATCCATCTCCTGATAGAACAGAGTCTTGGGGGCACTCTGCACATGCTCAGTTTGGTATGTACTGCTAGAGAGTTTTTTTTTTTTTCTTGTGATCAGCACAGGGCCAATCAGCACTGTCCAGACAGAGGGTCAGGGGTCCTGCAGCCTCATAGGACAATCGGGGTAGAATGAAAACTCCTCCTACAAGATTTAACCAGACACTGATAGAAGTCACAAGACTGCTATATATGTACTGCTGATGAGAAAAGTTATTTAGCAGTTTATATTTACTAAAATAATTGCATTTCCATGTTCTGTATTCTGTGGGAGACCAGATATAGTGAATGCAGGGTCTTCGGTTTAGTAACACTTTAACCACTTGCCGACCGGGCCATAGCCGAAAGACGGCTACAGCGCGGTCAGGTTTTTCTGGGTGGGCATCCATGGACGTCCTTCCAGAATGTTGCTCCTGCACGACCCCTGGGGCGCGCACCCGGGAACATCTGTGATCACGGCCGTTTACCACGTGATCGTTCCGTCAAATGACGGAGCGATCACTTGTAAACAAACTGGCGTCACGTCATGACACCGGTTCCTCTTTCCCCTCTCTGTACCGATTGGTACAGTGCGAGGGGAGAGGGGGAGAGATTGCAGCAGCGCTGTGGACTAGATGTGTAGTGCCCACAGCGCTGCTCAGTGCCAATACTCTGCCAAAACTCTGCAACACTGTGCAATGCTCTGCCAATACTCTGCAACACTGTGCAATACTCTGCAACACTGTGCAATACTCTGCCAATACTCTGCAACACTGTGCAATACTCTGCAACACTGTGCAATACTCTGCCAATACTCTGCAACACTGTGCAATACTCTGCCAATACTCTGCAACACTGTGCAATACTCTGCAACACTGTGCAATACTCTGCCAATACTCTGCAACACTGCAATACTCTGCAACACTGTGCAATACTCTGCCAATACTCGCCAATACTCTGCCAATACTCGCCAATACTCTGCCAATATTCTGCCAATACTCGCCAATACTCTGCCAATACTTGCCAATACTCTGTAATAAATTTTAACCAAATTTTCAGTATTTTTTGATTTATAACACAAAAAATAAAAAACCCAGCGGTGATTAAATACCACCAAAAGAAAGCTCTATTTGTGGGGAAAAAGGACAAAGATTTCATACAGGTACAGCGTTGCAGGACTAAGTAATTGTCATTCAAAATGTGAGAACACTGAAAGCTGAAAATTGATCTGGTTAGGAAGGGGGTTTAAGTGCCCAGTGGGCAAGTGGTTAAGGGTATTTTCACACTGGGGTGGGTGGGCGTCATCGGTAAAGCGGTGCTATTTTTAGCGACACTTTACCGTTGTTTTTGCGGTGCATTTTTAGCCGCTAGCTGGGCGCTTTTAACCACCGAAAAAGGGTCAAAATCGGCGCTTTGCCGGCGCTGCCCATTGATTTCAATGAGCAGGGGTACTGTAGGAGTGGTGTATACACCGCTCCTACACCGCCTCAAAGATGCTGTTTGCAGGACTTTTTTAGCACTCGGGCTTTAACACTGGAGTGAGAGGCGTTTTACAGGCACTATTTTTAGCGCTATAGCGCCTGTAAAGCGCCTCAGTGTGAAAGGGGTCACACTGGGCATAAAAATTGCTGCTTATACAGGCATTTCGCATTGTTTTTCTTCAGCCTGTAGAAGCAGCTCTATGTTAGCCTTTGTGTATATGCACATTAGAGAGTTATTGTCAGAGGAACCTTTAGAAGCAGAAAAAAAATACCTCAGAATTGTGTTTTTAATAGGAGCTTTTAGGAAGAAAATAATGCTTAGAAACATGCATAAGGAGGCCTAAAAGTGACATTTGGGAGTGTTTGGCATTTGCAAGTGGAGAGACCTGTACATTATAGTAAAAAATGAGCAGAGGGGAATTTTCTTGACAAAATGCTTGTAAAGGCAAATGCCGATTAAAATGTTTATAAACACTTGTGCAATATGAGCCACTGTGAGCATTTGTATGTTGCTTTTTCTGTCAGAGGTTCTAGCGTTTTTTTTCTGCCTCTAGTGTGCATGGACCCTAAAAGTGGTGTTTTTTTGAAGCCCAATTCACCTTAGATCATACAGTAAAACCCTGGATTGCTAGCAAAATTCATTCCAGGAAACATGCTTGTAATCCAAAGCACTCATATATCAAAGCAAATTTCCCCATAAGAAATAATGGGAACTTAGCTGATTCGTTCCACAACCATTTATTCATAAATCCTTTAGTGTATAGTCCATATAAAAAGATTATAGCAATGTTGTGTAGCAAAAAAAATGTCCATCCACAAATGGCAGCCTCCACAAAGGGAATTAAGCCTCGTACACACGATCGGATTTTCCGCAGACAAAGCACCAGACTTTTGTCTGAAGGGCGTGTGCCGTGAACTTGTCTTGCATACAAACCGTACACAATTGTCGGTCAACAAACACGAACGTAGTGACGTACTACGTGGAATTTCAGCTGTTGAGCGCCACCCTTTGGGTACCTTGTGCTAATGTCGTGTTTGGTGAGCATTGATTCCGAGCATACGTGCTTGTACTTTGGACTTTTGTGTGACGGACTTGTGTACACACAATATGAAAATCTGACAACAGACCATTGTCCGCCAAAAATTTACTAGCCTGCCATCCAACATTTGATGGTGGAAAGTTGTCTGATGGAGCGTACTAACGGTCGCATTTTAGGCAAACAGTCTGTCATCGCACAATTCCCGGATGAAAATCTGATCATCTATACGAGGCTTAAGAAGCAAAATCCAGCAGGAACTACGGAGTGTGGCCTCCTCACACCTGATTTAACTACTTAAGGACTGGAAGGATTTGCCCCTTTATTGACCAGGCCATTTTTTGTGATTTAGCACTGCATCGCTTTAACTGACAATTGCGCAGTCGTGCGACGCTGTACCCAAACAAAATTGCAATACTTTTTTTCCCACAAATAGAGCTTTCCTTTGGTGATATTTGATCACCTCTGCAGTTTTTATTTTTTGCACTATAAACAAAAAAAAAGTGACAATTTTGAAAAAAAAACAATATTTTTTACTTTTTGCTATACTAAAGATCCCCCCCATAAATGTAAAAAAAACTAATTCTTTCATAAGTTTAGGCCGATTTATATTCTTCTACATATTTTTGCTAAAAAAATTGCAATAGGCGTATATTGATTGGTTTTATCGCATCTACAAACTATGGGATAGATTAAGGGACTTTCATTTCTTTTATTGTTTTTACTAGTAATAGCGGCGATCTGGGATTTTTAGCGGGGCTGCGACATTGCGGCAGACAAATATGATCCCGAATTACACTTTTTGGGGACCAGTGACATTATTACATTGATCAGTGCTATAAAAATGCATTGATCAATGTAAAAATGACACTGGTAGGGAAGTGGTTAACACTAGGGAGCGATCAATGGGGTTAACTGTGTTCCCTAGGCGTGTCTTAGTGCCGCGTACACACGATCGCACATTCCGACAACAAAATCCATCCACGGATGTTGGCTCAAACTTGTCTTGCATACACACGGTCACACAAATCTTGTCGGAAATCCTGATCGCCAAGAACGTGGTGACGTACAATGCGTACGACGAGCCGAGAAAAAGGAAGTTCAATAGCCAGTGCGGCTCTTCTACTTGATTCCGCGCATGCGTGGAACTTTGTGTGTCGGAATTGTGTACACACGATCAGAATCTACGACAACGGATTTTGTTGTTGGTAAATTTGAGATCCAGATCTGAAATTTTGTTTGTCGGAAATTCCGACAGAAAATGTCTAATGGAGCCTACACACGGTCAGAATTTCCAACAATGAGCTCCCATCAAACATTTCCCGTCGGAAAATCCGACCGTGTGTACATGGCATAACTGTAGTGGGTATGGGCTGCCTGGGACATGACAGAGATCACTGTTCCCGATGACTGGGAACTGCAGATCTCTGTCATGTCATCTGTCAGAATGGGGATCTGATATAATAGAAGTCTATGGCTAAGCAAAGCAAACCCGCAGGGAAGCTGTAGGTACACTGCACTGCACCCATGATGTGGGTAAACCGCAGCACATCAGTGTAAAGGAAGCACTATACTATTATACCCAGTGTATTGCTTTACACTAATCTGAAAAACCCTTCTTTCCTGCTGCTGGCATCACTCTGGAGACCACTAGCCAGGATAAGAGGTGGAGTGCAGTTGGTATCCCTCCACATGGGACAGGAGCCAGCACTATAGAGGAGGCATCGGACTATGCTGATTTTGCTCCCTACTACAACTCCAACTTTACAAGCAGTCCCTCTGCATTGCACTCTGTCTGATGCTCTGGAATGGCGGGTCAGCAAGCCCAGACTGCGATCTACCAGTAACCTGTCTGTGATCTACTGGTAGATTCCGATCTACAGGTTGCTGATCCCGATGTAGACCGCCCTCCGCACCACCGGCTCTCACCGCTGTCAGTCTGCAATTGTGACCGGGAAGACTACCCTGTAGTAGAGCAATTTGAAAGCGAGGCTTGAAGCGCTCGTGGAGCTCAGTGTGAACGGGATGATGTTGATGGCGGTGCGGAGGATGATCTATGTGGACAGCTTTATCCCGGATGCCTGCATACTTAGATGTGCCTCTTTTAATCATCAAACATGTGTCTTGCTAAATATTGGACCTTCATTAAATGTAACCATATTGCTACACTTAGAGGCGCCTCTCTTCTCTTTTATACTCAGTTGTGACAAGACGCTACTTGTATATCAAGATATCCCTTGTATATCAAGCCAAAATTTATAAAAATTGCTTGTCTTGCAAAACACTCTCAGACGAAGTTACTCTCAATCAAAGGTTTCACTATATAGATTTGCTCTTTAGCTACTTGAATCTTAGCCATAGAGAATAGATGAGTATGTCTGTCAGATATACTGTATGTCATCTGTACATATTGCACATTTACTGTGGTGTATTAGCATGTAAACTGCAGATGCCTTGTGTGACATCCAGGTGTGACATCCATTCACCGTCCAGCTTTTAGACAAACATATAATTCTGTTTGACAAAGAAAGGTATGTCTGAAGATCTTGGCTCCACTCCAGGTCTCACTGTAATATCTCTGCATATGCTGTGCAGTTTAAACGGCAATGACAGATGTAAAGGTAACAAAAACAGTTCAAAATCATATTCAAGGATAAAGAAGACCAAACATTTCATGTAAATATGTATTTACTTTTAGCATCATCTGATAGAGCTGACAAAATAAGGGATGTATTTATTTAATAAACTGAGCCAAAAGTAGAAATGTTGTCCATAGAAAACACTCAACGTTCAATATTCGTTCTCTAGGAGGATGCTACATGGTATCTAGTTGCTATGGGCAATGGTCCTACTTTAGCTGCAGTGAGACAGTCTTGAATAGGGCATGTTCGCCACAGTATCTGTGGAGGTACATTGAAGGGGCCAGGGCCCTACATAAGACACTGAGAAACCTGTTTAGAGGTTAGTAGTATATGACTTACCACTGACCTCTAGATTACTTACTACTGACCTCTGAACTCTGCGTCATTTACTACTGACTCCTGACCTCTGCGTCATTTACTACTGACCTTGAATTCCTTACTGACCTCTAAATTCTGCGCCATTTATTACTGACCCTGAACTTTGAGTCACTTTCTACTGACCTCTAAACTCTGCATCACTTATTACTGAACCCTGAGTCACTTACTACTGACCTCTGAACCATGCATCACTTACTGATCACTGAAGTCTGTGTCACTTACTACTGACCCCTGAGCCATAACTGACCTCTGAACTCTGAATCACCTTCTACTGACACCAGAACTCTGCATCTTCTACTGCTGAGCCCTGAATCATTACTGAACTCTTAACTCTATGTCACTTTCTACTGACCTCTGACCTCTGTGTCATCCACTACTGACCCCTGAACTCTTCATCACTTTCTACTGACACCTGAACTCTGAATCACCTACTACTGACCTCTGCATCACTTACTACTGACCCCTGATATCTACATCAGTTACCACTGACCTTTGAGCTCTGCGTCACTACTGACCCCAGAACTCTTCATCTCTTATCACTGACCCCTGAGTCGTTACTAAACTCTGAACTCTATGTCACTTTCTACTGACCCTTGCCCTTTGTGTCACTTACTAGTGGCCCTTGAACTCTGCATCCCTTACTAATGACTTCTGACCTCTGAGTCACAACTAACCCCTGAAGTCCGCACCACTCCCTACTGACCTCCGAACTCTGCATCGCTTACTACTGACCCCTGACCTCTACATCCCTTTCTACTGACCTCTAAATTACTACTGACCCCTGAACTCTACATAACTTACTATTGTCTTTCAATATTAAGTTGCGCTAAACCTTCATGTAAAGTGAATCCGTGCAATAAACATTGATAGTGCTAAACTTTTATATAAAGTGACTCTGTGCAGATAAAAAAGTGATTAGTTATCACATTGCGTCATATTATGAGTAGTCCACTGTATTAAAGATGATTTTCAGATGTAAGATTGACACACGATACACCCAAGAGTCGTGGTTAGAAAAGATATAACCTCCACCTCTACATACACTGCCGCTCACTGACTTCAAATGATCTCCTATTACAGGAGATCACACGCGCTTTGGCTTAATACCCAGCCCGGGTCTTTAAGAAGTAAAGCGATAATCACAGCGTCTTCCCAGGTATTATCCTTCAAAGGTACGTATTGCCAGTTGGTCCCCATAAAGAAATAAAAGCTTCCATAGTATTATATATTTTGGTGATTTTATTGGGTAAAAAAGTATTGCACTTACAATTTAGATGAACAAAAAATGCAGTATGAACTCCAAGCCAGCTGGCTCTCGATTGCAGCTCGTCACTCCGGGACCTGCGTGAACACGGTGACGTGAGCACGTCGCTCCTCCCTGCGCATTTCGTCACACCTGACTTTGTCCAGGAGCACGGATAACTCACTATTGATGTCTGAATTCTGCATCACTTATTACTAACCCCTGTACTATGTGCTACCTACTCCTGATCCCTTAACTCTGTGTTACTACTGACCTCTGAATGCTATTTTATTTACCACTGACCTCAAAACTCTGAGTCCCTTACTGCTGGCTCCTGAATTTTTACTACTGACCTCTAAACTGTGTATCACTTACTACTGACTCCTGAACTCTGCATCAGTTACCACTGACCTCTGGGTCACTACTTACCCCAGAACTCTGCATCACTTACCACTAACCTCTGAACTCTGTGTCACTACTGACCCCTAAACTCTGCGTCACTTAATACTAGCCCCTAAACTCTCTGTCACTTACTGCTGACCCCTGAACTCTGCATCACTTACTCCTGACTCCTGAATTCTGAGTCACATACTCCTGACCCCTGAACTTTGCATTACTTATTACTCATCCCTGAACTCTGTGTCATTTACTATTGACCCCTGAACTCTGCGTCCCTTACTCCTGAACTTTGCATTACTTACTACCAACCTGTGTTAATTATGACTAACCTCTGAACTCTGCGTTACTTACTACTGCCCTCTAAACTCTGTGTCATTTACCACTGATCTCTGTGTCACTACTGACCCCTGAACTCTGCGTCCCTTACTCCTGAACTTTGCATTACTTACTACCAACCTGTGTTAATTATGACTAACCTCTGAACTCTGCGTTACTTACTACTGCCCTCTAAACTCTGTGTCATTTACCACTGATCTCTGTGTCACTACTGACCCCTGAACTCTGCGTCCCTTACTCCTGAACTTTGCATTACTTACTACCAACCTGTGTTAATTATGACTAACCTCTGAACTCTGCGTTACTTACTACTGCCCTCTAAACTCTGTGTCATTTACCACTGATCTCTGTGTCACTACTGACCTCTGAACTCTGTGTCACTTACTACTGACCCATGCATCACTACTGACTTCAGAGTTACTGCTGAGTTCAGGGGTTAAAATAAAGTAATGCGGATTTCAGAGGTTGGTATAGACACAACCCCCCTCTGCATTGCTTACCACAGTTCTCCTGCTTCCTGGACTCATCCCAGTACTCAGGGTACTACAGCTCCAGCTCTTCTCCCTCTTCCCCTATTTCCTGATCCGATAGGCAGGGCTAAATTACAGCTAATCATAGCCCTGCCTACTGGACCAGTAAAATAGAAGAAGTACTTGGTGGTGGCTGGACTAAGTTCTGGCCTGGCTGATTGGATTCAGCTTGTCAGAGCAGCATATGTTTTGGTCAGGACAGTACAGGGGTCAGGAGTAAGTAATGCAGAGTGCATGGGGCCATAAGTAAGTAATGCAGAGACCAGAGGTTAGGAGAAAGAGAAAGAGACACCACCAGTCCCTGGCTCTTGGCTCAGGAGAATGCTGCAGAAGAAGCACAAAACCCAGTTCCCTGGCCCCAGGTAGGAGAAGTCGGCCGGATCGGGTGTGGAGGGAGACAGGTTGCCACCTGTCTTGATTCACCCTGCGATGGCTCCCTGCAGCACTGATAGCTTCTCTCTGTCCTCTTTTTCTGACTGCTGTGGGAGAAAGGGGGATTGCTCTGCTTCAGTTTGTGAATGAATGGTAATCAGCTCAGCACAGAGCACTTCCCATTCATTCAATGTGCAGTGCAGCTGAGGCTGCAGAGAAAGGGACTGGGAAATCTCTGTCCTCAGTACCCTTCTCTGTCTCAAAAGTGAGATATTAGGGGTTTATATAGAACCCTGATATTTCACCAAAGCCCCCAAACAGTGCTACAGGTCCCAGCATAAACCTGTGGGATCTAAGGGGTTTCATCTTTAGATCTCAGGGGTTCATCCTGGGACTTGTAGTCCTTCAATTTTGGGGGATGTGACCCCCCCAAAAGTGAATGGGAGTCACATCCTTAGATCTGAGGAGTTAAGGTTGGAACTTGCAGTCCCTCATTTTTGGGGGATGTGACCCCCCAAAAGTGAAAGACTACAGGTCCCAGCATGAGCCCCTCAGAGCTGAGGACGCGACACGCCACTCTCCCCCAATGGAGGGGGTAGGAATCAGGTAGGTCAGTGTAGGAGTCAGGTGGGTCAGTGTATTGGTCAGTATAGGAATCAGGTAGGTTAGTGTAGTGGTCAGATAGGTCAGTGTAGTGGTCAGGTAGGTCTGTGTAGGAATCAGGTATGCTAGTAGTGGTTAGGTAGGTCAGTGTAAGGGTCAGTGTAGGAATCATGTAGGTCAGTGTAGTGGAGAGGTAAGTCAGTGTAGTAATCAGGTTGGTTAGTGTAGTGGTCAGATAGGTCAGTGTAGTGGTCAGGTAGGTCTGTGTAGGAATCATGTATGCTAGTGTAGTGGTTAGGTAGGTCAGTGTAAGGGTCAGTGTAGGAATCATGTAGGTCAGTGTAGTGGAGAGGTAAGTCAGTGTAGGAATCAGGTATGTTAGTGCAGTGGTCAGGTAGGTTAGTGTAATGGTCAGTGTAGGATTTAGGTAGGTAAGTTAAGGGTTGATGTAGTGGACAGGTAGGTCAGTGTAGTGGTCAGTATAAGAATCAGGTAGGTCAGTGTAGGGATCAGGGTGGACAGGTAGGTCAGTGTAGGAATCAGGTAGGTCAGTGTAGTGGAGAATAAAACAAAGGTGAATTTGTAACAAGACCTCTGGAGTGCATTCTATTCTTGAAATATACATATCAAATTGTGTTTTACAGTTTACAGTTGGTCCCCCTACTTTTGTCCCTGTCCCCCCATATGCCCACCCTAAATATGAAAGCTGGAGACACCACTGGTGGGTAGTAGTAAGCCATCCACAGAGCAGATGTCAGTAGTATGTAATTCAGAGTTCTGGGGTCAGAAGTAAGTAATGCAGAGAGCAGAGGTCAGTAGTAATTAATTCAGAGTTCTGAGGTCAGGAGTCAATAATGCAGAGAGCAGGTGTCAGGAATAAGCAAGTCAGAGTGCAGGGGTCAGGATTGCTATATGTCGCCCATGGCAGTTGCAAGCTACCCAGTTCCTTATTTGTTTGCAAACAGAAGGAATCTGGCTAGGGGATGTCAGGTAGTGCAAATAGTATTTTTTTTTCTTTGTAAATGTCACTTTTGGGCCTCATGCTTACAGGCAGAATAATTCCACTTTTACAGGCATGCAGCATATTTTTTATGTCTCTAAACACAGTTCTATGGTAGCCTATGTGGCCATGCACATCATACAGTATTTGGATCAGTATTTTAGGGGAAGCATTTAGAGGCATAAAAAATGCATGAGAGGTCTATAGAAGGAGCACCCCTGCTCCAAGCTGCTTCTTCACATCAGTCTTTTCCCGAAGCTCACGTCACATCTGCCTTCCAAGTGCGCTCCAAGCTGGTCATCACTTGTTCTGGGATCCTGTACAGCATCTGTAGCCTTGTGGATACAGCAAGCGGCTGTGACTACATCCAACGGTGGATCCTGCAGGGCAGATTTTTAGTGACGGTGTTCATATTTCTTGATAAGCAAGATGCCTTTTTAACCATGTGAGGTTTTTTTACCATTATTTAATAAGTGTTTTCTTACTACGGCACTTAAATGACACTTTCTTTTACTAATAATACTTGAGATGTGGCTGAACCAGAGTTTTGTAAAGAGGTAGAATTATGGTCTTATCTCTTGAGTAAATACCCTTTTAAATACATGTTAACAGTCTGCTAGCTTTGCTTGCTGCAGCTTGTCATTGCATGCTATTGCTGAGCTTGTGATCTACAAGGACCCCCCGATCCTTTTCCATTCTAGGTTTCTCCAGAAGTTCTCCCCCTAGCGAGTAACTTACATTCCGATTTTTAGCCCCCAAATGCATTACTTTACATTTCTCGATATAAACCTCAGTTGCCATGTAGTTGCACCCCATTATTTTATCAAAGCCTTTTTGTAAGGTTTCTATATCCTACTGCAAAGTTATTAAATCTGCTTGCTTCATATTGTCAGCAAACACTGAGACGGAGCTATTTATACCATTCATTTATTCTATTCTATCTTTTATGAACAAATTAAACAGAATTGGTCCCAGGAGAGAGCCTTGGGTACCCCACTTGCAACTCCAGACCATTCAAAAGATACGCTATTTTTCTGCATCATCTGCTGATGCTCCTGTAACCAGTTTTTTAACCAGGTACATAAACTATCATTAAACAAAAAAGAGAACGAAAACCCCACTAAGGGACTTTATGGGTCTATAGATAGTCAAAACTCAGGGGTAACAATATTTAAAATCTCAATACAAATTTTTTTAAACAAGGTGTTTGAAATACTTAGAGGCTGATATCATAGTGCAAAAACAAACAGTACATACGTGAACAGTGTTCTAGAATATTTGTTGCCATCAAAGCATGGTTCAAACAGAGGCAACCGACGCGTTTCAGGATCATATCCTTAATCATATGATCCTGAAACACATCAAGTGTTTCAGGATATATTTGTGGGTGCTTCTGAAGACATTGCTGTTTGATGATGAAATGCATTAAGCAGATGTTCCTGTGCATCACTTCCAGTCCGTAGATGGAATGTACGCCTGGTCACGGGTAGCATCTTATTGGATGTAATAGCGGACCGATTTGTTTGATGCTTTATGGAATTTGTAGCACTTTTAACCTATTTTTAATAAATATACCAAGAGGTTTTATACTCCCTTTTTATTTTATTTTCACCATACCCCTTGCCTATTGAATAATTGAAGAAACATCAGGAACGCACTGAGGAGAATAAATGATCCGTGCCAGGAGCCACCAGGAAGATCGGGACAGGTCCCCCCAAAGACCTAAAAGCGATGATGACTTCCCTTGCTGTATGGTAAGGGAGTCACTGACATCTGGTTAGTGCAGTGTATATTATCAAGCACGAGGTGAATTATTCACTATACAGGGTGTTCTGGAAATCGGCGTCCCAGCTTTCACATTTTTAAGGACATTTGCACCTGCTCACTTTAAGGACTATTTGAATATTTTTATTTTTTACCAAATTTTTGTAAATTTATTTTTGCATTCATCACATTTATACCATAACAATTTGTTTGTTGTGACAATTCATGGTGGTATATTTCAAATAAGTTTGTGCACGTCATTGCAAGCATAGTCTAGAGATAGTGTTTGGTTGGCTTTTGTTCTTCATTACTGTAGTCCTCCAGCCTCCTTATTAGCTTTGTTGTACTTCTCCGGACTCTCTCCAGTTCAAAGGCATCCTTCCTGAGGATTGGGGACCAGAACTGGATGGCATACTCAAGATATGGCCAAACCACAATTTTGAACAATGGTAAATACATTTTAAATTAATAGCTTCTTTGATCTTAATTTGGTTCTGACTGTATGGTGGGGGTCAGAGCCCTTGTGGCATTGGGCAATACTGGGTTGAGGCCCTAGGTGTGTATAGAGCAGGCTTAAGATTCAAAGGTTCCCCAGACCCACAGAAAACTAGTTGAGGATCCAAAGCCATAGCTGAAGCACTGATGAACAGGCACATCACTTCTTTGGTTCTCTGTGTCTGCCCAGGTTGTTAAAAGAGAAAGAAATATGAAATTGTAGGTGGCAGTGGCGGCTGGTGGTTTTTTTTTGGGGGGGGGCGGCAAACAACCCCCCCAGGCTACCAGTGGGGTGGCAATAGCACAACTGCCCCTACCTCCCCCCCACGGCTCGGCACTAACACCCCCCGCAAACCCCCCCCACACCCGCTGTCTGCCGGTCAGTCCTTACCCTGGATGCGGGAGGTGAGTGCAGCGGTCAGAGCTGATGCGGCCATCTTCCTGCGCGGTCGCCCCTGTCCTTAAGTGTGGTGGGCTCAGGGAAAGCTGCTCTGGTGTCCTCTCCTGGAGCGGCTTCTCCTCTCTGCTCCTCCCGGTGCTAAACGTCCAATACGATCGCTTGACATTTTGGCTAATCAGGAAACGTTTTTCATATCTGCTTCCCGATTGGCCGGGAGGATGATCAGTGTTGCAACAGCGAATATTCATTTGCTGTTGCAACACACCTGGATGGGATCAGAGCGCATCCTCTGCGATCCGAGCCAACCCTATTTTGAAGCCTATTAGAGCCTCTGGCTCTAATAAGGTGCTTAAAAAAACCCTGGCCACTGTAATTCATGCGCCCGGTGCCCTGAAAGGGGCCAGACACATGAATAGGGGGCGGCCGTGGATAGATTCATGCTATGCATGAATCTATCCATTGCATATAGGGGGGTGGCGTGGAGAGAGGGGGCGAGCCTGGGCACCCCTAATGGACAGGCTGCCACAGGTAAGTGGGAATAAAATAGTTTAGTCTGCAAAACTGTAATTACAAAAAATCCATTAAGCTTTGAGAAAAGCAGGAAAAAGTATGATAAGATGACATGTACTAATACTGCCAATTACTGTTACTAAATCTAGATGATTGTTCATTTGTCTCATATCACACTGTCTTGTCATGGCAGCTTCTTGCTATGACAGGCTTTCATGTGAGACAAGAAGTGATCATCAATAGTGATACTTCTCAGTAAGTGATCCAGCATTATCCCATCACATAGTGCTATTGATAGTGGTCCTTTAAAGTGAATCTATCACAGCACTGTAGAGTAGACGGATTCATATAAAAACCTATTTTAGTTTGTAAACTAGCACAAGCACGTCAAGTTAACCATACTTCCCAACTCTAGAAGCTGAGAATGAGGTACATTTCAGGGGGATGGTGACCCGCTGTGCATGTACCCTGCCACAGCGAAATGTGGGTACATTTTGATGGAAGGGGACAATTTGGCACCTCCTGTGCACCCCAGGTAGAGTAGTAATACGGTGCACGCACCACATGACGCCAAACAGTGAATATGGCCAAACTGTTAACAGTGGGGGGTGAGCATTAAGGATAAGTTTCAGGGTAATATTCAGGGTGTAACATGTACCATGTTACAAATATACCGCCCCCGGATCCCCCGTTTTGACACCGAGCGGGGGATCTTCTCCACCTACTTGCTGCCACAATCTAAAGAAAGTGCACTGGGCAGGGCTCTGTGAATAAATAAACTACAACTACCTTTGCAGCTGTTGGCTTGTAGTTTGCAATGAACTGCCATGGTGCTGTTGAGCACTCTGGTAGTTCATTGATTCTTCCTGTCTGTGTAAAACTGCCTGCCCATATGAGGTACGGTCTGCAGGATACCTGCATGGCATCAGCGATCTGCAGCTGGCTGGTACAATGCTTTCCAGGCTCCTAAAAAATAAATAGTAAATGCACATTTTTTTACCTGCAAGAAATCTGCATTTATTTTTTTTTTTTAAAGGTGAACTTATCCTTTAAGGCAGGGGTGTCCAAACTTTTTTCAAAGGGAGCCAGATTTGATGAAGTGAACATCCGTGATGGCCGACCATTTTGCCTGACATTCTTTCAACCATAACAATTTGGTCTAAGTGTGTTCGTCCGAGCACTAATACACTGCCCAACAAGAATTATCTTTTGTGGCCCCCAACAAAACCCCAAGCGCCGCTCAGGACTAACAATGAGTTTGGACATGTTATTTGGATATACTGTATTTATCAGCGTATAACATGCACCTTCACTTTAAGAGGGAAGTTTCAGGAAAAAATGTAAATTTTAAATAAAGAACTGTAAAGCAAAAATCAATGCAGCCTAATCAGTGCCCATCTGCAGCCTCACCATTGCCATGAATGCAGCCTCACCATTGCCATGAATGAAGCCTTACCATTGCCGTACATGCAGCCTGATCAATGCCCATCTGCAGCCTCGGAGGGGACAGGGAGGGGGAGGGACGAGCACCAACAGATTACATACAGGAGAATCTCCTGTCTACTCTGTGGCCTCTTTAATACAAAGTTCTGCCTCCTATGATAGACAGAACAGTCCTCCAATGGCAGCCCAAGAGACAGAACTTCCTATTACAGAGGTCGCCAAGTAAACAGGAGATTCTCCTGTATGTAATATGACGGCGCTCGTCCCACCCCTTCCCTGTCCCCTCCGAGGCAGCATCTATAAATACAGTATATATCTTTTGTGGCCCTGGGGGCCACAACAGATATACATATCCAAATTACCAGGGGGGCCACATTAAACCGGAACATGGGCCGGACTTTGGACATGCCTGCTTGTAGGGGTATGGTTAAACAAAACCTGGGCTTTCTTGCACCTATAAAATATGGGATTGATTGCTGTGCTACGAGCAAGAGTCTCACAAACACAAATAAACCTCAGCACAATAAGTTAAAAAAAAAAACTCTTCCATTACATATGGAATGAAATGTAAGGTGTTTATTCGTTAGTCAAGAGTAATGGATATCCCCTGATTTTTTTTTTTGTTTCTTTATTTTCAAAGAAAAATGGGCCTAACATAGTACAATTTTTATTGTATTTTAGCTGTACATGATCACCAAAAAAAACCTTGAAATAAATTCTCCTACCCCTGATGTTTGCAGTGATACAACATATGTGTATTATGTAGTGTTGTTTGTACCTTTGGTACGGAAAAGAAACAATACTGCGCATTTGCTTTCTTTTTTTATCCTACCTAAACACACTGACACTAAGGCCCCTTTCACACTGGGGCGGTGGGTGCGTTGGCGGTAAAGCGTCGTTATTTTTTTACCGTCAATTTCACGGCGCTTTTCGGCCGCTAGCGGGGCACTTTTACCCCCCCAGCGGCCGAGAAAGGGTTAAAACCACCACAAAGCGCTGCTGCTGGTGATTTCAATGGGCCGGAGCAGTTTAGGAACGGTGTACGCACCGCTCCTTCACCGCTCCAAAGATGCTGCTTGCATGCTTTTTTTAACATCCTACAAGCGCACCGCTCAAGTGTGAAAGCCCTCGGGCTTTCACACTGAGACTGCAGGAGAGCCGTTTTTCAGGCGCTTTACAGGCACTATTTTTAGCCCAAAAACGCCTGAAAAACGCATCAGTGTGAAAGGGGTCTAATATTAAGGGGCTGAGGATTGGTTGTTTGGAAGAGAGGGTAGCCTTGTATGCAGATGATCTTTTATTATTTCTGAATGATGCTGGACCCTCTCTCTAAGGGGCTTTACAGATATTGGACTCTTATTCAACAAAGTCCTTGTTGTTCCCAATAGATACAGAGGCTCGTAGTAAGGCTTTGAGTGATATTCCATTGAAGTGGGTAGAGAACTTCAAGTACTTTGGAGTTGTAATCTCTCGCCAAGCTTTTGATTTTATCTCCTTGAACTTGACTCCGAACCTAGGAGATATTGGGTTAAGATTGAAAATGTGGAAGTCTCTACCATTATCCTTATTGGGATGTATTAACCTCCTAAAAATGAAAATTATACCAAAATATATGTACCTTTTTCGACACTCTCCTCAGTGGCTCCCTGTCTCCTTTTTTACAAAATTAAATCAACTTTTCTCATCCTTTCTATGGGGATCAAAGAACCCCAGGTATAAATTGACCACCCTGATGCGCCCTTGTGACCAAGGTGGTATAGCTTTTCCAGATTTATAAAAATATTTTTTAGCCAATCGGTTGGTTACGGTCGCATGGTGGCGATTAAGCTCAGATTTAACTAACTCCTCTACTCGATTGGAAGCAGGGGTGGTAGGTACTATAGAAGCTCTTAAGGTACTTGTATTCAGGGGCCGTAGGGTACCCTACCAGTTGACTGCTTCAATGCTCAACACTAGTCGAGCTTGGGAGGCTGGTCTTAGATGTGAGCATTATCTTAAGGATGCGATTTCACCAAATGCCCTGTTATGGTTTAATCCCACCCTTTCTCAATTTTATAAATTACCTAAGCCTATTGCATGGACTAAGCATAATATCAAATGACTCTCTCAGGTGGTCACTGATCAGAAACTCTCTACTTTTTCTACACTTGCTTCAACTTTTAACCTGCCTAGTTCTCATTTATTTAGATATTTTCAGCTTTATCATACCTTTCATGCCCAGTTTCCACAAGATAGTTTAATAATTATACAATCTACTCTACAATCAGTACTTAGATCTGAATGTTTGGAGAGGTCCACCTCCAGATTATATGCTCATTTTACCTTAATTTCCCTCCTGCCATTGGAGGGTCTTAGAGCTAGGCGGACTCAAGGCATACCAGGTTGGACTTAGAAGACTGGAAGATTGTGTGGGATTTCCCTCTGCGATCTTTGGTATCCTTGAAAGACCGTATGATTCAATTTAAATTGGTACATAGAGCATATATCATGCCATACAGACTTCAAAAGATAAATCCTGTGTGCTCATCTGAGTGTTGGCAGTGTGGTGCGGCTCAAGGGAATTACACACGCAGCTTCTGGACTTGCCCATATATAGTTATTTTTTGGGTGGACATGGTGGATTTGTTGAATTCTATTACTTCTGCTCCTTTACAGCTCTCAATGTCTGTATGCTTGCTGGGTCTGATGGAGGCTACTCTCGCTACAGTGCCAGAGTGAGTGTTTGCTACATTAATTTATGTGAGAAAAGCCATTGCTTTACATTGGAAGAAACCCTCTTCTCCTACGCTTGTATACTGGAAACAATTGGTAAATAATAATCTCCCACTGTACAGAGACACCTACACAAATAGGGGCTGCCCTAGTAAGTTTCACAAAGTTAGGGCAAAGTGGCTGGATAAGCCATATACGGCATTGTATATCTGCCCATGAGGGTTATTGATCCATGGATTCAATATAGACATTTATACATATATATATATATATATATATATATATATAAATATATATATATATGATGCCTGGGCCACTGTGGTTAGAAGTGACTAAAGTCTATTTGTGCAATATTAGATGTGGATTGATATTTAATTTGTTAAATGGGTTGGTTTAGATCCTAGCCCAGTTAAAATACCCCTTCGTTAATTATCTTTCTCTTTTTATTTTCTATTTTTGAATTGATGGCTGATATGTAATGTGATTGGATCTTGAACTTGCATTAATATTTTGCTCCAATGTGTATAATGTTTTGTTCTGTCTTGTTTTGTCTGTTGTTTATTAAGGAAATAAATAAAAAGATTTAATAAAAAAAAATGTAAATGTACACCTGCAAGTGTGTATGATTTTGATGGGATACATTGGACTATTATGTATTTTGTAATAGTTTGATGTCTTTTAACAAGGTTGGCTCTTTCTTTTTGCTTTTATTTTATTTCATTTTAGAATGTGGAAAAAAAGTTTAAATGCCCTGAAAGCAGCACATTGTTATCTTATTCAAATTTGCAATGACTGACTGCCTAAGGCCTATGCAAATTCTCTGCTTTATCTGTTTGGTTTACCTGTGTGCTAAGGGTTAAAGAGCTCCCAGGAAGGGTGGTGGAGGGGGGTCAGTGTCATTTGTATAAAATATTCCTTTTCTCCAACTGACTTCTGTCTCACCTGGAAAAGAGAAATAGTGCCCTGAATGAAGACGCAGCTACAGGTCTCATCTGGAGCTGCCAAGTTATAGTAAATCTGGGAGGTTGTAAAGGTGAGGAATGGATGAGGGGTGGATGTAATGGAAAGGGGGGATCAAGTGTTTATGGGGAAAGTTGAGTGTGAATGTGTGAATTTGCGGGCAAGGTCGATTAAGTTCCTTTTAATATTGATAGGCAATATTGCCAAGCCAACCCATTGTATGAATATAGTGAGTATTATGTATTACGTAAAAATCTGCACTTCATTGGCTGATTGCAATAACTGACAGCATTTGGAAGGGTCTGCTATTGGTATTCATAGTATTTTAAACAATATGTATTTACTAACTGGTCAGAATTTGACAGGTCATTGGTACTGCCAGTACTATTTTGGAAAAGATGATGCTTAGAAGACAATATTCAATTTTTATTGGAAAAAGAAAGATTTCCTCTGTGTTATTTTCTCCACTGAAGCAAAAAATGGAGAGCCTGCAGTCTGCAGAGAAGGGAACAAACTCAAACAAATTTAAAGAAATTTTAAAGGTTCCGCCACTCCCTACATGATGAATATGATAATAGCATGTGTACTCTTGAATTTGAAAGTCGAATGAATTTTATTATAATACAATGGTTTTGTTTAGAAATAAATTATATGCATTATTAAAATCAGTTTTTTTTTCCCTTTGCCTTCTCTCAGATATTAACATGAGCCGTGAACCAGATTCCACAGAGGAACAGCAAAACGGAGAGGCACACTTACAGAATGGTGAGTGTCTGAGATAATAGCTAGTAGAGAGATCTCTAAATCAAGTTTTGGCTACCTATGGTCACTGAATATGCTGGAATGTTAAAATATGGCATTTAATGGAAAGGCTTTACCTGCTTTGAACTGTATTTTATTTTTTTATTTTTTTTTTTCAACATTTTTGTCAATTTTTTTTTTTTTTTTACGGTATGTTAGGAAAGATAAAATCAAATGTGGGCTAGTGTACTTGTAGAGAAGATCAAGTTAGATTTAGTAGTTATTCCAAGGCTCCTGAATGAATTAACCACTTGTTGGCTATCACCACATCTGTATCATATTGATTTCTTTGTGTTCCGAAAGAGCTGATTGCCAACAAACAGTTACATAAGTAACATTTTGATAAAGACTTATTTTCTTTTGTGTTAGTAAATAAAGTGAAGCAGCTAGGAGCTAGGATTTCGTACCTAGAATACAAACAAATTCTTTGGGCTTTGTTGAATGAATAAAAGAAAAGGAAAAACTGAGATATTCAAAATAATAAAGTCTCAGCTAAATTCTTATCTTGTGTTAAATTGTAGCAATAGACATTTTTTTGTATAACTTAGGGTTCGAAGAAAAAAATATTATTTATCCATGTTACCCAAGAAATAATATTAGGGCAAAAATGACAGTGAGTATAACCAAATATATTTTTTTTGTAGCTTAATTAAAACATTTAAAATTGCTAGGTTTGATTGCAATTCAGTATGCAGTGGATCTGTAGCTTTCAGTACCGGTAGACTGGCAATGTCATCTTTTAGCACAGTATTGTGAGAATATAGTGTAGTGGCTCCACGCAGAGGAAGAGAACTATGATATAAAAGGGTTACCAAATTTTAGGAATAGTGAGAAATTGAGAAAAAATAGAACTGGAAAAATGGACTTAATAAGCACTACTGATAAAAGATATACATTTTATTAAACACACCACATAAATATAAAAACAGAATAAAAAAAAAACAGTAATTGAGAAAAAACACAATAGTCGAATATATGTCTCCAGGACAGCGGTCTACATTAGGGGTGTACGGGTGGCAACCCCAAGTATTGTCATGACGGCTAATTACAAAGTAAGAATTACATAAAGTGTAAGCTTCATGTGATTCATACTTTGTAATTAGTCGTCATGACAATACGTGGGGTTGTGACCAGTACACCCCTAATGTAAACGGCTGTCTTGGAGACATATATTCGACTATTGTGTGTTTTCTCAATTACTGTTTTTTTTTTTTAATTATGTTTTTATATTTATGTGGTGTGTTTAATAAAAATGTATATCTTTTATCAGTGGTGCCTATAAAGTCCATTTTTCCAGTTCTATTTTTTATCAATTTCTCACAGGACAGGACGTGGCGCTTTGTTATCTTTGTACACCCGCAGTGCCATGCTGTGTTGGGGTGCTTAGATTTTTCTTAATATACATAAGGGGTAATATTAGTGATAAGAAGCAATAATTGCTTATGTTTAGGTACCAGGTTAAGTGTAGTGGAAGTAAATGATCGAGTCAATATTTTACGAGTTAAGTATTAAAAGAGGCAGCATTGAGGCTTCTATTGCCGACCTTCCTCTTGAAACTCTTACTTTTCTGGCTGTCATGCTGATCCAATAGTTTTATTGCTTTATGAGTCATTGGGGTTGATTACCTAAAGAGAAATGGGCTGTTTACTTTAATTTTCACATTGCAAGGGAATTTTTCCTTAGCTTAGTGAATGAGGTGAATCTCAGCTGACTTCCATCATTCAACCACATGCAAACAAAGTGAGTTTTCATCACATTCACTAAGATAAGGGAAAATTCCTTTGCAAAGTGAATTTCTTTATCGTACATCACGGGACACAGAGCACCATAATAATGACTAATTGGGTTATACGCTACCTTTAGGTGATTGGACACTGGCAACCAAAAGTAAGACGTTTCCTCCCATATAACCCCTCCTATACCGGAAATACCTCAGTTTTTTCGCCAGTGTCTTAAAGGTGATGGTCATGGCTGTTGAAGCTCTTCAAAAATTATTCAAATAATGTCCCAGTGAGGATGTTATAATCGGATCCATTCGGATGGCATAAGAAAGCTAAAGTGGATGGTACCCGAGCCTCGGTTCAAGAGCGAGGTTTTGCTTGTAATGTGTCCTATGTGGCACTGGACCCTTGTTAAATTGGTATTGCCCAAGGTAAACCAGAAGGGTGCTTTACAGGTCTAAGGGTGTGGCCCCAAAAAGAATGGGGGACCCGGTCCTTGAAGGTCCTCAGAGGCTACCCGCCGTGATGGGGGAAGATTGGGCCTGGTAAAACAGGCCCTGCTGCTTTAGATGGTGAGTACTCCCTTTGGGAATTTTTATATATATGTATATTCCCTCTGTTCCACTGGTAAAACCCTGCTTGTGTCTGGGAAATTACAGATGGCCAAGTATGGCGCGCACTTATGGCGGGCGTGCGTGGGTGTGCGCATGAGCCGCGTGTGCGCCACGTGCGCACCGCCGTCATGCACGTGCACTCCTGGCGGCGCGCCACTGGTGTGCGCGCGCACCGCTGCTGTGCACATCACAGATGCGTCACGTGTGCGGCGTGCATCTGGGCACGGCAGATGCGCCGTGCGGCGTGCATGCCGCTGGTCACGCAGGAGCGCACATGTCCATTGCTAGGCAGTCCACTGCTAGGCAGGCTTTAAAAGGAGCTGGAGCTCCTGGCAGGTGCTGGGACAACACAGGGCGATACTTGGGCACGTGAGTCTGGAGGTTTTTGGACACAGTTGCAATAGGTTAAACACTGGTCTCAGCTTGTGGGGAGTACTTTTTCCTCGTATGTAAGCAATGTCTTCCAGAAAATGAGGTACAGAGAGCAGGGCAAGCACAGGGGTAAGAGTACCTTCCTTGAAAACAGGAGACCAGTCCCATGCTGATGCAGCCTCAGTCTCCCCTGAAAGACCTGCGGCATCTGCCCTGGCTGAGCCAATGCATTTGTCAGGCATAGTGGCCACCAATATTCCTGACTCGGCTTATGTTACAAAGGATGATTTGGCATCTGCATTAGCAGGCCTTGAAGGCAAAATAGCTGGCATGATTGCTTCTGTAACACGGGGAGGGAAGAAGCGTAATAGATCTCCCTCCCCTGAGCCTGGGCCAAGTGGAGAATCACTAGAGCACCAGGACTCTTATAGCCAGATGGGTCCAGGTGATCTAGAACCAGAGTGGACAGAGGATTTGGAGGAGGTGGCCATAAAAGACCGGGAAGAAGGAGAGGCTGAAGAATCCTCAGCTGAGGACTCAGGTTCGGAGAAGCCAATTTCAGCCTTCCATTCCCAGAAATTGTTTATCCAATCTCTGACTGAGATGGTACGAGTTGGGTTTAAGTTACCTCCGGTTCAGGAGTCTGGACTCTCCTGTTCTACTTTGGGATCCTTGCGACCTCAGCAAGGTTCCCAAGCGTTCCCTTAGCATCCACTATTGGAGCAGGTGATCTACGCAGACTGGGATCATCCTGACAGGATATTCTTGCCTCCAAAAAGATTTTCTATCTTATATCCTATGGAGGAAAAGTTCAGGAAGAGATGGGGTACACCTTTGGTGGACGCCGCCATTTCTTCAATGAATAAGAGTTCAACCTGTCCAGTGGATAATGCCCAGGTATTTAAGGATCCGGCCGATAAAAAGCTAGAGTCCTTATTAAAAGCCTCCTTTTCGGTGGCTGGTGCACCAGTTCAGCCAGCAGTTGCGGCTATTGGGATTTGCCAATCCTTAATAGACTGTTTTAAAGGTTAATAAAAAACCTGCCTTGTCAGGAGGAACCTTCTGAGGAATTGTCGGAGCTTCCTCATGCTTTATGTTTTGCAGTGGACGCATTAAAAGACTCAATTCAGCAGATGTCTTGTTTTGCGTTACTGTCCGTACATATGCGCAGGGTTTTGTGGCTAAAGAACTGGTCTGCTGAGACACCATGCAAGAGGCTACTTGCAGCTTTTCCATTCCATGGAGAATGCTTGTTTGGCGAAGATCTGGATAAATATATCCAAAAAATCTCTGGAGGAAAGAGTGCCCTCCTCCCTACTAAAAGGAGAGGTAAGCAACCCTCTTATAAAATTCCCAATGCTCCAGGACCTAGTGCTTCTTCCCCCAAGTGGTATTGATGGCCTCAGAGGCCTATTGAAGGAGCAGTGGCTCCGAGCGCGTAGCCTTTTCTCAACCTCCCTGCTAGCCCTCCTCCCTGGACGATCCCTCCCCTGGATACCGAACCCGGAAGCAGACGGACGACCTGTGATGTCATGCACGCTTCACGTGCACTCCACGCCGGCCCCTAGTCTCTTCCTGATGGCCACAGAAGGAGCTCCCGGCTGGTAATCCACCTTCTGCAGCCCAGCATCCCTGCAGCGTCACCACCACAGGATCAGAGGGAACACCGAGGACCACATACCTATACAGATGAGCCTTTTATATGTTTTTATCCTGTAAGTGTGTTTTTACCTGGTGTCATTAAACATCATTTGTTAATACTACACTCAGGTGGTGCTTCCTTCTCTACCCCTCTGTCAGGTTTTAAAAAACCTCAGGGTCAGAGGAAGCCCTGGAACCAAAAGCCAGCCAAGTCCAACTCCAAGTCAACCTTATGAAGGGACGCCCCTGCTCTCATGGGTGGGGGGCGGGCTTCAGCTGTTTTTGGATGCATGGGAAAATCTGGTCCAAGACAGATGGGTTATTTCCACTAAAACAGGGTTACAGAATAGAGTTCCGGGAAATCCCTCCAAGCCGTTTTCTGTACTCAAGGGTCCCGTTGGATCCAGAGAGAAAGAAATGCCTATTCCTAGCCTTGCAGCATCTGCTGAAGCAGGGGGTAGTTGTCAAGGTTCCGCACGAAGAAAGATTCAAGGGGTTTTACTCAAACCTTTTTACTGTGCCGAAACCAAATGGGGAAGTAAGGCCCATTTTGGATCTCAAGGCTCTCAACCTCTTTGTAAACATCCGGTCCTTCCGTATGGAGTCGGTTTGTTCAATAATAAAATCTCTGAGAAAAGAAGATTATTTAGCGTCCATAGATATCAAGGACGCATACCTTTATGTACCGATTTTCGGTCCACATCAAAGGTTTCTGCGTTTCGCAGTGGAGGGCCGTCATTTTCAATTTGTGGCACTGCCATTCGGTCTAGCCACGGCCCCCAGGTTTTCACAAAGATTCTGGCCCCGGTATTGGCGTCTCTAAGGTCCCAGAAGATCTCCGTGGTAGGTTATCTGGACGATCTTCTCTTGAGGGATTGCTCTTGCCCCATCCTGATCCAAAATGTCTCAAGAACAGTGCGGGTTTTACAGCGCCTAGGTTGGATTCTAAATGTGGACAAGTCAACCCTTTGTCCAACCCAGGCCTTGGTATATCTGGGTCTGATCTTGGACACCGCCCAAGAAAGGGTGTTTCTACCCCCCTTAAAGGTCGTTTCCATAGTGGAACTCATCCAGAAGGTGAAAAAAGAACCAAGGCCTTCTATTCGACTGTGCATGAGGTTGCTGGGCAAAATGGTGTCATTCTTCAATGCAATTCCATATGCACAGTTCCACTCAAGGGTGTTCCAGAACAGCATTCTGGAAGCCTAGGACAGGTCTGCTAGAACCTTAGATAATCCTATTGTTCTATCCCCACAGGTACAATGGAGTCTCTCTTGGTGGTTAAAAACCAGCAATTTGAGAAAAGGAAAATCTTTTCCACCAGCAGTCTGGAGGGTGGTAACTACAGACGCCAGCCGCCTCGGCTGGGGAGCAGTCCTGATGGAGGTGTCTGTACAGGGAATATGGTCCCAGGCAGAAAGGACCTTGCCCATCAATCTATTGGAGATTCGAGCAGCTCGTCTTGCTCTGCGCTTCTGGACGTCCAGGTTACAGGGTCTCCGAGTCCAGTGCGACAACTCCACGGTAGTGGCATATATCAACCACGAGGGAGGTACCAGGAGTCGGGCAGCCCAAAGATAGGTAAATTACATATTGACGTGGGCAGAAATGCATGTGCCGTTTCTTTCGACAGTGTTTATACCGGGGGTGGACAATTGGCAGGCAGACTTCCTAAGTCACCAGAAATTGTTACCAGGAGAACGGTCCCTGCATCCCGAAGTTTTTCTACAGATCTGTCAACACTTGGGGACCCCAGATGTGGATCTGCTGGCATCCAGATTTAAAGCCAAACTGGACAGATTTGTATCCAGGACCAAGGATCCGCTTGCTGTTGGGACAGACGCATTAGTAGTTCCTTGGGATCAGTATTCTCTGATATATCCCTTCTCTCCGATCCAAATTCTGACGCATTTACTAAGCAGAATACAGGAGGAACGAAAGCCAGTGATCCTAGCGGCCCCAGTGTGGCCTCGGAGATCCTGGTACTCGGAAGTGAAGTTGGTACAACTGTGAAGTTGGCAGTAGGGGACCCATTGGTCCTTCCGTGCCGTCCAGACCTGTTGTCTCAAGGACCCATATTCCATCCTTCTTTACGGTTGCTGAATTTGATGGCAAGGCTATTGAGACCAGAATATTGAAAGACCGTGGTATCATGAATTCAGTCTTGTCTACTCTGAAAAACGCTAGAAAGTCAATTTTCTAGAGCTATCTATTATAGAGTCTGGAAGTCATACATTTCTTGGCGTGAGGAAAGGAAGTGGAACCCTCGTAGGTATACGATTGGAAGAATTCTGGCCTTTCTTCAAGCAGGAGTAGATTTGAAGCTGGCTTTAGGGACAATTAAAGGACAGATTTCGGCCTTATCGGTATTTTTCCAAAGACCAATTGCATCCCATTCTTTGGTATGAACCTTTGTTAAGGGAGTAACGCACCTAAGGCCACTGGTTAAGCCGCCTTTATGTCCCTGGGACCTAAATTTGGTCTTGTCAGCCTTACAGTGTCAACCGTTTGAACCTATTAGACATATTCCATTTGTCCTATTAACCAGGAAATTGTTTTTTTTGGTGGCTATAACTTCGGCTAGAAGGGTGTCAGAATTGGCTGCCCTTTCTTGCAAAGAACCTTTTTTGATTCTTCATCAGGACAGAGTGGTCATGCGCCCTCGTCCTGATTTTTTACCAAAGGTAGTTTCCAAATTTCATTTGAATCAGGATATTATTCTACCTTCCTTTTTTCCAAGCCCTAAAACTAGGGCGGAAAGGTCACTTCACTCGCTTGATGTGGTGAGGGCGATCAAAGTTTATTTAAAGATGTCAGCTTCTTTTCGGAAAACTGACTGCCTTTTTGTCCTGCCGGAAGGTCCTAAAAAAGGACAGCCGGCAACAAGTTCAACTATATCCAGGTGGATTCGCCAGACTATTATCCAGGCGTATGGTTTAAGGCACAAGGTTCCACCTTGGGATTTAAAAGCACACTCCACTAGAAGGGTTAGTGCATCATGGGCAGTAACAACAACAGGTCGCCAACAGATGTCTATGGCTCAGGTTTGCAAAGCGGCCGATTGGTCTTCAGTTCATACGTTCACCAGGTTTTACCAGGTGGATGTGAGATCTCAAAAAGAGACTGTTTTTGGCCACAGCGTGTTGCAGGAGGCTTTAAAGTCTCTGGCCCATTGGGCTTAGGGATATGGTGTTCCCCCCTCAGGTGCATTGCTTTAGGACATCCCAATTAGTCATTATTATGGTGCTCTGTGTCCCGTGATGTACGATAAAGAAAAATGGATTTTTAATACAGCTTACCTGTAAAATCCTTTTCTTGAAGTACATTACGGGACACAGAGGTCCCTCCCCTCTTTTCTGGGATCGCCATTGCTTGCTACAAAACTGAGGTATTTCCGGTATAGGAGGGGTTATATGGGAGGAACCGTCTTACTATCGGTTGCCAGTGTCCAATTACCTAAAGGTAGCGTATAACCCAATTAGTCATTATTATGGTGCTCTGTGTCCCGTGATGTACTTCAGGTAAGCTGTATATAAAATCAATTTTTTTATTTTTCCAAAGTCAACACCATTGACTCCAAACAAGTGTTCAGACTGATAGTTCATTGAGGTTTCCTTAATGTAACTGTGAAGCAAAGGTAGTATTCATATTCCTCTTGGTTACAGTTTTTTTCTTTAAATCCCAGCTAATCTTTTAGCTTAAATTGGCTAAATACATTCTAGGTCTATTCAAATACCCCACAATGGATTGCACATGCAGCATGCTGCTCTTCTCTACTTTCTTCCCAGCACCCTCTAATACCCCTGCCTCCCACCCTCTCCCTATGCCCCCCTCTTTTTCAAGTCTCTCCAGGTGAATTGTAACAATCCTATAATAATGATTGGAAAACTGACCCCAAAAATATGATTTTTTTAAATGTAGCTCTATATTTCTTTTCACTACCATGACCGACCACCAAAAAAAATAAAACAATTCTCACACTCCTTACATGTATGGGAATACTACATATGTGCTCATTGATTGTACCTGTAGTAGGGCTGAGAAACAATAGTGTGCAAATTGCTTTTTTTTTTTTTTTTTACACTGACACCAATACTGACACTAAAATTAACCTAGATCAAGCCATGATTCAACTATTTTATCTCCAATAAAGCAGGGAGAGCAGGGAGCATGTACTTTACTAATTGCAGAGGAGGAAGGTCTACAAACATAAGAAAATTTCCCAATGCAATTGTAAATGGCTGGATTGGGCAGTTTCCAACCTCTGTAGACACCTTTAGGCTGGATTCACACTAGTCCGGTATGAATTGCAGTTCGCAGGGCCGCAGAGCAGTATTACAACATGATAATGACCCCAAACACACCTCCAAGACAACCACTGCTTTGCTAAAGAAGCTGAGGGTAAAGGTGATGGACTGGCCAAGCATGTCTACAGACCTAAACCCTATTGAGCATCTGTGGGGCATCCTCAAAGGTGGAGGAGCGCAAGGTCTCCACCAGCTCCGTGATGTTGTCATGGAGGAGTGGAAGAGGAGGACTCCAGTGGCCACCTATGAAGCTCTGGTGAACTCCATGCCCGAAAGGGTTAATGCAGTGCTGAAAAATAAGGGTGGCCACACAAAATATTGTTACTTTGGGCTCAATTTGGTCATTTTCACTTAGGGGTGTACTCACTTTTGTTGCCAGCGGTTTAGACATCAATGGCTGTGTGTTGAGTTATTTTGAGTGGACAGCAAATTTACACTGTTATACAAGCTGTACACTCACTACTTTACATTGTAGCAAAGTGTCATTTCTTCAGTGTTGTCACATGAAAAGATATAATAAAATATTTACAAAAATGTGAGGGGTGTACTCACTTTTGTGAGATACTGTATGTGTATTGGATAAGAAGGTGAAGGAAAGTGGCTGCGCTTTTTATGTTTAAGATATTTTCTCAATTCTTTTTTTTTTTGTATTGGTTGAACTAGATAGACTTGTGTCTTTTTTCAAACAGACTAACTATGTAACTATGTTGTGGGAACTAATAACAGTTATATAGCTGCAAGGCATGTGCATAAATCTTTATTTGTTCACATTAAGTTTGATAAGCGTGGATGATTATCTTGTTTTTTTTTTTCTGGAAATGCTAGTTGCCTGGCTGTCCTGGCATCAGTACTTTCTGTGACACTGACCCTGGACAAGGATGCTGATCAGGAAAGTTAGAGGGAAAAGCAGAATGCATGATTTGCATACTGGTGGGTCAGTGACCAACAAAAGTACTAAAGAGATTGAGTCAGCAGATAAGGAATGACAGCCTCTATACTTCCATATTGTAGATTGACTTTGGAACAATATACTGGTTTGCCTTTAGACATATGTTCTTTGTTATAGATGAAGGCTATAAAATCCTTCTAATATTACACAAAAATAAAAAAAAACTGCTGTAGCAACAAAGGAGACATCTCGGATTGGGCTAACCTTCATGGGTGAATGTAATCTCACATTAATGAGGCACCAACTAGTACTTGCCAATAACTTCATGCTGTAGCATTTTGATTTTAGTGGATGGCTTATAGGTATTTGCCAGCCATTTTTTTAGTAGCATGAGACTGAAAGCAATGATGCACAGTAATGCCACCGGCATCACCAGAGAGCTGCCAGAAACTGGGGCTTGAGGTAAGTATTTTTTTTTCTTCTAATTGTGTATTATTTTTAGCTTTTTTTGTGCTTTTTATTTGGGGGTTTAGAGCTCCCAGATTAGTGGACCTTGCATTTTTATGTCATATCAATAATTACATTTTGATAGCAGATTCTGTGCTCAATGCCTGGATATTGAAAAAAGCATTTATTGAGGTCATATAGATTTGTTTAGGGTAGTCCATTGCTGCCAGCAAGAAAATACAATTTTAGACATAATAGGATCAAAGCATTCATTAAACAACTGAAAGAAACCCTGTTGCAAGACCATTCATTTCAACAAAAATGTTCCCATAACATACCTCCAAACTTTTTGAGATGGGAATGAAGGACACCTATCAGCAAAAGTATGCAGGCATAGGACACACCCCCTGCCACACCCCCTTAAAGGAGAATTGTACAAAAAAAAAACAAGATTAGTTAAACCCACAAGTGCTTTTTTTCCACTACTATTCCTTTATATTGGCTTTTGGATTTTACAAATGCAGCAATTTAGAAATCAGATGAAAGGTTTAGCACTGGGAAACACTTTTTAATAAATAAAAAGTGCATTTTATATACATCTATACAGATCAGACCAAAATGAGGTACAGAAGGACATTGCTTCAAATCAGGGACAGTCCCTCGCAATCAGGGACAGTTGGGAGCTATGCCCATAAGATTATAGGTATGTGATTTTAACATATATTAGGCTGACCATACACCATACAATCTGACTGTGCATTCTCTTATAGATCTACCAAAAACTATGTAGTGCAAGGGCCTGCTTGATTTGATACTTATTACATAGTTTGTCCTCATATTACATTTTTTTTGGTAAAGCTACTGAGATTGTACAATCAGACTGTATAGTATATGGTCAGCTTTAGGCATGTTATTTACTTGTAAAAGCCCCTCTTGTGTAGACATTCACAAGTTTGGAAAAATTTGCTGCTGGGCGCCTCCATCTTTGATGTGATATCAGCAGCCCCACCAGGCTCACCTTAACCCTTCCCTGGTAGCTAAATAAAAAGTTATGCAGAAAGGGTGAAGGGAGAAGTGGAGGAGCTTGGCCAGCACTGTCAGTAATTATACACTTCCAGAAGAGTTATGACATGGCAAGGGAAGGTGAACTGTGGTTGCTCTATAGAATTGACACTTATCAAAGAAGTCAAATAAGCTGGAAAGTTTGAAGTCAATGGGCATCCCAGTCTAAATTCTTTATCTGTTCTGTACTATTCGTCTTTCTTTCCTTCCTTTTACTTTTCTTCCTAATGCTCTTGTTTTATTTTGCTTGTGTAAAAATTAGTGCAGGGCTACAGGTGATATAAATTCAAGGATTATAAATGAAAAATTATACACATGAAATAATATACATAATCACTGTGATTATACATGAAAAATATAGTGATGAATAAATAAAGTCCAGGATATATAAATGCCACAGTAAATGTCGAAGGCTCAAATCAAGTGATCGCCCTGAAAGTCTATGTGTGTTCAAAAGTAGCAATCTGTGAAAAATGATGTCACTCTGTGATCCACCACCATGTGCAAACCATGAGCGCTTACCGGAGCGAGTGGACTCTTATACACTAGTCAATAATAGAGACAAGCAGGGTTCAGGATCAGGAATAACAGAGCCACAAAACTGAAAGACCATCCAGCAAGGATCTAGTGTTAATTTCGTTGACTAAAATGACTAAAACATTTTAGTCGACTAAATGAATACTATTTTAGTCGACGAAAATACGACTAAAACAATTGAGATGACTAAAATACGACTAAAACTAAAATGGCATTTTAGTCAAAAGACTAAAACTAAATTGAAATTTGACTTCAAAATTAACACTGGCCTTTAGTGCATGTTCATACCTCAATACCTTATATAATAACATATGAGATTTTTCACTCCAGCAGTATATAATGAGTTTGGAAATTGTAGAGAAATGTTAAATAATGCATTACAATTTAATTACACCCATTCAATTTCAGACGACTAAAATGAGTTTTAATCAACTAAAATGTATTGGAGATTTTAGTCGACTAAAAGGCAGGACTTTTTAGTCCATTAAAATGTACTGGAGATTTAGTGGACTAAATACGAGTAAAACGAAAACAATTGCAGAAGACTAAAATGGGACTTAAACTAAAATGCCATTTTAGTCCTACGACTAAGACTAAAACTAAATTGAGATTTGCTGCCAAAATTAACACTGCAAGGATCCCATGCAGGCCTCAGGTTTAAAGTGGTTCTAAAGCCTAAAGTTTTTTTACCTCAATGCATTCTATGCATTAACCACTTGCTTACTGGGCACCTAAACCCCTCTCTTGCCCAGACCAATTTTCAGCTTTCAACGCTGTCACTCTTTGAACGACAATTGTGCGGTCAAACAACACTGTACCCAAATGAAATTTTTATCATTTTTTTCCCACAAATTTCTTTTGGTTCTTTTGAACTTTCTTTTGGTTTTATTTGATCACCTCTGTATTTTTTTTTTTTGTTAAAAAAAATTAAAAAAGACCGAAATCAAAAAAAAAAATACAAAACCGTTTTATATTTTGTTAATACATTTTACAAACAGGTAATTTTTTCTGCTTCATTGATGTACGCTGATGAGGCTGCACTGATGGGCACTGATAGGCTGCAATGATGGGCACCGATAGGCTGCATTGATGGGCACTGATAAGGTGGCACTGATGGGCACTGATGGGCCCTAATAGGCGGAACTGGTGGGCACTGATAGGTGGCACTGATGGATGGCACTGATGGGTGGCACTGATGGGCGGCACCGAAGGGCATTGATAGGTGGCACTGAAGGGCACTAATAGGTGGCACTGATAGGTGGCACTTATGGCTGGTACTGATGGACACTGATAGGTGGCAGTGATGGTCACTGATGGGTGGCAGTGATAGGCACTGATCGGCACTGGTAGGTGACACTGATAGGCAGCACTGCTGGGTGGCACCAATGAGGCACTGATTGGCACCACTGGTGGGCATTGATAGGTGGCACTCATGGGCATTGATAGGTGGCACTGATTGCTGGCACTTCCTATGGGGGCATTCGCCAAAGAGGAGCAGCCAGGAGCTTCGGTGGGGGACCCCAGAAGAGGATTGGGGCAGCTCTGTGCAAAACCATTGCACAGAGCGGGTACGTAAGACATGTTTATTGTTTTATTAGAAAAAAAAGAAGCTTTAGTATCACTTTAAATAGTCCACTGCGTGTTCGTGGGCATCATTGCACGCTTAGTTAGGCTTCCATACCTGAAAACACATGCATGTTTTTGCACAGGCACATGAAAATGAGTACAATCTCTCTGATGGATGACAGGAGATTCCTGAGGGGCAGGCCTGGAGGTGTCATTTCTATGGGCTGTAATGGTCACTGTAAGAAGAACACTGGCTGCTGACTTTCAAGTCCGGTACAGATATTTTCTTAGTCTGAGTATGGAAATGAAAATATTGCACACCAGGAACTTTGGAGAAGTCTGAAAAAGCTTTAGGAGCCTGTAATGAGGTAGTGCCTAGGTGGGAATTTGCTGTGATAATGTTAGAGGCAAACAAATCATTACAAGCCAGCCCTTCTGACTGCCACCCAAATTTGCTCCTGCAATCTGTGTGTACAATTTTCAGGAAAGAAGTCCATTTTTTCCACATTCTTTCTTCCTTTTCTCCAAAATCTCATCAGAAAGTGGGTATAACCTTTGAGGATTCTTCAGACACTGTCAGTTATTATAGTATCTTTGACATAATGGCATGATAACAATGTAATTACATAAGAATGTATTAATGTCAGCCTGGTACATCACTTTTTGAGTGATGAAGAATGCTACTTTATTCAACACACTTGAGTACTGCCCTTGACACTTGTTTATATGCATACCAGTTACATTTTTCAGGACAATCTTTCTTAGGCCAAGCTACTGCTACCTGATACACAGAAGTTTAGCACAAAAAACACGCTCGCACACATAAGCTGATCATACATTCAGTGAATTTCAAATGGTTCCTGGGGAACCAGCAAAAATGTGCTTATTGGTTGGCCTTGCCACCACCCTCTTTCCAGACATGCTTAGTGGGTGACATTCTTTTGGTTGAAAAATCAAAGAGCCAGGCAGAAAATTGTCAGCTCC
This sequence comes from Lithobates clamitans, assembly GCA_037952925.1. NCBI lineage: Eukaryota > Metazoa > Chordata > Amphibia > Anura > Ranidae > Lithobates > Lithobates clamitans. Next base: position 2,009,690 of record JBBGZY010001072.1, read on the forward strand.
AGCAGCTGGAGATTTTTTCATCTGTGCTGTATGGTGATAGAGGAATCTGTTGTATGGCCAGCTATAGATTAGTATAAGTGAGAAAGTTAGATAATAAGAATTAAAGTGAGCTATGGAATGGGAGAAGAAGGGAAGAATCATAGAGGTAAAAATGGTTATAAAATTATTTAGTGATGATTAAAGAAAGTGGAAGTCTATATTCAGGCTGTATTCACACTTATGCGAATTGGACCGGCTCTCAAGTTCACACATATATGGGGCGGCCGTGGTCTGCACAGGAAAAGGGTCCTGTACAGCGGCGGCCCATCCATTAGGGGCGCCCAGGCACCGCCCCCTATCTGAATAATGGCTAGATTCATGCATAGCATGAATCTATCAATGGTCACCACGGCCACCCCCAAGTCAGGCGTCCGGACCCTTTTAGGACGCCGGGGCCTGAATTACAGCGGCGGGGGGTGTTTTTTTTAAGCACCCGATTAGAGCCACAGGCTCGTAAGCTTAAAAATAGGGTAGGCTCGGAGCGCAGAGCAATGCGCCATGAGCCCACCCAGGTGTTACAACAGGGAATTAATATTTAATGATTATCATTCATTGTTCTAGAGTTTTTCTTTTCCTGAGAATTTTTAAAGTTTAATTTGAAAACGAAAACATTCATGTCCTTCATAGAATGGTAAGAATGTGGGAATTGATGGCCCACCGGTGCACAGTAGGCATCCTCTTTCTGTCCTTTCATGGTGTAGCTTCATTCTTTTTTTTTTTCTGTCTTTCTTGTGCCACCAATATAACATCCCTGGTTGCACTTGTTGCATTGAGGCTCGGTTCAAGCTGCTGCGACTTGTCGCAGCGATTTAGAAAAAGGTTTCTGCTACTACTTTGGGGCGACTTCATCTCGACTTGCATTGACTTCTGTTACTGAAGTTGCAAGCAAGCTGCAATGAAGTTGCGCAGGATGTCAGCTGTCAAAGTTGCGTGACTTTGAAGCTGCATAGATGTGAACTGGCACTTAATGAGGTACACCACATTACTCGAGGTGCAGCTGTTTGCACATTTTGCAATTTTTATTGCTGCAAGGACCGTACCCAACTGTGTTGTTGAAAGGGCAGTAAAACAGGCCGTCCGTTACACTCATGATGGCAGCTAAAATACCCGTAACTTGAGCCTATTTTTGCTACAAATATCAAATCACATGCTTGTGATATTCCTGTTGTTTTTTGTTTATTTGTTTTTTTAGTTCTCCTGCACATGATTGGTTTGTAGCACCAACAGAAATAGTATCCTTCATTGAACCTACAATTAATCCTACTGTGCTAAATATATAGCTGTACAATACACAGGAAATGTAGTACCATGGTTAGCATTTTAGCAATTTACTATTAACGAAACATATCTCAGTGATTATGGAAAATGTAGCAATTTTATTTTGCTCTGTAGACTATTGTTTGCGTTATGTTTACCAGCACTATTTGATTATGAAAACCACATGTTTCCCATGTGTATTTTGGCTGCATAACATTACAATCACCTGCTTCCCACTGTTTACGCTTCCCGTGAAAATTGGTTTTATGGCGTTTGTAGTGCCATGATAGTTTATCTTGCTTCCTATGAGCCTATTTTATCTTCTTTTATAAAAGAAAAAAAAAACTTGGATGGAATTTGACTTATTTAAATAATAATAATAATTATTGGTATTATTGTCTGAAATAGGAATAGTGAATAAACTTTTATAAACAAAATTGAGAATATCTGACCTGTTTATATTGCTCTTTTAATACTAGAAAGTGTCTTTTTCCTATATATAAAACTATATAAATGGGAATAAAAAATTTTTATCCCTCTCTATGTGAAAGAACAACATTTGTTTGACTGAATTCAACTTACAAAACAGAAAGAGCACTGGTGATATGTATGTCAGAATAAGCATAATGCAGAAAAATTCAAAATGATTTATTCCATTTACAGTATATATTGTCTGACACTGACACGATTAGGCTGGCCATTAAAGGAGAAGTATAGCCGATGCTCTCTTGGATATACTTCTCCTATGAATCACAGTAAAGCACTTCTTTCTGCACTCCTGTGACCTGTTTTCACAGAGCAGATCCAAGCTCTGAAAACATTCCGACCATATGGTTGGGATCCACCCAGAACCCTGGACTTGCACCTGGCTCAGCCTCTCAGCGATCTGCTAAGAGACTGAGCCAGCCCCTCCCGCCCCCTCCATAGCCCAGCTCTCCAGTGAGCGCTGGAGGGGCAGAGCAGAGAGCCGGAGACTGACAGTCAGCCAGAGAGGAGAACTGAGCAATCAGCAGTGTTTGATCATTCACTTCTTAGTGTAGAGCGGGCAGGGGACAGATACAGCATCAGACTGATGCTTCATCCACCTAGGTGAGTATAAGGTTTGTTTTATTTTAAAATACCATGCTTCTCTTTTAATGGGCCGGAGGGCAGATAGCAAAAAAACAAAAACAAATGGATTCCCCCATCCATACAAGCAAGGTGGATGAAGGAATCCTCCCCACTGGGCTATCGTATTCTGACAGTGGGGACTCCGTTGTCAGAATACACCGATCAGCCTTGCAGCCTCTAATCAAATGAAATGTTTCCAATAGTCTAGTTCGACAGAAGTTAGATTGACTTTTGTTGAACGGGAATAGCCTAAAGCCCCATACACACTATTCGATTTTCTGCAGATTTTTGTCTTCAGATTTACCAAAACATGTAGTGCAAGGGCCTGCCTGATTGCATACAAATTGAAGCACTAAAGCCTTATACACACGGTCAGATTACTGGACGAATTGTTGTCAGTTTTTTGTTTGATGCTAGTCTCAAATCGAAAGTGAAGAGGGTACTCACCATCAGAAAATTCAGAAGTGACGTAATGTGTTGAATTGTTTTGTATTGTGTTCTTTTATATCTGAGCATGCCTAGTCTTGCTCTTCAGATTTTCTGACCGTGTGTACGGGCCTTTAAGGTTTGACCTCATATTATATGGTTTTGGAAAATCTGAAGACAAAAATCTGCAGAAAATCTAATTGTGTGTATGGGGCCTTAGATGCATCAAGATTTTGCCAATTCCTGCTGAAGTGGATGAATTTCCATTCATCTATGGCCAGCTTTACAGATTCATAGCGGTCTAGAATGTGAAATGACCCAGCCTGGTTGCATATAGACTCTATCAAGAATTACCCTTTGGGATCTTGGAGGCTGTTTGTCATTACAGGGGGTCCCCGGGTTACAAACAAGTTAGGGACTGTAGGTTTGTTCTTAAGTTGAATCTGTTTGTAAGTCGGAACAGGTACATTTTTTAAGTGTAGCTCCAGCCAAAAAAACTATTTTTAAGCTTTTTGGATAGCATAGGGAAGGGTTAACACCCCTGTAACATTTGTTTTGCTGTGTGTGCCCCTGTTCAGAAGATTTCACCTCACTTTCTGTCCCAATGACAATTGGGTTTTGAAAATTTTGGGTTGTTGTGGAAACAAGCCTTTGTGATAAAGCATCAGTGGAGGTACCTTTTCCCCATAATAGCTCTTACAGGAGTGAATTTCCCTTCTTAGGGGTAGATTTCCTCTCACTTCCTGTTGTCTCCCTCCGTTTGTAAGTAGGAGTCGTTTGTAAGTCGGATGTTTGTAACTAGGGGACCCCCTGTATATATATATTTTTAGGTGGCAAAAATAAAGTAGTATTTACTTTAGTTTGAAAAGTAAGGACAAAAGAAAAAAAATCTGATGTTTTAGAAATAAGTAATTTCGATTTTGCTGCAATTTTTTTTTTTTTTTTTACATGTATGGCTATCTATATTTACAGCTAAAATGTTATTTTGGTATAATATGTAACCAACCAAGACACTGTATGTAAAGCCATTTATATTTTCTTTTTTGATTTTATATATATATATATATATATATATATATATATATACAGTAAAACATTGGATTGCGAGCATAATTCGTTACGGAAATATGCTTGTAATCCAAAGTATTTGTATATCAAAGCGAACTGCCCCATAAGTAATAATAGAAACTCACATGATTCATTCCACAGCCATCTATTCATAAGTCTTTTAGTTTATAGTCCATTTAAAAAGATTATAGCAATGTGATAGGTTGTGTAACCATAAATTGTCCATCCACAAATGGCAGCCTCCACAAGGGGATTAGAAGCAAAATCCAGCAGGAACTACAGAGTATAACAGAGAATAGAGGTGCCTCTAAGTGTAGCAATATGGTTATATTTAATGAAGGCCCAATATTTAGCAAGACACATGTTTGATGATTAAAAGAGGCACATCTAAGTATGCAGGCATCCGGGGTAAAGCTGTCCACATAGATCATCCTCCGCACTGCCGGCTCTCATCGCTGTAAGTCTGCACTGGTGACCGGGAAGACCAACCTGCAGTAGAGAAATTTGAAAGCAAGGCTTGAAGCGCTTGTGGAAGGGATGACGTTGATGGCCGTGCGGGGGATGGTCCACAGCTTTACCCTGGATGCCTGCATGCTTAGATGTGCTTGTTTTAATCATCAACCATGTGACTTGCTAAATATTGTACCATTAATAAATGTAACCATATTGCTACACTTAGAAGTGCCTCTGTTCTGTTTTATACTCAATTATGACATGACGCTACTTATATATCAAAATATCCCTTGTATATCAAGCCAGAATTTATAAAAATTGCTTGTCTTGCAAAACACTCTCAGACCAAGTTACTCTCAATCAAAGGTTTTATTGTATATATACACATACATATACACTAATGATATATACACAAAAGTATTGTGACACTTGCCTTTATAAGCACATGAACTTTAATGGCATCCCAATCCTTTGCCCCGTACACACGATCGGACTTTGTTCGGACATTCCGACAACAAAATCCTAGGATTTTTTCCAACGGATGTTGGCTCAAACTTGTCTTGCATACACACGGTCACACAAAGTTGTCGGAAAATCCGATCATTCTGAGCGCGGTGACGTAAAACACGTACGTCGGGACTATAAACGGGGCAGTGGCCAATAGCTTTCATCTCTTTATTTATTCTGAGCATGCGTGGCACTTTGTTTGTCGGATTTGTGTACACACGATCGGAATTTCCGACAACGGATTTTGTTGTCGGAAAGTTTTATATCCTGCTCTCAAACTCTGTGTGTCGGAACTTTTGTCCGCCGATCCCCGCTGAGCAGGAAGATGACAGGTTCGTCGCTATGGGGGATCGGATGATGACGGACCGTAGAGTCCGTCATCACCGATCCGATCCGAAAATGGATGGAAAAGTAGGGTTTTCCTCCGTTACACTTTTCGGATCGGAGCGGGTCGGATGTCAGCGGATATGTCACCGCTGACATCCAACGCTCCATAGGGATACATGTATGTCTGTTTTTCATCCGAAAACGGAAGGATGAAAAACGGACATACGGATCCTCCGTGTGAAAAAGCCCTTACACATCACAAGTATAATAAAAGAAGGTATGTTGGGGGAAACACAAATTTGTTCACAAAAACTGAAAATTGAATCAAATACTTACCATAGGTTCCTTTCCCAGGTGCCAATCCATGGCACCATACATGTGGTATTTAGTATGTTGCCATGTTGTATCACATACTTACTGTAATTTTCCTTTCCTGCCCCCAATTCATGGCAGCACACTGAATGCCACATGTATGCTGCCATGTTGTCCAGGAAAAAATGTTACTTTAATTTTTCATTAGCAGGATACCTGACCTTATGGCAGCAATACATGTAGTGAATTGGGAACAATCTAGGTATGACTGATTGTAAATAAGTATTTGAAACAATGCGACACATGTTATTTTGTTCCACATTTAGTGATCAACAGCAAATATTGATTAAAAATACGAACTATCAGTCATAAACTTAAACACTCTCTATTATACGTGACAGTTGAATCAGTCTGTATTTCAATCAACACAGATATTTATTCGATCGATCAGCAGAAATTGACAAAACTTTGCTACAGCTGATCATCTTGGCATAGTTGAAACTGAAAAAAGCTCACTAAATTGATTACACAGAAGGTCTTTGGTTTATCATTTTTATTAATTTGGATCACTTTTATTGCATTAAATGATTGATTGAATGATCATATCAATATATGTGTGGCCACCATTATCCACAGTTGGCTTCTATCTCTGCCATGTTGTAGTAGACTGAAAGGACTGCTAAGAAGTTACAACAGATTGTCAGAATGAGAATATGCAATAGGCCCCCAAAAAACCTTTGTGACCAGACCACATATTGAAGTTTGGTGTGCACCGATTTACTCAACAAAATCTTTATAACTTCTTTGCATACCAAATTTTTTTCACACTGTTTTTTGTAGCATTGAAGCCTTAATTTGGCAAGTTGTTTTTGTACATACCCTGAATATATTTTCTTTCTTTACTAGCACAGAAATGGACAAAAACACAGAACAAAAATGGCACTCGTTTGGATTTAATATGTAATATGTAATTAGTATAATTAAGTATAACTATTCCAAATATGTTCAATACATTTTTTCTCTTATTTATCCTGAATACAGGGAGCCAAAATATCTGACTAACCAGCTAGCATAATATGACATAACATATTCGTTTATTATTGTTGATAACTTTTTTCTTTAAATTTTGCTTGTCTATTTTTTAGATTTTTTTTTTTTTTTTTACTGTGAATACCATGTAAATTTCCTCTGGCAGCTGGAGCTGCTGTGAAAAGAAAGAGGAAAGGAAATTATAGTATACATTGCAAAAAATACACCTCAGATCACTTTTGGTGTTATACTAGTCACAATTCATCCTGCTCAGTATATGCAGCAAGTGGAAATAAATTACTTTTTTCAGTTACAGTTTGTTTTACGGCATATAAATGCCTATTCTCTTGGGAGGATCTTCCATATAAAAGAAGACAGATCGGTGTTATATAATTCATGCCGCACAGATGTGAGATCAGATCCAAAAATTAGTCCCGCTTCAAAATCATCAGAACACACTGAATCCGTGTGTAGCGTAGCTAATTTATGGCTCTCTATCTAACCCGACCACTTCGGTAATGCGATCTTCCATCTGTAAACTCCTGGAATTGTGCACTTAGAGAGTAGGGATGGGCCGAACACCCCCCCCCCCCCCGGGTTGGGTCGAGCATGCGAACCCTATTAAAGTCTATGGGACATGAACATGAAAAATCAAAAGTCCTCATTTAAAGGCTTATATGCAAGTTATTGCCATAAAAAGTGTAGGGGGACCTGGGTACTGCCCTAGGGGGCATGTATCAATGAAAAAAAAGTTTTTAAAACAATAGTTTTTTCAAGAGCAGTGATTTTTAATGATGCTTATGGTGCAACAATGAAAATGAAATATTCCTATAAATATCGTGCCTGGGGGGGGGTCCCCTTAGTCTGTCTGTAAAGTGGCGCATCTGTGGCAATGTATAGAACAGCAATAATGACATTTCTAAAGAAAAAAAATAAATTTAAACTTGCTTGCGGCTGTAATGTATTGCCAGCTCCCGGCAAAATAGATGAAAAATCAATTAAAAATGACTTTGTCCTACGAACAAATGAACAGCTGATGTTCGAGTCAAACTTAAGTTCGACTCAAACATCGAGCCCATCTCTATTAGAGAGTCATTAGATGGCAACTCTGAAAAGGCAAGAACAGAGCCCAATAGTATAGAACTGACAGGATCATTTAAATTTGTTTATTTACTCACATCAGGTTAAATGTAACCAACATCACAAAAAAAAATCTCAATCCAGGTTTTGCCTGATTGACTTCCTTAGTTAATATTATATATTATATTGTATGCTAGCATTTAAATATATACACCTTTAAATCACCATTAACAAATACAATGGAGCAGGGAGCTGTCAGCCCTTTGGAATAAATGGCTAGTAGACATCCCGGATCTTGATGGGGTTGATTGGTCAGATATATGGGACTTCCCTTTTAAGCAACTTGTCTCTCTTAAGGACCGTCTTATCCAATTCAGATTAGTTCACCGTGCTTACTATACGTCATACAGAGTGCAAAAATGGTTCCAAATGCACCACCTGATTGTTAAAGATGCTCTCACGCTAGGGGGGATTTCATTCACATTTTTTGGTCATGCCCAGCTATCGTACAATACTGGGGGGGCAGTGGTTCATGTCATACAGAAGGTCTCCGGCTGGAAATTTTCTCCCTCCTTACGTGTCTTGGGCTTGGTTGAAGAGTTGGCCCCTACAGTGGCGGAACGGATGATGCTGGGACTGTTTTAAACAAGAAAGGCAATAACTCTGGCCTGGAAAAAACCTACCCCTCCATCAGTTTCAGCCTGGATGAAGCTGGTCAGCTATGCCAGTCCTCTCTATAAGAACACCTACTATAATAGACGTTGCCCAAGAAAGTTCAATAAAGTCTGGAGTAAATGACTTAATGATGACTCTACAGCAAACGTGGCTAATGTTTCTCACTAAGGGTTAAAAAAAACGGTTTTTATGTTTTGCTCTGCTGTCCTAATATGGTGAGAGGGTAAAAAAGGCCCGGTCTACTGGGGCATTTTCTCTGTTCAAATTAATTTAAGTATATGGGTGGGCCACACACACTTTGAGTTATATTGTATTCTTTTTGTTGTTGGCGGTCGTGCGTCACCGCGGTCTGTCTAAGTTACCCTTGCGCGGGTGATGTTTGTGTTATTAAAATTCTAATTAAAAAAGTTTAAAAAAACAAAAAACAATTACAATGGAGCAATGTGTAGTTAACCCTTAAAATGCTTCTTATCCATTCACATAAAATATATAAAAATAAGCTAAACTACAACAATTATATCAAACTGAAACTGGATAAACATACATAACACAACATGATGGAGAACTAGATAAGGACCAAAAAATCAAACCTTATTCAGCTATTAACTTTGGGACTTCCCTTTAGCACCGACAGATATCAGAGAAAATTTTGCCCAATATTGTTATTTGCAGTAAAGTTTTAGAATGTCTGTAGGCTTTCTCCAATGACCACATTCATTTTCTTACCAATCCTTCTTGGGGAATTCGATCTTCTAAGATGGATCTTTTCTGCCTAATTGCTATTTTTTACCCATCCCTAGAGTGCATTTTTTGCCTTTGTATAGAGGCAGATGTGCACATTCAAGCTTCAGCAAAAATTATTTTCTTGTTCCATTAAAAGCAGAGTGATTATAGCAATCTGATTGTCATATACAGATTAGTTTACCACTATACTGTATATGTGATGCAATATAAAACTAGTGGAATAGCTATCTATGCACAGGCAGAGCTCATACTCAGACATCCTGATAATTAGTGAATTGCTGCAATTCACGGGCAATTAAATTGAAAAAACTCTCATTGTAGCACCTGTCAACTGTGACAATACTCATTCTTGATCTAAAAAAAAATATTCCAAAATTAAGGACAGTTAGCAGGAGAATTGTCATCAGATTTGGTTTACTACTACAAAACAGTTCTGTGAATAAAAGGTGCTATGGAAGGGGGGAAAGGGCAACTAGGGGGGGGGGGGTATAAATTCTGAATGCTAGGCAGATAGTAGGATCCGCGTTAATGCAGCTCTGTTGACATATTTTATTTTTGATGCAAGCCATGTAAATACACAAGTCTTACCTATTACCAACCTCTTTCAGCCCCTGTGTATAGTAGATTAGTAGAAATAGGGTGTGAGAGAAAGAAGCAGTGCAAGGAGCCAATCAGATCATGTGCCGACAAGAAGCATGCTGATAGGAGAAGAAAGCAAAGTGACAGAGATTATTGTATCATTGGACTGCTTCTCTTTTCATTGTCTAGTACCTGGCTGAGACAGGTCTGGGACAATCTGAGCTCAGAGGAAGTAAGTCGAATGATGGTGGCCATCTGACTGAAGACATCCAGCTAAAGGAAACATTTCTTTGGTGGAAATCTCTGGATTAAAGCTGAATTAGGCAGCAAAGTTGGTTTGGTTATTTTATCTTTAAAGGGGTATTCATTTTTATCTTGTTATTTTTGCTGGATTTTTGCTTTAAGAGTAATCCTTCATTTTTATTGTAACGACTCAGTCCTCAGTAACCCACCAGTTCGTTTTAGCATTAACTATTCAATTTTGGGGTAAAAGATCTTAGTGCTTGACTAAGTGTTGAAGATTGTGATTTAGTAAACAGTAAAAACTAATCATAATGCTGTAAGGTAACTTGATATAAATGTAATGCTTTTGCATGCAAGTATTATATTGCCCTATTATACACTTCCTTATACAGTGTTTTTTTTTGAAGAACTAAAAACCTTAAAAGTCTTGTCTGTTTCTGGTTGAGAAGGCTTTATATTTTTTACAGCTTTGGGACTGTTAGACATACAGGTTTAATTTCACAGTTCTGGCTGGGCACCTTCTATTCATTTTTATTTAGGGCATCACTAAACATCTGAGTATCCCCAGATGGGCTTGCCCTGATTTCCCTTTTATTCTTACCCCTACATACCCTTTCTCCCCATATTTCAGGTTCTACAGGCTTTGACTCAAGATACGATGGACCAAACTAGTGGCTCAATCCTTTCTCGCCTCTCCCTTTCTTCCCTTCTTCTCTTTCTTTTCTTTTCCTGCTCCCTCCCCTCTTAGTTAACCATTACACCCCTCAGACTCCAGGACACATCCATAATGGGTTTATTTATTTTATAGTTAATTTTCTCAGTATCCCACGTGTGGTGTGCAGCTGGCTTTTGGGCCTACATCTACTATGTTAATTCTTGCATTTTGTGTATGTTATTCATATGCCTCATTTTAATTATGGGTTCGACTGAATACATGATGCGATTCACTGGAGATCTCATTTGATACTTTTGAATCCTACGCATTTTACTGTATCTTTGTTAAAACGTAATAAACATATACCGATCCACCAATACAGAAGAGGACAGATCCTCTTCCATTTGCTTTTAGAGAATCGGAGATAGGCGGGTGTAAACAGACACAAGTCTGTTTACATCCACCAGTCCACAGGAATGCATGGTCCATTCGATCAGGTGGACCTGATCGGATTGCCTTTGTGAAAGGGGTCGCTCTTACCTGCTGGACCCTAGGTGCCTGTATAGCTTGCCTTGTCAATAATCCATCTCTGCATTGATACACTCAGTAATACCCACTGTTTTCTCATTATGAAAATAGAACACTAATAATATATTTTTCCTACTTGGTAAAGCCACTTCACAATCTGTAAACCATTACATGTGCAAGGTCTGAGCTCTACTAAATCCATTATTGTCTGTATTGTCTGTAAACCCACCCCTTATAGTGAACAGAAGTGCAGCATTAGCATTGCCTCCGAGTTAATTTTCCTTGCAACCTTCAAAACTGTACTTAAAAAGCTCTATACCAAGAAGCTTCAATACATAAGACGATAAAATTCAGTGAAGTTTCGTACTTATAAGGAGACAATCCTTCTAGGGATAAAATGATACAATTATGTTACCTGTATCAAATGTACTATACACCTCTGCTTCTCTTTTGCATGGGGAAACAGGATACTGGCACTTGCCATAAGTGACAAGTTAGTACAGGGTCCTTTTTGCATATGGTACTTATGGTATGGTTCTTATCTTTCTGCATTAAGGTCGGAAACACCTCTAATATAAAGATAAATCGGGATAACATCATTCATGCTCTGTTTCTCCCTACTGACAATATGGTTGCCTCTACAAATAACCTCAGTAGAATAGATCAGCTGCCACTGCCTGCTTCTTGCACATTTTCACCATTTTGCTGTCTTGGTGGGTGCATAATGTCACCGAACGCTTTGTGTTGCCTTCAGAGGTTGTTGAGCATCTCCAGTGTGAGCCGAAACTTTGCGCGTGTACTGAAAGGTTTTCTTTAGAGGACAACTAGCTTATAATTAGCAGTGTATAATCTAATAAAACAGGAAGACATTTTCCTATCTTTGTCCAAGACCTGAAACCATGGATTTGTTTTGTTTTTGTTTTTGTAAATTTGGATGACTGAATATGTGAATCATGATGAGAGCAGGTGTGCATTTCCCCTGTCTAGTGACAACGTATTCAGGTACAAATCACAAACTCTGTGATCTATATTATCACTACATATTTCACCTCAATCCTATTGCCCCTAATTTGCATTTCGCACCCGGAATTCAAAAGAATTTATCAACAAAATCTGCAGACTAAATTTAGAGGAAGATGAGACAATAATGTCCTATGATGTCATATTCCTTTCTATTTGTATTCCATCTGTAAAGGATTTTGAGACAGTAAGGGAACGTCTGAAACTGGGAAAGACCCTTGACAACTGAACGGAACTCAAACTAGTCTAAGTATGTTTTTTGCTGGACCTATTTTTCAACTCCTATGTCAGTTACAAGAACCCTTTTTTAAACAAAAACATGGCTGTGCAATAGGATCACCAGTGTTTCCACTGTAGCCAAGGTAGTTCTTTTTTAACCTCTTTGCGCTGGCGCCTCCCTTCCCTTTAATAGATTCCAGATGCCGGGAGGCGGGGCGGGGTTTATGATCATGTGACTGCCGTGATTGGCTATCACAGTGAGCACATGATCGGAAAGTTCCCAATCGCTTTTTCAGCTTTCTATTAGCCACTGGTAACTGTGACAGGAGTGTGCAGGATGCGTGCCCTTGGCACAGCTGTATCTACTAATTGGTATAGAAATATGCGGCCACTCAGTGCCAAGGCCCAGCTGTCGAGAGGCCGCGTATTTGCGTACTGTTGGCGCCTAGAGGTTAACAAATATTGCACCCCTGTGCTTTTTAAGCCCAGAAACACAGTGGGACAAGAGCTTGTACATTCAAAAGATTCAAAACACAATCAAAGTAACCTGGTATAGGCAATCCAGTGTTGTAAGAAATGCAATTACCCAAACATTGGTAAGACAAAATAACCACTAAACAAACACACAGCCAACTATAGTAGGGTGAACTCTGCAGTCTGCCTACATCTTAAAGCAAATTTAAACCCTCCCCACTTTCAGCCAAGGAAGCTGCCATCTTAGCCTCTGTTTGATCTTTAACTGCCATGATGCTGCACATGTGATCAATTATGACACCATTGAATGGTTTGACAGTTTGGCTGAGAGCACAAGCAAATAGGACAGTAACATTCCTGGCACATGCCAAAATGCAATTGTTTTTTGAAACTGTGAAATCGATTGGTTTAGTTCCGCTTTAAGAAAAGGGACATTCCTTCAAGGACAGTAAGCAATCTACAAACAAACTGGAACAACCATCTCGGAACATGAGTTTGAAAGCACCTGTCACCCAAATATAATTCTGTTTTAAAATCTTTACCCTGGCAATCTAACAATTCATATCTTCAGCGGTGAACGGTTAATATACTTTTTGGCACCATAGTGGTTAGATTTTGAAAACAAAACATGGTAGTTTCCCCCTGTCATGCTATCAGACAATTAATATCTGCTTCAACACGTTGGGGTTGATTTACTAAAAGCAAATAGGCTGTTCACTTTTCAAGGGAAATTTCCCTTAGCTTGGTGAATGAGGTAAAGCTCTGTTGACTTTCCTCATCCAATCATGTTCAAGCAAAAATACAGTTTTTTTGTTTTTTTTTTATTCTTGGATGTGATTAGGTATAAGTGAATTTTCTCCTCAGTCACTAAAGTTGGGGGAAAACCAAAGCAAACAGCCTATTTGCCTTTAGAAAATCAACACCATTGCATGACTCTGTGGTAACTGGATTAATAAGACTGAGATAGTAACTTGCTAATGCTGGCATATGTTTCTGACACTCATTAAAACTTAGGTAACTACCTAGATGAGTGGCAAAAAATCTTCAATATGACAACATGAGTCCAGTTGAACCCGGCTAATCATTGCTAACTACACCATGACCACACATGGCAATGCACCTTCTCTTTGTGTGATGTGATGCCATTCATTGTGAATGACATCTGAACACACTGTACAGTAAAGAATGTTGCAGGATGCACTGCACTGCACCACAATACATATGTGTGTTGTGGTGCTTTTCATTGCTAAAGAAGGGTCATGTGCATTTTTTTCATCTGTTGTGGTTCATTGTTAGCCCTTTTATAATGAATAGGATTCCTTAAAGCACTGCATTAAAGTGCATACAGCTGAAAAAAAGCACTCATTAACACATGTGCATTACATGTGTGTTACATATGCGTTAATGTACTGCAACACATCACTTAAATGTGAATGGGCACTTAGAGTTTTGGCTGCCTACCTTTTGCACTATGGCAGTCCCTAATAGACATATGCAAATAAGGACTTTCTTTAAAGTTAATCTTTGTGTATGGCTAGGCATGCCCCCATGTGACTCTTGCCTGGCTATAGGATGCAAAGGCATCCAGCAGTGCATTGCAGGAGACAGGTGAGGACTTTAAATATGTCTCACATCTAGAGGTTTGAGTGTTTTGAGGGCCACCATGTTGCACAGCAGAGGCAGTAAAAAATGTTAAAGTACAAATAACTTGCACAGACATAAATATGTGACTAAATACCCATCATTTCATGTGCTAAAATGTGTAAAGGTCTTACCTGCAACCTCAGATATGTCATAATAGGACATCATTTTGTCTTTTACTGCAGTAAACTAAAGCTGGCCATAGATGAGTAGAAAAACAAATAAAAATTCATAAAACAAAAATCGAAATGCTCTTTTGATCTAACATTCGATAGCCCAATTATTGTATCAGAAATCTTTCAGAGAATTTCAAAATTTTTCTGATCTTTTTTAACATTAAACTTTATTTTTTCCCATTAAATTTCTACTAATACACCTATTACTCATGCACATTTAACATTTTTTTTCGAAAGATTGACCTACAAACATTTAGAAAATTGTTTGAAAAAAATTTCCAACACGTTTGTTCCTTCAGTTTCAATCAAGAAACAGAAATCGACTGTAGCAGTGAGCAAACTAACCATACAAAAATTAAGCGATAGGCGTACCGATTTATCGATCAATTTTCTATTCATGTATGGCCAGCTTTAGTCTATTTTTATCACAAGTGGTCCAGCTGTTATAGAAGCCAGCATTCTGACTTCTGACAAAAGTTACTTTTTAAACTAACATTTTTTAACTTTAATCCAGCTCTGCCCCTGATAGCTTTGCCTTTTAAATGGACATGTTGGTGTAGCTGACACAGTGATTCATGATTCAATAAGACAGATCATAATAATAATTAGTAGTAACCTAGCTCACACTCACCCTTTCTCCTCCCAGTTTTTTTTTTTACTTGCTCACAAGTGTTTCTATTTTTTTCTGTTTTTAAATTCTTTAAACATGGTGAGAAGCCTACTACATTCTACAGAGTGGTCGTAAAATATAAAGTTTAATTAACTCAGGAAATACTTCCTCCAACAAAGAGCAATGTACACAGAAGTGCTTGTTTTCTTATCCAACTCACTCCAAGAGTGAATATATAATATATAGAATAATTAATTTCTCTTTATATTTTTCTTTTTTAAATAAATGATTGAATTTTATGGACTGTTTCAAGAGGTCCCACAGGTGACACACAGTAATTAGAAAATAAATAACTGTACCTACATATGTGGCAAGAATATTTAACCACAACTCTTCTGTCAAATCAGAGACTATACCAAATCATCTCTCACCAGCTCGATGACATTGCCTACTATCAATGGGAGTTCATTCCCAGGAGTAAGTGTAAACCAGCTTAGTATGCTCTGACTGTGACAGAAGAGCTTCCAGTCTAGAATTAGAGAGTCACCTCCCCAGAGCCGTACTGAGCCATTGCAGCATGTTTAACCACTTCCCTCGGGTGGATGTCATATGGCGTCATGGACTTTGAGTGGAGATATCTGAATGCCTGCAGCTACAGGCATCATCCAGATATCTTTTTTCAGCCAGCTATTCTCTACAGTGTAAAAGCCATGGTAGCCGCTTGATTGCTTTTACAGGCAGCAGGAGGCCGTAGGGGGAGACACCTCCCCCCCTCCGCTTCTCGGGGCTCACCGGTGCGATTATAGAGCCAGAGAATGGATCCGTTGTCACCACCGGTTTACCATAGAGTTGGCTGGGGACCAGAAGGTCCCCAGCCATCTCTATGACCCCCGGAGGCCAGAAGCGACCTCACATTTCCGGCTCTGGCAGATGTAAACACTGCCATTTCTTTTTTTTTGCTGGAAAGCCTGAGATCAATTTTTTTTTAATCTCAGGCTTTCCAGCATAGAGGAGAGATGTGGGGACTTATAGGCCCCAGATCTCTCTGTAAAGAGGACCTGTCATGCCCTATTTCTATTACAAGGGAATAAAAATGATCAAAAAATCTCCTTGTGCTCGCATGCAGAAGCAAATGCATACATAGGTTGCGCCAGCATATGTAAACGACGTTCAAATCACACATGTGAGGTATGGCTGTGATTGTTAGAGTGAGAGCAACATTTCTAGACTTTCTCTTTAACTCTAAACTGGTGACCTGTAAAACATATTAAAGCGTTGCCTATGGAGATTATTAAGTATCGTAGTTTGGCGACATTCCACGAGTGAATTTTAAAGTGTGAAATGTTTGATATCTATTTACTAACATCATCTTTTATATTGTACCCAATCTATTGTGTTTTCATTAAATTGTATTTTCTCATTACTTTCTACTACAGCAAAATATTGGTAGTCTCCCAGTGTAAACACACAGCAGGTGTTTCTAAACTGGTGTTTTATGGCATTACCCCAATTACCCCCCTTGAGCTCCATTGGTGGGGTTACACATGCCGCAGCCAAAATTATATTCCATGGTAGGTTTGGCGGCCAGTACTGCCACCAAAGATGACCCATTTAAGTGAACAGGGCCGTGCCACTAGCTAAACGCTGGGCTTGCAGTTGTAGCATGGTATCCCCATTCAAAATTCCTGTTTGACAGCAAAAAAAAGAGGCAGCAGCGATCGTAGAGGATCTAAATTATTTCACATTGATGGTTAAGTGTAAAAAAAAAAAAAATTAGCGGCAGTAAAAAATTTTGAAAAAAAAAAACAGCTTGGGACCCCTCTCCAATCCATACCAGGCCCTTTTAGGTCTGGTACAGATTTTAGGGGAACCAAACACCATTTTTTTTTTAATGGCATGGATTCCCCTAAAAATCCATGCCAGACCGTTATCTGAGCATGTGGGGGGGAACAAGTGAGCGCCCCCCCCCCACCTGACCCATAGCAGGTCACATTCCCTCAACATGGGGGGGTTGCTTTGGGGCAACCCCAAAGCACCTTGAGTCAATGTTGATGGGGACAAGGGCCTCTTCCCCACAACCCTGGTCAGTGGCTGTGGGGATCTGCAGGCAGGGGACTTATCGGAATCTGAAACCCCCCTTTAACAAGGGGGCTAACTGTGTGCCTAGTTAATGTTTCAGTGTAGTGGGGAAGGTGCTTTTACTTTACAGAAACACAAGATCTATGCCTTCTGTACTGACAGAATGACAATCTGTCTTGTTTACATAGGCAGACAGGCATTCTGTCAGTGTACAGAATAATCAGAGGGTGCCGGCAGACATAGGGTCCGCGGGACCTGCTGATCAGCTCCCAATGTGTAAAATCAGAGTGGTAGCACCCTGCACTTGCGCCCAAAACCCGAAAGTGCAGATTCACGTATATATACATGACTGCGCAGCGCTGCCGCCCTGTAGCAGTAAATCTGCTATGGGGCGGTCAGGAAGTGTTTTTTTAAAAAAAACTGTTCCCCTGTGTAGATCCATCATCAATCACAACACCCCCCCACCACTGCCGACCCGAAAAAAGAAAGCTCTGCTCACACATAAGGCTCCTGCTGTCTGCCTGCTCTGCAAACATTTTTCTTCATTTCTGTTATAAAACTTTGCAAATAAATAACCTTTCTTCATAAATTTAGGTCAAAATGTATTCTGCTACATTTCTTAGGTGAAAATAACCCAAATCGGTGTTTATTATTTAGTCTGTAGACTAACTAACTTTAGTCTGTATAGAATCCACAAACTATGGTATATACTGTATCTGAAATTCGATCAATCCTGATGTACTGACAGCCTATCTCATTTCTTGAGACCAGAAACGCCAGGACACTACAAATATCCCCCAATTGACCCCTTTGTGGAAAGTAAACAGTCCAAGGTACTAAGTAAGAGGCATTGCGAGTTTTATTAAGTTATACATTTTTTTAACACACTGATACAATACAATACAGCAATACAGTGTTACCATAGTAAATCTGGGGAACTGATCAAGATTATTATTTTTTTCACACAATATGATTACTTATACCAATGGATTCCATTGGTATAAGCAATTATTTTTACTGAATGAAACTCAGTGTCTTTTG
This sequence comes from Lithobates clamitans, assembly GCA_037952925.1. Lineage (NCBI taxonomy): Eukaryota > Metazoa > Chordata > Amphibia > Anura > Ranidae > Lithobates > Lithobates clamitans. The sequence goes on from JBBGZY010001072.1 coordinate 2,027,982, forward strand.
TTGTGATTAGCTGTGATTGGCTCTGTCTGTACACAGCAATCACATGATACTGACAGTGGGCCGGTATAGTGATTAGTCATAAGCTGTGTCCAATAAAGGTGTCAAACTATATCTAAAGACATTTTTCTTTTATTTTGGACAGAGTAGTAAGGAATAGATAGTAACATCCTGTCATCTTTTTCATTCATGCTCCATTGGGGAAATTGTCCTCTACTTCCAGTTTTGTAGACACGAAAGGAAGTGAGGGAAGATTTCTCCAAAGTGGGGGAAATCCCTTCTTAACCACTTGCTTACTGGGCACTTTAACCCCTCTCCTGTCCAGACCAATTTTCAGCTTTTAGCGCTGTCGCACTTTGAATGACAATTGCACGGTCATACAACACTGTACTCCAGTTACATTTTTATCAATTTTTTCCAACAAATAGAGCTTTCTTTTGGTGGTATTTGATCACCTCTGCGGTTTTTAGTTTTTGTTAAAAAAAAATTGAAAAAGACTGAATTTAAAAAAAAAAGTTATATTTTTTTTATATTTTGTTATAAAATTTTGCAAACAGGTAATTTTTCTCCTTCATTGATGTACGCTGATGAGGCGGCATTGATGGGCACCAATAGGTGACAGTGATGGGCACTGATGGGTGGCAGTGATGGGCACTGATTGCTTACACTGATGGCAGCACTGCTAGGTGGCACTGATTGGCACCACTGGTGGGCATTGATAGGTGGCACTTGTGGGCATTGATAGGTGGCACATGTGGGCATTAATTGGTGGCAGTTGTGGGCACTGGCAGGTGGCAATGGCAGGTGGCACTGGCAGGCACAGATGAGGCACATGTGCCTCCTTCCTCTTCGGGACCAATGTCCCTTTAACATAAGCCGGTGATCGGCTTTTTTTTTCTCCTCACGCTGTCAGCGTGAGGAGAAAAAAAAATGATTACCGAGCTTTTGTTTACATCATGTGATCAGCTGTCATTGGCTGATAGCTGATCACATGGTAGGGGGCCAGGATCAGCCCCTTACTCGGATCTGTGATCATCCGAATCTCTGTGACTCGGTGATCACAGCGGGTGCACCGCGCGCCCTGCATGTGCACAGGGGAGGACGTCCCATGACGGCCTCCTGGAAATTGAGGTCCGCGCTGTGGCCATCATTCAGCTATGGCCCAGACCTCAAGTGGTTAAAGCAGAGCTACACCCAAAAGGGGAAGCTCCACTTGTTTGCCTCCTCCCCCCTCCACTGCTACCTTTGGCACCTTTTGGTGGGGGGGAGCAGGTATCTGGTTTGACAGGTACCCACTCCCACTTCCAGCTCAGTTCGCCCCCCCTCCTTCCCCCTCAGCCGGCCCATTCACAAAGTGCAGCACGCTTTGCGCATGCGCAGTAGGAAATCAGCTGTAAAGCTGTAAGGGTTCACTGCCAGTTTCCCTTAGCCAAGATGGGGTCGCCAGCACCCGATAGCCAATTGAAAAATCGGCTCGGGTGAGGACACTGCTGGATTTCTGGACAGGTAAGTGCCCTAATATTAAAAGTTAGCAGCTACAGTATTTGTAGCTGCTGACTTTAACATTTTTTTTTAAGAAGCCTTCAGCTCCTCTTTGACTGCTTACAGACCACCCTACATACATTTACTGTGGCAGGGTGGCCTGAGAGAGCAAAATCACGTACCTGTTTAGGGGGGCGCGCCGCTGTGTCCAATCACAGCGGGAGCCAATCAGCGGGTCTGGTGGCCATCGTTCACAGGAGAGACGGATCAGCGATGTGCCGATGTAAACAAAGCACACCGTTGATCTGTCAGGGAGGAAAAGTGAGAGATCGTGTTTCAGATAAGCTGAATCACTATCTCTCCTTTTCCTCCAGTGAATCCACTCCCCCACAGTTAGAAATACCTCCCAGAGAACACATTTAACCTCTTGATCACCCCCTAGTGTTAACCCCTTCCCTGCCAGTGTCATTTATACAGGGATCAGTGCATTTTTTTTAGCACTGATCACTGTATTAGTGTCACTGATTCCCAAAAATGTGTCACTTAGTGTCAGATTCATTTGCTGCAATGTCGCAGCCCTGCTAAAAATCGCAGATTGCCACCATTGCCAGTAAAAAAAATAAAAATAAATAAAAGTCCCTAAATCTATCCCGTAGTTTGTAGACGTTATAACTTTTGCACAAACCAATCAATATAAGCTTTTTGGGATTTTTTTTACCAAAAATATGTAGCAGAATACATATTGGCCTAAATTGATGAAGAAATTTGTTTTTTTACTTTTTTTTGGATATGTATTATAGCAAAAAGTAAAAAATATTTTTTTGTCAAAGTTTTCTGTCTTTTTTGTTTATAGCACAAAAAATAAAAACTGCAGAGGTGATCAAATATCACCAAAAGAAAGCTCTATTTGTGTAAAAAAAAAAAGGGAATACATTTTCTTTGGGTACAGCGTCCTGCGACTGCGCAATTGTCAGTTAAAGCGATGCAGTGCAGTATCGCAAAAAATGGCCTGGTCCTTAAGGGGGTAAATCCTTCTGGGGCTGAAGTGGTTAAACAGTTGTCACCAGAGCAAGTGTCTTCATTAACCACATATGACGTCCTGGATTTTGAGTGGAGGTATCTGAATGATGCCTGCAGCTGCAGATAACCTGTAAACATTTTTATAGCGTAGCCGATGGAGATTTTTAAGTACCAGAGTTTGGCGCCATTCCACAAGCGTGCGCAATTTTAGAGCGTGACATTTTAAGTATCTATTTACTCGGCGTAACATCATCTTCCACATTATACAAAAAAATTTGGCTAACTTTAGTGTTTTGTTTTATTTCACAAAAGTGTTTTTTTTTTTTTCCAAATAAATCGCGTTTGAAAAATTGCTGCGGAAATCCGGTGTGACATAAAAATTTGCAATGGTTTAACAACTGCCACTAGGATAATTGAGAAAGTGAATTTCACAAATTGGGACACAGACAGCAAAAATAACCTGACAGAACTTCCAACCCCTCATCACTCAAACCATGAATTTTAAAAATCAGCCTTGGATACACTTTAACTATTATTATTTCTTTAAAAATAAACATTAATATTACAATAAAAATGATTAGAGAAGCATAATAATACATTGACATAGAGGCATGAAAGGCAGAAAAGGCATGACCAAGCATATTTTCAGATACTGAAGTGATGAGTTGCATATAAAGTCCCAGGGGATTTGGGCTCTACACGGTTTGGCACCTTTGTTGCCTGCTTTACATGTCTATCTTAGGCTAGGTTCACACTACCGTGACTTGGGATCCGACTTGTCAGACCTCAAGTCGCCCCAAGTCACTTGACATCAGAAATTCCATTGAAGTGAATGAGAGCCATCTTAATGTATGCTACTGAAGTCGCTCCTACTTCAGAAAAGGTTCCTGTACTACTTCAAGTTGACTTCTAGGCGACTTGCATCCATAGATTTCAATGGAAGTCGCCTACAAGTTGGATCGAGGTCTATAGTGAAGCGACTTAACAGGAAGAAGGAAAGAATTTACCCAGGTACAACAATGATGTCACAAGAGCTGATTAGCTCTGATTGACCACAGGCAAAGTCGCCTGTCCTGGAGGCGACTTGAAGTCATGTTGTAAGTTGCCTTGCGAAGTCGCGCTGTAAGTCATGTTGCCCCAGTGCGAACCCACCCTTAGGTTATGAGCTGAATATTCTTCTTTTGAACCTGTAAAGAACCCGAGATGTAAAAGATCATCTTTTTAATGTTACTGTTATTGTGGCTAGAAGTTTGAGGCATGTGTTATTTTTCCTTTTGCAATTGTTTGTATAAGATTTTGCCTGAAGTTATTCCAGCTCATCATAAATCAGCTTGAAGCAAATTTTAATATTTATTTATTTTTTTAACTTCAAAGGGGTTTAAGATTAGGGAATAGGCTTGGATTTTTGGTTTTGAGTTTACATGAAGTGGGCTTAAGTGTTCTAATGTATTATTATAAGGTTTTAGGATGTATGAGTAAGCACACGCCTTACTACAAGTTCATCAACTGTAAATGTGCGGTTGCACATGTTCCTACTATATCATATTAATTTGAATGCAGGCCACCTAATGGACCCCAGTTATGTAAACACAGAATATACAGTGGTATTGCCTGACCCATACCTACCCTTCATAAGTGAACATAGGAAGCTGAATGGTTGATGAAGGAAAAAAAAATCCAGTTCTTTTCTCTAGTGTTTATGAATCCATTCCAGGGTGTATGCATGCATGGAGTTCCTGGTGGTATCTTAGGACAGTGGTTCTCAACCTCAATCCTCATGTTCTCCCAACAGGCCATGTTTTGGGAACTTCCCTTAGATAAAATAGCTCTTATCAATACCATGTCATTGTTATTGATTTAAAGCAGCTGTGAAAAGTAAAGGAAAACCTGAAAACATGGCCCGTTGGGGCGTACATGAGGACGGAGTTTGAGAACCACTGTCTTAGGAAATATCCAGACTTGATTTAGCTACCACCAATAAATATACGTGGATAAGGGGTTCCAATATTTTTTCAGTCACTTTGTTTACATTATTTTACAGGCTATAGTGAATTACTTATTCATGAATTAGAATATATATTTCTTTGCTTTTTGTTTTATTTCAAACACCTGGCTATGGTTTTCAGTGAAAACAGGTGTTTGCCATGATTGCGGATTTAACAGACAGCCCTCCTTTATGTTAACTCTTGTGAAGCGGACATAATAGACCTTATTTGAATTTCAAACATTTGGATGACTGGTCATGAAAACTGTGAGCCTCAGTTAGGAAAATATGTCCCTTCTCACCAAGCAGCAATATGAAAATGAGCAGGTTATGCAAATAGGCTAAGCACAGTTCTCATAGTAAAGCACTATACACATAAAATAAACAGTCATATCATATAGGATATATATATAAATATATAGATATCTATATATAGATATCTATATATATAGATGTATAGATATATAGATATCTATATATATATCTATATATATATATATTTTTTTTTAAAACATTATTTAATTTTCATTAACGTTTCTTCATGTGGTGTATTTCTATACATTTTTCTCAGGACACACAGACTTTGAAGTATTTTTTTGACATTTATTTGCCTGTATTGTTGTTATAGCATACCTAAGTCTCAAGTCAGCAAAAATGGCAGCTCTTTCATTAGACACACATTCATTTCTTTTTATGGTGTTGGATGAAAAACATTTCGGAAAAGATAAACTGGTTTTCAATGGTACAGGACAGCCTGAACCCAAATAGGTGGTATACAAACATAGACCTAGTCAGGAAATTACAATGAAAATTATCTGTAAATGGGGAAACATACCGTATAGAGAGAAAATGATGAGATACACTATATTACCAAAAGTATTGGGACACCTGCCTTTTACACGCACATGAACTTTAATGGCACCCCAGTCTTAGTCTGTAGGGTTCAATATTGCGTTGGCCCACCCTTTGCAGCTATAACAGCTTCAACTCTTCTGGGAAGGCTGTCCACAAGGTTTAGGAGTGTGTCTATGGGAATGTTTGTCCATTCTTCCAGAAGGGCATTTGTGAGGTCAGGCACTGATGTTGGGCGAGAAGGCCTGGCTCGCAGTCTTTTCTCTAATTATTATTATTATTTTAGGTACTTATATAGCGCCGTCAATTTACGCAGCACTATACATATACATTGTACATTCACATCAGTCCCTGCCCTCAAGGAACTTACAACCTAAGGTCCCTAACACACATTCATACATACTAGGGCCAATTTAGACAGGATCTGATAAACCTACCAGCATTTCTTTAGAGTAAATTCATCCCAAACATGTTCTATAGGGTTGAGGTCAGGACTGTACAGGCCAGTAAAGTTCCTCCACCCAAAACCGGCTCATCCATGTCTTTATGGTCCTTGCTTTGTGCACTGGTCCAAATCATTTGGTGGAGGGGGATTATGGTGTGGGGTTATTTTTCAGGGGTTGGGCTTGGCCCCTTAGTTCCAGTGAAGGGAATTCTTAAGCCGTCAGTATACCACGACATTTTGGACAATTTCAACCTCCCAACTTTGTGGGAACAGTTTGGAGATGGCCCCTTCCTGTTCCAATATGACTGTGCACCAGTGGTGCATAAAGACATGGATGAGCGAGTTTGGGGTGGAGGAACTCTCAACCCGATAGAACTCCTTTGGGATGAATTAGAGCGGAGACTATTGGTAATATAGTGTAGCTTAGGAGCCCATTTCACAATTTAGCCTTTGGACCTATTAATTTGGCAATGACCTTCCTATCGCGGGACGCCTGACACCCAAAAGAAGTTAATTTCTTTTGGCGACAGGCGTCCCGCAATTCTGTTTTTACAACGATTCGTTGGGGGACAATCATGGCAAAATTGTGCCGCAATTTGGATGCCATTCATTTAAAGTAGCGGGGATCGCAAGGGCATCCCACGATTTCTGGCATTTCCCGAATTGCGGGCAGAATCGCGGCGATTCCACCTGCAAAACAGAACGCCATGGTGTGAATGGAGCCTTATGCTACAAAATAAAATCAAACAAGATGAACAAAAACATTTTTTTGGACAAATAGTATATGCTTTTTTAATCAGCAAAAATAGTAGCTAATGAAAGCAATAAAAAAAAAAGGTATTAATTAGGACTAGTCAGTGATAACAAGGAAGTAGTTAGGGGAAAAAATGTTATGTAAGGTTTTCTTCAGCAACTCCTGGGAAAAAATACTTTATAATTAGCTGCTCTTGACAGTTGTAGCTAATTACAATGTATAAACTTTGTTTACATTTTAACAAGTGCAGATGCTGAGACATCTGTGTATTGCAATCATTGCTAATGGCAGATCTGCTACAAAGATCTGGATCTTGATTGTCAAGCTGGGGCCCAATGGGGAAAGACTCCAGGATGTACTCAGCTGGTTAAATTGGTTAAATGAAGGGCCCATTCACATGTGTTTTCGTGCACTGAAGTGTGTTGCAGTTAGGCAGTCCATGTCAAATAAATGAGTTATGTGCACCTCGATGCACGAAAAAATAAATAGGTGCAGTCTGCATTTGTTCACAGAGCAATGCAATGCACAAGAAATAGTGCGTTGTGCTGTGCTGCAGCCCACATGCGTATTGGAGGTGCCTTGGGGTGCCTTTCATGAAGAATGACACTGCAGCACAGAAACACACATGAACCTTACCTCTTGTTGCAGCAACGCATGCACTTTCCACAGATGGCTGACACATTTCTCCTCCATGTCATAAGCCATGGCATGGCAGATAAGTGATGTGCACATTAGACAGTTCTTGAGGTGTAACTGTTCTAAGGAACAAGGTTTAGTAACAGAATCCATACACTTTAAATTGAATTTTAGTATATTGTTTTTTGAGGGACTCCCCATTGCCTGCAGGCAGCTGCTTCTGCTAAAAATCATTGCCCCTGGGTCTCCATCACAGCCGCTGGATACTGATTTGAGTGTCTGTCTTCTGGCATTGCGAAGGATAACAGTTAGGGTTGCCACCTCATCCCTTTAAACCCGAACACATATGAATTACACAGGTTCTGAGGCTAATTTAATGCAGATAAGGAACCAAGTGAGTTTAATTACCACCTTAATCAACCACAGGACCTGTGTAATTCATATGTGTTCGGTTTTAAAGGGATGAGGTGGCAACCCTAGTAACAGTAGTGACAGCTACAAAGGAAGGTTGTGCCATTCCTCTGCCCCATTTGTACTACCCTGGACTTCAAGCCTCAAAAAATCTCTCCGATATTATTTAACATTTCAAAGGTACTGTATATTGGGCAATTTGTTGCCTGGTTATACCTTTTGTAATGTCAAGTATGTTAACTGCCAGGTGATTGCACCACTTCTTGTCTCCATATATCTCCAACCTGAAGCCAGATGCTTGCCTTTGACCTTAAGGAAAGAAAGGAGGGCGCGGGGGGGGGGGAGCTCCACCTAGTGCAGTATTATCAGTGGTGGCTGGTGCTATATTTTTTGGGGGGGCGGCAAACAGACCACCCAACCCCCCCCCCCACAATTTGTTTGGTAGATCGATCAGTCGGTCAAACCCCTCGTCGCTTGGTCAGTCAATCGGCCAAATGCCCCACCCCCCGTCACCCCTTCGTCCGTCCATCAGCCCCGCACTTACCACATCCAGGCCGTGGGCAGCTTCGGCGCCTTCCCCCTGGGAGGAGAAGCAGGAAGAGAATAGCGAAAAATAATTCACTTTTGTTGCACAACTGGGTGAGCTCAGGGCGCAGGGCTCTGCACCCCAAGACCATCCTTTTTTTTAAGGATTTTTTTTAAGCCAATTAGAGCCTCAGGCTCTAATCACGTGCTTCAAAAAAAAAAAACCCATTGAAATTCATGCGTCTATAAGACCCCAAATCCCTCCTCTGTTTTTGAATGCTTTTGATTTTATAAATTGGCGCCGTTGACATCCGGGTAAGCCGGAAGTGATGTCAGGTCATCGCTTCTGGGTTACCATAGCCGAGAGCCGATCAAAGCTGAACCCGCCTTTGTTCGGCTCTCCAACCAGATGGCGTCAAAGCTGGATGGTCGATACCGGTTGGTGCCTGCAGCTTCAGGCATAATCCTAGTAGAAGCACTTGAAGTCCAGCAACATACCAGTATGTCACTGGTCCCGAAGTGGTTAAGAGAACCTCAGTGAGGCAAGTGTTTTTTTATGTAGTCTAGTACCTGACTGTTTGGAATGTTATGAATTACGGTAGTTCCTGAGAAATAGATCTATGTTTAATAAATATGCTGATGAAGTACATATATGAGGGATGTCTTATCTGCCAAAGGATTCTTATTTCTGTCCGTCCAGTCCTGAGCACAGCCCTACCTTTGCTTTCATTTACAGGTCCCCTCCCACCCTGCGAATGGACAGTAAAAGGGGAAGCAGCACACTGATAAGCTCATCTCTCTGCTCTCTCCTCTTATCAGCATTCCCCTTGCACTTCAGCACAACTCATTGGCTGTTGTGCCGCTTCTCTTTTACCTCTCTGAGATCTGCTATATACTGGCCTGCAAGCAGCTGGTACCAAGTCAAATTCATGTACTTACACTGCTTGCATTTAATAATACATTTGATGATGTATTAATGATTATAGAGCTGCATTTGTATGGGCATTTATGTGCACTTTTGGCACACACTTTCTGTTTTAAACACTTTATCTTGTCATGCGTTGTACAACATGAGGGGGGTAATTCAAGTATAGAAAATTGCTATAGATGTGAGATGTGAACTGGCCACATAGTAATATATGAAATTTCAATTTGACAGGTCTTTAGTATAGGGCACTATCAGCAATTTTAATCTCTTGATACTGAGAGGTTTAATAACTTGCTAACTTGATAACTTGCTAATAACAGCTCCTTTGTAGCATGCTGAAATGCATATATGCTTCTAAAGCAAAGGTCTCAAACTGGTGGCCCTCCAGCTGTTGCAGAACTACAATTCCCATGAGGCATCGCGAGGCTGACAGCTACAAGCATGACTCCTATAGGCAGAGGCACGATGGGACTTGTAGTTCCGCAACAGCTGGAGGGCCGCCAGTTTGAGACCCCTGTTAAATCTAAAGTGATGATTGTCAATTAGTGGGTACATCTCTTAGCAGCAAGAGACTAATGCCCCGTACACACGGTCGGACATTGATCGGACATTCCGACAACAAAATCCATGGGTTTTTTCCGACAGATGTTGGCTCAAACTTGTTTTGCATACACACGGTCACACAAAGTTGTCGGAAAATCCAATCGTTCTGAACGCAGTGACGTAAAGCACGTACGTCGGGACAATAAACGGGGCATAGCTTTCGTCTCTTTATTTATTCTGAGCATGCGTGGCACTTTGTCCGTCGGATTTGTGTACACACGATTGGAATTTCCGACAACGGATTTTGTTGTCGGAAAATTTTATAGCCTGCTCTCAAACTTTGTGTGTCGGAAATTCCTATGGAAAATGTGTGATGGACCCCACACACGGTCGGAATTTCCGACAACAAGGTTCTATCACACATTTTCCGTCGGAAAATCTGACCGTGTGTACAGGGCATAAGACTGCTCAGGTTGTCCTAGCCTCCAATCAGCATAACTCTGCCCTAGAATAATGAAAAATCTCTTATACTGTTTCCATTCATGCCATCCTTAAAGTGATATTAAAGCTTCATTTTATTGGAGGAATAAATCACCTTGGGTGTTCTACTTGGACTTGTGGATGTTGCTACATTATGTAAAACTATAAGAATAGTTTTTACATTTTAGAATGGGCTGCCTCAAGACTGTCCATCATTTTTAAAGGGTGCCTTAACTGAAAATAGGTTTAGAAACACTGCTCTATGGTTTCCTGTGTCACTGGATCAGCTATCTGATTGGATGCTGGTGCCCCACGTGACCCTGGCAGCCATCTTGGGTCAAGCATAGTCTATTTAGGACCCTGGCTTGGTGTTTATTTCATGGGTGGGTAGTGTAAAACAGGTCACCCATCTGTCAGGGACAGTGCTTAGGGTCAGGGAGAGGTTCCAGATGAATAGAGACATTGCAGGGTCCTTCCTGGAAGCTTCCCTACTTGAGTACTAGTGGGCCGGGCCACATTCTGCCCCTCGGGACAGACACTGACGGCATACCTGAGACCTACTGCTACCACTCATCGCTGTAATCCTGTGAGTGCACCCAGTCAGGTTGTCTTCCCGCCGGACTTGTTGTGCATTCTTGTTGTGCATTTATGAACCTAAAATTTAATACAGTTCTGTTTCCTGCAACTGGACTTTGAGTGTTTACTGCCGCCGCATCACACTTCACCTCCCCACATTTGAACTGCACTATGAATGTATTTAGAAATTATAGAGCAATTGTGACATTTAACAGCCTTTAAATAACCACCTTTTACAGTGTGCGCCTTTTTTTATTAGAGAACAGATCCTGGCAAATGTGTTTTCCTTGCTCTGGATATTGTGCTTTACAAATGGGGAAGTGACTCCCTAGCAAATGTGCATTATATTTATTTATAACTTTTCTCTATGTGTCCTTTTTCCATAATAGCCTGAGGTCATTCTTCCAAAGTCATAGGTTCCCCATCTCAACTATTTTTTCCAATTGATAATATGTTGCAAATGTATACAGATACAAATTATCTGTGACCATAAATTATTACCGTAACAGAAGCTTAAGGCTGGTGCAAAGTAAGGCAGACTAGAAATGATGGTAGATATTCTAGAATCTATAATTGCATATTCTCTGAATAATGTTCACATGTGCATGGATAAACATGCTTTTAATCAGTATGTAACACAACTTCACAAAAAAATGTTTTAAATTATAAAAAGTACAAGTTTGAAACATGCAAACTACATTTTTTACATTTTGCCCCAATAATGTAAAGTATAAGAGGCTACATGGGTATACAAGGGCGGCAACCTGATGGTAAAGCATTTAAGCTGTTTTTCACTGAAATAAAAAAAAGTGTCTTTCACCTAATTAGAATATGTTTCAGGCCCTAAACACTCGGCTATCGAACTATCAGGTATCATCAACCACCTCTCCTTCCTCCCTGCATTCAAAAATCTTTTGGCCTTTTTCTGGAAGTCCACGACAGGCATAAAATACTTCTATAGTCACTTAATGATAGACAAAATAAATATTCCAATACCTTGGAGCAGGGGTCTTCATAAACAAAGGGCCAATCCACTGTCTTCCCCGACTTTAGGAGGGCCACACTGAGGCCAGTGGAAGTTAAAAATGCCCCAGCGTCAGAGGGAGTCCACATGTCTCAGGCTTGGTGGTCAGTGGGATTTAAAAAATTACATAGCACATGTGTTCAGTAGGAGGAGGAATAGTGCTCCATCCTTGGTGTCAGTGGGAGGAATAGTTCCCCAACATTTGTGTCAGTGGGAGGAATAGTGCCCTATCATTGGTGTCAGTGGGAGGAATAGTGGCCCATCATTGGTATCAGTGGGAGGAATAGTGCCCCATCATTGGTGTCAGTGGGAGAAATAGTGCCCCATCATTGGTGTCAGTAGGAGAAATAGTGCCCCATCATTGGTGTCAACGGGAGGAATAGTGCCCCATTATTAGTATCAGTGGGAGGAATAGTGCCCTATTATTGGTATCTGTGGGAGGAATAGTGCCCCATTGTTGGTGTCAGTGGAAGAAATAGTGCCCCATCATTGGTATCAGTGGGAGGAATAGTGCCCCATCATTGTTGTCAATGGAAGGAATAGTGCCCTAACATTGGTATCAGTGGGAGGAATAGTGCCCCATTATTGGTGTCAGCCAGGGGAATAGTTCCCCATCATTGATGTCAGTGGAAGGAATCGTGCCCCATCATTGGTGTCAGTGGGAGAAATAATGCCCCATCCTTGGTGTCAGTAGGAATAATTGTGCCTTAAGGGCCAGACAAAGGCCAGCAAATGGCCACATCCAGCCTTAGGGCCAACGTTTGGAAACCACTGCCTTAGAGACTACTAAGAAATATCCAACTTGGAAACCTTCAGATACCTCTAGATCAAAACAACTCTATATTAGCATCCTTATCAAAAACTGCTCAGGTAGTGCGTTTAACCGAAGATAAGTGCTTATGCAATTCTCACTCTACAGGAATATTAACTAGGTTACACAGCCCTTTCATCTTCTGCAAATAATTAGAAATTTCCTTATTGAAATGGCAAAGCAACCTAGGAGGGCCCTAGAAATAACGGAGTTGGAAAAAAATTCTGAACTGCTACAGCAAAATGCTCAACCAACATTCTAGTCCAATAAAATTCTCAGAGATGGGTTATGCTAAAACTTAACCCAAAATTCTTGAAAGCTCTATTAAGTAGACCCATCTCCAACCTCTCCAAATATATAAAGGAAATTGGTACCCTTTATCTTTCTTGCTACCAGGCAAGCACTAGCTAAAGCATGGAAACAATAAACTTGGAACTTTGCGGAAATGAAGCAGAGAATAGTTGACACCATGGCCAAAAATTCTCAGCTACTCACTCCAAATTTCTCAAAATATGGTCCCAGTGGCTCCCAGCTGGAGTACAGCAGCCAGATGAACCTGGTCCACTCATTACATTCACTCTGAACACACTATACAACCTTATTAAATGTCCCTGTCAGGTCCCATGCCCCCCTTCCTCTCCTGCATATTGTTGTCCAATATCCTTTTGTCCTCTGACCTTCTCCCCCCCTTTACTTGATTCTGGACACCTACTGTCTTAGATCTCTCCCCCTGCTACCTACCCAAATTATCCTCCCTCTGCCTAGATCACATCTTGTCTACTCTCTCTCCACTCTTCCCTCTACACACAATGGGGGCAGAAACCCCAAAAATTCATTTTACAACCTCTACAATATCATGCCCACAGCTTCTCACACTACATTAGAATCCATAATGGAAAACATTTTCTAAATGAACCATTGTGTTACTTTAAAACTACGTAAACCTCAATAAATTGTACATAACAGAATAGGCTTTAGCCTTTAGACATTTCTGACCTATACTGAAGATGAACCCAGGCAAACACATTGGAAAAGGAAATAAATAGTGGCCCATTTTAGTATCAAAATACTAGAGAAGATATCATCCATAAATTTACATTGTAAAAGTACAAAAGGTATGCTTGGGACTTTGTATATACCTCCAAAAGTAATTACATCTTATTTTAAAAACATTCAATTTGTATTGTATACAAAAAAGTATAAAATCATGGTAAGTCCATATATTGTAGAATACATTACATATAATATGTAGAAGATCAATGAATGGTATCAACAGATCATCTCTGGGACATCCCACATGGAATGCCACAAGTATGTTGGGATAAGGTTGATGCGTTTTGTGGAAATGCTGCTTTGCATGCAATGGAATAGAGACCTTTTTTACCATCCGCAGAACAATAAAATGTACACAGGGACCCTAATTAGTTTAAGCAAAGGCACATTTTTAATAGCCTTTAATACACTTTTTTTTTTAAACAACTCTGTTATTTTTTTGAACATTTAAAAGTGTGTGTCTCTTTGATTTAGTTTTACATATTTACCATTGCTCATCTTCATATAAAGATATATATATATATATATATATATATATATATATATATATATATATATATATATATATATACTTAACTTTTTTTTTAGCTCACTCCAATCCTATCATGTGATCTGGCTCCCCTATGTCAGTAAGCGGCGGCTGCATGGGAGAGGAGGGAGTGCTGACAGTGGATGAGCCATGGGAGCCTATGGGTGACATCACCGCTCCCAGGCATTCCCAACTGTTGGTGAATGCTCTCTCCTCTCCCCTGCAGCTGCCGCTGGCTGACACTGGGGAACATGTGATCGGACTGGACAGAAAATAGGTAAGTATATATGTCTTTCTTACACAGGTTAGTCAGTATAGGTGTTAGGAGGGGTAAGGGAGAATTTTTAGGACTAGTTAGGTTTAGCCTGGACTTCTACTTTAAAGGAACTCAGAATGGATGAATGCTTGTGGCCAGACACTATTCTGCTCCAATCATGGGTTCATGATAAAATGAACATTGTGCATTCTCTTATTCCTACCTTCCAATCCTATACTTGGAGGAGGAGAAGCTGCATACATGTCTTCTTTCACGGCATGTAACAGTCATTCCTTAGTGCTTGTTTATACTTGCAGTCAGGGACTGTAAAAATAGACAGATGAGCTGTAATTTTACCACCCCTGACTGCCTGCCTTAACATGCAAAGGCATCCAGATAGGGTTGTACACATGCTGTGGCCATGATGCTTAGTTTTTCGGTGCAGCAAAAATGTTACCTCCTGTTGCATTCAAGGGGCAATACTGTCGCTAAAAGTGACCCATTCCAAAGATAGGTACCATGCTACTACCACAAGCCAAATGCTAGGCTCATTTTTGCAGCATGGCAATTCAATTGAAAAACTCAATTTAGCTGTTAAAAAAATCAGGCATTAAGGAGAGTGCAGTATTGCTGCTGTACATCTTTCTGAAAAGCAATCCACAGCGGATCATTTTTTTTAGAGAGCAAGGCAGGTGTAAACTCAGCCTTATTTACACTATATTGCCACTTTTTCTGGAAGAATTGTCAAACGTTCTCATAGACACACTCCAAAACCTTGTGGACAGCCTTCCAGGAAGAGTTGAAGCTGTTATAGCTGCAAAGGGTGGGCCAACTTAACATTGAACACTACGGACTAAGACTGGGATGCCATTAAAGTTAATGTGTGTGTAAAGGCAGGCGTCCCAATACTTTTGACAATGTAGTGTATATAAGTAGAAGAAAAGTATGGATAATTCATAACAGAGAAACAAACCAAAAATATACACTTTGTTTCATGTCATGTGATTTTACTGACAGATTACATGACCATTCCTAGTCTTGGTTTTCTACATCCTCCATATTAGCAGTTGTCTAATTGCAGTGAATTATGTTCATTCCAGGAATATTGCCAACCTCATCCTGGTCTCTGTGCAAAATGTGAACCAAAACTCCAAGTCATTTCCTCTTTACGAGTAATACCTACCATGTCCACAAATGACTCACTCAATATAGCAAACATATATGAAGAACTCTTTTAGCCAGACGTGGACTATTTAGTGGCTATTACCTCTGCTATTGCTATTGCTGGGCCATCAGTTATTGCCATTAACACACACCTAAAATCTGCATTACTGTTAGGGCTGATGAACACTGGACATTTTTTCTGCTGCACTGTTTGCCACTTTTTTTTTCCTGCCTCTAAACACCCCTGAATGTTAGCCTATGGGGGAGATTTACTAAAGTTGGAGAGAGCAAAATCTGGTGCAGCTCTGCACAGAAACCAATCAGCTTCCATGTTTTATTGTCAAAGCTTAACTGAACAAGCTGAAGTTAGAAGCTGATTGACTACCATTCACGGCTGCACCGGATTCTGAGTGCTCCAGTTTTAGTAAATCTGCCCCTGTGTGTCTATGCACAAAATGCTTGACACATTAATGCTAGGTGCATTTAGCACTTGAGTGGTAAATTATTTCAATGACTAGAATAAATTATTATTCTGGCCAATGAAATGAATGAATGCCCAAGCAATTGATACACCTAAACGTGCCTAAATGCGTTACACACATTTACAAGTATCAAGCATTTTTTTTCTGCCAAAATGCTGCTGCCAGGAGGAAAGGAGTCTAGGAGAGCTAGCAAAACACAAGGCCTTAACATGGTTTAACATGCAGAACAAATGATGTATTTCTGACTGATTAGACTTTCTTGAGAATTAACTTCACTTCATCATGTCAGGTAGAAAAATACTTTGCCTATTTTGTATTCCTTCTTGCTCGTCAGCAAAAATAAAGACAGGATTGAATAAAGATGAAAACCTCTGCTGTCAACTAGAGAACATCACATTCAGGAAGAGAAGAATTGCTCTAAAGTGGTTGTAAACTTCAAACCTGAAATATGAACAAAGCATATCCCCTTATGCCCTGTACACACGATCGGACATTGATCGGACATTCCGACAACAAAATCCATGGATTTTTTCAGACGGATGTTGGCTCAAACTTGTCTTGCATACACATGATCGCACAAAGTTGGCGGAAAATCCGATCGTGACATAAAACACGTACGTCGGGACTATAAACGGGGCAGTAGCCAATAGCTTTCATCTCTTAATTTATTCTGAGCATGCGTGGCACCTTGTGCGTCGGATTTGTGTACACACGATTGGAATTTAAACGATCGGATTTTGTTGTCGGAAAATTTTATATCCTGCTCTCAATCTTTGTGTTGGAAATTCCAACGAAAAAGGTCAGATGGAGCCCACACACAATCGGAATTTCTGACTACACAATCTGATCGCACTTTTTCCGTCGATAAATACAACCGTGTGTACAGGAAAGTTTAGTGTATACTTGTCTCTATCCAGATCACTAAGTGTCACTTTTGTCTTCTGCTTGGTTCCTCTGCTATCTCCATGAGTCACTTCTGACAAGTTTTCCTGACACCGAGAGAAAAAAGTTGACAGGTGAGGGAGCTCCAGTTGATTGACAGCCTCAGCTCTGTTCCCGTGTGCTGTGTGAAGAGGGGTGTGTCCCCTCCCTCCAATTAGCGCTCCTTCTCGTCTCTGAGCTCTGCAGAGTGTAACTTCAGCTCTCCGCCCCCTTTATTTCTGAACTCTCAGACAAGCTTATACATTCTGGAATTTGAACAGATGTGGAGAAGAGAGGGGTACAGATAAACATGTACAACTTATGCAGGAGGATTTGTTTCATCTCTGTGTATCACCTGAGTCCAGTCCCATCACTGAGTATATGGAAGGGTTTACAACCACTTTAATATATGTACTTTTATTGCAAAGTGCCTAAACAGATCTACCATAACTCAAAGCTAACTTTAATTTTCTTATATTAGTGACTTAAGGTGTAGCAAATACTAAGGATGCGTCTTTAGTAAATTATAGAATTTCAGAATTAGATGGACATTGGAGATGGGTATGTTAGCATGAACTCTATGTGCACTTAAAAAGTAATTGTTGACATTTTGGGAACAGGTTGCATAGTGGACTTCAATACATATTAATAATAACATGACCTTCAAATTCTATCTGTGTATCTGCCAGGCAATTCACTGTTATTATATTAGCAGCTGCTAAAAATGCAAATTTTCTATCGTAGATACTCACAGTCTCACTCTGTTTATAGTACTTTACATTAAAATACGTTTCTAAATGTATGTGTTTTTTACTGTAAAATATTAAATACAATGCTCCAAAACTTGGGCGGTGCATTCGCTATTCAGTCCTATGGAGAGTTTGTAGAATGACAAAACAGAGTATGAAAAAAAAAAAAAAGCAGCACTTGGGACATAACTGACATAACTGACAGTCTGTAGAATGTGTCAGTTGAATGATTCCTCTTCTGTTAGTTGAAATCCTCCTCTGTCTATGCCCTCCCCACCCTTGCCGCCAGAATCTTCTGGTGCGGCAGGGGTTAATAGAAGTAAAGGCCTGTCACAGACTTCCATCCAGAGAGCCTAACTATGCCTGTCCTTTCTGCCCAGCTTTAGGCATCAGCACAAGGAACACATCCTGCTACTGTGGGGTTGATTTACTAAAACTGGAGAGTGCAAAATCTGGTGCAGCTGCGCATGGTAGCCAATCAGCTTCTAACTTCAGGAAGCTGATTGGCTACTGCGACAGATTTTGCACTCTCCAGTTTTAGTAAATCAACAGCAGTAAGTCCCTTGCACTGATTTTTCTGTGTTTTTTTTTTTTTTTTGGGGGGGGGGGGGGGGGGGTTAGCGGCACTTAGACTTTAATATTGGACTACTGACTTACTGAACAAATATGTTAAACAGTTTTTTTTTCATCAAAAGAAGAAAGGTGATATATTAATCTTCTTACATCTTACATGTACATTTGTCTGAACTAGTTCCATATACATACAATTTTGTTTGTGCTTCCATTTTAGGCGGTGAGAGAAGCAGCCTGGATTTTAGCAGACAGGTATGTACAACATCAACTAAGCTAAGAAATGGAATCTGATTAAACACTAGACCAGGGGTCCTCAGACAAAGGGCCAATTGACTTTCCTTCAGACTTTAGTAGGGGTCAGACAGTGGCAATAAGAAGTAAAAAGGTCTAGCACTTGTGGTTAGCAGGAGGAGGAATAATACCCCATGGTTGCTGTCATTGGTGATATACTGTCCCATTGTTGGTGTCAGGAATAGTGGTGGGAGGAATAGTGCCCATCTTTGGTTTCATTGGAAGAATAGTGCTCCATCATTGGTGTTAATGGAAGAAACAGTGCCCCACTTTTGGTGTCATCGAAAAATAGTGCCCCATTTTTGGTGTAAGTGGGAGGCATAGTGCCCTATTTATGCGTCATTGGGAGAAATACTGCTCCATAATTGGTGTCAGTGGATAAAATATTGCCCCAAGGGCCAGTTAAAGGCAAGTAAAGGATCTTGTCTTGATAAATTTGTCCTGCAGGCTGCAGTTTGGGGACCACTGCCCTAGGCTTAGCAAGAGGTTTTCTCACCTAGTGGCTTCATTTTCATAGATAGTAGGAGCAATGCACATCCATCATCTAGACTGCAATGAGTTGAGGTTCTTACATTCATGTCAATTGGAGGTTAAGCAAATGTTTTGCTTACAGTGAGGTAACTGGTTCAAGCTTCTGCATCAATGCCAGGGAGCATTTTAAAAGGCACTAGAAGGTGTCATTTGAAAGAAGTATACCACAAGTAAGATTCTTAGTAAACTCAAGACATATGTACTGTATAGCATTGTGTGCACAATATACCAGCTGAACATAGGTGTGAGCTTGTTATCATTGATAATTGAGGTGCATTATTCAGTGGCAAAGCACCTGAATACTTACCGTTCTATTTACAGTGCTGTATACAGTAGACTAACTTTATAACCAAAGCAAATAAACAAAAGTCTATTGCTCAAAACAGAAAGCAACATATAGCAGCTATGCTAAATGATTTTATAGGTTGAAGTAGGCAATTAAAATTGTAATTCAATTTTCATGCATGTCTAATGTTCAGGGACTTCAACTCTAGTTTATTGAGTTTAGAGTGCCTTTATTTTTATCTATGGTCTATTTAAAAAAAAAAAAGCAGAAATCCATAAAAAGTTATTTGTCAATACCTATCAGAACCCAGGCGGAGGAACAACACACTCTACATAGAGTACATTGTTTAAAGCTTCCATTGCTGTATGGGACCTATATGTTTTCCACACAAAAAAAGAACAAGCACACAGAAGATTTTCATCTATTGTATTATTAAAGTGGAAGTAAACCTTCCTATCGTTTTCAGCCAAGAAAGCTGTCATCTTGGCCTCTGTTTAACCTTCAACTGCCATGATGCTGCAAATGTGATCAGTTATGACACCAGCCATTGGATGGTTGCACAGTTTGGTTGAGAGCACAAACAATGTGACAGTCAGCATTCCTGCAACGTGCCAGAAATGTAACTGCTTTTTGAAACTGTTAAATCGATAGGTTTACTTCCACTTTAAGTAGTTTCTATACTTCAAAACACTTTCATATTCTCATTACATGGTAAACCAACAAACTATATTATGTTGAGAGGCAGATAGAATTAAAGTGACTCTTCTTGCTTTGTTATACTTACAAACATTATATGAGCCCGAGCAATAGGTGTGGCTCCGTTGATGGAGCTAACATTTATATGTTTCCAAATAATCCTGAAATTAGGAAAATTTTGCTGATTTATTAACAGAGTTAAGAATCTTTACTCGACAAATTGAGCAAAGATTCACTTCAGTTATCCAGTATTGTGAACAGCAAATTTTGGTTTATTTATTTAATCTGCACATGACTTGGTGTTCAACGTGGACCTAGCTACAATTTGGATTTGAAGATTCTTAGAGGACACTCAAGTTAAAGACATCTACATCGTACTTGGCATTTACTAAAATAGTACTAATCTAACATCTTCAAGTCATTCACTATCCACCATTGAACCAAAGTGAGGTTCTTCTGCAACTGCCAACATAATTTAAGGAGTAACTCCACTATTGTTAAGAAAAAAAACAAACCTTTTCCCTCTGTGTGATCTATGTACAATGCAGGGATTTTAACAAATTTTGTTGCAGATTCCTACCTTTCGTTCTTCTGAAGAAATAGCTGTTTGTCTGTGTTCATGTGCAAAATGAATGTGAATGGAAGTGATTTTATAATTATAAATTAGCTGCAGCACTTGCAGGGTTGTAATGATGAAAGAGGCAGGGTCTGCATCCCTTTCAACGTGTCTTTCCTTTGGGAGTATCTCACCAAAAATGACATTTTTGTTGCAGGGTATGCCCAATATCTGACTTATATCCTAGTGCAGTCTTCTGGGAAACTTACATTTTGGGGGCGTTCTGTACACCCAATGTATACAGTACACCTCCAGGTTAACATATTGCATTGCATTTTACTGAAAATTACAGTGCCGCAGATTGAAAAGGAAAGGTTATTTATATATTTCAATGTTTACCTGGTTACCATTAAGGTAGTCGCCAATTCTTAGCAATCCTTTATTGAGCCACCAATGAAATGATTGTGGAAACTCCGGGTTGCAGAAGATGGGAGCTAAAGGTGTGTGTGGGGATGACAGAGATGCCCGGTGATGCACTCTATCCCAGACCGCCAATGAATGTTATAAAGAAGGGCATAATATAGGAGAGCGTAACCAGTTGGGAAGCCACATCAATGATTCCATGGCCAAGGAGTGACAGGAGAGTGCCTCGAGAGAGACCCAAAGAGGTGCAAGACCTGTAGTATGGGCAAGCTGGGCAATCTGAGCGGCTTGAAAGTAGTTTTGTAAGTCAGGGGGAACCAGACCGCCCTTTAATTTTGAGGCATAGGATCTGTTTGTTCAGTCGAGGTTTTCCATTACCCCATATGAAACAAAGAACATCGGCTTGTAGACGCTGCAGATCTCCCCTCAGGACTGCCACTGGTAAAGTTCTAAAACAGTAAAGTATCCTGGGTAAAAGCATCATTTTAACGGAGCTGATTCTACCAAACCATGATAGGGAATAGTCCGCCCAACGGTGAAGATCCTCTTTAAGTTTTTTAAACAATGGGGGATAATTAGCTTTATAAAGGGTCTCAATAGAAGGCGTTAATTGGACCCCTAAATATGAAAGAGAATGTGGTGCCCATTGAAAGTTGTAGCTATCCCGAAGAGCCTGTACTATTGAGTGGGGAAGTGAGACGTTAAGGGCTGTTGTTTTGTGTGGGGTTCAGGGAAAGGCCAGAAAGCAAAGAGAACTGGCCCAATAAGGATTGCAAATGAGGTAGGGTGATTTGAGGGTTTATAATATACATAAGGACATCATCGGCAAATAAGGCACATTTATATTCTTGTTGCCCACAACTAATGCCAGTAATATTAGGCTGGGACTGGATTGCCATAGCCAAAGGTTCGACGGCTAATCTGAAAAGTAAGGGGCAGAGCGGGCATCCCTGTCTCGTGCCACGTTTGATAGTAAATGATGACAATTTGTAACCCCTTATTGATACCTGAGCTGACGGAGACCTATATAAACTTTTCAGTAAGGAAAGAAAGTTAGGGCCAAACCCAAAAGCCTCTAAAGTAGTGAATTAATAATTCCAATTTACGCTATCAAAAGCCTTATGAAGGTCTAATGATAGAAGAAGAAGCTCCCGAGAAAGGGCTGAAATCAAAGTTATAGTTCTATGAATTTTGTCTAGCATTTAGCGCCCAACAATGAATCCTGACTGATCTTTATGGATGTACCCTGCCAAGAAAGTGTTAAGATGTAAAGCCAGAAGTTTCGTAAGGATTTTTAAATCACAATTGATTAAGGAGATTGGGCGATAATTAAGGACATCGGTAGTATCTTTATTAGGTTTAGGAATAACACTAATATATGCCTTATTTTCGCTCAGAGGAACTGCACCTCCATTCCACAAGGAATTAAAATAGAGAGCCATGAGCTTCCTCAATAGAGGGGACAGGCAGGCTCCCCAAAAATTCCCTGATGGACGAAGAAGCAGCCTCCCGGGGTTGTCCGTATAGGTCAGCATAGAAATTGTAGAAGTCCCGAAGGATTTTTTTGAGGATTTTGGGAAATGTGACCCCCTGAAAGTCTAATTTTGGGCAATGCCAGATATCTAGGAGTTTATGTGCCAGTAAGGATCCTGGGCGATCACGCCAAGTAAAAAAATCTATGATTGGACCAGCGTAATTGCTTCTCAGCTTTTGTAGTGAGGCAAATGTTGAGTTCCAAGCGAGCTTGTTCAAGCCTAGTTAATAGATCAGGGGTTGGGGAGTTTTTATGTTGGGTGGCTAGAGCTTCATATTCTGTAGTTTTGGCAGAAATCAGCTCATCTCGAGCTTTTTAAGCCTGGAAGTCAACTGGATGAAGAACCCTCTAACAGACGCTTTGTGTGCCGCCCAATTGATTGCGGGGGTGGTATCTTCCACCTTATTAATTTCAAAATACGACTTCAGATGAGTAGAAATTTCAAGGCAGTAAGAATCATTACTGAGGAGGGATTCATTTAGACGCCAATGAGATTTGGCTATTTTAGTTGTCAAGTCTGAGAGCTGTAATATTATAGGGACATGGTCTGACAATGGAGCAGAGATTATTTTAGCTGAACGTAATTTAGGTAGGAGTCCCGAGAGGAGAAAATGAGCTCTCGAAAAATTAGAATAGTCTTTAGAGGTGGGGTTAGCTTCTCTCCAAGCGTTTACAAGATTGTAGTGATATAGTAACTGAGTAAATTTATGACTTTGTTTAGAAGGGAATCTAAAAGAAGCCGTGTGGGATTTGTCCATTATAAGGTCTAAGGCCAAGTTGGAATCCCCTGCTAAAATAATACCCCCCTCAAATTCAGGAGCCAAAGATTGTAATAAGGAGCCAAAAAATGCCGCTTGGTTCGTATTAGGGGCATAGTAAACCAAAAAGGTCACCAAATTTTCCCCCAGGTAACCCTTAACCAAAAGGTATCGCCCTTCCCGGTCTTTCATGACTTCAGTTTCAGTGAAGGAAAGTCGTCTAGATAGACAGAGGGCCACCACCCTCTTTTTTTCTGAGGCATTAGAAAAATGGCAAATAGGATAATCTTTCTGAATGTACCGCGGGGTAAATGAGGGAGAAAAGTGTGTCTCCTGTAAAGCTATAATATCGGCACCCACAGATCGGTAATATGTGAAGGCCTTAATTAGTTTGAAAGGCGACCCTAAGCCCTGAACATTGTGAGAAAGTAGGTGGACAGTGTTCGTTACTCTAGACATGGAAAACAGTCAGCATAAATATCAACATTTGAACTCACCTCTCCATCCAAAGTTCGACAGATCCAAAGGGACTGGCTGAGTCTCTGGGTGACCCTCAAAAAGGAACAGCAAAAGGGGTTAAAGTAGGAGCAGAGAAAAAAGAGGAAAAAAGAGAAACATTCAGGCCAGGAATCTACCGGCTCAGAACAGTATATCGTATAAATGCAAGGTATTACTAGCATACAGTAACAAATAATCCAATGACCCAGAACCGAAATTCTGAGTGTGGAGGAGTCTTCACCAAAACTAAGTAATGGAAAGAGTCCTTCAGGTAGGGAGAGTGCATAGACACCCCCCGACACTAGAGTATAATTTGCTAATTAAATTCCCATTCGCGCCTTTAATAAAAAGGACTTCAATATCACTAGTAAACTTATAGCATCACAGTTGTGTGGGTCAATCCTAAAATGTCCGGTTTAGGTGTAAGAACAAAACGCCTGCAGGGACATGCACAGCAGCACGCACAGGAACCCGTGCGCCAACGTGCACCGGCGCGCACCAGCACCGCGACCAGCAAAGTGAGCTCTCTCAAAGACCGTAAAAGTTCTGGGGCATGCAAAGGAGTTGTCTTCTAGCCCATACCCCTTCCACTTAATGAGATATTGAATTCTGTTGTTCCTCTTTCTACAATCCAAGATTGCTTCAACCTCAAACTCCTCTTCATCATTAATTATGACAGGTTTAGGTGGGCCGGTCCTACGGCCAGTAAAGGGATTAGGAATAGCAGGCTTTAATAGAGACACATGAAATACCGGGTGTATTTTTAGAGAATCAGGCAGATCAAGCTCATATGCAACATCATTTATCTTCCTCTTTACAGCGAAGGGACCCATAAATTTGGGGCCCAATTTCCTTGAGGGACAGGCCATTTTTAGGTTAATGGTGGACAACCACACTTGGTTGCCGATTTCCAGGATCAGTTCTCCACGCCTTTTTCTATCATACATCCTTTTGCTGTACTCCTGAGACTTGGCCATAGTTTCCTGCAAAAGTTTGTTGTTAGAGGAGAAAAAATTCATGGTTTCAGCAACTGCAGGGACGGTACACTCGGGTAATGAGCTAGGCAAGAAGGAAGGATGAAAACCGTAGTTAGCAAACAATGACGTTTGGTTGATAGCAGAATGCAACGAGTTATTGTAACTAAACTCTGCAACAGGTAGTAGAGAGACCCAGTCGTTTTGAGAGAACGCAGAGAAGCAGCGAAGGTATTGCTCTAGGGTTTGATTTTTTCTCTCTGTTTGCCCATTTGTCTGGGGCTGGTAGGCTGATGAGAATGCCAACTCAATTTCCAGGGAACCACAGAGAGCCTTCCAAAACCTCGAGGTAAATTGGACACCGCGATCGGACACAATACTTGCTGAAACTCCATGCAGCCTTACCACTTCTTTAACAAAAATCTTTGCAGTGTCCATGGCCGAGGGTGTGCCCTTCATGGGCAAGAAATGTGCCTTCTTGGATAGCCTATCTATGACAACGAAAATGGTGGAAAATCCCTCAGACGGAGGAAGTTCTACTAAAAAGTCCATCGATATAATTTTCCATGGTCTCTCTGGAATGGGTAAAGGTTTTAGTAGGCCCCAAGCCTTTGTCCGGTTGTTTTTGCTTCGGGCACAAGTGGTGCATGAATCCACATAACCTTTGCAATCGTTAGACAGTGGGGGCCACCAGAAGGTGCGCTGCACCAACTCCGTAGTTTTCAACACACCAAAATGTCCGGCTAATTTATGGTCGTGACAAAGTTCCATCATCGCCACCCGTAAAGGTGCAGGGACTACGATCTTATCTTCATGCCAAAACAGACCCTCATTCAGATTGGTTTCAGGGTATGGGGACATTCTCACAGAGGCCTGTTTTATCCGGGTTAAAAGGTCCACTTGAAGGAGCAAAAAGTTCCCAGAGGGAAGGATCGTGTCAGGAGGCAGAGTCTTTTCGGAATCCAAAAACATGCGTGAAAGCACGTCTGGCTTAATGTTCTTAGAACCTGGTCTATAGGTGATATGGAATTGGAATCAGGAAAAGAAAAGTGCCCATCTGGCCTGTCGTGGTCTCAATCTTTTGGCTGTCCTCAAATATTCCAAATTCTTGTGATCTGTATACACCAAGAAGAGATGAGCAGCACCCTCCAGAAGGTAATGCCACTCCTCCAGAGCCGATTTAATAGCAAGAAGTTCCCGATCTCCCACATCATAGTTCCTTTCCGATATTGACAGCTTGCGTGAGAAGAATGCCACTGGGTACAAAAGAGCTTTGGCACCTTGCCCCTGAGAAAGAACCGCTCCAACTGCTATTTCTGAGGCATCGACTTCCAGGACAAACATTGAAGCAGGATTAAGGTGTTTCAGGATGGTAGCCGATGTGAAGAGCTCTTTAAGTTTCTCAAAAGCTGCCTGGGCCTGAGGAGTCCAAGAGAATCGGGTTCCCTGCCTGGTTAGTTCGGTTATTGGGGCGATTATTGCTGAAAACCCCTAATGAACTTCCGATAAAAATTCGAAAAGCAGATGAAGCGTTGCACACCTTTTTTATCCACAGGCGCAGGCCAATCCAGGATGGCGGACACCTTTTGAGGGTCCATCTTGATGCAATCCACCGAGATGATTAGACCTAGGAATTGGATGCTCTGGAGTTTGAATTCACATTTCTCTAATTTTGCATAGAGACCGTGTAGTCTGAGCCGAGTTAGGACATTCCGGACATGTTTGCGGTGATCGGCCAGTGAGGAGAAGATCAGAATATCGTCAAGATACACTATTACATATAAATCCAGGTAGTCACGAAAAATGTCATTGACAAAGTGCTGGAATGTTGCAGGGGCGTTGCAGAGGCCAAAGGGCATGACAAGGTACTCGAAATGCCCAAATCGAGTGCGGAATGCCGTTTTCCACTCGTCCCCTTCCCGGATTCGAATTAAATTATAAGCTCCACGAAGGTCAAGCTTCGTAAACACGACTGCAGTTCCCAACCTTTGAAAAAGTTCTGGTACTAAGGGCAAGGGATAACGGTTCTTGATAGTTATCCTATTCAATTCCCGATAATCTATGCAGGGACGTAGGGAATGGTCTTTCTTTTCGACTAAAAAAATGCCCGCACCGGCTGGAGAGGTGGAAGGGCGGATAAATCCTTTTTCCAGATTTTCGTCGATGTAGGTTTTTAGTGTGCTTTTCTCCTGCTCAGTTAGCGGAAAGATTCTTCCAAAAGGAACCTCAGTTCCCGGTAGGAGTTCTATAGGACAATCATAAGGCCTGTGCACTGGCAATGTTTCTGCTCCTTTCTTACTAAATACGTCCACAAAGTCTCGGTAGGGTTCAGGGATGGACTGTCGTAGTTCCTGATCTGAGTCCATACAAAGGAGTGGAGAGGTTTCAGTAGAGGACCTGTACAGGCAGTGCTGTTGGCAGTATTCGTAAGGAAAAGTAACTTCCCCTGTGGTCCAGTTAATGGTGGGATTATGGGCTTGCAGCCAAGGTAT
Source organism: Lithobates clamitans (assembly GCA_037952925.1). Taxonomy (NCBI): domain Eukaryota; kingdom Metazoa; phylum Chordata; class Amphibia; order Anura; family Ranidae; genus Lithobates; species Lithobates clamitans. The sequence goes on from JBBGZY010001072.1 coordinate 2,055,216, forward strand.
TCCCAAGATGATGGGGAAGAGGGGAGAGGAGATGGCATCCAGACGAAGGAGTTCCTGGTGATGGGTGCCAATGATGGCCAGTAAAGGGACGGTCTCTTGGGTGACCGGGCCAGAACGAAGGGTGGAGCCATCTGCCAGGTGTATTGTAAGTCCTTGGGTCTTAGGTTGAATCGGGATGCGGAGATTAGCAGTAAAAGTCAGGTCGACGAAGCAACTACAGGCACCAGAATCAATGATGGCCGTCACTGGGGTAGTCCCTCCTGGAAGCTGCAAAGTGATGAGGGAGCAAGGTGAAAACCGGTCTTAGGTACAATAGATGTACAAAATGAAGAAGCAGGCAGGCACTTACGCATCTTGTTGGGGCAGGCCCTCACGTAGTGCCCGGGTTCACCGCAATACAGACAAAGGTTGCAGGCTCGTCTACGCAGCTTTTCCTCAGGAGTCAGTGTGGGGCGAAGCAGGCCGAGCTGCATAGGCTCTGGACGTCTGGAGCAGGTGCGGTGGAGATGGGAGAAAGCTGACTGACCGAACTGGGAACCTTAGGAAGCATCCAAGTAGGGCGGAACTGGTGAGAAGACCTCTCTGACCGGCGTTCCCTCAACCGACGGTCAATCTGGATGGACAGGTTGATCAGTTCATCCAAGGGGGGGTGGGGTATTTCAACACGTGCCAGCTCGTCTTTTAGGGGATCCGAAAGTCCCATTCTAAACTGGTGATGCAAGGCGTCGTCGTTTCAGTTGGTGTCAAAGCTCCAGCGTCTGAACTCCACCGCATAATCTTCCGCTGCCCTGCGTCCCTGCTGTAGAGAGTGCAGAGCGGCTTCCGCAGTCGCAGTCAACTGTGGATCCTCATACAGTTGGGACATGGCCAGGAAGAAAGCTTCTAAGCTATCCAAGGATACTGATTTTTGTTCCAGCAGGCGGTGGGCCCAGGTTTGGGGTTCACCGGACAGCAATGAAATGACAAAACCCACTTTTGTTGCTTCTAACGAAAAGGTGCGTGGTTGCAGAGCAAAATAGAGCTCGCAGGCGTTGCGAAAACGCATGGTACTTGCTGCGCTCTTCGGCAAACCTTTCAGAAATGGGTACTCTGGGCTCAGGAGGAAGCATTACCACGAAGGGTGCAGATTAAAGTCCAGCAGAAGATGCTCCCTGGGGATTGGAGGGAGAGGATAGAACCGAAACTCGCTCCTCCAATCTTGCATAGCCTTCCTGAAGGCTCTTCACGGCTTGGGTAAGACCCGCCAGATGTCTGCAAAGTTCATCCATGGGGAGGCCCCCTGCCTGGACTCGGTCATGGCTGCCTGATACTGTCAGACTTTACTTACCAGACCGGTGAGTCCGCTTGGGCAGAGGGTGGTCTCCCGTACGTATCCCACTCGCGGCCCCTGGTAGAATGGACAGAAAGCACGGAAGTAAGGAATGGTAAGAGAGCCTGATGAGGGATCCAGGTGCTGGGTGGAAAAGGATCTTCAAGCAGCAGATGGAGAACTGGAACACAGGCAAACAGGTGCTGAGCAGGAGCAAGCAGGCAGGTCAGGACACAGGCAAATTTTGGCAACAGACAGGCAGCACTGTACAAGGGAGCAGGCAGAAGAAGGGTCAAACAAGCCAAGGTCGGGTATGGGCAGCAATCAGCAGAGAGTCAGAGGCAGGCCGGGTCGTCAGGAGATCAGGAATACAGGAACACTGGAACAGGTAGTGGGAACTAAGGAACCGGAAGCTGTTGATCAGGCAGCATCGAGCAGAGTGCATGGCAAACCTAAATAGGCCGATTGGCGGCAAACAGCGCGCGCACGTGCACGCCGACGCTCACAGGCGCGTGCGCACACCCGCACGTGCACACCCGCACGTGCACACGCACGCGCCCGCACGCCAGTACACCGACCAGCGCCTGCAGGGACATGCACAGCAGCGCGCCGGAACACACGCACCAGCACCGCGACCAGCAAGGTGAGCTCTCTGAGAAGACCTCCGATACGAAAATTATAGTACCGAGCGTGATTTTCAAGGTTGTCAATTTTCGTATTAGCTTCTTCAAGGTGATCTTGTAGCTCAGGGATCATGTTGGAATTTTGGGAAACTCTGTGAATAGTGTCATCCACCTTAGATTCAATGCTCTCTAAGCGGTACCCCAACTCCTGAAAGTCCTGTTTTATCTCAGAGGTCAATTTATCAGTGGCCTTTGCTAGTTCCCTCTGTAATAATTCAGCAAAATGGGCAAGGAGTATAGGATCTCCTGATTATTGTGGCTGAGTTGGTGAGAAATCAAGGGAATCAGCACGGCTGTCCAGATTGGACTCATGGCTGTTGGGTTGGCTGAGGATTGTATCTGCCATCTCTTTATCTATGGCTTAGGATGCACATGAATCATGGCCAGGGGACAAGGTTGCAGTCTGTGAGGGAGACCTGGCAGGGCTCAATGACAAGCAGGGATTGTTTGTAGTCTCACCTGCAGCTGGAGGGGTTGTGAAGGAGCCTGTGTCACGATCTCCCAGTCTGGGAGGTTTCAGCTTTGTCTTCTGCTGTGAAGACTTATTTCCTCCGTTGGCCAGAGACATGTGGGAGCTGGTGTCGATCACCATCTTGCGGTAGCCACTCTAGGACCTTCCTGACTGCCGATAAGACATGCAGCAGGTTGTCTGTCCCCTCAGGGAGAAGATCGGGTGAGTGGACCGAGTGGGTGCGCTGTGGGGGCTGCTGTATATAGTTAACAGTGCCTGGAGTGTGTGGAGCGGCTCAGGGAGACATCCACCTCGGCCATCCACGCATGCGCTCTCTCAGAAAGGTTATTTTTAATAACATTCCATTGCAATAGGACTTTTGTAGCAATTGTATAATTTACATTATCTTTTTTTTATTTGCTATTTTTTTTTACTGGGGCGAGGACAAAATAAGGAACGTTGGGGTATGGGGAATCCCTCCTTTTATTTGAGCAGGGGGTTGTCCTGTGGGCAGAGGCGGCTCTAGCCTTTGTGAGGCCTTAGGCAAAACTTAGACATGAGGCCCCACTCACGCCCATAATGAGAAAAAAATTCAAGCAATAAAAACGGCTGCAGAAAGATGCACGGATCTAGCACACAGTTCATCGGCACCACTTCTCGGGCACCCTCCTCACCCATCAAACATATGCAGCCAATAAAACATCTGGGACCCAGCAAGGTGACAAACCCTGTAAGAATTCTCCAAGTGCCTTGGGAGAATGAGGAGGGGTGTCACTGAGTCATTCTACATCTATAGGGGAAGGAGAGGGGGGGATCCCAGCACAGGGAGAGAGGAAGGGGGGGAGAGAGAAGGAGGAGAGATAGAGAGGTGGGGTGAGAGAGTGCGGGGAGAGAGAGAGAGAGGGGGGGGCAGAGAGAGAGAGGGGGGGGAGAGAGGGGGGGAGGGAGAGGGGGGGAGAGAGGGGGGAGAGAGAGGGGGGAGAGATGGGGGAGAAAGAGAGATGGGGGAGAAAGAGAGAGAAAGGGGAGAGGGGAGAGAGAAAGGGGAGAGGGAGAGAGTAGAGAGAGAGGGGAGGGAGAGAGGAGGGGGGAGAGAGAGAGAGAAAGAGAGAGAGAGAGAGAGAGAGAGAGAGAGGGGATAGAGAGGGGATAGAGAGAGAGAGGGAGGAGGGAGAGAGAGAGAGGGGAGACTGAGGGAAAGGGGTGAGGGAGAGAGAGATCCCTAGCCCTGTCCCTGTCTGCAGCCCCTACCTGTTCCCCATGCCCCAGTCTGCTGTCCCTGTCTGGTGGTGTAATGCTTGGTACGGTACCTTCCATGCCAGTAGGATATACATGACAGCCAGCAGCAGGCCATGTCTGTTCTGCTCCTTCTAGAGGATCTGTTTGGTGTGAGATGGAGTGGCCCTTGGCAACCTGCACCTTCTACCCGTCCTCATTTTCTGGTCCCAGTCAGCCTGTTCTGGGAGGTCTTCAGAGCTCTTCTCCTTTCAAGGCTATCGGTGCTTGCTGCTCATCTTCCTTGCCAGGCCCGCACTGGGACAAAAAAATAGGCCCAGCATTTTAGACTGAGCATCCAATGATACTGGTCCCTTCACCGCTCTCCATCCTGACAGATCTCCTGCAGCAACTGGCGGGAGAAAGGAGGAGGGAACCTAGCAGAGCTGCAGGGAGTGAGGGGGCCAGGAAAGAGCACAGGGGTGGTAAAGAGCACTGGGGGAGTGGAGAGAACTGGGGGGAGCGGAGAGAACTGGGGAGAGCGGAGAGAACTGGGGGGAGCAGGGAGAGCACTGGGGGGAGCGGAGAGCACATGGAGAGAACATGGGTGGGGGCAAAGAGCAGGGGGGAGTGGAGAGCACAGGGGGGAGCTAAAAAGAACAGGGGTGGAGTGCACAGGCAGAGAGCACTGGGGGGCTGGAAAGCACTGTGGGGGGGTAGAAAGAACAGGGGTGGAGAGCACGGGGGGGCTGGAGAGCACTCTGGGGGAGCTGGAGACCACTGGGGGGGGGCGGAAAGCACATGGGTGGGTGCTGGAGGGAGGGGGGCAGAAAGAACAGGGGTGGAGAGCATGGGGGCTGGAGAGCACGGGGGCTTGAGAGCACTGAGGGGGAGTGGAGAGCACATGGGTGGGGGCTGGAGAGCACAGGGGGGAGGCTGGGGAGAGCTGGAGAGCATTGGGAGGGCCAGAAAGAACAGGGGTGGAGAGCAAGGGGGGACTGGAGAGCACTGGGCGGGGACAAAAAACAGGGGGGAGCAGAGAGTACTGAGGGGGGAGAGCAATGGGGAGAACTGGAGAGCACTGGGGGGCTGGAGAGCACTGGGGGCCAGAAAGAACAGGCCTGGAGAGCACTGGGGGGACAAAAAGCAGGGGGGTGAGCAGAGAGCACTGGGAGGGGGGTGGAGAGCACAAGGGTGGGGGCTGAGGAGTGATGGGGAGAGCACTGGGGGGAGTGGAGAGCAGAGGGGTGGGGGCTGGAGAGTGATGGGGGCCAGAAAAAACAGGGTTGGGGAGCACTGGGGGAGACAGAAAGCACTGGGGGCAGAGAGCATGGGGGAGGAGTCAGGGAGCACAAGGAGGGGCTGGAGAGAGCACAGGGGAGAAAGCAAAAGAAGTTGGATAGGAGGAGCGGCGGCTGCTTATAGAGGAAATTAGCTTTCCATATTCCTCTATGCAGCCATTGAATGCTTGATTTTCCTTCTCTGCCTCCTCCAAGCATTCAGCGGCATGGAGGAATATGGAAAGCTCAATTCCTCTAAATGCAGCCGCCCCGCCGCTCCCTCTATCCAGGCACGGAGGGGGTGGGGAGCTGCACGGGCACTTACTTTCTCATCGGTCGCGCGGGTCAGCCAGGCAGCATAAAAAGATTGGAGCTCCGTCGTTCCTCCTCTTCAGTCATGGGGACTGCTGATTAGAATAGGCGGCCGGGCAGGTGTGGAGCGGCGCGGGCTGCAGGAGCAGTCCCAGCTGCCTTATGGATCCACATGAACATGCTGCATGCACGTCTTGTGAAGATAGCCCCTGGAGCTAGGTGCCGTTATCCGGACACTGCCGCCACCTAGAGGCCTTTGCTGTCCCGCACCTGCTGCCACCGGACACTGCATGACTAGGCCGTCCCAGCGCGGGTAGGGCGAGCCACCGGCGCCGCAATGTGACATGTTTGATCACAGGCAAATTAGGCGGCCGCAAGGCCCCTGTGAGTGCGGGGCCTTAGGCGACCGCCTAATTTGCCTAATTAAAGAGCCCCCTCTGCCTGTGGGGTCAGAGCAGCGGAGCTGACCCATTCATAGGCTGACATGATTAGCCCCATGAAAGTGGAGTTACCCTTTAAAAAGTACCTGTGCTTTGCGCATGCTATGTTTTATCCACACTCTGCTGTTACACAACCTTTTAAAACACTGTATGCTAATTTATACTTTATTGCTCCCCTCCCTAGCTTCACGTACGTACTTTTCCATTGCCCCTTGCGCTCCATTCAGCCACAAAGATTGAAAAAAGACTGACCTGTATCAGCTGGGCTGCTCCACTCAGAGCTGTATACAGGGCTGAGGACTATCTCCCTGCCCCCATGGGACATAATTGGGCCAAACACCAAGCACTAGCATAATCACATAGTGATTTACATGCTTCTCCAAACCCAGAGGCAATGGATGTTAGATACAGGTTTGCTTTAAAATGTATAATTAGCATATTAGCATAACTATTTTATTCAATCGTGCCTGTGAAAATGCCCATGTAATTTTTTTCCCTGGACATATTTAATTTATTATAATGTAATCTCCTTTGTATTTACATTATTTCAGGGCCCAGACAACGTACATGTTTCTTTAGATTGAGGCTTCAGCAAACTGATTATCTTTGGAGAGATTTGTATTTTTCTTTGGAAACTCCAGCAAGCCTGAACAGGCCGTTTTTGTAGCTTCTTCTCTGTCATGCAAATGAGGCTGAGAACAGAGAAGTGTAGACGCACATATAGGCTGTCACCTCTTTTAGTTCCAGAATGTGTGCAGCTCCATCGTATGTGTAATTTGTGTTTTGGGAGCCAATAAATGAAAGGCAGAAATAAACAAGTGATAGAAAAAAAAAGCAAATACAAAAAAAGCAAGTACAAAAGCAGAGCATTCATTTATAAAAATGCCTATAAGATAAACTATTCTATGTAGTCTGTATACAATTTAATGACTGCTCAAGCCATTTTATGTAGCACACCTCCCTCCCTGTCCTTGGATAATAACATCTGTCTTAAGTATTTTGTTTTTTATATATTTTATATAAAATAAAGTATATATTTTCAACAAAAAATAATCTGTCTTTCCATGGTGACTGGATTAAAGAGGAAGTAAACTTCCATCTTTAACTTTTACCTATGGGTAAGCCTATAATAAGGCTTACCTGTAGGTACTGTAATTATGTCCTAAATGTGCACCGTTCAGGAGATATTTACTGTACACGCAGCCGGTGAAATCACTGGCACATTCGCTCAGAAGGAACGTCCGCTCATGCCGTTTCTTCAGGGCCCTGTGACATGATGTCATCACGGCTCCAGCCAGTCACAGAGCCAAAGCTTGGAAGCTGTCTCCAGTGATGACATTGCATCACTGGAAGGCTGTTTTGAGGAAAGTTTCACATAATGTGCTAGTATGCGATGCATACTAGCACATTATGCCCTTGCCTTGCAGATTAGAAAGATAAAAAAAAACGTGCAGTGGTATACAATCGCTTTAAGGTGTCGCTGCTACCTTTGTGGATATAAATGCTAGGGGGATTGTACATAATTAGAACTGAAGAAGTTGCTTGTACAAGCTACAGAATGTCTTTAAAATTATATGTAGCACTAACTCTCGGTGGAGCTGCTGGTTTAAAGCGGGCTGTTACCTTCACTCTCGATACCTCTGTTTCACCGGCACCGGGTCTAGGGTCCCGTTGAGTTTATCTCTGGACGATATAAGCACCAAACACTTGAGTATATTTTCCAATGCTTTAATGAACAAGTAATAAAGGAAGTGGCAGGAAAGAGGCAGATGGAAAGTTGCAAGGAAGCTCAAATACCTTTCCTTAGTATTCTTTAGAACATTCTTTGGAATTGAACACTTGTAGTTGAATGCACTCCCATCTTTGCCCGCCTGGATAGGCCTCGCTCACTTGCCTAGCAGCCGGTACGCAGCACGAACAAAAGTCTCTGCCACAGACTTGTTTGGCATAAAACCCATACAATCCTCTGCCACAGGATGTATTGGTTTGCGATGAATGTCAGACAGTACTTGAACCTTTAAGCCAACCTGGCAGTAGTATGCAGTAAGATTACTTCAGGATACGTCCTCCAACCGAGTCACCAGGCCCCTCTCCAGACCAGCACCACGCATGATCCTTCCATGACGGGTCCTCCCCTGGGATCTCTTTGGTTGTCCAGCTTCTTCACTCAGGATAGACAGCTCAGGACCGTTCCTCTGCTGCTGTGGTAGGCCCCAGACAGGCTTCTGGGCCCACCCACACGCCGCAGGGACGCGGGCCTCCGGAACGGAGGACCATGAGGTGGTACTCTTAACACATACCTGTCGGCCAGGAGGGCCAGCAGGTGGCTGAAAACGAACCCCTAAACATGGTGTCTGTCCCATAAATACCCTCTCCCAGAATGCAACTCGGAGGACCACCTCCACCGAGTTGTCTCCGGCACAGAGGAGCACTCATACGCTTCAACACGTTGCCTTTCCAACACCAGCCCATGGTGACAACGACATCCACCGGCACAGTGTGGAACTACACGCAACTCAGCCAAGCTGGAACAGAGGCAAATCTAACTTCCTCTAACAAGTAACCCACAAGATTTACCTATCAGCGGTAGATAAAAAATCTATCAGCGCTACATGTAGGACAAGTCAAAATGAATGTGACTAATTACTACTAGATATACCATGACCTGAATAAATGAGAACCTTAAAGCGGGGGTCCACCTATCTATCGTTTTTTTTTTTTTGAGTTCATTCACAAACTTTTCTTCTCAGCATTACATACTCACATATTGTGTGTAATATGTCCGCCTGTGTGAGATTTTGTCGGAAAGAATAACTTATATTATTCACTGCAGGCGGTTTCCATCTTCATTGTGGGCATTTGAAGCCCACAAGCATTTATTTCCTGGATGTGGTGAATGCTGTGCTCCCAGCATACACCGCTCGTTCCCGCACATGCTCAGTGGCATCCTGGGAAGCCTGAGACTAGCTCCCAGGAGTCTGGGAGAGGCTAGAAACACGCCTACTCCCACGGGAGGAGAACCAGGAAGTGCAAAGAAGAATAGAAAAATAAAAGGTAATTACGGTGATTTAAATTTTTTTAAACGGCATGTCAGCATCTAGGCAAGGAAGAGAATACATACAGATATTGTTCAAAATTTGGGTGGAACCCCGCTTTAAGGCTGCTTTCACACTGAAAATAGCGCCTGCATAGCGCCTGTAAAGTGCCTCTCCTCTCACTCCAGTGTGAAAGCCTGAGTGCTTTCACACTGGAGCGGTGTGCTGGCAGGACAGTAAAAAATGTCCTGCAAGCAGCATCTTTGCAGCGCTGTAGGAGCAGTGTACACAACGCTCCTGAAGCGCCCCTGCCCATTGAAATCAATGTGCAGTGCTGCCGAACCGCCGCACTTTTTAACCCTTTTTCCGGGCGCTAGCGGGGTTAAAAGCGCCCCGCTAGCGGCCAGATAGTGCAGCTAAAACGTCAGTAAATCGCCGCTAAAGATAGCGGCGTTTTACCGCCAATGCCCCAGTGTGAAAGTAGAATTACATACATTCATACTTGAGCGTAGCGTATGTAGGTGATTTTGTTGCTTTTTTATGTGCATTTGTGTGCTTTTTTAAGCATGACATACAGGTGCCATACAGGAGCTTTTATGGGACAGGATCAAGCATTTTGAACCTCATAGACTTTTATTATGGGACTGTCTGAAAAATGCATGTACAGTAACATTGAGGTCAGTGGGGATATTGAAAAGCATGGGACTTAGCTTGTTGTGTATTTTGGAGCTTCAAGCTACAAGGCTCTCGGGTGTGAATAGAGCGTAAAGTAAGGCCCTTTTCACACTGAGGCGCTTCTAAACTGACAGTAAAACACTGAGCCCTTTTGCAGAGCTTTTCAGGCGCTTTTGAAGAGCTTTTTTCAGGTGCTATTGAAGAGTTTTCCATTAATTTCAATGGAGAGGGGCGTTTTTTCACTGCTCTGCCAGCGCACTGCCCCAGTGTGAAAACATTCATTGATTTTAATGGAAATAGGTTTTCGTGAGCTTTTCAGGTGCTTTTTTTTAGCTTAAAAGCACCTGAAAAAAATGACTTACAGAGACACCCATTCTAAGGCTTCAAAGAGAACTAAAAAGAATAATAAACTGACGAGCGGGACAACCTTGTGGACCATACCTCTACCTTTCAACCCTTTTTCTTCTTTCTCTTTCCTTTTCTCCACCTTACGATTAAAGCTCATTATCAGAATTTATTTGACCTATATACACTCTACTTGTAAACAATATGTATAGTAGGTATAAATCATTTAAATACCTACAAAAGTAACTAAGGAAATGATATATATCTTTAATTTAGGTTTACGTGAACCCAATGTTTAATATTTGAAATTTCATGATATTCACCTATATAAACCCTACTGTAAAACAATGAGCTTACTTTATAGATCCTTGTAAACTTACTTTATGTATCTTTATAATATTGTATACTCAATAAACTTCTTTTGACAAGGAAAAGCACCTGAAAAGCGCCTCAGTGTGAAAGGGATCTAAGACTTACAAATTAAAGCGGAGTTCCACCCTAAAAAAAACTAAAAAAAAAATTTTCATTAAAAGACTCCTTTTAACATAGAAAAAATCATTTGGGGGAAATTTTTTTTTATATTTACCAGAAAGGCCATGTTACTATGTAGTCCTTGTAATCTGCCACTTCCTGGTCCACGGAGCTCCTGGTGACTTCCTCCCTCGCCTGTACTCCTGGGAAATGGTCATCATTTCCCAGGAGTCTGTGGGCAGTACTGTGCTCAGCGCTACGGCCCCCGTTGAATCAAGCATGCGCGAGATCGAGAGGTGCATGCTGGTTACCCAGCATGCACCTCTCCCAAGCTATTCCAGGAAGCAATCTCGATTGGGCTTTACATGCCAACATTTAGGATGGCAAAGGCCACAAACGGAGGAAAAAAAAAAACAGTAAGAACTTATATTTTCTAACAAGTGATCGTGATCATTATATAGTCTTTTCGAAATCTCATTAGTAATAATGCTAATATGCAAAAAAAAAAAAAATTGTTTTCGCCGGAACGCCGCTTTAAGGTTCAGACTGGATTTTAACATATGAGTACTGTCTATGATACTTTTATCTGCACTAACACAATTTTTCAGGACAAGCTTTCAGGGTATGTCCTCTTCTTCAAGGTCCAAGCAGTAGTGTTGGATCTCAGAGATACCTCTACCTGATCCCCCAAGGCTGTGCTCTCACCTCACAATTTGACCTTTCTTTTGGGGTGTAGGCGGATAAAGTGCCGTTGTTTACTGCACCTTGAGGCTAGGTTCACATATGAGCACGCAGCGTCTCACAGCAGGAGTCTGGTGCGTTCTCATTCACCGTTTCAGGTCCAGTTTCAGCCCGAAATTTTTGGCTGAATTCAGACCTGAAATGGACCAAAAGACGCACAGGGCTCCTGTGCAAATCATACTGGAGCCGCTGCTGAGATATGTGAACCGGCTCCAGAGCCGGTCACAATCTTCTACTGTGGGAATTGGATGCGGAGAACCCTGCATCCAATTCACACTAGTGTGAACCCAGCCTAAGGGGTGGGTAGAGTGTAGGTAGACTTGGGGGGGGGGGGGCCTGTATGGGGCCCCATGATTTCTAACAGCGGCCCTGGGTACCAGGCAGCTCCAGGTCACAGGATCATGAAAAGTTGCTGGAGGTTGCTGTGCTACTTCTTGAATTCTTGTACATATATTATTATGGATTTTCTGTATTAAAGCGTTTATGAATTTAGTTATTGCACAGTCCTGTTGTCCCACTACCATGGCTAACCAGGATCCACATTTCCAAACAAGTCTGGAATGAGGTGTTGCAGTCTTTGGTACAGGGCAGTAAAAGTATAGAATGAGGGCAATTTTCTACACTGTTGCTTCTTTTTTAGACAATTTTCTTCATGCTACATATCTACTACCTTTGCATTTTCCACCTGAAAGCATGTTTCAATTTACTGCTGCAAAGCCTTGAATGCACACCAGTTTGGCTAAAAACATAACCATCATAAAATGTTACTGTGTCCAGTTATTTGCAGAAAACATGGAGAGAGAGAGACGGAGAGAGAGGGAGAGAGGGAGAGAGAGAGATATGGAGATATGGATGATTCACTTGCTCAATTTAAAACATAGGGTGAATATCTCTATCTACTATATATTGCAATGCTTGTTCATACTGTGGCTTCCATCTTACAGGCCCATTCATACTTGATTTGTTGTAGCCGTATTAGTGCAATTGTGACAGAGAAAATTGAGTACTGTCCGTGATACTTTTTTTATTTGCACTAACATACAATTTTTCAGGACAAGCTTTCGGGGAAGGGGACATACCCGGAAAGCTTGTCCTGGAAAATTGTATGTTAGTGCAAATAAAAAAAGTATCACGGATAGGCCCATTCATGAAATGCAGGCCAAGACAGACACAGCAGACACAACTCTGTAACTGGACGAGAGCATAATTCACATGATCAGGCTCTCCTAATGTTTGTTTTGTTGTTGTTTTGCTTCAATTCAGAAGGCAGCGGAGCACAAAGCCCATTTGTAACACACATGCTGTGCTTTAAAAAGGTGCAATTTGTTTTAGATCAGTGGTATGGTTGCGATAAATCCACAAAAATGGCCAAATGTCCCTCTAATGTGCCAACATTGTGCTGTGCTCACGGATACGGTCAAAATGTAAAAGAAAGGTGTTTTAGAAACACCTTTCTTAGGACATATGCAAGAGACTTAAGCCTCGTACGCATGATCGGATTGTCCGACAGGAAATGTGTGATGGCAGGCTGTTGGCAGGAAATTCCGACCATTTGTGTGCTCCATTGGACAATTGTTGTCGGATTTTCCGGGGACAAATGGATGGCAAGTTTGAAAATTTTCCGCGGACAAATGTCTGTTGTCGGATTTTCCAAGCATGTGTACACAAGTCCGTCGGACAAAAGTCCAAAGTACAAACACGCATGCTCGGAAGCAAGGACGAGCCAGAAGCGGTCGGTCTTGTAAACTAGCGTTCGTAATGGAGAATTAACATTCATGACGCGGCAAATTATGAAATCACGAAATGCAGTGCACATTCTCTTCTTTAATGGGATAATAATGAAGCTGCTTTGCTGGTGATACTGATGGAGTTATTGCAAACACATTTTCAAAGGCTTTTTTTTATAGTGATATCAAGAACAATATCATTATGCTTTTCTTTTTCTTTTTTTTCTTTTTTTTTTATTGGTCAAGTTACCACAACACCATTATCCCGTAGTTTTTAAGATAAAAGATACAACTATGTTGGTGTCCCTTGTTAATTTTACATTGTATTTTTTTTAAAGGTAACTGCCTACTCCCAAACTGTCATTTGAAGTAAAACACATAGCCAAGTATTATTCTCCACAATTTTTTTATTGTGCATTAAAAAAAGAAAACAAATAAAATTAGGCATGCTATCTGCCAATATAACTTAAGCAAAAAGTGCATTCTATGCATCCAAAATTATAAAAACTATAACAAATCATATCATTATTATTCAACCAAAAAATAAAATAAAAGCCTCATGCATATGTCCTGATTCTTAATATAGGGGGTCAACAATGCCAAGAGTTGGTCCTTCATTCATAGATAATTCCGAAAAAAATCTGGAGTATTCTCCTGGAGCTCCCGCAGCAAAGGCATGTGACCTAATTAGTCACGATTAATAAAGCAACCAATTTTTGGTCCAAGAACTCCTCCTCCTCCTGATCCTGGACTGGACTTGGGTCAAAGCAATAACTCCAAGGCCAATAATAAATAACACATTATCTCCTCTGATTCCGGTTGACGCCTGGTTGACGAACGACCGTTCAGAAACGAACTGAAAAGCACGAAAAGAAAAGCGCAAACTGAAAAGCGCAAATCAACACTCACCAAACTTCTACTAACATGAAATTAGCAGAAGGAGCCCAAAGTGTGGCGCTGAAGAGCTAAAAAAACAAAAGAACGTCACTACGTTCGTGTTTGTTGGCCGACAATTCCATGCCGTTTGTATGCAAGACAAAATCCAGGTACATGCCTCCGGACAAAAGTCTGAGCTTTTGTCTGCAGAAAATCAGATCGTGTATACGAGGCTTTAGACACAAATAGACTCTACCACCGCTTCTATAAAATTAGGGACTCTCCCCAGCAACCGAGGACATCTAGTCACCCTACTACATCTATCAGTGGTTATGGACCATCTAGTGTTGGAAACAGCAAGTGTCATACTGACTGAAACCTGTTTACAGGTCTGTGATCAATATTCTTGTGACAGTATGATCACATGAATACAGGTACACAAGACATTGTGCCTGATAGAAGACTTGGCTACAGTTTCTGAAAACACAGACTGGGGAATTAAATAAAACCTTGAAAACACTACCTGCAACTAATTCAGGCAAGTATTAGTGGAAGTTAAGGTGACATTACCGACACAGGTGAGGAATTCAGGTAGTTCCTACTATTGCTGCTTTAAGAAACTATTGCTATGGCAGTGACAGATTCATAAAGAATTACAACCAGTTCACAAATAAGGGAATTGGCAGTAATTAGGCATACCTCTCAACTTTTTGAGATGGGAACACCTAATAGCAAAAATATGTACTCATAGGTCACACCCCTTGCCACGCCCCCTTAGAGGAAAATTATACCACAAAATGATTAGTTAAACCCAAAAGTGTTTTTTTTTTAAACTACTATTCCTTTATATTGGCTTCTGAAATTTACAAATGCAACAATTTAGAAATTGGATGAAAGGTTTAGGACTGGAAACACTTTCTGAAAGATAAAAAGTGCATTTTATGTACAACTATATAGATCAGACCAAAATGAGGGACAAATGAGGAGAAATGAGGAGGAATGAGGGACAGGGGGACTTTGTTCCAAATCAGGGACATTCCCTCCAAATCAGGGACAGTTGGGGGCTATGATTAAGATCAGCTTTTAAATGGCATATGGAGGAACACCAGTGCTCAGAGTGGGGCATGTCTGTGCTGGGAAGCTGTCATGAGCTTGGCAGTTTTCCACACAGGGCTCTATCCCTGGCCCCATTCTAAAAGCCAGGAGATTCCCCAGCCAAAAGCTAAATGTATACAAAGGGGCTGGGGATAATGGGGATGTCATTACACAGATATGGCAATGTCCGTATTTACAAAATTACTTAAGCCACTGGGAATTGAGTGACTAGTTCCCCATTAAGTTTGTCTTACTTTTGATTGCCCCATGGATGGCAGTGGGCTGATTCGAAAGCCACTATTGGACTGAATAGTGCCTATGGATCCACTCACTGTCATGTGCTGTCAGTCAACTACAAGACCTACCTGATGAAAAACTAGTCTCTCAAGTCCCCATCAGACTCTGCTCACCGCACTCCAAAACTCCTTGGCCATGTACCTGTAAGTGTGATGGGGACCACAGTATGGACACTCCGACCTCAGTGCCCGACTCCCAAAGGTTAATGTACCCGTTTCTGACAGGTGCACAAGCTCTGATAATTCTGATGTATCAACCTGATATCATGGAATGTCAAAAGGGTGTTAAATATTATAAATAATGGCCCTTTTTGATATGTACGTATACTTGCAGTTCATTTTGTTGTGTTTGGATTTATATTTACTACCATTTGTATCTTGATTTGAGTGTGAATTATATATTTGATACTAATCAAATGTCAACATTTCTAAGTGTTTAAAGTGATTGTAAACTGTATTTTTTTTATACCAAACCAGTTTATACTTAACATGGAATTGCACAGAGTGGCCCCAAACCTCCTCTTCTTTTTGGGTCCCCTGCTGCCACTCCTGGCTCCTCCTCTTCTATTGTGGCCCACCTGCGGGCTCAGCCCCACCCCTTGCTCCCTTATCACAGGATTTGACCTGACAGTAGCAGGAGCCAATGGCTCCTGCTGCCTCAGCAAAACCTGCGAGAGCTGGTAGCGCCATTACAGATGGCCACATCGTTGGATCGAGTGAGGGCTCAGGTAAGTATAAGGGGAGTGAAATGACCGCTCCCTAAACATTTTTTACCTTTATACCTTCATGCCAACGTGACACATATATACAGCCTCACGGAACATTACATTAAAAAGGGGATTAACTCCAGAGATAAAGCAATAATTCTCCCACTCTACAAGACTCTGGTCCGGCCTCACCTGGAGTATGCTGTCCAGTTCTGGGCACCAGTCCTCAGAAAGGATGTACTGGAAATGGAGCGAGTACAAAGAAGGGCAACAAAGCTAATAAAAGGGACTGGAGGATATTAGTTATGAAGAAAGGTTACGAGCACTGAACTTGTTCTCACTGGAGAAGAGACGCTTGAGAGGGGATATGATTTTAATTTACAAATACCATACTGGTGACCCAACAATAGGAATAAAACTTTTCCGTGGAAGGGATTTTAACCGCTTTAAGACTGGCCGCCGTTGTTTGACGGCGGCACAATGGCTCTCTTGCCCGAATCGCCATAGCTGTACGGTGGCTCGCGCAGGCTCAGTTGTGGGCGTGCACCAGCGGTAGCGCACGCTCTCTCCCACTGCACGTTGCAGGAGCGTGCCCACAGATCGGGCGGACTCGATGTCCTCCGGCGGCCCGCAATTGCCTTGTACCATAGGCATGCACAATGCTCCCCCCATTGTTTCAGGATGAAGAGTGGGGAAGAGGCTGGTAAAGATGTCCCTGCCAGTGACATTTACACAGTAATCAATACATTTAAAAAAAATAAATGTGAGATATTTATTATAGCAAAAAGTAAAAAATATTGGTGTTTTTTTCAAAATAGTTTTTTTGTTTATAGCGCAAAAAGTAAAAACTGCAGAGGTGATCAAATACCACCAAAAGAAAGCTCTATTTGTGGGAAAAAAAAGGACATCAATTTTGTTTAAGTACAGCTTTGCACAAACGCGCAATTGTCAGTTAGGCCCCTTTCACACTGGGGCGGGGACGGCGTTGGTGGTAAAGCGCCGATATTGTAAGCGGCGCTTTACCATCGGTATTCGGCCGCTAGCGGGGTGGTTTTAAACGCAGAGGCACAAAAATGCATTGCTGTGAACGTGTTCCATAGGGACCCATGTTAAAAAAATGAAATGCGTTTCTACAGAAAGCAAAAAGCATAAAAAAACTCATTAGTGTGAATCAAGCCTAATGGACCGGGTCCCTTGTCTGCATTTTTTCTCCAGGTGCTGGTCTTTGGGCACCTCCATTGGCCAACGTAGGATGATGTAATTCCTGCGCATGCACAGGAGTCATTCAACCCAGCACACAGGGACAGTGATGTATGCAGTTTACATGCCACAGAAAACCGTAAGCAGGCAGGTAGGTGGATTTTATCGCAGAAGAGATATTGCATTAAAGCGGTTGTATACCTGTTTTTTGTTTTTGTTTCTACACCTGCAAGGGAAAAGGCATAATGAGCTAGTATGCACCGCATACTAGCTCATTATGAGATACTTACCTTAGAACGAGGCGCCAGCATCTCACCTGGTCCACACCAAGGGAGCTGACATCTCCCCTCGGCGTGTCTTCCGGGTATCGCGGCTCCGGCGCTGTGAGTGGCCAGAGCCGCAATGTCGTCACTCCCACACATGCGCGCGAGAGACTTCTGCCCGGCAAGCTCCGGTTTGCCGGGCTACCAGCCGAGAATCCCCTGTGCGCATGCGCCGCTGCAGTCAGCGGCTCATTGCGAGGGGAATATCTCCTAAACCTTACAGGTTTAGGAGATGTTTTTTTTACCTACAGGTAAGCCTTATTATAGGCTTACCTGTAGGTAAAAGTTAAAAATAAAGGTATACAACCACTTTATAGCGTGCTTTCTTGCAGTCTGTTCCATGTACATCTGTACAAAGGGTCGTGTTTGCCTGTACAAGATGCACATATGTTTAGTGCATCCAATGCAGGCTGTCCAATTCATGTCTATTTTGAAGTAGCGGATGCATGGACACAGCCGCTGGTCCCAATGCATGCAAACACAACCCTTCACATGGATGTACGCTTAAGTATGTTTTATGAGTGAGGCCTAAAGCAAACAACGGCCTTTGATTTCTTTTTTTCTTGTACAAAAGGTTTTAATTGAAAAAATATACAACAAATAAGTACAAAACGGTGATGGATACATCATGAGTTAACAGGTATAAGACTGCCGGTATCCGGCGAGTGAAACTATTATTCAAAAATTTAAGCCTGGACTCAGGCGGTACAATGCCGAGGCCAGGCGACATACCAAGACATATTCTCATCCCGCGTATTCTGGCGTAGTGGTATGGTATCAGCACATATTAATATGATTGCAAACATGCAGGAATAACTAAGATTTCTAAACGAGATGTTGTTGCAATACATAACGTTTCATGAAGAAATAAATAAAAAAAAATAAAATAAAAAATAAAAATATAAAATAAAGAGAAAACAAAAAAAGAACCAGTACTAAAGTCAGATTAAATTGAATAACCTTAAAGAGGATAAAATACCTCTGAATGTACTAATTTGTGTAATATATTAAATTTCCGGTCCTTATAGAATTAAGCCAGAGGGCCTGAATAAGGAGGAGAGAGAAATTGAAAGTGGGAAAGAAGGGGGGTAAAAAGGAGAGAAAGGAGGGAAGGACCCTGGGGTGGGGGGAACGGAGGCTTGTAATAGAGAAAGGAGCGTTTGATCAAATCTTGATGGGTGATTGTAAGTCACCCAGGGTTGCCATATCCTGAGGAATTTATCATGAGTGTCCATCAATATGGCCGTAAGTTTCTCATTTACCATGATATCATTCACACTATTTTTAACTGCTTCAAAACTAAGGTTCGGGGTTTTCCAGGCCCTTGCTATGGTGAGTTTAGTTGCAGTGAAAATCTGTGCTGCTAACTGACGTTCAGGACGAAGAAGTTCTGCAATTGGTTTCCATAAAAGGGCCTCAAAAGGGTCCCGCTTTATGTTGGTATTAAAAAGATTACGTAATAGTGCATATACTCTAACCCATAGTCTGCAGACCCTGGGACAGGTCCACCAAATATGCGCCATCGTGCCCTCCTGTGAGCACCCGCGAAAACAAAGGGGGGAGTAAGATGGGATAAAACTTGCTAATCTAGCCGGAGTATAATACCATCCATAGAAGACTTTATACGCGTTCTCTAAAAAAAGAACATTCTTGGAACATTTAGATAGCGCTGTCGTCATGCTATTTTGATTTCTTTTTTAATGCTTGCAGTGCATTTCTGTTACAATTTCAATTTTCTTGCTATCAAATGTCTACCTGATTTTAGCACTGTATATGAATGGCTTATTTCATGCCCGGTGTCATCGTTTTTATTAAGGCAATCTTAGTATATGAACAAATACAACATTTTGCAGAGTGTTGTCCAACATGGCAATATCCTCAGCATTTGCTTGCCTTGGCCCTCTTTATTTCCTGATATCTCTACTACCAGGAAATGTTGTGGGTGAGGAGCGGTCCCTGGAGGGAATTCAGTTCTCCAAGTTGGTTCCTGTCTCATTTCCTTGGGGAAATAGGTGGGGGAGCCAAAGATGTGGGTGGGGAAGCTGCAAGAGCCAGATTATTATAAAACACTTGGGTGAAAACAGGACTTAACTCCTTAAGTGCTTTTAGGAACCATGTGCATACGTCCATTATCTGCTTATTATCATTACATACAAGTGAAAAAATCTTCATACTGTAAATTTATTGTTATGCCAAAACTTTTTGTATTTATTACACTGTAAATACAGTTTTGGTGTAACCACGTCGTGACTGCAGAATAACTAACTTTAGCAGATTTTTGGATGTGCTTTGTCTTTTCAAACAAATTATACATAATCATTGCAGATAGTTCTGTAAGTTTGAAGTAAAGCAATCTAGAAAATGCCATTATGCAGCTTTAAAGCTGAACTCCAGGGAGATATAAAGCAGACATATTAATGCTGCTCTAAATTTAATAATCTATCCAATTTTTTTTATTGCAGCTAGTGTATACTTGAATTTGACTTGGTATCAGTCTCTTGCAGTCCTTGTACAGCAGAACTCAGAAGCAGCACAAGGAGCATGTTGATAGGAAGAGAGCTCAAAGTGACATAGCTCATTAGTATGCTGCTTCTACTTTCACTGTCCATGGGGAAGGACAAGACCTCTATCTGCAGTAAAGAAAATGGAGGTCTCTTGCCATGCTGGACAAGGATGGACTGTGTGGCGGAACTATGCAGCTTTCTTTATTTAAAGGGCAGAGATACAAATTATTTGGCAGTTAAAACAGCTCCCTATGTATTTCATATGTGTATGTCGCTATTTGCCCTGAATTCAGTGTTAACCACTTGAGTCCTGAGGGCCATTTTCAAAAGGTGCAGGAGAAACAACTATTTGCCCAGTGCCATTTTAAAATCGCACCCAGATTCAGCAACTCCTGGGGGGTTTCTGTCGGCACTAGTGCTGAAACCACCCATCCAGCCCTAAGCTTGGGAGCTAAAATCAGCTTCTGGTGTTCTAATGCTTCTACAGATCGCTCCATAGGAATGCACTGTATAAGTGAATACAAACACAATGCTCCCAGTGTAGCGCCATCAGTCATGGCACTTCCAGTCAGTATGTAGGCTCAGGCAGAGATTTGGCTTTGTTCAGCATCTCCTTACAGCATCTCCCTGGCACTCCAAACCCCTTAAAAGGCTGGCAGGTGCAGGCGCCAAGGGGTTAAGGTTAATTGGAACACAGCGGCAGCACAGACACAGCCACTGCTCCCAATTTGATAGCCGTGCGAGTGTACAGCCCCCGAACACACACATTATCTGCATTTGGGTCCATGCACACGCACCCCCATAGCTATCCACCCGTGTGAATGAGGCCATAGGCCTTAGAAGAAAAATGCTGCATGAAGGAGGGGGGGGGGGGGTCAGTGGTATTCACTGATCAGATCCAAACCCTCATGAAAAAAAAAAAGTGTAAAAAAAAAAAAAAAATTAATAAAAGTACTTTCTCCCAACAAAGGATCGCAACAATGATGTCGGAATATCTGAGAGATATTTACATTTAAATGCTCAGCTATAGGAACACAATGAAGTTAGAATTTTTAGCGATTGCAAACCTGTGAAAAATTGGCTGTCATGCTAATTTGTATTGTTGTAATTTCAACTAAATCTTATTGCAATAATACGCAAACAATTTACTCAATCTGTTTTTCTTTCCCTTTGTGTTTTGCAATGTAGCATTGAAATCAGAATAAAGCTTTCCTAAAGTAAAATGCAAATGTTCACTTTGAGATTTTTTACTCCTCTACATTACATAAAAGTTACACTATTGTGATATAATTTTATATAGCAGATTTTGTTGATTATATTTTGCAGTAAATTTATGGGTATGAGAAAGGTTTACATGTACAGGATAATATTCAAAACAGTACAAAGAATCCCTAGCACACTTTCCAGCTACTCAGCAAAATCCAACCAAAGCTTTTAAAAGGTTTTTGTTGCACACATCTACAAATACAAAAGGTGCTCTGGCATGTATAGGGCATGGGCGTATCTCAGTCCCAAATTGTACATACACAAAAAGAAAACACTGCCCACAGGACTTTAATGAGGCACAGCCGGAAAATATAAAATATACATAAATATTTATTATTACTGTAGCAATGACTCTCGGTGGAGCTGCTGGTTTAAGCGGGCTGTTACCGTCACCTTCTTTACCTCTATTTCACCGGACCCGGGTCTAGGGTCCCATTGAGTTTACCATATACACTGTAGGCACCGGACACTTGAGTATCTTTTCCAATGCTTTAATAAACGTAAATTGAAGGAAGTAGCAGGAAAGAGGTAGAAGGAAAGTTGCAGGGAAGCTCAAATACCTTTTCTTAATATTCTTTGTGTAGCATTAGGGATTGAAACTTGTAGCTGAATATACTCTCTCTGTAGAGTTGAATCTTTGCCCGCCTGGATAGGTTTCTCTCACTAACCTAGCAGCCAGTACGTAGCACAAACAAAAGTCTCTGCCACAGACTTGATTGAAACAAAACCCGTACAATCCTCTGCCACAGGATGTATTGGTTCTCGATGAACAAAGAACACAGCACCAGGACCTTTAAACCAACCTGGCAGTACTATGCGGTAGGATTACTTTAGGATACTTCCTCCAACTGAGTCACCAGGCCCCTCTCCAGACCAGCACTCTGCATGATCCTTCCGTGATGGGTCCTCCCCTGGGATCTTCTCAGTTGTCCAGCTTCTTCACATAGGATAGACAGCTTAGGACCATTCCTCTGCCGCTGTGGTAGGCCCCAGACAAGCCTCTGGGCCCACCCACACGCCGCAGCGCCGTGGGCCTCCCAATCGGAGGACCACGAGGTAGTACTCTTAGCACATACCTGTCGGCCAGGAGGGCCAGCAGGTGGAACGAAACGAACCCTGAAACATGGCGTCTGTCCCATAAATACCCTCTCCCAGAATGCAACTCGGAGGACCACCTCCACTGAGCTATCTCCGGGACAGAGGAGCACTTATACACTTCAACGTGTTGCCTTTCCAACACTGGCCCATAGTAACGACGACACCCACAGGCACAGTGTGGAATTACATGCAACTCAGCTGAGCTGGAACAGAGGGAAATCTGACTATGTATGAACAGATAACCCACTAAATTTACCTATCAGCAGTAGATTAAAAATCTACCAGCGCTACATTACAAAGAACAGATATTAACATACATTTAAAAACAAATTGTAATACATACCAGCAATATATGTACATGAATTACCATCAATAAACTGGTTGAAGTGAGACTATACCTCCATAAGGTGGATAATCTGTACTGATTTTCTCAATGCGTTTCTACAAATACCCTGTACAAAGCCACAGTGCTGCATCAAGGCACCACTGAAAATTGTGATCCCTAGCTCAAAACTATCTGAGTTCCTAAATATGGGATATACAGTATATAGCAATGCACACACTGTGAGCAGGCTCACCTGGAGATAGACCTTTCCTCCTTTAGTTAGGTTTTTGCTGGCAGGCAAAAGAGAAGCAGACGTGGAACTATATCATTTCATCTTAAGGCTGTAGTTCCACTATAACATAAAGCAAGAATAATCGTAATTTGGAAATCATCTATTTACAAGAAATATATGGTGCTAGATACTGTATTCTTTTTTTTTTATTTCATACATTTTATTTGGGGAGCAATGGCATATATCTAAGTTGTGCTATTACATACATTTCAAATGTTATTGATATTTTATTAGATGGTAGAAAATCATTTACTGCTGGTTCTTGCACTTTATTTCCAAAACATTGACCTACTGAGCTGTAATTTTAGCCACCGGCATTTTCTCCAAAATCAATTATTGTGAAGTTGACTGTTAAATATGTTTTGTTCATATCACACCTATCATATTTAAACATGTGTCTATGTGTTACAGATTAAAACAGAAGATTTTAGTGAAGCACTGCAGCCTGGAATACCTCATCGACCATGTCATCTGTCTCAAGGATCTATAATGGGTGGAGGACAGATGACTGGGGTATGACACTACTGTATAATACAATCTAATAGGTATAAATGTATTGGGTTGATTTATTAAAGGCAAATAGACTGTGCACTTTGCAAGTGCAGTTGCACTAATTTTCGGCAGAGCTTAGCAAATGTGATGCTCAGCTGATTTCCATCATCCAATCATGTGCAAGCAAAAATTAAATTTTTTCTCCTTGCACCTGATTGGGTAATCTTTACAAAGTGAACTTTCACCACATTTACTAAGCTCGGGGGGAAATGCATGCAACTGAACTTGCAAAGTGCATAGTCTATTTGCCTTTTGTAAATCAACCCTATTGGTTTGGTATAAAATTCTAGGTTTAGCCTACTGTCACACACAGACCCACATCAGTTAAAGTTGAACTTCGGGCACAAACCTTTCATTCAAATATATTTCACATTAGTTTCAGAGGACATAAATCCACATTGTATGCACCAAATATCTTCACAAATATAGATATAACATTGTAAATGTAGTGATTATACTTTAAGCGTATATATTAAAGCTGTAACTCTCACCTGTTTCACTCTCCAGTGCCAGTTCTTCCCCCCTGTGTGTAGCCACTGGTTTGCTGAATTTGTACAGTATATCTGTACCAAGCTTCCAGAAGCTGTCTGCTTGGGTGAGTTAAAGGGCTGCAACCTGGGAGTCAGCAGCAAAACCTATCATTCCTTGTGGGGTGCTCCTGTGAAAACCAAGTGGCTTCTTAGACCTGCACCTTCCAAGGGCTCTAACCTTCGCTGAACAAGCAGGCGCACTGTCTCCTTTTGCATCATTGTCGCTGCATTAAGTGACCACTGCCCCGCAGTGTGTTTTGTCTCACCATAACTCTACAAGCTCTCTGTGTCTCTACTGTGGCTTACACCATTTCCTAGCCTCAGCTGCTACTGAAAAGTCCTTGTCACCCCCAGCAGCAACGAGTTTCCAATCCATGACAAAAACAAAATATTAGTACCAATAGGCTCCATTTACAGAACCAGATCACATACGGTATCTGCATGAACAGGTGTTAAACTCAATTCACAGAAGGAAATAAATAATTAAATGCATGCGGTAATTAAGTAGTGATTGAGGCATGCAGTATTTAGTGAATGTGTACTGGTTGTTAAGCAGCGGGAGGCCGTCGCATTCTTACCAACTGATGAGTCATCAGCCGTCAGCGGGGTTTTCCCAATGACAGCTTAATGTAAAATAAAATTGCCAGCAATGAAAAGTTATGGAAAAAACAGTGTGGGATACCCCCGCCAGTCCATACCAGGCCCTTTGGGTCTGCTATGGATTTTGAAGGAAACTGCCACCCGGTTTCCCTTAAAAACTAAAATTTTAAAAAGTGTCCCTGCGTAGATGCCCGCCGCCACCGCTGGTATAGAAAAAAAGCCCTGCTTCCACCATCTGACAGCTTTGCCGCCTCCTGCCGCTAAAGAAATTAAGGGACGGTGCCACCCGATAATGTTACTAGACTAACCCGCCCCCGTGTAACGTCGCCAACCCAGCATGTCCCGGTTGGTGACATCACACGGGGGCAGGGCCACCTAGTGACATCACCAGGTGGCACCGCCCACTAGTTTATTTAGTGGCAAGAGGCAGTGGAGTTGTCAGGTAGCAGGAGCCAGTGTCGGGAGCGGAGCTTTTTTTTTCTCAGAAGTGATGGCAGGCATCGTGATTGATGATGGATCTACACTGGGGAACATTTTTTTTTAATTTTTGTTTTATTAATAAAGGACTTGTCAAAAACTGCCTCCTGTGCTTTTCTACACTTCACTTCTTTTGGTGAATGAGTAGGGGTACTCTGTACCCCTGCTCGTTCACATGGGGGGGCGGGATCTGGAGGCCTCCTTGTTAAAGGGGGATTCCAGATTCCAATAAGCTCCCCTGCCCGCACACCCCCCACAACCACCGGCCAGTTTTGTGGGGAAGAGGCCCTTGTTGTGGGGACAAGGTGCTTTGGGGGCAGAGCCCCCCTGCTCCAAAGCTGCCCCCCATGTTGAGGGCATGTGGCATGGTATGGGGAGGGGGGGGCGTTCACTTATCCCCCCCTTTCCTGACCTGCTGTGCTGCATGCTCAGATAAGGGTCTGGTATAGATTTTGTGGTGGACCCCACATCATTTTCTCTTTCGTTCATTGACAGACACAACGCCTCCTTAATCTTGAACATTGGGTTATATCGCCTCCACAGGAGTAAGACATGGCTACACCCATGTTCTGTCCTCAGTCAGTATATAACCCTCTCCCTGCTCTAGGTATTCAGTTTATTTCTGTCTAGTCAGGAGTAAGGACCTATCTCCTTGCAAGGATCTTTTGGTCCTAGCAAATTTTGCTTTTTGTCTTTCTTCCATGCATTTTCTCCTGGAAGATCTACAATCAACTGCAGGGCTGGGCGACAGGCTGGATAATCTAGATCCAGTGGTCTCCCCAGTCTAGCCTGCGAGTGCGTGCAGACCACAGCTATGCGCTAGTTCAACCATGACATAGCCTCAACGGACGGAGGCTGTTAATCATCTCGCAGGGTTGCATACGAACAGGCTCTGGTCCGAGTCGCAGCGGTCCCTTGGACTACAGACCCCCACTTTTGTGGCGAAGAGTTCTGTCTGGAGGGTCACCTGCACCATGGATCGGTAAGTACAGTCCCCCTCTCCTCCTTTGTGCAGTTTGGGGTGGACGCAGGTACCCTCCAGGGATGGTCGGACCTGCCTGCAGGATCCCTCCTTTCCCATCCTAAAGTCCTTTGGTTAAGCTGGGCTTCCTCCTCCCCCCACTGATTACTGGGAGTCCCAGGGCAGGCAGCAGAGACCCCTGGAGGTCCCCCCCGCCATTCCCCTTCTGGGTGGTGTGTGTCCTGCCCTGGCGGTATGAGGGAGGTTCCAGTGCTGAGAGCACAGTTGTGGAGAGTGCACAGCGGTATCCCCTTAAATGTTCACCCGGCCTGGTGGAGTACAGAACCTTTTGGAGGGGGGTCCCCTTGCAGAGGGTGCAGCGATGTTGAAGGCACAGAGAGAAACCTGGCAACATGCTTTAGCATGTCGAACGGCCAGCAGCCATGTTTGGGAGGTCCGATGACATCACGGCGGCCATTTTCCCTTTGTTTGGCTGGTCGGCCATTTTCCGTTTAGTGAGACGCTGGAGATGCCGGAGCTCCTTTTCTTCCTCTTTCTCCTCTTTTCTCCTCTTCCTGTGCCGGGATATATGAATTGGATGGCGTCCATGGTGTTGCTGGGTCCAAATTGCGGCACTCCTCCGCTGGTAGGGTGAGTCTTTGGGGGTCCTTGTGTATCTCCCCCTCTGCTGGTAGGTATCCTGGTCATTGGGGGGGTCCCTTAGTGGTGCCAAAGTTCCTTTGAACTACAGGATCTTCTTCCCTATGGAGCCTCAGGGTCATATCTCACCCACTGATCCCCTCATGGAGGTGGCAGGTCCCTCGGCAACCCCAGCTTCCCATGGTTGCGCTGACGGAGGTCCTTGAGTCATTGGTATCCCAGGTGGATGTAGCAAGTCAGCAAAGACCCAGGAGGAAGCATCCCCCACCTTCCCCTGCTCAGTCTGTCTCATCTGATTCTCAGCCTGATGCCATTGGGGATGCAGCCCGTCCAGGGGGGGTTTAATATCTCACCCCCTGACCCATCCGATAGTGAGGATGAGGCCTCCGTGGTCTCAGCAGCAAGTGAAAAAGCTTTGGTGGACGCACTTGTTACTGCGGTGCAGGAGACTCTAAAGATGGAGGATGCAGCTGACATGGCCACTGATGTGGCTGTGTCCTTTGGTACGCATAGGTCACCTCGCACACCAAAGGTGTTTCCTTATCTGCCTTATTTTGATTGGTTGTTCCCATACCTTATAGGTAAACCTAAGTCACCCTCTGTGGTCCCCAAATGTTTCTCAATACGCTACCCCTTTGAAGAACCACTTTTAAAAAAGTGGACTACCCCACCAGTGGTGGACCCTCCTGTTTCTAGGTTGAATAAAGCAACCATGATCTCAGTAGAGGAATCCCTTTCCTTTGAGGACACGGCTGACAGGAAAGCGGAGACTGTGGCATGCAGCATGTTTACTATGGCTGGTTTGGCAATGCGACCAGTCTTGGCCTCGACCCTGTTGTCGCAGACCCTAGCTGAAGGGGCCAAGGGTCTGGGTAGTGAGCAGGTTCCCGCTGCTTATGTTGATTTAGCAGAACATTTGGTCCATGGGCTGCAGTATATTTGTGATGCAGCCTTAGATGTAGCTCCTATGCTGTCCAAGCTTTCTGTTTCAGCGGTGGTGATTGGACATATGCTGTGGCTTAAGAATTGGTCGGAAGACCAAGCCTCTAAGAAAGCTCTCATTGATCTGCCCTTTCAATGCGACCGCCTGTTTGGGACTACCCTGGATGACATCAATAAGGGTGTCACAGGGGGGAAGAGTACCTTCCTACCCAAATCTAGGAAAGAGATGAAGCCTCGTCGCAGATGGGGGCCTTCCTTCTCAGCCCATAAGAAATTCTTCCGGCTCCCGCGACTTCTGATAAAGGAAACAGATCTCTCAAGTCTTCCCTGGGAAGTTCCAAGCAATCTTGGTCTGGTAAGCCTAGAGCAGGCTTCTCTGGATACACTGACAAAGCTCCTTCAGCATGAAGGTCTGCCCTCACCCATTGCTGGGGTGGGGGAGACACCGTCAATGGTTTCCATATTCATGGACCTCCTTCATGAGCGTCAAGGGGGTCCATGAATTGAACCTTTTGGGGATACTAAAGAAGGGGGACAGAGTTCGTCCACTTTGGGGGGCCCTGTGTCTCCTTGTGCGGATATAATTCCTGTAAAGGTTCGGGTGAGGTCCGAACTACCCAAGGTCCCTTCTAGCCCCCTCCAGGAAATTGGGTTACCTGGGTCTGACTCTGGAGTGAATGCTGACCAGGTTAGTAGTTATGTGGCTCCGCCTGTACGGTCTCTTTTGCCGCCATGGGATTTAAACTTAGTGCTATTGGTTCTACAGAAACATCCATTCAAGAATATTCGGGAAATTCCCTGACCTATGTTGTCCCAGAAGGTGGCATACTTGGTGGCTATTACCTCGGCCCGCAGGGTTTCGGAATTGGCATTATCCTGTCGTAGTCCAAATTTAGTACTCCATAGGGATAAAGTGTTCTTCGTCCCTGTCAAGTTTGTCTCTGACTTCCATTCGAATGAGGACATTGTGTTGCCAGCCTTGTGTCCCAAGCTGACTCATCCCAAGAAATTTGCTTTGCATACCTTGGATGTGGTTCATGCGATTCAGGTGTATCTGGAAGTCACTGAGTTCTTCCAGAGGTCAAACTCACTTTTTTTGGTTGCAAGGGGACCAAGGAAAGGGTTGGCTGCTTCCTCGGCTACCACCTCCAGATGGATCAGACAGACTGTGACTTAGGCCTATTCTATTAAGGGTCAGGTTCCTTCTTACCATGTCACGGCGCATTCTACTTGGGCGCTTAGTACTTCTTGGGCCTTCCATCAGCGTCAATATCACAGGTTTGCAAGGCGGCCACTTGGTCGTCAGTGCATACCTTCACTAAATTCTATAAAGTAGATATTTTGGCATATGCGGGTGCTTCTTTTGGCCGCAAGGTTTTGCAGGCTACTGTTTAAAGAGGGGTGTTTTTTCTTTAAAAAAATGTATTTCAGATGGGGCTCCTGTGACCCGGTTAAGGCTCCTGTGTCCTGGTTAGGGCTCTTGTGGTTAGTCTTGGGTTATTTTGCCCACCCCTCATTTTTCTTTGGCACTGCTTTTGGACGTCCCAATGGTCAAGATTAAGGAGGCGCTGTGTCCGTCGATGAATGAAAGAGAAAATGAGATTTTTTTTACTCACAGTAAAATCCATTTCTCTGAGCTCATCGACGTACACAGCACCCACCCCTCTATGGAGTTTTTGATACTTCTGTTACTGCTTGCTACTAAACTGAATACCTAGAACAGGGAGGGGGTTATATACTGACTGAGGACAGCCCATGGGCGTAGTCAGGTGTTTTTTGTTCTGCCTAGTCGGTGTCCGTCGATGAACTCAGAGAAATGGATTTTACGGTGAGTACAAAAATCCAAATTTTTGGGCATGGGGGTTCCCCTTAAAATCCATACCAGACCCAAGGGGTCTGGTATGGATTGGTGAAGAGACCCTATGCTGTTTTTTTTTCTTAATTTTTCATTGCCGGTAGTTCTTTTTTTTACATTAAGCTGTCAGCTGTTCCCTGCTGACAGCTGATGACTCATCGGTTATTGAGGACATGACGGCCGCCTGCTCCTCAACAACCATGACAGTTACTGATTGTTAAAGACGCCGGCTGCCAGCTGCTCGTTAACAACGCAGTATTTACTACTGGTAATAAATTTGCTGGTTGCCGCCGTTTTCACTACTAAAATACTGCATGATTTCATAAAATAATTAATTTAGTATTTTAGTATTGTTTTTTAGTGAATGCCAAACAACATTTTGAAAAACACTGTGATACCACTTTGTGAATGGAGCCCAATGTGTCAAGATTACACCAAGACATATTAATCTTGATACTAAAGGCAAGTGTATCGCACGCATTGAGAAAACTAAGTAGCCTTTTTCTAAATCTGATAATATATTATAGGTGGGAGATGTAATTATACTAATTTGGTCAATTACTTGAACACTGCACTGTTTTATGCAGGACATATTTATAAACCAGTGAATATGATGTTCACCTAATATTCGATTGCAGTGAATCTATGATTTTAAAATAAATTCACCACATTCACTGCTTTATAAATGTTATTATAAACATATTCATTATAAATATTATCTTGAATCTGTCACAGGGATCGTTAAATTTTAAAGCATGCTTGGCAATCTCAGCAGGAGATGAACGGCATTTTCCGAATAGGCAGTTAATATCTCTGAATAATGTAAACAATGTTACAGCTATTAATAATTAGAAAGATGACAACACTTATAAAAATAAATCCATGCATGACCAGCCTGGGTTTTAGAATAGGGCCATTCATTTTTACAGACAAATTTGTATATAACAATTAAACATCTCAATTATATCAAATGTATTCCAAAGATTCCAAGAAATCTATTAAAAGGTAATTTAAAGTGCTAAAAAGTGGAGCACCATAATCCAGCATGCACAAAATTTTAAAACATCAGTTATGTTATGATTTTCCAATATTAATATAAGTACTCTAATACACTTATAATTTCACTTATATACTTACACTTATATACTAATATTTTATTAGTCACGCCATTTATTTTAAAAGTATTCATAGCAATAAAATGTAAAAGTCCCAACTACTCTAAAAAGTACAATCCCAAACATAAAAAACATAAAAAATGTTAATTCAAACTGCTAAAAATCAAGCCCATGAGGAAAAATAGGATTTTTATAAACAGCTTACCTGTAAAATCCTTTTCTTTTGAGGTACATCACAGGACACAGAGCCTCAGTAATTACTGATGGGTGATAGAGTATCACTAGGTGATTGGACACTGGTCACACACTAGACAGGAAGTTCAACCCCCTATATAACCCCTCACCTTCCTGGGGATACCTCAGTTTTGTAGCAAAGCAATATAAGTGTATTAGAAGAGGGGCGGGACCTCTGTGTCCCATGATGTACCTCAAAAGAAAAGGATTTTACAGGTAAGCTGTTTATAAAAATCCTATTTTCTTTCTCGTATATCACGGGACAGAGAGCCTCAGTAATTACTGATGGGATGTCCCAGAGCAATGCTATTTGAGGGGAGGGGACCACACAAAGTAGGGTGTAATCAGACCTGAGGACCTCATACCGCTGCCTGCAGCACACTACGCCCAAAGGCGATATCCTCATGCCTTCCCACATCCACCTGATAAAATCTGGTGAATGTATGGACTGAATACCAGGTTGCGGCCTTGCAGATTTGAGCCATAGAGGCCCGGTGATGCACCGCCCAAGCAGCACTAATAGCCCTTGTGGAGTGTGCCTTGATTTGAAAAGGTGGAATTTTCTGTTTCAAACCGTAAGCTTAAATAATCATTTGTCGAATTCATTTTGAAATGGTAGACTTTAACGCTGCCTGTCCTCTATTGGGACCTTCTGGCAGTACGAACAAAACATTAGTTTTGCGAATTTGAGCAGTTGCTTCCAGATAGGCCTTGACTGCTCTTACTACATTGAAAGAATGTAGTGACCTTTCTTCCGTAGAACAGGGATCTGGAAAAAAGGAAGGTAGAACAATATCTTGGTTTAGATGAAAATCTGAAACCACTTTCGGTAGAAAGCTAGGATGAGAGCGCAATACCATTCTATCCTTGTGTATGATTAAATAAGGCTCTTTACAGGAAAGAGCTGCTAATTCTGATACTCTTCTAGTAGAAGAAATGGCTACCAGAAAAAAATAACTTTCTTGTCAACAAGACCAAGGGAATTTGACGTATTGGTTCAAAAGGCTGTTTCTGTAAAACTGACAGAACCAAATTCAAGTCCCAGGGGTTTAGGGGTGCCCTAACCGGAGGATTAAGACGCGTTACCCCCTGTATAAAGCTTCGGACTAAAGAATGCGAAGCAAGCGGCCGTTAAAATAATACTGACAAGGCCGAGACCTGGCCCTTGATGGTACTCAAGGCCAGCTTCATTTCTAATCCCATTTGTAGAAAGTCAAGAATTCTACTTATGACATATTTTCTGGGATGCCAAGCCCTGGATACACACCAGGAGATCTAAGCTTTCCAGACTCTTATGATAAATCATTCTGGAAGCTGGCTTTCTTGCATTGATTAAGGTACAAATCACAGGACCTGAAAGCCCACGACTCTTCAGAACGTGGGTTTCAATAGCCAGACCCTCAAATTTAGCGTTTGTAAGGCAGGATGGAACACTGGACCTTGGGATAGCAGGTCTGGATGGGACGGTAGGGTCCACGGGGTACCTACTGCCATCTTTACTATTTCTGCATACCAAGCTCTTCTGGTCTACGCTGGGCCACCAGAAGTACCCACTTGCTTTCCTGCCTGATTCCGCAAAGGCGTCGTGGCAGTAGCAGAATAGGAGGAAATGTATAAATCAGGGAGAATTGATGCCATGGAGTCACCAACGCATCTGTCCCGCATGCAAGGATCCCTTGTTCTTGACACAAAGTTATCAACCGTGTTGTTGTACCTGGATGCAAAGAGGTCTACATCCGGAACCCCCCATCTTTGGCATATGGCCAAGAAGACGTTGGGGTGAAGAGACCATTCCCCTGGGAATAACTGCAGCCGACTCAAGTAGTCCGCCTGCCAGTCCTCTACTGGCTTGAATGGAGGAGAAGATTTGGATACCGCACACCGGATGTAGTCAAAAAACTTCACTTTATTGAAAAAATGGGATCATCAAAATAACAAGACTGTCATGCAGAAAGTACAGGTAAGCTCTTCTGCTCTGAAACTTCTACTCACACCTGGGTCAGTGTCAGCCTGAGCGGTGGAAACACTTTCTTTGCCAGTCCTCTACTCCCGGAATGAAGATTGCCAATATGCACGGCACATGCTTCTGCCCAGATTAAGATCTGGTTTACTTCTCCTTGGGCTGCACGACTCCTGGTGCCTCCCTGGTGATTGATATAAGCCACTGCTGTGGCATTGTCGGGCTGGATCCTGACAGGGCAACCCTGTAACCTGAGTGTCTAGGCCTTTAGGGCTAGATACGCCACATGGATCTCTAAAATGTTGATGGTAAGGTCCTCTCTGTCTTGGACCATCTCCCTTGGACAGTCGACTGTTCCAATACTGCTCCCCAACCAGAAAGACTGGCATTTGTTGTTACCACTGTCCAGGCAACTGGAAAAAAGGGTTTTCCCTTTTGCAGATTTTCGGGTATCAACCACCAACTGAGGCTCTGACGCACTGTAGGAGACAGACGCATCGGGAAATCCAATGCCTGAACCTTCTTGTTCCAGGCAGACAGGATACTGTTTTGCAGCAGTCTC
This sequence comes from Lithobates clamitans, assembly GCA_037952925.1. Taxonomy (NCBI): domain Eukaryota; kingdom Metazoa; phylum Chordata; class Amphibia; order Anura; family Ranidae; genus Lithobates; species Lithobates clamitans. The sequence continues at coordinate 2,088,330 of JBBGZY010001072.1, forward strand.
GAATGAAACTGAGCATAGGGAACTGCTTAGAATGAAGCCACCATCTTCCCCAGTAGCCTCATACAAAGGCGAATAGGAGGATCTTTCTTTGCCCTGACTACCTGAATCAGTTCTTTTATGGTACTGATCTTTGCCTGGGGTAAAATACCCTCTTCTGGGCTGTATCTATGACCAGACCGAAACACTCTAGACTTCTTACTGGTTTCAAAGAAGACTTCTCTGATTTGAGGAGCCAACCTAGGTATTCCAGGTAGTTGACTGTGGTGACCAAGCTTTGGTCCAAGCGGGCTACCGAGCGGTCTATCAAGAGCAGGTCGTCTAGGTATGCTATTACCGTTATACCTTGGGCCCTTAATCTGGCCAGTGGAGGGGCCAAGATTTTTTGTAAACACCCGAGGTGCAGTAGCTAGCCCGAAAGGCAGAGCTATAAACTGAAAGTGGCGTTTTTCTACTTTGAAATGCAGGTACTTTTGATGAGCAAGGAAAATAGGTACATGCAGGTATGCATCCTTGATGTCTATTGACGCCAGAAATTCTCCTTGTAGGATGGAGACTACCGATCGGATCGATTCCATGCGAAAGGATTGAATCTTTAGGAATCGGTTTAGATCCTTGAGATCTAAAATGGGTCTGACATCTCCATTTGGTTTTGGATCCGTGAAAAGGTTTGAATAAAACCCCAATCCCTGCTCTTGCGTGGGAACAACCACGATAACTTTTTGCGACAATAGTCGCTCCAATGCTAGAAGAGAGACTTCTTATCTCTGGGTCTCTAGGAACATTTGGTCTGAGGAAACGAGGAGAGGGGAATTCTCGGAACTCTAGTTTGTAACCTAGAGTTAATGTGGATATCACCCATCTGTCCTGGAAATCCTCCTACCAGAGCCTTGAGAACTGTAGCAGTCTTCCCCCCACCCGAGCGAACTCCTTCATAAAGAGGCTTTAGCGTCCTGTCTAGTAGGCTTCCTCCCACAGGACTTCTTTTGTCCCTGGGTCGACTCTGAGATTTATTTCTTGAGCCTGACGGAGGAGGCCGTCGCGACTGCCTGGAGGCTGATACTCCTGGCACTGGGGATGGCTGTTTAAAAGAGGGACGTATACCAAATCCTCTCCGAACAGCCTTGCACCATGAAGGGGAAACCCAGCCAGAAGCTTCTTACATGGTGATTCGACTGAAATTTTTCAACCATAAGATTCTAGGCATATGTACCAATCCAAGCGCAAGGCGAAAGGTTTGGATGATAGAATCTCTGATTGCGTCAACAGCAAACACAAAGCCGCTGGTAGGTTGGCAAACCCCCAGGCTTGCTGTTCAGGTAAAACTTTGAGGACCTGTTTAACATGGTCTCTCAAGTATTGACAGACTGATTGCTGCCACCGCAGGTTGAGCTATTAGGACCTTCTGCCACTGAACCTGCCAAGAAAAAAACACTTTTCAACAGGAATTCCAATTTCTTATCAGTTGGATCCCTAGGTATCTGAGCGTTGTCGACAAGACAAGCCAGACTTATTTACGGAGCAATGGCGGCGTCAACAGCCGGTATACCCCCCATCTTAGTAAATTTTTCCTCCATAGGATAAAGTGTTGCAAACTTTTTAAGGCGGAAAAAAAATGTTTATCTGGGTGATCCCACTCAGAATAAATAAGCATGTGTAGTTTGAGAAGGCTTCAGTGAACCCAAACCAAAGGAGGGTTCTTTAACTGACTCAGATACAGGTAACCTGAATGTGGAGCGGACCAATCCAGCCAAAATTTGCACTAACACCTTCTCATCCTGAGAAGCTGAAGAGGGCCCTTCTCCACTTGATTCCTCAGAAGAGGAATCATAAGTCTCATCCTGATCCTCTGAGAGGGATTCCTCTCCTTTTTCCCCAGAGTTCCTCGGTTTGAGGGTCCTGGGTGGCAGAGGGGGACCTAGTGGGTTTTCTTTCACAGAGTGAAGATGCGATTAAGGCCACCAGTCTTTTCTCTAATCCATTAATGGTTGAGGAAAGAACCTCCTGTGTAATGTATACAGGGGCTGAAGTGCCAGAAGCAGCTGCAGCCCCTGACCCCGACGGCTCACCCTGGCCAGCTTCCCCCGGTCCTTCAGGGGGGGAGGTGCTGCAGAAGGGGGGTCCTCAGAGCCTGAGGGAGTCCCTTACAGCCCCTATTTTTCGGGGTATATGTACCTATTTTGCCCCTAGTGCAAAACACAAAAAGCAGAGGCACTACCAGAATGCACTGACTGCTGAGCAATGTAGATCAGCAACTGCCGCTGCTACCAAGTCTCAGTCTAGTGCTCAAGTAAATGTTTGCCTGGGAATGCCTGTGTCTCCCACCTCACATGCGCCCGTCTGCTCTGTGTCCCTCCATAGGCCGTGTGCATCTGAAAAGAGTGCACCTTATAGCCTGTATGCAGCCTGCAATGTGAGCGTTTCACCAGCGTTAACGCTCCACCCCCCCGCCACCCCTCCCGCCCCCCCCCCCGCCCCCCCCCTCGTCTTTTTAAAAAAGACTGTTTCCCGCGCGAGCCGAGGCTCTAGATCCTCAGTACTAGCATGGAGGGGGGGCCGGGGCGGAGGAGAGAGGAGGGCCGGTGGATGGGAAGCCGCTGTAATGGCGGCGGTGACGTGCAGTGCGGCATACTACCGCTTCCCTGTGCCTTTACCTAAGCTGTGGGGGGAGAATCCCTGTAGGAAAAAAACTCCCTTCCCACATCCTACCTGGAGCATGGCTTGGAGGAGCGTACAGCGTGGACACAGAGACAAGACAGATCAAGCATGAAAAGGTATGTGCTCTTGACAGCCCCCGGTGGCGACTATAGACATAGCATACATTTACTTAAAGGAGAAACCTTATAAGAACTGGAAACATTCTTAAGGAGTCTTTCCTTACCTTATCCAGCTGCAGGGTTCTGTTGTAACAGACCCAATCTTCACCTCTCACGGTGGGCTCCGTTTAGAAAAAACCTTCAGAGACTGGGGCCCCCTATGTATAGGGGGATCCACAGTTCTGGCCCCGTAAAGCACCCCACCAGGGATATGGCTGAAAAAAACAAATACTGAAACCTGGGGTCCAGCTCTCTAAAAAGAGAAGCGTTACAGGTAAAACCTTGTTTCTTCGGACACGAGGCCCGAGTACCATCCAATTCGGCCTGGAAAAGACACTTTGAATGGATCCGGCTGCATGGCTTGCCCCAGTATAGGATATTCCTTTGGAGCTCAGTACAGCACATCTTATTCATGACCAACACCTAAGACACTGGCGAAAAAACTGAGGTATCCCCAGGAAGGGGAGGGGTTATATAGGGGGTTGAACTTCCTGTCTAGGGTGTGACCAGTGTCCAATCCCCTAGTGATACCCTATAACCCATCAGTAATTACTGAGGCTCTGTGTCCCGTGATGTACGAGAAAGAAATGTTTATGTTAAATCAGTTGGTTCAGTACTCCAGCCCTCTAGCAAGGTATAACATAAGGCTTGTGTAGACCCTATGTGCAAAATAGATTTGTCCAATTTTTGCGCTTCTCTAGTTACCTTCTTTACTTTATTTTTCTTCTTTACATATTTCTATATCTTACTCCTTCACAATTTCCCCATTTCTCTATATGATTATCATTTTGCAATTTCTATAGAAACAATAGATTTTAGATGAGTTCAGGGCTAATTATCTCTCCATGATAACTCACCTTTCTGCCCTAATGTAACAATGGTTCTTCTTATTTGTTTCATGGATGGTCAGAATAATGGCGATCAAGATAACCTTACTTCCAAATATATTGTATCTTTTCCGAGTGTTACCTATTCCAGCCCCAGCCCATTACCTATGGATTATGCAACGACGGGTGTCTTGTTACGTGTGGGGATCTGTAAAACCAAGACTCCCTAAACTTACTCTGATGAACTCTAAATTTGAGAGAGGCCTAGGGCTACCTAACTTCCAGAAATACTACTATGCAGCTCAGTTAGCGCAACTCATAGGAAATACCCCATGGGTAGGTTTAGAGGCTGTGGACTGTGACCCTTTTACTCTTGACAATATCTTATGGTTTCAACCTTCTGATTGTAGAGGTGTGTTCAATCCAGTTCTATTACATTCTCTAGCCTTATGAGATAAGCTTCAGCGCTCCTTCGGGTTGTCCTCACCCCACGTACCAATCTTGCCTTTCTTAAAAATCCATCATTCTACAGGGCGTTTATTGCTCCAAAATCGCTTCATGTATGGGTGAAATTGAGTTTAGCTAAGCTACGTCATTTGGCCACATCCACCGCTGTGGAATCTTTTGCTATTCTATATGAACAAAACAAATTGCCCAGCTCTGAAATGTAATGATATCTCCAAATCAGACATTTTTTTGACTCAGTATCTGACCATCTATTGCTTTCGACCATGATGGTGTCTGAACACTTGTGTGATTCTGCCCCCCATGCCCCAGGGCAAATCTAAAAATAATATCTGTACCAAAAGAAAGCAGGCGCTAATTAGCTACATAAATACTTAACTTAAATATATACTAGTATCTAGATGATTTAAACCTTAAACAACCTGCAATTATCAAAAACAAGAGTGCTGTGCAGTAAATTGTGTTGATCCCACAAAACAAAAACCTATGGGTATTATGTCAGCAAATTCATGCAATAAATATATAAATGTCCCATTGGTGATATGGTTGACTTTGACATGTAAGCGCATATTATTGGGGGATTTGTTTTAAAGTGGAATTTTTAATAAAACTGTTTGCACGATTACCCTATCATTTTCTTTCTGGGTGATTGGTGTATATCCCACTGAGGGGAGACAACTTCCGGGAGATGAAGAAAAGCCAATCTGGAGTGCCATGCTGGCTGTTTTTGGCAATATAACACACGTGTTGTGGTCCAGCGGGCCTTAGGGCTCTGGTGAGTGCGTATTTGCATCACTGGTGGTGGAGCATGTTTTCCTTGGAACTGTGTTTGATTTTTGCACTAAAGCTGCACAGTAGATGGGAGTGGATCTGTGTCTTTGCGATAAAACGCAGACACAGATTTTGATGTGGATATAGTTAGAGAAGGACTTTATATTTATATATTTTTTACAGCACAAATTGTTTTTTGATTTTTTGTATATAACCGTATCACCAATGGAACATTTATATATTTATTTCATGAATTTGCTGACATAATACCCATAAGTTTTTGAGTAGTATCATGTCAAACATATATGTTATCCATCATATCATGATGATCACCATAACACCATAAGCACTGAAAATAACAGTCTCATATATTTATCTTAAATGTATCTTGTGTTTGATGTCCTTTGTTGAGCTTCCACTTTGTAAGCAAAACAACGTGATTATTTTATTGTATTTTTGTCTTCCTGCAGGATATGGCTTCTATACACTCTCTCCAGCAACTAGTCCTGGTCCCCAGCCACCTACAGTCAGCTTCACAGTTCCTTCTGTCACAAGCACAGCCTGTCCAGCAAGGTAACATGCAAGACTACATGTATTAAACACTTTTTTTTCCTTCAATAACCAGGCGTGAAATACATTATCATATCTATTAAAATATATAACAAGGAAGAAATCACACCATGAAATAATATATGGATGCGGAAGTAGAGCACCTCTGACAATTATTTTAATAGGTTTTGTTGTGCTAATGTTAGATTAGCATCACATGGTAAGGAAAAACAGAGGTGATATCAAGAGGTGATAGAGGTGTGTCACCACCCGTAGTTAACCATCTCTGCACCCTGACAAACTAGGACTAGCAAACTTTTACCACATACAGTGCCTCGAAAAAGGTATTCATACCCCTTGAAATTTTCCACATTTTGTCATGTTACAACCACATAAATGTATTTTATTGGGATTTTATGTGATAGACCAACACAAACTGGTACATAATTGTGAAGTGGAAGGAAAATGATAAATAGTTTTCCAAATGTTTTCCAAATAAATATCTGAAAAGTATGGCGTGCATTTGTATTCAGCCCCTTTACTCTGATACCCCTAACTAAAATCTAGTGGAACCAACTGCCTTCAGAAGTCACCTAACTAGTAAATAGTCCACCTGTGTGTAATTTAATCTCAGTATAAAAACAGCTGTTCTGTGAAGCCCTCAGAAGTTTGCTAGAGGACCTTAAAGAACAAACAGCATCATGAAGGCCAAGGAACACACCAAACAGGTCAAGGATAAAGTTGTGGAGAAGTTCTGGAGAAGTTTAAAGCAGGGTTAGGTTATAAAAAAAAATATCACAAGCTTTAAACAGCTCACGGAGCACTGTTCAATCCATCATCCAAAAATGGAAAGAGTATGGCACAACTGCAAACCTACCATGACATGGCCATCTTTCTAAACTGACAGACCAGACAAGGCGAGCATTAATCATAGAAGCAGCCAAGAGGCCCATGGTAACTCTGGAGGAGCTGCAGAGATCTTGTTCACAGGACAACTGAGAATCTGTTCAAAGGACAACTGTCAGTCAGGGACTCCACAAATCTGGCCTTCATGGAAGAGTGGCAAGAAGAAAGCCATTGTTGAAAGAAAGCCATAAGAAGTCCCGTTTGCAGTTTGCGAAAAAGCCATGTGGGGGACACAGCAAACACGCGGAAGAAGGTGCTCTGGTCAGATGAGACCAAAATTGAACTTTTTGGCCTAAAAGCAAAAGGCTATGTGTGGCAGAAAACGAACACTGCACATCACCCTGAACACACCATCATGTTGTGGGGATGCTTTTCTTCAGCAGGGACAGGGAAGCTGGTCAGAGTTGATGGGGGAGTTGGATGGGGCCAAATACAGGGCAATCTTAGAAGAAAACCTGTTAGGAGTCTGCAAAAGACTTGAGACTGGGGCGAAGGTTCACCTTCCAGCAGGACAAATACCCTAAACATACAGCCAGAGCTATGATGAAATGGTTTAGATCAGGGATAGGCAACCTTTTGAGCAGTGTGCCGAAAAATGTTTTCAAAGAAATTGAGCGTGCCGATTTTATAACAAAAAAATGTCAGCTTCACACTCTCAATCACGAAAAGGATTTTTTATAAAATAAATGCTGTAAACGACATTAGTAGTGGGAAATTAACATCCTGCACTCTCACGCCTCAAATCAGCCCCAATTCATGTACCTTCACACCTCAGATCACTGTCCCCCCTGCTTATCTGCCCCACCACTGTAACCGCCTGCTCATCTGCCCCACCAGTGTAACCCTCTGCACATCTGCCCCAACACTGTAACCCCCTGCACATCTGCCCTACCACTGTACCCCCCTGCTCATCTGCCCCACCACTGTAACCCCCCTGCACATCTGCCCCACCACTGTACCCCCCTGCACATCTGCCCCACCACTGTACCCCCCTGCACATCTGCCCCACCACTGTACCCCCCTGCACATTTGCCCCACCACTGTAACCCCCTGCACATCTGCTCCACCGCTGTACCCCCATGCTCTTCTGTCTCACCGCTGAACCATCTTCTCATCTGTCCTAACAATGAACTTATCTGCTCATCTGCCCCACCACTGTGCCTCCTGTACATCTGTCCCACCACTGTACCCCCTGCTCTTCTGCCCCACCACGGTAACCCCCTGATCATGTGTTCCACCAATGTACCTCCTTTCTCCTCTGCACCCCTCTGCACATCTTCCCCACCGCTGTACCCCCCTGCTCCTCTGCCCCACCAATGTACCTCCTTTTTCCTCTGCCTTAACACTGAACCCCCCTTCTCATCTGCCCCATAACTGTACCCTCCTCCGTTGAACCCCCTTCTCATTCCTCCCAACACTGTACCTCCTGCACATCTGCCCCACCACTGTACCCCCCTGCTCTTCTGTCCAACCACTGTATCCCCCTGCTCATCTGTCCCACCACTGTGACCCCCTGCTCATCTGCCCTTACACTGTACCCCCAGCTTTTCTGTCCCACCATTGAACCCCCTTCTCATTCCTCCCACCACTGTACCTCCTGCACATCTGCCCCACCACTGTACCCCCTTGCTCTTCTGCCCCACCACTGTACCTCCCTGCACATCTGCTCCACCGCCGTATCCCCTTGCTCTTCTGTCTCACTATTAAATTACCTTCCTCAACTTCATCTGTCCTAACACTGAACCCATCTGCTCATCTGCCCCACCACTGTAACCTGCTTTCTCACCTGCCCCACCAATGTACCTCCTGCACATCTGTGTCGCCTCTGTACCCTTCTGCTCTTCTGCCCCACTGCTGTACCCCCCTGCTCTCATGCTGCCACCATTGTAACCCCCCTGCTCTTCTGTCCCATCCACAACACCTACTTTCACATCTGCCCCACTGCCCTATCCCCCTGATTTTCTGTCCCACCACTGAACTCCCTTCTCATCTGCCCCAACACTAAACCCCCCTGCTCATCTGGCCCAACACTGAACCCCCCTGGTCATCTGGCCCAACACTGAACCCCCCTGTTCCTCTCTTCTACCACTGTACCTCCCTGAACATCTGCCCCACCGCTGTACCCTCCTGCTCATCTGTCCCACCTCTGAACCCCTCCTGCTCATTTTCCCCACTGCTGTACCCTCTTCTCATCTATGATTTGTGTGATATGCAGAGTGGTGAAGAGAAGCAGGGATGAGACACATCTACCTCCTGCTAATCCAACTCTCGCATCCAGCCCACGTGCTTGTATGTGATGTATGTGATGTACTGTATGTGATGTCACATACATCACATGGAAAGGATGCGCAATGATGAGCTCAGGTCAGAAGTAATTTCTGAAAGCAGTGGGCCTGTGTGCAGGATCATAAGTTGGGCCCCCCAGCTGAGAAAAAGTGCAGAGCTCTACGCCACAGGAAAGGTTGGGTGTGGTTTTCATTGCGCTGAATACTGGCTGTGGCTTAAAGGGACACAGAGTGCAGGGGTTCAGTAGTAAGTGACACATAGGTTCAGGAATAATTTCAACAAAGTTCCCAGAAGCTCAACAGTAATTCCACAAACTGTCAGCTGATTGTAGTTTTCTCAATCACAGTGAAATCGCTTCTTTCCGAGATTGGTAGTGACAACCAAGCGAGTCATCTTCCTCCAGATTGTGGGCTAACAGGGCTGTGATTGGCTTTAGCAGTGGCCAATGACAGTCCTCCTCCTCCTGGAAACAGGGACTGCCCCCCCTTAGCAGAACTGAACCCAATCTCTTACCCATCACAAAAGCTGATGATCGCAGCTACAGCAAAGTTAGAGAACCAAACAATGTTTCCAGTCTTTTACAATGTGTGGGGGCACAGTGCCTCCCCCTCAGTGCAGGTGCAGCATGGGGAATTCTGAAATTGGAATGCATTAGTGTCTCACTGACACTTCCCTGTGCTGCTCTGCTGATGGGGAGGGAGTCGAGTGCCGGCAAAAGAGGCTTTGTGTGCCGGGGGTTGCCTACCCCTGGTTTAGATCAAAGCATATTCATGTGTTAGAATGGCCCAGTCAAAGTTCAGACCTAATACCAATTGAGAATGTGTGGCAAGATTTGAAAATTGCTGTTCATAGACTTTCTCCATCCAATCTGACAGAGCTTGAGCTATTTTGCAAAGAAGAATGGGCAAAAATGTCACTCTCTAGATGTGCAAAGCTAGTAGAGACATACCCAAAAAGCTGTAATTGCAGCAAAAGGTGGTTCTACAGTACAGTACAGGGGGTCCCCTACTTACAAACATCCGACTTACAAACGACTCCTACTTACAAACGGAAGGAGACAACAGGAAGTGAGAGGAAATCTACCCCTAGGAAGGGAAATTCACTCCTGTAAGAGTTAATATGGGAAAAAGGTGTCTCCACTGATGCTTTATCACCTATCCTTATTTCCCTAATAACCCAAAATTTTCAAAATCCAATTGTCATTGGGACAGAAAGTGAGGTGAAATCTTCTGAACAGGGGCACAGACAGCAAAACAAATGTTACAGGGGTGATAACCCTTCCCTATGCTATCTACAAAACTTAAAAAAAGATTTTTTGGCTGGAGCTACACTTAAAAAATTTACCTGTTCCGACTTACAAACAGATTCAACTTAAGAACAAACCTAAAGTCCCTATCTTGTTTGTAACCCGGGGACCCCCTGTATTGACTCAGGGGGGCTGAATACAAATGCACGCCACACTTTTCACATATTTATTTGTAAAAAAATGTGAAAGCCATCATTCATCATTTTCCTTCCATTTCACAATTATGTGCCACTTTGTGTTGGTCTATCACATAAAATCCCAATAAAATATATTTAAGTTTTTTGATGTAACATGACAAAATGTGGAAAATTTCAAGGGGTATGAATACTTTTTCAAGGTACTGTATAACCCTACTGCCAAGTCACCACTTCCACCCTGTACTGGTTTACCTCTGTCACTTTGGAGTCTGTCACAGAAGTGAGTGATTTTTATTTTTTTGCACTTGTGATTACCACTAAAGGCAAATATTGAATAAGAGTTAATTGAATGCTGCTGGACATTGGACCCTTCTGTCTTGCAAGGAGAATCCTATTATATGAGTCTTGCTATTGATTAAAACTGGATTTTTTTTAAAGGCTTATTCATCCTAATAACAAGTTATTACTTTTTGCTTCTCTTTCATTATATTTGGAATATGAACACATTTCAAAATATTCTGAGAATTCTTCAGAACTGAGTGTGTTGACAGTTAGCATATCTGTGCTGTTAATATTGATTATTGATATTAATTCAATAAAAAGATTATCTTTATATAAGGTAAAGTTCATCTCAAGGCTCTTGTCTGACAGTCTAAACAAATCCCAAGTTTAGCTACTGTGATGCACAAGTCTCATAAAGTGAACAAAAAGACAACCTTTACCTTCACTAGCTGGGCCAAATCTTCCTTCACTTGTATCTCACATGCTCCCCCTCCCAGACACTGCAGCTCACAGTGGGAGGTTTTCAACAGTGAAGTTAGTTCTGCCAATCCAGAAAGCAGTGAGCAGGACTAGGTGTGGCCAGGTGCTGGTTGACAAGCTAAAGGCTTCTTAATCAGCAGAGGTTCTTCTGGCCAGAAGAAAATGCAGTGGTTCTTCTGGCCAGAAGGAGAGGCAGGGGTTCTACTGGCTAGTTCTGGGTGCCTGACAGTCCCAATAAACCTATTTCCTATTAGTATTGAGCAGCAATGGGAGCTGGCTGGAGGGAGACTTGCCACTTTGCCCTCAGAGGGAGTTCAGGATAGTGCAGATGTCAGGGTCATGGAGGGTCTCAGCATAGATGCTGCTGAAGCCTGCCTTTGCAAGCCTGAGCCAGCTACAATGCAGCATAGCTCCATTTGCAGGCAGGAGTCCTGCTGGAGCTGGAGGGGGATGAGGATTTTGTTGATCAGCACAGAGTTTCACAGAAAATACAAAAGGTTTGGCTGGACTACAGTGCATATTGTAGGTTGGCAGGGAAGCATGCAATCTACTGCTGGAATGTAGTGTGTGCAGCTCTGGGGGGTGGCCAGCCTGAGGTATGCACTCACTTTCCCAGTCTCCTCATTGGCTCTTATTATCTATTACTGGAGCTGTGCACTGCCCTCATCCTGAAAACTTTTGTCTGCTGTCTACCAGGCTTAATGCTGCCCCAGTGATCGCTTTTCTTTCATTGATGCCCAGTTTGAAATCGCTTGTTGCAAGTTTGTATTTATTTGTATTGCATTCTGGTTGGAGTGTGCATTCATTCTGATTTTGTTTGTTATTGACAGAGTAGGGTAAGGAGAAAGTTTAAAAATGGTGTCGGCAACAGCTCAATCATGATGTACCCATTAGTTATGACCATGTTTTGGCATGAAAGGTTTTGTGAAAATTTACCAGGCCTGGTCTCCCTGTCATTGAGAATCACTTGGGAATTTGAAAGAACACTTTTTACTTACCCAATCCTCCACTCCCACAGGCTCCTGGAATTTCTAGACCTGTCCCTGTTGCCTCTTCTCTCCTGCACTCCAACAGTCCAAGGTCCTCTGACATCAATAAGACCCTTTCAAGGTCAATGACCCTGTGGTGGAGGTGAGAATGCTAGGGGACAGTCTGCTGCTGGAGCATCTTCTGCTCTGGGAGCAAAGGATCAGGTAAGTAAAATGCTTTTAAGGTCCCCTAAACAGAAAGGCAGAGGAGGTGTTTTAGGTTTAGTGTATTGAGCTCTAAGTCCTGCAACAAATATTTTTTTTTTATGGGAAGACAGAATTCTACTTTCAGTAAAGATCTTAATCAACACTAGGGATGAGCCGAACACCCCCCGGTTCGGTTCGCACCAGAACCCGCGAACGGACCGCAAGTTCGCACGAACGTTAGAACCCCATTGACGTCTATGGGACTCGAACGTTCGAAATCAAAAGTGCTCATTTTAAAGGCTAATTTGCATGGTATTGTCCTAAAAAGGGTTTGGGGACCCGGGTCCTACCCCAGGGGACATGTATCAATGCAAAAAAAACTTTTAAAAACGGCCGTTTTTTCGGGAGCAGTGATTTTAATGATGCTTAAAGTAAAAAAAAAAAAGTGAAATATTCCTTTAAATATCGTACCTGGGGGGTGTCTATAGTATGCCTGTAAAGTGACGCGTGTTTCCCATGTTTAGAACAGTCCCTGCACCAAATGTCATTTTTAAAGGAAAAAATCTCATTTAAAACTGCTTGCGGGTTTAATGTCATGTTGGGTCATGGCAATATGGATGAAAATCAGTGAGACAAACGGCATGGGTACCCCCCAGTCCATTACCAGGCCCTTTGGGTCTTGTATGGATATTAAGGGGAACCCCGCACCCAAATTAAAATAAGGAAAGGTCCCTATATACTCTGAACAGCAGTATACAGGCGGTGCAAACAAGACAGGGACTGTAGGTTTGTTGTTAAGTAGAATCTGTTTGTAATTTTGAACATTTTTAATGTGTTTAGCTCCAGCCAAAAAATCTTTTCTAAGCTTTTTGGAAAACATAGGGAAGGGTTATCACCCCTGTGACATTTGTTTTGCGTCTTTCCTCCTCTTCAGAAGATTTCACCTCACTTTTTTGTCCCAATGAAAAATGTTTTTTGAAAATTTGGGTTTTTTTGTGGAACAAGGATTGGAAAGCATCAGTGGAAAGGAAAAATTGTTTTCCCATATTAACTCTTACAGGAGAGAATTTCCCTTCCTTAGGGGTAGATTTCATCTCACTTCCTGTTGTCTCCTTCCGTTTGCAAGTAGGAGTCGTTTGTAAGTTAGATGTTTGAAAGTAGGGTCCTGCCCTATATACTCAGCAGAAATTTGGGCCTTAGGTGTTGCTGTGGCCAAAACACTGTAAGCCCTCACAGGGCCCTGCTGTGAAATATTAGATCAAGAATTGTAATTACATGCCCCTGTTGAACAGGAGCTGAAAAATTAGGCCTTAGGCACTGGTGCTGGTGCCACAACACTGCAACCCCTCACAGACACTCTAGTTGGAACGCAGGAACGAGCCCTGCTGCAAAGTATTGCATCAAAAATTGTAATTACACGCCCCTGTTAGACAGGGGCAGAAAAATTGGGTCTTAGGCACTGGTGCTGGTGCCACAACACTGCAACCCCTCACAGACACTCTAGTTGAAACGCAGGAACAAGCCCTGCTGCAAAGTATTGCATCAAAAATTGTAATTACACGCCCCTGTTAGACAGGGGCTGAAAAATTGGGTCTTAGGCACTGGTGCTGGTGCCACAACACTGCAACCCCTCACAGACACTCTAGTTGGAATGCAGGAACGAGCCCTGCTGCAAAGTATTACATCAAAAATTGTAATTACACGCCCCTGTTAAACAGGGGCTGAAAAATTGTGCCTTAGGCACTGGTGGTGGCGCCCAGAACCAAAAATGTTCTTACAAGCTATCAGCGTGATGATTGAGGAGGAAGAGGATAATTACTCAGGGATAGTCACTCAGCATCAGCATAGGCAGTCTTTGAAGGGATCTGAGATTTCAAAAAAAATTATTCGGTTACATCTGCATCAGGTGCTTGGTAGCTGGTGGTGATCCAAGACTGATTCATTTTTATGAAGGTCAGCCGATCGACCGAGTCGGTGGACAGACGCACCCTGTGATCGGTTACCACGCCTCCAGCAGCACTGAATGTGCGTTCCGAAAGAACGCTGGATGCAGGACAGGCCAGTAGCTCAATTGCATACTGTGCAAGCTCTGGCCAGTGATCCATCCTCAAGACCCAGTAACCCAGAGGATTTTCGGTGGGAAAGGTGTCCAAGTCTGATCTTGCCCCTAGGTATTCCTGCACCATGTAAAACAGACGCTGGCGATGGTTGCTGGAACCGATCATACCTTGGGGCTGCGGACCAAAAAATTGTCTGAACGCATCGGTCAGACGGCCACCTTCTCCACCGCTCCTTCTTTGACTGACCGAAGCCTCAGCAACACGTTGTCCAGAAACAGGAGTTTGTAACCTCCCAGTCTCTGGGAACGCGTTGCACAGACCTTTCTGCAAGGCCTCCCGAAGATGTTTCATCCTCTGCTCCCTCTGCGATGGCAAGATAAGGTCCGCAACCTTACCCTTGTAACGTGGATCAAGGAGGGTTGCCAGCCAGTATTGGTCCTTCTCCTTGATACCACGAATACGAGGATCCTTACGCAGGCTTTGCAGGATCAGGGAGGCCATGCAGCGTAGGTTTGCTGAGGCATTCGGTCCGGAGTCCTCTGGGTCACTAAGGACAACAACGTCCGCAGCCACCTCCTCCCAGCCACGTACAAGTCCATGTGTTCCTTGGGACTGATCCCTTAAAGACTGCTGATGCTGAGTGCCAGGCTCCACCTCCATACTGACACAATCTTCCTCCTCCTCCTCCTCCTCCTCCTCGTCCTCTTCCTGTGTGATCGGCGGGCACGCAGGAACACTGTCTGGATAAAGGGGGCCTTGAGAGCTAAGGAAGTCCTCCTCTTCCTGCCTCTGTTCTGCCTCAAGTGCCCTGTCCATTATTCCACGCAGCGTGTGCTCCAACAGGTGGACAAGGGGGACAGTGTCACTGATGCATGCACTGTCAGTGCTCACCATCCTCGTGGCCTCCTCGAATGGTGACAGGACAGTGCATGCATCCCTGATCATGGCCCACTGGCGTGGGGAAAAAAAACCAAGGTCCCCTGACCCTGTCCTGGTGCCATAGTCGCACAGGTACTCATTGATGGCCCTCTGCTGCGTGTGCAGCCGCTGCAGCATGGCCAACGTCGAGTTCCACCTGGTGGGCATGTCACAGATTAGGCGGTTCTTGGGCAGGTTAAACTCCTTTTGGAGGTCCGTCAGCCGAGCACTGGCATTATATGACCGGCGGAAATGCACACAGACTTTCCTGGCCTGCCTCAGGACATCCTGTAAGCCCGGGTACCTGCCCAAGAACCGCTGCACCACCAAGTTAAGGACGTGAGCCAAACAGGGCACATGGGTCAGTTGTCCCTGTCGGAGGGCAGAGAGGAGGTTGGTGCCATTGTCGCAAACCACCATTCCTGCCTTAAGTTGGCGTGGCGTCAACCACCTCTGAACCTGCCCCTGCAGAGCTGACAGAACCTCTGCCCCAGTGTGGCTCCTGTCCCCCAAGCACACCAGCTCAAGCACCGCATGGCATCTTTTGGCCTGCGTACTTGCGTAGCCCCTTGAACGCCTACGGAGCACCGCTGGTTCCGAGGAAGAGGCCATGGAGGAAGAAGAAGAGGAGGGGGTGGAGGAGAGAGGTGTGTCACAATCAGCATTTTGGAGGCGTGGTGGCGGAACAACCTCCAACACTACTGCACCTTGTCCTGCATCCTTCCCAGCTGCCAGCAGAGTCACCCAATGCGCCGTGAAACTTAAGTAACGTCCCTGTCCATGCCTGCTGGACCATGAGTCAGCGGTAATATGCACCTTACCGCTGACCGCCCTGTCCAGCGAGGCATGGACATTGCCTTCCACATGCCGGTAGAGAGCCGGAATCGCCTTCCGTGAGAAAAAGTGGCGTTTGGGTACCTGCCACTGAGGAACCGCACATTCCACAAACTCACGGAAGGGGGCAGAGTCTACCAACTGAAAAGGCAGCAGTTGAAGTGCTAGCAATTTTGCCAAGCTAGCATTCAACCGCTGGGCATGTGGATGGCTGGGAGCAAACTTCTTTCGGCGGTGCAGCAGCTGGGGCAGGGAAATTTGCCTGGTACAATCTGACGTCGGTGTACCAAAAGCAGATTGCCCATAAGTACTTGGCTGTGACACACCTAATTCTACACCTTCATTCCTCTCACTGCAGGTCGCAGAGAGGACTGAAGGTCTAGTGGGGTTGGAAATCTCAGCTGATGAGGAGCAAGGAGAGATCGTCTTTGTTCTTTGGTGTGGGTCTTTTAGATACGCTTGCCAACGAACTGCATGGCAGGTCAACATATGTCTGGTCAAGCATGTGGTACCCAAGCGGGAGATGTTTTGGCCACGCGAGATACGCTTGAGACATATATTGCAAATAGCAGCGGTGCGATCTGATGCACTCGTCTCAAAAAAGGCCCACACCAAAGAACTTTTTGAATAACGCGCAGAGACTGCAGCGCCCTGCACATGTGGAGCTTTGGGGTGTGATGCAGTCAATGTGCTGCCCTTAGGCTGGCCCCTGGAGGGCATCCTGCCTAGTTGGTGATGTGCCACCTCCTCCTCCTCCTCCTCCTCCTCCTCCTCCTCCTCCTCTCTCCTATCAGGCACCCACGTTGAGTCAGTGACCTCATCATCCCCTCCCTCCTCATCACTGGAGCAAACCTGGCAGTATGCTGCAGCAGGGGGAGCATGACTGCCAGATTGCTGTCCTTCTTGGGCACCCCCTCTGTCCGTGCTCATGTTACTGCCTTCATTGAGCTCAGTATCATCATCAGAGCCTTCCAAACGCTGGGCATCCTCCTGGAGCATGTACCCAACACTGTGGTCAAACAGTTCGAGGGAATCCTCATGAGGACATGGTGGAGCTAGGGAAGGAGTCACTGATGACATTGAGCTGAGGGAAGAGGCCGCTGCTTTGCCAGACAAAGCACCCTGGGCATGGGTGAGAGAGGATGAGGAGGATGAGGACGGCTTGGTCATCCACTCGACCAAGTCTTCCGCATGTTGCGGCTCAACACGGCCAGCTGCCGAAAAAAAGGCCAAGCGTGTCCCATGGCCACGTGCTGATGAGGATGCACCGTCTCCACGACCAGCACTAGACACAGAGCCTGCTTGCCCTCTCTTATTGGCTTGTGACTGTCTGCCTCTCCTTCTTGGCCTTCCAGACATACTAATGGCCTGTAGCTGCACTAAGCTGGGATAGAACACCTGTAATTTTCTTCAGGTAGCTTTATATACTGTAACCAGACAAGCCTGCCTGTCAGTAGGAAGATAACAGGAACGGATCTAGCTGAACACTGTGAGCAGGACGTACTGCACTAAATGTATATAGCAGGAACGGATCTAGCTGAACACTGTGAGCAGGACGCACTGCACTGAATGTAAATAGCAGGAACGGATCTAGCTGAACACTGTGAGCAGGACGCACTGCACTGAATGTAAACAGCAGGAACGGATGTAGCTAAACACTGTGAGCAGGACGCACTGCACTGAATGTAAATAGCAGGAACGGATCTAGCTGAACACTGTGAGCAGGACGCACTGCACTGAATGTAAATAGCAGGAACGGATCTAGCTGAACACTGTGAGCAGGACGCACTGCACTGAATGTAAACAGCAGGAACGGATGTAGCTAAACACTGTGAGCAGGACGCACTGCACTGAATGTAAATAGCAGGAACGGATCTAGCTGAACACTGTGAGCAGGACGCACTGCACTGAATGTAAATAGCAGGAACGGATCTAGCTGAACACTGTGAGCAGGACGCACTGCACTGAATGTAAACAGCAGGAACGGATGTAGCTAAACACTGTGAGCAGGACGCACTGCACTGAATGTAAATAGCAGGAACGGATCTAGCTGAACACTGTGAGCAGGACGCACTGCACTGAATGTAAATAGCAGCAACGGATCTAGCTGAACACTGTGAGCAGGACACACTGTACTAAATGTAAATAGTCTAGCTGCCTGACCGTGGTACTAATAGGATCAAAAAGAACACCTGTAATTTTCTTCAGGTAGCTTTATATACTGTAACCAGACAAGCCTGCCTGTCAGTAGGAAGATAACAGGAACGGATCTAGCTGAACACTGTGAGCAGGACGTACTGCACTGAATGTAAATAGCAGCAACGGATCTAGCTGAACACTGTGAGCAGGACGCACTGCACTGAATGTAAATAGCAGGAACGGATCTAGCTGAACACTGTGAGCAGGACGCACTGCACTGAATGTAAATAGCAGGAACGGATCTAGCTGAACACTGTGAGCAGCACGCACTGCACTGAATGTAAATAGCAGGAACGGATCTAGCTGAACACTGTGAGCAGGACGCACTGCACTGAATGTAAATAGCAGGAACGGATCTAGCTGAACACTGTGAGCAGGACGCACTGCACTGAATGTAAATAGCAGGAACGGATCTAGCTGAACACTGTGAGCAGGACGCACTGCACTGAATGTAAATAACAGGAACGGATCTAGCTGAACACTGTGAGCAGGACACACTGTACTAAATGTAAATAGTCTAGCTGCCTGACCGTGGTACTAATAGGATCAAAAAGAACACCTGTAATTTTCTTCAGGTAGCTTTATATACTGTAACCAGACAAGCCTGCCTGTCAGTAGGAAGATAACAGGAACGGATCTAGCTGAACACTGTGAGCAGGACGTACTGCACTAAATGTATATAGCAGGAACGGATCTAGCTGAACACTGTGAGCAGGACGCACTGCACTGAATGTAAATAGCAGCAACGGATCTAGCTGAACACTGTGAGCAGGACGCACTGCACTGAATGTAAATAACAGGAACGGATCTAGCTGAACACTGTGAGCAGGACACACTGTACTAAATGTAAATAGTCTAGCTGCCTGACCGTGGTACTAATAGGATCAAAAAGAACACCTGTAATTTTCTTCAGGTAGCTTTATATACTGTAACCAGACAAGCCTGCCTGTCAGTAGGAAGATAACAGGAACGGATCTAGCTGAACACTGTGAGCAGGACGTACTGCACTGAATGTAAATAGCAGCAACGGATCTAGCTGAACACTGTGAGCAGGACGCACTGCACTGAATGTAAATAGCAGGAACGGATCTAGCTGAACACTGTGAGCAGGACGCACTGCACTGAATGTAAATAGCAGGAACGGATCTAGCTGAACACTGTGAGCAGCACGCACTGCACTGAATGTAAATAGCAGGAACGGATCTAGCTGAACACTGTGAGCAGGACGCACTGCACTGAATGTAAATAGCAGGAACGGATCTAGCTGAACACTGTGAGCAGGACGCACTGCACTGAATGTAAATAGCAGGAACGGATCTAGCTGAACACTGTGAGCAGGACGCACTGCACTGAATGTAAATAACAGGAACGGATCTAGCTGAACACTGTGAGCAGGACACACTGTACTAAATGTAAATAGTCTAGCTGCCTGACCGTGGTACTAATAGGATCAAAAAGAACACCTGTAATTTTCTTCAGGTAGCTTTATATACTGTAACCAGACAAGCCTGCCTGTCAGTAGGAAGATAACAGGAACGGATCTAGCTGAACACTGTGAGCAGGACGTACTGCACTAAATGTATATAGCAGGAACGGATCTAGCTGAACACTGTGAGCAGGACGCACTGCACTGAATGTAAATAGCAGCAACGGATCTAGCTGAACACTGTGAGCAGGACGCACTGCACTGAATGTAAATAGCAGGAACGGATCTAGCTGAACACTGTGAGCAGCACGCACTGCACTGAATGTAAATAGCAGGAACGGATCTAGCTGAACACTGTGAGCAGGACGCACTGCACTGAATGTAAATAGCAGGAACGGATCTAGCTGAACACTGTGAGCAGGACGCACTGCACTGAATGTAAATAGCAGGAACGGATCTAGCTGAACACTGTGAGCAGGACGCACTGCACTGAATGTAAATAACAGGAACGGATCTAGCTGAACACTGTGAGCAGGACACACTGTACTAAATGTAAATAGTCTAGCTGCCTGACCGTGGTACTAATAGGATCAAAAAGAACACCTGTAATTTTCTTCAGGTAGCTTTATATACTGTAACCAGACAAGCCTGCCTGTCAGTAGGAAGATAACAGGAACGGATCTAGCTGAACACTGTGAGCAGGACGTACTGCACTAAATGTATATAGCAGGAACGGATCTAGCTGAACACTGTGAGCAGGACGCACTGCACTGAATGTAAATAGCAGCAACGGATCTAGCTGAACACTGTGAGCAGGACGCACTGCACTGAATGTAAATAACAGGAACGGATCTAGCTGAACACTGTGAGCAGGACACACTGTACTAAATGTAAATAGTCTAGCTGCCTGACCGTGGTACTAATAGGATCAAAAAGAACACCTGTAATTTTCTTCAGGTAGCTTTATATACTGTAACCAGACAAGCCTGCCTGTCAGTAGGAAGATAACAGGAACGGATCTAGCTGAACACTGTGAGCAGGACGTACTGCACTGAATGTAAATAGCAGCAACGGATCTAGCTGAACACTGTGAGCAGGACGCACTGCACTGAATGTAAATAGCAGGAACGGATCTAGCTGAACACTGTGAGCAGGACGCACTGCACTGAATGTAAATAGCAGGAACGGATCTAGCTGAACACTGTGAGCAGCACGCACTGCACTGAATGTAAATAGCAGGAACGGATCTAGCTGAACACTGTGAGCAGGACGCACTGCACTGAATGTAAATAGCAGGAACGGATCTAGCTGAACACTGTGAGCAGGACGCACTGCACTGAATGTAAATAGCAGGAACGGATCTAGCTGAACACTGTGAGCAGGACGCACTGCACTGAATGTAAATAACAGGAACGGATCTAGCTGAACACTGTGAGCAGGACACACTGTACTAAATGTAAATAGTCTAGCTGCCTGACCGTGGTACTAATAGGATCAAAAAGAACACCTGTAATTTTCTTCAGGTAGCTTTATATACTGTAACCAGACAAGCCTGCCTGTCAGTAGGAAGATAACAGGAACGGATCTAGCTGAACACTGTGAGCAGGACGTACTGCACTAAATGTATATAGCAGGAACGGATCTAGCTGAACACTGTGAGCAGGACGCACTGCACTGAATGTAAATAGCAGCAACGGATCTAGCTGAACACTGTGAGCAGGACGCACTGCACTGAATGTAAATAGCAGGAACGGATCTAGCTGAACACTGTGAGCAGCACGCACTGCACTGAATGTAAATAGCAGGAACGGATCTAGCTGAACACTGTGAGCAGGACGCACTGCACTGAATGTAAATAGCAGGAACGGATCTAGCTGAACACTGTGAGCAGGACGCACTGCACTGAATGTAAATAGCAGGAACGGATCTAGCTGAAGACTGTGAGCAGCACGCACTGCACTGAATGTAAATAGCAGGAACGGATCTAGCTGAACACTGTGAGCAGGAAGCACTGTACTGAATGTAAATAGCAGGAACGGATCTAGCTGAACACTGTGAGCAGGACACACTGCACTGAATGTAAATAGTCTAGATAGAAGATAACAGGAACGGATCTAGCTAAACTGAATACAGTGTATATATATATATGCAACACCTGGGATGCATATATATACACAATACACTGTAAGTGCAGCTAACTGACTGACTGTTCTGCCTAATCTATCTAACTCAAATCAAATGACACTGTCTCTCTCTCTCTCTATCGCTCAGCACACCGGAACACACACTACACAGGGCCGCCGTGCAGGCGGCCTTATATAGTGTGGGGTGTGTACTAAATCCCCTGAGCCATAATTGGCCAAAGCCACCCTGGCTTTGGCCAATTACAGCTCTCTCTACTGACGGCGCTGTGATTGGCCAAGCATGCGGGTCATAGTGCATGCTTGGCCAATCATCAGCCAGCAATGCACTGCGATGCCGCAGTGAATTATGGGCCGTGACGCGCCACACGAATTTGGCGCGAACGGCCCATATCGTTCGCAATTCGACGGACGGTCGAACAGCCGATGTTCGAGTCGAACATGGGTTCGACTCGAACACGAAGCTCATCCCTAATCAACACTGATGAAGGTGACAGAAACTAAAATGTTCCAAACAACTGCTGTCAATTTGTTACTTCATCAGGAGTCTTCAATACTGGTTCTAATTTAGATCTATGAAGTCATTGTTTCTCAGGTCCATCCAAGTTTTATCCTGTGTTGAGCCTGTTGAAGGGGGGAATAGTGTTGCCCCCAAAACTCCTTGGCTGTATTGATATGACTGTTTTTTTTACTAGTAGTTAGAATTATCTAGGACTCGTTCATCTGGTTTTGGTCTGGAATTCCTTACTGTATTTCTATGGTTCCATGCAGACCTGTTAGTGCGTGAACAACAAGGAAAGGTTGCTTTAGACTCAATAGGATTTGACCCCTATTTCAACTTTTGAATATACCCAAGCTACAATTGAAAATATATTTGCATGCGGGGTCAGTTTGAAACAGAAGATGCAATATGACAGTCACACTCTCCCTTTGTAATTTGAAGGATTGAGCTGTTAGTGTGACAGCCACCTATTTCAGGAAGCCTGTGTGCTTCTGATGGGCAGAGTGCAATGAACAGCTATGTAATAAGATGTAATGAGCTGTCCGTTTGACAGCCCAGTTATACTCTACATTCGCCTGTAAATAAACCACTGCTTTAGACTTCAGTGATAAATTATTGTTTCAGTATGTATAAAGCATAAAAATGTATTATACAACTTTTCAGACTCTTATCAGAGATAACACTAGTACGATTTTAGTAACTTATTCATCCCCTTCAGATGTACAAGCTACATCTGTTTCAGCTGAGGTGGGGGGTGTACCTTTGCATTATCACTTTGGGTGGCAGAGGACCATGTCCAGGCATTGTTTGCATTATAACCACATCAAAATGCACTTTAGAATTTTTTTTGGGGTACTAACAACCAGGCTTTATATATTTGGCCAGATGCCTTAGTGACCAGCTGTTAATTTCCATTTACATAACCTGTTTATTCCTAGAAATACAGCCATATGAAAGCTTGAGACACTTATAAAATATTTCACTTCTCTTTCACTACTTCTTCAGTCTTCACAGTCTTTTCTAAAATTGGCTGAGTTGGCAATAACATCACTCAGCAATTGGTTGCTTGGCCTGTGCATTTTCAGAGGGGGGCAGGTGACATATGCCCCCTTACCCAGAAATGTTGGGAATTCCTGCTTGTTGTGGAGGAGCAAAGATCTACATGTAGAGCACATAAGGTGAGGGGGTTAGGAGATACCTTTTGCAGATACGCTTCACTTTGTTCTACATGGATAAGGTGACTGTTTATTTAAAGTGGCATTAAACCCAAAGGAAAACATTTATTATATTGCAGCTTACCAATTCTTAGATGTGGTGGCTGCATTAGTTCTCTTTTTAGGTGTTCTTTCTTCTATTTTCATCTGGTGATCTGAGTAGTAAGTCTGTTTTTTTAAGAACAAGCTCTCTCGCAGATTTATCAGTTACAGGAATGAGACAAACCAACAGGTGTGCTTACTTACAGGGGTGATCAGCATTTATTTATTAATGTAAAACCTTTGTCCCATTAGAAAAAAAAATAAAAATTTTCTAAAATTTCTTCTTAAAATTATCACTCTCAATACTCGAACAGTTTGAATTTCTCCATTCCCGTCATATTGACATTGCGTGCCCTCCTATTCTACCATATTCTCAGCATCTGTTCCCACAAAGCACAGAGGGGGAGGGGGGGGTTTGCAATTCACAAACATACTAACTTTGTCTTTAAATTCCCTGACCCTCAGGGACGTTACCTTTTATTACAAAGCAAAATCCTGAACTTGGACATTACTTTTTAATACTATATAATACTTCCCAAATATCCTTTTCATCTCACCTAGTGTAACTCGCTGCCATACATGGCACAGGAATTATCTTTTTATGGGGATATTCAAACCTAGTAACCAATACAAAGTTTGTCAAATCAAAACCCAAAAACCATCCTACTCTCTCAGACTATGCCCGCTTCCGTGATTTATTCATTGTTTATGTAAATGCATGGCAAAAGTTAAATCCTCTTCGTAGAGACTATATTTACTACTCTGTGCCTCATAACCTTTATACCCATATTCACTATATCTAGGTCTCTGCCTTCTTCCTACCAGCAATTTCTACAGCTAAAATCTTACCTGTACACTGGTCAGATCATGACCCAACCGTTATTTACCTTGTAATTCCTCTTGGTCCTTCAACAATTTTTTACTAACCATTTCTGAAATTCTTGACCAACTCAAATCCATCTCTTATGAGTATTTTCTACTGTTTCTTCCCCAGTGAATTTATGGGAAGCATAAAAAAATGTACTTAGGGGGCAGATAATTCAGATATCTTCCCTTTGCAAACAACAAAGATGCAAACGTAAGACAGAGTAAGAATTAGAATTGGACCAAGCTTTACAAAAGCATAAAACAAATCCTACTCTTAACTCATGAACTTCTTTATAAAGTCCGAATAGAACTTAACCTCTGTTTAACTGATGAAACTGAGAAACAGCTGCGGTGGACAAGACAAAAATGATACGCCCTTAGAAACAAACCTACTATCATGCTTGACAAATGCTTGAAAACCTTCGAATATAAGCATGTCTTTCTTTTTTCTTCACACAGCTAATTCACTAGTAATCCGATTGCTATACTTTCTAAATTTAAACAACACTTATCCAGCCTAATTCCCTGTACACACAATACCATTTTCCGACAATAAAATCCATGTTTTTTTTTTTCCGACGGATTTTGGCTCAAACTTGTCTTGCATACACACGGTCACACAAATCTTGTCGGAAATTCTGAACGCCAAGAACGCGGTGACGTACAATACGTACGACGAGCCGAGAAAAATTTAGTTCAATAGCCAGTGCGGCTCTCCTGCTTGATTCCGAGCATGCATGGAACTTTGTGCATCGGAATTGTGTACACAGGATTGGAATTTACGACAACGGACTTTGTTGTCGGAAAATTTGAGATCCAGATCTCAAATTTTGTGTGACGGAAATTCCAATGGAAAATGTCCGATGGAGCTTACACACGGTCGGAATTTCCGACAAGCTCCCATCGAACATTTTCCGTCAGAAAATCCTATCGTGTGTACGGGGCATTATCCCGCCTTTATACGGCAGCTATTTCTTTCCCGGTTGCCAAGGCAGAACAGTTTTTCTGAAGCTCACAATTGCCTTCCCTTCCTACGAATTTTACAACCACACTCAATTCAGATATCCCAACAACAAGAACTTACTGATGCCATTCAATTCTTAAAAAACAGCAAATGCCCTGGTCCCAATAGGTATACTTTCTTCTTTTACAAAAAAGTATCTAAGATCCTAATTCCATATCTTCTATCTCTATTGTTCCACCAGTACATGACTCCAACACAACTAGCAAAATTTACACCTTCTGTTCCCCCCTGTTCTTCTGTGGTTGCGCCTTCGCTGGTACGCTATTTCATATTTGGTGAAAATGCCCCATAGTTCAACATTTATGGACGTGCACATATAATCTAATACTCTTCATCATTGACAAATCTCTAGCCCAAAACCCATGAGAAGCCCTCCTCCATAGGCCGATTCCTAGCCTCACCAAATCGGAATGAAAATTGATATCAGAGTATTGGAGAGAGCCAGCCTTGGGTTTTCTGGCAGTGAGACAACTAATCATGGGTCAAGATTATCATATTGAATGCAACACCATAATTTCTTGAAGTATGAACCCCATGGTTAAATCACAGTATTACCCTTAATCTTGATTATTCATTGCCCTCTGTCTAATATTTTGTTTAGCATATGCAGTTGTGCTACCTGGCTGGGGGGACATTGCCCTCCCTATCCACCCCCCCTCATTCCTTCCCCTCCCCTCTTTCTTATAACTTTCTTTTATTTTTCTTCCCTACTTTTGTCCTTATACCTATAACTAGCCCCAGTACTTTGACAACTATGACAAATTTGCTACTGAATGTATTTTAGTTGTATTATACCAATATCTTTCATTTTGATAAATACTACTTAGAGTTTTAATTAAATGTAATCATCTAAGGGCAATACTGAACGATTTTCTCTTCATTATGTTCGTTTTATACTTTACTTGTATAAACTTTTACATCATAAAACCCTTAAAGAGGAATTGCAGTCTGCTCACATAATTTGTAATGAAAAAATCTTTGCCATTCTGAAGCTTTATTTTATATATTCTGTGATTCTGTACTTGCCAAATATGCTGCAGAAATCTCCCTCCACTGAGTCTGGCTGCAACCATTTTAACTGTGGGTAGCTGAAGCTGCTGCCTGTTCACCTCCTGGATTTACACAAACACACAGAGGCACACCTCCAGCACTGCAGCTCTCATTGGCCCGTTTATGACTCATCCCCCCTCCCTTCCTGGCAAACTCTCACGAGAGTGAGCGAGAGAGAGCTGTGCATGATATCATAAGCCTAGGCTAATGACCAGACAAGAAACAGGAAGTGGGCTGTATAAAGGTATTTACTGGCAGAAAAAAAATGTTTTACTATCCAAAGTTAAAACAACAAGGGCAGAAGATTTAAAGCGGGGGTCCACCCACACCGCCAAAAAAAAAAAATATTAAAAGCCAGCAGCTACAAATACTGCGGCTGCTGACTTTTAATACATGGCCACTTACCTGTCCCAGGGTCCAGCGATGTCGGCAGGCGACACCGAGAACCCGCTCGGTTCTCGGCAGCTGCCTCCGCCATCCTAGGTGAGGGAATCAGGAAGTGAATCGTTGCGGCTTCAATTCCCGGTTCCCTACTGCACATGCGCGAGTCCCCGCTCTCTCCTGGGAGCTGTGTGTTTCCCAGGAGACAGCGCGAAGGGACGGGAAGAGGCATAGACTCCCATGGGAGTGTATGCTGGAAGTGGGTGCAAATACCTGTCTTAGGCAGGTATCTGCACCCCCCTCCCCCCTGAAAGGTGCCAAATGTGACACCGGAGGGGGGGAGGGTTCCGAAAAGCGAAAGTTCCATTTTTGTGTGGAACTCCGCTTTAATAGAAGGAAAGATGAAAAAATGACCGAAGGTCCGCTTTAAGATACTTTATTGATCTATCCCCTACTGTGCTTGCTACAATGTTATTTTTTGCAAAACCAAACAAAATTCTTGTACTAAAAAAAAAAAAAAAAAAAGAAAAAAAACTGTTACTGTAACTGATTATAAAGTGTTGCTTGGAGTTTGGCTTCAATTTGTTAGTGTATTTAAATCTGCTAGCACATTCTCCTCTCCAGACTTACAATGCTGAAGTCCAAAGGTGCCACTGTTCTCCTTCATCCAAAGTGGAGGCACTCTAATGCCCCGTACACACAGTCGGACTTTTCCTACCGAAAATGTTCAATGGGACCTTGTTGTCGGAAATTACCACCGTGTGTAGGCTCCATCGGACATTTTCCAACATTTCCGACACACAAAATTTGAGATCTGGATCTCAAATTTTCCGACAAGAAAATCCGTTCTGGTAAATTCCGATCGTGTGTACACAATTCCGACGCACAAAGTTTCATGCATGCTCGGAATCAGGCAGAAGAGCCGCACTGGCTATTGAACTTCATTTTTCTCTGTTCGTTGTACGTGTTGTATGTCACCACGTTCTTGGCGATCGGAATTTCCGACAAGATTTGTGTGACCGTGTGTATGCAAGACAAGTTTGAGCCAACATCCGTCGGAAAAAATCCATGGATTTTGTTGTCGGAATGTCCGATCGTGCATACGCGGCATAATACAGGAGGTGTGTTACTGGCCAGATCACCAGCTGAAAACAGGGGAAAAAACATAAAAAAGAAAACTAATGCAGCCACCACATCTAGGGATTTGTAAACGACAGCATATTACATTTTTGGATTGGGTTTCGCTTTAATTAATATCCTATATTTGCAGTGAAGAAACTTAGCATTACCTGGCAGAAATATAGTGAATGTTGCTATCACAAGAAAAGGCACACAGGGTTCATTAAATATTTATTTAAACTAGCCAAACATTAAACAAGCAGACATGAATAAATACATAGTTTGCGTCAATGAAAAAAAAAGGTGTTTAGAAGGGAAAAAAGACAAAACTTGTTCACTAATTATACCATTGTCTACCCAGAAACAACTAGGATTAGACAGCACAAAGAGAAATAGTAATGTGCACCTGCAGTCACCAAAAGTAACCAATCAATGTTTTGTTTATTAAAGTCAAGTTCAATTTTCAAATTATTTGATGCAGTGCTTAATAACCTGGCTGGTTACCCTTTAAAACCTGATTACTTCTGTTAAAAGTGGCCAGGGGTATGTCAATGAATACAGTTACAACTGCACCAAAGTAGTTGAAGTGTTTGTTGGGTGTAAGAATTAAAATAATGCCCTGTACACACGATCGGACATTGATCGGACAATCCGACAACAAAATCCATGGATTTTTTTCTGACGGATGTTGGTTCAAACTTGTTTTGCATACACACAGTCGCACAAAGTTGTCGGAAAATCTGATAGTTCTGAACGCGGTGACGTAAAACACGTACGTCGGGACTATAAACGGGGCAGTAGCCAATAGCTTTTGTCTCTTAATTTATTCTGAGCATGCGTGGCACTTTGTCTGTCGGAATTGTCCACACACGGTCAGAATTTACGCGAATGGATTTTGTTGTTGGAAAATTTTATAGCAAGCTCTCAAACTTTGTGTGTCGGAAATTCCGATAGAAAAAGTCAGATGGAGCCCACACACGGTCGGAATTTCCGACAACAAGGTCCAATCGCACATATTCCGACGGAAAGTCCGACCGTATGTACAGGGCATTAGTGTTCCTATTGAATCACAGGAACAGCAAGAAATAGGATTCCAGGATCTCACTTTCAACATAACTGTCTTAACATATTTACCCTTTAAATATATCCAGGGCACCAAGCAACCATAATCCATTGCCTCTGCCTTTTCCTTTCCTGTGCTTCCACAGGCTGAGAGCATGCTGCTTTCTATATTGTACAGAGCAGAATGCAGATCACAGACAGACTCAGTGTAAACAAAGCAGCTGTATTAAGGAAGTTCTTAGGGACTGCACCTGCACCACATCCCCATAAAGCACACAAGAAAAAAAGCAGAAAAATTGGACTTTTAAGGTGCAAATCTCAGGGATAGAAACCAATACGATATATATAAAAAGCAATATTTATTGAGTGTAAATATTAAAAGAAGAATATAAAAAAAGAGCATCGCTGTCTCAAAACCTGCATAGCATTATCAGACACCATATCACATACAGTAACAATTCATAGGTAAATACGTGTGGAAACTTTGCAATGTAAACAAACAATTAAAAATACAGGCGGTCCCCTACTTACAAACATCCGACTTACAAATGACTCCTACTTACAAACGGTGGGAGGCAACAGGAAGTGAGAGGAAATCTACACCTAGGAAGGGAAATTCACTACTGTAAGACCCCTTTCACACCAAGGGCGTATTGCCGGCACTATAGCATTAAAAATAGCGCCTGCAATCCGCTCTCAAACAGCTGCTCCATTGTCTGCAGTGTGAAAGCCCGAGGGCTTTCACACCGGAGCGCTGCGCTGGCAGGACGGGAAAAAAGTCCTGCTAGCAGCTTCTTTCGAGCGGTGAAGGAGCGGTGTGTTTACCGCTCCTCCACCGCTGCTCCCCATTGAAATCAATGGGGCAGCGCTGGGATACCGCCGGTAAAACGCCGCTATTGCGGCACATTGCAGGCGGTTTTAACCCTTTCTTGGCCGCTAGCAGGGGGTAGAAGCGCCCCGCTAGCAGCCGAAATACGCCGCTAATCCGACGGTAAAGCGCCGCTAAAAATAGCTGCATTTTACCGCTGACGCTGCGGGCGGCCCGGTGTGAAAGGGCTCTAAGAGTTATTATGGGAAAAAGGTGTCTCCACTGATGCTTTATCACCAGTCCATGTTTCCCTAACAGCCCAAAATTTGCAAAATCCAATTGCCATTGGGACAGAAAGTGAGGTGAAATCTTCTGAACAGGGGCACAGACAGCAAAACAAACATTACAGGGGTGATAACCCTTCCCTATGCTATCCAAAAAGCTTAAAAATAGATTTTTTTGGCTGGAACTACACTTAAAAAATTGACCTGTTCCGACTTACAAAGGTCTATAAAGGTCCATAAAGACATGGATGAGCGAGTTTGGGGTGGAGGAACTTGACTGCGCTGCAGTGTCCTGACCGCAACCTGATAAAACTCCTTTGAGGTGAATAAGAGCGGAGACTGCGAGCAAGGCCTTCTCGCCCACATCAGTGTCTGACCTCACAAATGCGCTTCTAGTCAATATTGAACCCTATGCACTAAGACTGGGATGCCATTAAAGTTCATGTGCATGTAAAGGCAGGTGTCCCAATACTTTTGACAATATAAGGCACGTTGACTTACACTTCTTGCCTCTGCAAGTAAAAAAAAAAATATATATATATTTCTTTTTTCAGTCCATTTAGTTAAAGTGCGTGTAAAGCCAAAACTTTTTTCTTGTTTTGGATAGATTGAGGAATGACTAACAAACTAGTCAAGTTTTTTTGCTGTTGGTCCCCGCACTGGGGAAATAGTTGTTCAATTAAATTAACAAAACACTCAAGAAATCCCAATGAAATTGAGCAGCCACCCACCAGGGTCACCTTAGTAACAGCAGTCACTTTACAAAATGTGACCTGTCAAACAACAAAGCCTTTTCAGCACATACAACCATTGTAGAAGCCGGGTCTCAAAAATCTGCCTATAAATCCTGATGACACCATGATCCACTATAAGGAAAATTCACTTCCTCTGTAAAAGCTTTTTCTGATCTTACAATAAAAAGCAACAATTCCTCCATCAAAAGTCAAAGAGTAAAACACAGCACAATAACTATAAGCGCATCATGTTAAAAAAAAAACAAAAAAAAAAAACAACAACAACACTATAGAGATTAACGCTATAAAACATCAAACAAAATGTTAGATAGAGTGAGGTAGGATTATAACCCCTGTAAGGTTTTTTTTGTCATATGTGTCCTATTGGGGAGATTTTCCCTGAACTTCCTGTCTTAGGGTCATCAGAACTAATGTCTCTGTTGGAAGATTTCCCCCTATGTCTCTTCTGGTGACAACCCAAACTTTGGAATTTTCTTACATAGTGATAACAGTAAACAGGTCAAAAAGAGAGGGTGAATCTCTCTAATAGGAGCACAGACAGCAATAAATCCTGACAGCTGTTCTAATCCCTCTCGGTTCTATCCAAAACTAAAAAAAAAAGTGGTTTATTTAGGTATAATCTAAGTCACCCAAGCTAGATCGGGGTTTTCTTGGGTGATGTTGCACTCTGAGGTTAGAGGTTTTATGCTGTTTTTCTTGTCTTAAAGGCATAGTTCACTGCTATCAAAAAACTACCTACTGTATATAGGAAGGGGCGTCTGTAGATAAAAACAAACTGTGCATCTTTGACCAAAGTTGAATAATGTTCTTGCTATACAGTAGGTGTAGGCCATTTATATACATCCTGAATACAGCCTGACTCAAAAAACTCCCAGGGATTGAATCTCCCTGTCCTGCCTTGTTGCTAGAACAGCTGAGGAAAGTGGAAAGATAAGGATGGACCCATAGGTTTATTTTACTGTTATTGTTATCGTAAGGTATTAATGTTGGTGTAAATGATCTGGTTCCTGGGCAAGCAGCTTCCACACCCCAGAGAATCTCCACAGTCTCCTTGGCTTGTAGTGTAATGTAACAAGGTCTGAAATTTAAGCACCATACCACTGCTAAGAGGTCCATATACAACTTCATTCAATTAAAGTTCAAGGGTACAAATCAAGAAATAGCCAACCGGTTTCGGGGTCCACGTGCCGCCTTCATCAGGGCTTGACTGGCAACCAAGTGAACAAACCAGTAGTGAACTGGACCTGCCAAACAAGATGCTGACTAGGCCTGTGCTTTTAACTCACACTGGATGAAAAAACCATTGTAGGTCCAGTTCACTAGTGGTTTGTTCACTTGGTTGCCAGTCGAGCCCTGATGAAGAGGGCACGTGGACCCCCCTAACGTGTTGACTATTTATTGATTTGTACCCTTAACCTTTAATGGAATAAAGTTGTATCTGGACCTCTTAGCAGTGGTGTGGCGCTTAAATTTCAACCCTGCCTTGTTGCTAGGATGTTGCTAAGAGACTCCCAGCTTTTACTGCTCACCTTCACCATCACAGGAGAAAACTATCAAATAGTGAGCTCAGAGCTACTGCATCAGGGGTGAGAAACCACATGCGTTGGGGGTTGAATCAGAGAAAGAGCTCCTTTCTTTGATGGTAGAGGTGAAATATAGGAGCTAGGAGTCTCTATGCAACATCCTAGCAAATAGGCAGGATGGAATGATGCAATCTCTGGGAGTTTTTCAGACAGATTCCAGGAGGTTGTAAATGGCCTACACCTACTTGAAGTGCATTATCCAACTATTACACAATCCAAATTTGTTTTTATCTACAGGCCCCCCTTACTGCATAGAGTTTTTTTGGTAAAAGTAAACTATGCGTTTAATGTTATGTGCTTACTGCTTCTGTGTTCCATAGCTTTCTGTTTGTGAGGGTGTTTTCCTGTATTATTCGACTTTGTAAAATGCTATATGTTGAGGAATATTTATAGATGTTTATTGCGAAATCCACAGCAGTTTCCTGAGCGGGATTGAACGTCCCTGTTGGCAGATTAGGGAGTTTACTGGATTTAGGTGCCAAGTTGTGTGGCTGGGTTTGTACAACAATATGCCAATGTGTTGTGAGACCATGCTGTTAACAAGTCACAGTATTCACAGCGTGTTCAGTTCTTAATGTGATCCTGGCAGAGGCTGCTAACACCCATTTAGACTGGCTTTCTCGTTGTCTTCGATCTCAGCTTTGTGGAGCAGATGAAATGTACTGGCTAAAAATGGGCTCACCACTGTTCTAGACTTCTGGGTTAAAAACCAAATCCCATGTAACTTTTAAAGACACAAATTAGTGCAGTTGTGTGTTCTTTAATACATCATTAAACATATTTTAAATCCAGGCAGTATACCTTAATGTGGCTTGGTATCAGCCTTTTTCAGTCCTTGTACATCAAAGCTTAGACTGGGAGAGAAAAAAGAAGCAGAAGAAGAAGTCTATCCTCTTAATTTGTTAAAAAAAATAAATAGATAAAAAAATAAATTGATAAATAACATTACCCCAAACTATGTTTACTATCAATTTTCTTACAAATGTGATGGAAACAATGATAGGAGACAAGGACAATGTTTGTAGGTAATACATGTTTTGGAACACCTATGACTAATGATAGTGATAATCACAACCAAGGAAGGAACTATCCCAAAATTAGGTTTGCAAATTATATCAATCTTTATTTTATAATCAAATCTAAAACACAATCCCAGGAATAAACACTGTAAAAACAAAACCTGTTGCATAGATTCACTTTTAGAACAGAAAAACAGTTAAAGCTCATCTCATCCTGAGCCTGGGTTCACACTGAAGGTGGGTTTGAAATCAGCTGAACTCGCACGATTTCAAACCGGCATTTCAGTCCGACTTTGGGAGCGATTTCAGAGACATCTGTGCGGGTTCCTGCACAGATGTTGAAATCACCACGAAAGTCGACAAAAGTAGTGCAGGAACTACTTTTGGGAATCGGTGCGACTTCGCAAAGCCGGCATCGCACCGTTTTAGAAGGTGCCATTGCCGGCAATAGGATCCAATTTGGCATACAATTTGACATGTCAAATTGCCCCGATGTGAACAGGGGGGGGGGCTGAATCCTTTTTTGGAGGTGTGGGGAGTGGAAGTTTAGAACCGTTGTTAGGGTTCCACTATCATCTTTGTCCAGTTGGGAGATTTTCTAATCACTTCCTGTTCTGTCACACCCTGACAAACAAAGTGTCGCCAGAAGAGTGAGGGTAGATTTAGACATGCGTCTAAACCCCCCTTGCCTCTGAAGGCCGATCCGCGTTCACATCGTATTACAAAGGGTCCTGACATGCGTGGAGGAAATGACTCAACGCCTCCTCACCGCCTGTTTTAACCCCATTTTAGCTGACAAATGCGCCGCAAGTGCGTGCATTGCACGTGTTTGCGGGGTGTATGCGGCGCTTCTCCATTTACTTGAATGTGTAGTGTCCAGCAGGCTTTCCGCTTAACTATGGCTACAAGTGGGGTGAACTTTGTCCGTCTGCCGCCTATTGCAACTTAAGGGGGGGGGGGCATGCAAAAATGCGAGTCAATCGTGCATTTTTGCTCCCCCCCAACCGCAGGTCTAAGCAAAGCGAGCAATAAGGGGTGTATTTATAAACAATTTACAAAGCCATTTGTCCTGAAAGACTGTATGTACATTTGTTCTGTGCAAAAGGGGCAAAATCATTGAAAATTACAGTATGAATGTGGAAAATACAGCATTATGGCCACTAGGTGAAACAAAGGAGCATACTCATTTTCTATGATACTCAGCGCTATCTAGTGGCCTTCTTTTAGAAGCTGACTTTTAATATTAGGACACTTACCTGTCCTGGAATCCAGCAATGTCGGCACCCCAGCCGATGTTTCCATCAGCTCCTGGGTGTTGCTGCTGCCATTCGTGGTAAGAGAAACCGGCAGTGAAGCCTTTTGGCTTCACAGCCAGTTCCCTGCTGTGCATAGGCAAAGCGCGCTCCACCTTCTAATTGGCTGGGTGGTGGGGGAAGGACGAGGGGGTGTGAACTTCCGAGTGATATCACTGCGGCAAGATCTCATGAAAGTGGGAAAGGTACCTGTCAAAAACAGGTACCCGCTCCCCCCTTCCCCCCAAAAGGTGCCAAATGTGGCACCGGTGGAGGGGAGGAGACAGATAAGCTGAGCTTCCACTTTTGGTTGGTACTCCGCTTTAATGCTCAACACATAAACTGATAATTTAGCTTGAGAACATTTGATTATGTCCAACATTTGCACAGAACTAATGTACACACAGTTTCACAGGATAAATAGCTATGCAAATATTTTATAAATACACCCCTCTGTTTCTTTGTGAGAAGTTTCTCCTTAGCTCTCCCTAGAAGTGACAGCAATAATATCTTGACAGACAGACAGACACCAATAACACCTTCACAGAAGTTCTAACATTTCCCTGTTCTATCCACAACCTAATATACTGGATTAAACTTTAGGGGAAAAAAAAAAGTTCACTTTACTGGCGTTACTAAATTAAAACCTGTTTTTATTTAGAGTGCTCAGGGGTTAGAACCCTTTATACCCTCTCAAGGTCATTTTCTGCCACATCTGCTATAAATTTGTGTCCTTTGGAAAACAATAGTCTTAGCTCATCTGTACTCCTGTGCTATTACACATAAGGTATATCTTTGTAAGTCAAAACTTTGTAGTACAGCGGGGAAGTATTAGAACTAATGTAAGATGTTTATTGTTGTCTTTGTCCTCATTGGGGAGAAACACTCTCTCTTTGCCCGGATGACCACTGTCACTGAGACTGTAATTAAGGTAAAGTTCAAAGTTTTGAGTTGTCATTAGAGCAAGAATAGAGGGGAAATCTTCCAATAGGGCCATTCGTTCTGGGGACAACTGTCTAAGAGGAGAGAATACCTGACATTGGAGAAGTTTCCTCTCACTTACAATTGTGTCTACAGTACAGGAAGGACGAATCTCCATATTTGGGGACACCAAACAGGTGTTTTAACCACTCTCTATTTTATCCAAAGTGATACAAGTATTTTGGGTTTAAATATATGTAGCGTCCTGCCAACAGTTAGGCTAAATTTTGGCTTCACTCTACTCAGCAAGGAAATGATCTGCTTTTCGATCTGGTCAGGGTTTCCCTAAGGTCAGTGGTTGATTACTCCTGCTTGCTTCTGGAGGAAGCTACCAGAAAACAGAACAGGAGGGTCAACTACTGATTTATTAACCTTTATTAGACCCCAGCCATTCCCTGGGAAGAGGGTGCCCAGAAGATGACTGGAGAGGTGATAAATGTTTGGGGAAGCTTGAGCAGAGTGTTCTTCTCCTACTAGTATGGTTTATGTTCTCCTGGGGCTGCTGCCCCTGGGAAACAGTTTGCATGAGACAAGAGCTGTAGTCTTGTCCTCCTGTTGATTTCTGATATTGTTTTGGAGTATCTTGAACCTTTAAGTCCTCTCCTGTTCAAGTTTTTGCAAATAAAATCCAAAGAAGACATCCCTAAAACTGAGCATGTCGGTGCTTGGAACTGTATATGTGGCAGACAGCCTCTGTACTGGGCATCTTCTCAGTGGCCCCTCCAGGGGCGAACTCTACATACACATTAAGGCCTGGTTCACACTTTTGCAGGTGGTTGTCGGTGCGGGAATTGCAGCCCTTCCCGCACTCTCAGTCAAAACTGTTTAAAAACGTGCTGGGCTGCCATTCATTGTTAATGGCACCCCACGCACCTAAAAACGCAGCATGTGTGCGGGTGGGAGAACTGCAAAAGCACCATGGGATGTCCCTGCTGCTGCATTTTGAAGATGGTGCAGGCACCTTTTTTCTGTGGGAAATGTAGGCACAGCAGCCCAAACAAGTTCCATTCACCTAAAAGGGGCTGCACTGAAACCGTCTGCAATGCACGTTGTAGCAGCATGGGGATTAGGGTTTTTAGACGTTAAAAAAAGACAGTGATCCACCATGGATCGCTCTTCAGATGGTATTATAAGTGTAAAGGAGCCCTGAGGGAGCCAACACTTTAGGGCCCTTCACATTTTTGCAGTGCCCCCAATCTTTGGACTTAACCTTTTTTCGCAGGCATAGCACAGTACAATACACAGTAATGAGTTACAATGTAGTATAAAAAACTGTGACGCTTAACTAAACTAAAATATCCTAAAACTATCTAGATATAACCTGAAAATACATGTGCAAAATAATACTGTGCAAAAAAGCAATAATGGGGGCAAATCGATACAAAATCTGTGCTCATACACTCAGTAAAAATGTAATATAACAAGCTGCGGCACTTGACCAAACTAAAATGTGCTAAAACTGTCTAAATGTGCCCTAAAAATAAATATGCAAATAAATGCTGTGCAAAAAAGCAATAAAGGGGCAAGATAACTGCAAAATCCGTGCAAAATACTGATCTCCAGCAATTAACATGCAGACAACAATAATGCAGTATTAAATAGGCATAATGATAAGATAAACTTCAAAACTTAATAAATAACTAAACTAGAAAGTGATTGCACTGGAATTTTGCACTATTTCAGATTTACAATTGCACTTTTATGCCAAATTTATCATTGCATTATTACTGTTTGCATGGTATTTGTTGATTATCAGTATTATTGCACGGTCTTGCATTTTTTATTTGTGTTTTCGCTCAGTATTCCTGCACAATCACTTTCTAGTTTAGTTATTTGCACATGTATTTTCAGGTTATATCTAGATAGTTTTAGCATATTTTAGTTTAGTTAAGCGCCGCAGTTTTTATACTACATTTATACTGAGTGTGTGAGCACTTTTCTCTGTTGGCAGCTATTTAAATTAGTTAGTTTATCACCACCATTTGGTTGGCGCATTAGTAACCCCCACATTTTTAATGAGTTACAATGTGCACTGCAATGCAGGTCAGGTGCCTAAGTATATTCAGGTAACATTTCTGCAGTCTGCTCTAATAGTATAATGAAATGACAAATACTGTAACAGTAAAGAACTGCCAGTACCAGAGATTTTGTGCCTTTCTTTACTAACAATTTAGCATAACTCCGTAATCATGTGAATTGAAAATGAAGGCCATCCATCTGCCTGGAGCAAGTGAAATCTAATGATGTTTATTTTGTGTATTGATATTTATTGAGCTCTGTTGAGTAACTTGACAATTGCTTTTCTTCTGTATTTATTACTTCACATATTAGACCTATTGATAACATGACAGGTAGCTGAAAACTCTACTTATATAAAATGTAGATTACTTGTTCATACCTATTGGGTAGAACCCTGATCAGAGACATTCCATTCTTTCCAAGAAATTCAGGTCCTAGGAACCAGCATATAACAACCTGTACTGCATAGCAAGATGGTGTTACAGTGCCACCATCTGGTGAACATCATCATAAGTTAATTTGCTTAAAAAAAAAAGTCCAAAATGCACATACACTATGACAAGTTAAATAAATGGCAACATATAACTTGGTAGCAGATATAATTGCAGCATGGCAGTTAAAGAGACCCTGTCACCAGACCATTCACTGGGCACAAAACAAACAAAAAGAAATCCCTTATGAATATATGCAAACAAATGAACAAATAATTCATTGGAATCAATTCCTATGAAATAAACTGTATGTATCATTTTTAAGTGTAATAGTGCAGTCCCAAAAAAGCAAAAACTCAACTTCTTGTGTGAATAGCACTGTCCTTCAATAGCACCTAGTACCCAAATGTCTTCAATGTCCTTCTATGTGAATTCCAAGAGTTGATAAAAAATTACAACACTTTGCTGTGAACTTTCCCCTCCACCTTGTTATCCCCTTATTTGAATCGACTCACCAGATTCTTTGACCTTAAAGAGATAATTTTGCACTTTCCCACGTTAAGAGACTAAACCGTGTTCTTATTCCTAATCTCACCATTCCATTATACACTCAGTATCATAGGTCAAAAAGAGAGAAGTTCCCAAGGGCCAGTTCATACCACAGAAGAGTCCTCTAGATCCATTCTGGATGCTTTTCTGCTTGAGCTTTTTATCATTTTTTTTATGCATTTCTGGATGCATTCCAACAGATGCATTACAACATGCTGCAAGAGATTGATGTGAAAGTTAGTTAAAGTAATAATAGTTTAGCAACAACCATTATTATAACTTATATGAACAAACCCTATAACTTGTCCCCAAAAATCAGACATGCTGCAAACATAAGTATGAGTATTGGAGTACAATTGGATGCAAGTTCTTTTGGGACCAGGGACAGATGGGGATGGTGTTACATGATGCTAGAGGAAATGCACATGGTAAGAATATTCAGAGGGAAGGGTTGGTTTCTTTTTAATTTCATTCACAGCAATTTTACTACATTTTGATGACCCTAATTAAACTCCAAGTCTTTGCATTCTGTGACAGAAATGGTTAGGATGGTGCAGAGTTGCCTGCTGCAATGATGTTCCAATGCAGAAAGAAAAAACTGCAGAGGGAAAACGATTTCCTCCACTGTGTATTTTGCAGAGTCGTACCATGTGTGTGTGTGTGGTTTTTTTTTTTTTTACTTTGCCCTGACTTACACTTTAAAGTGATTGTTAAGTCTTTTTGTTCATTGAAATAATAAAGATTTTATACTTACTTACTCGGCAATGGTATAGCACAAAGCGGTTCCTTACCTCCTCTTCTGGATTGCCCTGCCGGCACTCTGCGCTCCTCCCCCCCTGCAGATGCCCCCTCAGCAAGCCATGTGCTAAAGAGGCACCCATGCAGGAGCACTCCTGATCCAGGCTATGAGCGTCCATAGACCCACCCAGTGCCGATAAGCCCCACCCCCTCACAGAAATGTGACTTATAGCAGCAGGAGCCTATGGCTCCTACTGTTCCCTGTGTTTCCTGTGAGACCAGGAAGAGGGAAGAGCAGTGTTACAGCCGGGGCAATGCTGGATCATAAAAGGTGTCAGGTAAGTGTTTAGAGATGGGGTGGAGAATAAGTAGTCTGGAGATTTATATCTTAATGGAGAGAATGCATTAATTATGGTATACTAAGGTAAGAATTTCTATTCTAACTTTAGGTCTTCTTCAACCAAATCTTATTGCTTTGCCTCATCAACAAGGCGGTTCATTGCAGTCTCAAGCTGGAATGGGCCTGGTTAACCAGGTATGGTACCTTTCTTGCATGCATTAGTTACATTTCTAGATTACAACAAGTTGGATAATATTTGCAATGGTGCTGGAGACTAAATTTAATTAATTACTTTGTGCTTTTGATGCAGGCAGTTGGACGGCCCAGCCTTTCAGGTTCTTCTGTAGAACCCCATTTAGAATTAGGACAGCACTTGCATCCTTCAAAACACATATCTGTTGCTCCAGATGAACCCAGTGATTTAGAAGAACTGGAAAAGTTTGCTAAAACATTCAAGCAGAGGCGAATAAAACTAGGCTTTACACAGGTGAGGCTATACTTCTTCCTGTGGCTACCAGTGTGTTAGTAGGATTATGTATAGGCTACAGGATATAAAATACTGTGCATGAATATTAATTCTGCAAATCGTATCATACTGCATGACAAATACACAATGATTCCTTGATATCTTACTACTGTGCATGTTTTAGAGCCTACTCAGGGCCTGTGCTTATTGTATATAGTGTGGTAATTTTAATGCCCGCTTATTTTTGTTGACTGCTAATAGTTTTTTTTTTCTTGTAACAAAGCCTCAGCTAAAAATATATTGTATGGATCTACAGATCGTATCTGTACCCCAGTAAACACATTTAAAGCAATTATAAAAAAATAAAGTATAAAGCAACATTGGCACAAAGGAGTAGGCATCATAAAGCAACAGTAATTACAAGTTGTTTTATATCAGTGGTTTTTAACCTTTCTGTGCAACTGTGGCTTTCTGAAGGTTAAGGCATATAAACCACCTCCCCACACATCCTACCCTGGCATCCCATGTGGCAATGTTCAGGCCTCTAAATATTCCCAATAGGCACCTAGCATTGCATTGCTGTCTGTCTGACTATGCTCCAATTTTCAGGACATCTCCAATTCAGAGTGCTTGACTGCAACATTTAGACTACACAATGATAATCACACGTTGAAAAAGAAATTGACTCTTGTCCAGAAGCGACACTCTCTGCATCCTTGGCACGTGGACTAGGTACATGGTCGTTTCTAAAGAAGGGGATCAGTTTTCAGGCTCGGAGTCTTAAATTTACTTTGCATTGATATCTCTCTGCTAAGCCCTTTTGGAAGAGATCAGAGCATGTAGGCAGGTTGTCCTACAAAATGTTGGCTGGGTAGTTGGCTGGCCCAGGCTGATATAAAGGAGTTAATGTTCTGCACCTTTGTT
Source organism: Lithobates clamitans (assembly GCA_037952925.1). Taxonomy (NCBI): domain Eukaryota; kingdom Metazoa; phylum Chordata; class Amphibia; order Anura; family Ranidae; genus Lithobates; species Lithobates clamitans. The sequence continues at coordinate 2,129,355 of JBBGZY010001072.1, forward strand.
CCTGGGCTATGCTGTCTAGCAGGGATGTATGTATCCCAAGACAAGTAGAACAAGAATACAAATTGTTGTTTGGCAGATAGAACAGTTCGCATATATGTATTTTTACTATGTATCTAGCAGCTTTCCTGGATGCAGCTTTAAATGGCTGTGCAACTTTCAGACACCATTCTTCTACCTTTGTAAAGATTATAGTCTTATTGCGTTATTCATAGTTCAAATGTCTCATACTAGAAAAATTCTAGCAATTCTGATACCAAGATATATGCTCACACCATCTTCTACCTATATGTACTGTATTGAATAGGACTCACATAGGGTCAGCAAGATATCTGGAAACGTGGGTACAGGTTAGCCAGGGTAAAGAAGACACTGGAGCTGTAGTTTTTAAAGATAATTCCTTTATTGAAGACTTGACAACAGCAGAGAGAGTAAAATTAAACAAATTTCCCAAAATACGCAAACTAGATATGTTACTCACAAATGATGAGGCATGCGTTAAAATAGTGCCAATGGTTGTGAAACACCACAGCATACTGAAGAGTTTAATAACAGTGCACATTTCTGTCCCACATAAAATATGGGGCTAACAGTTTCAAAGAAAGAAATTTCTCTGTGTGGGCGATGTCATAATAAGGAAAAAATGCCCCTGTGTTAGTAATGTCACTTTAGGAACAAATGTCCCTTTGTAGGTGGTGTCACTGGAAAGAAAAAGTTCCACTATGCCTGTGATGTGATGTCACAATAAGGAAAAAATGCCAGCATTGGTAGTGTCACCTTACGTAAAAATGCCCCTGCATTGGTGGTGTCCCTGGAAGGAAAAACATCCCCGTATCGAGGTGTCATTGGAAGGAACAAATTTTCTTGAGTTGATGGTGTCGCTAAAAGGAAAAATACGGGCATTGCTTGACTATGGAGGAGTGAGGACGTGCATCTCCCCAGCTCCGTGTCCACCAGAAAGGCAGGAAACATGTCCCAGGGACGGCAGGCACTCTCCCAGCAGTGAGGACGGATTGGGACCCGGCAGGAGCAGCTGGAAGCTCTCTTCGGCAGGACACGCAGACCGGGACATGAGGCCTCCAAGATGGCGCCAACGCCAAAAACTACTAAAGCAGCAAAGGCTGCACAGTGAGCAGCGGCCCCGCAGCAACAACTCGTGGAGTCCCACATCCCCCCTCCGAGGTTGGTGAGTGACTCTGCCCTTCCAGTGTCCCCGGGATCCTCCTGCCATGTCAGAGCCCCTGTCAGGTGAGATGACTTCCTAGGGAATGAGGACATAAAACGCCATATCTGGTCCCTCCCCAGATGATTTAGAGAAATTCACTACCAGGGTTGATAAGGTCTTCAAGGAAGACATAGCCCAGCTCAAAACTGACACCAATCAATTAGGGGTCAGGATGGAAAACATGGAACAGAGACTTGTTGAGGCCCTGCCTGCCATCTCTCTACTCCAGGACAGATGCAACACCCAGGATCAGAAAATTGAGACTTTATTGTGTCAGTTGGGAAACCGTACTTTGATTTTGATGGAGCGCACCTTTTCTTTTACCAGGACATTTCCAAGCATACCCTCATGCAGCACAGAATCCTCCTCCCCCTGTTGGAAGCTATTCAAAAAGCTGGCCTGCCTTACCGCTGGGGATTATCCTTCTACCTGCAGGCGACCAAAGATGGCAGACAGGCTACACTACCCACCAAGGATGACCTCCCACACTTCCTGGCCACCCTGGGACTCGAGCCAGTCGACTTTCCGGACTGGAGGGGACCACAGGAATATCCCCTTGTGCAATTCCCTCAACCCTGGCTCCCAGCCAAATGCAGAAGTCGCAAGCGGGACCGCAGACGTCCCCCCTCTGCCTCTCACTTAGGCCATGCGTCCACAAGGGACTGAAAAGACACTCCTCTCCTGCACCTGTTTTTACTTTTCTTTTTTCATTTTCTAGCTTTTTGCTTTCCTAAACAGGCCCAGGCCCTCTGAGACCGCCCCTTGCCTTGGGCGGGGACATAGACTCCGCCAAGCTGTGTGCCTTTGTGTGACTCCCTAGTGGAACACACGATTCTACTAGTTTAACAGATGATGATCTCCCTTGTTGACTTTTTGAGATGGCCTGGGGCTTCGGTCCCTGTCTACTACACCCCCTTATTGGCTGACCTGACTTAAAACAGAACCCCTTAGTTCCACAAAAGTGTCCTCCCCTCTTTTCAACAGACAAACACCTGAGGGGCAGTGGTGGACTGGGGCTGAACCTCACAACCTTCCCTCTCATGTTGGTCCGCATTCCCTACTTAGACCGTACCTTACTAGGTATATTTCCTTTTTTGGAAATGGGGACGGGTTCTGGTGTGTGTTTTGATGTCTCTCACCATTTCTTCTTCCTTCCCCCTTGTTTCTCTCCTCTCGCTCCATACCTCTTTACAGGAACTGCCTCCGGCTCCACCTCTCACGCTGCACCTACCATCGTAAACACAAGACTTACCTGTCCCATGGACTTCTATGGCGTCACTTAAGGTAATTTCCTATAATGTATGTGGCCTCTGTTCTCCATGCAAGCGTAGCAAGTTGTGGTGGGAACTAAAGCCGTTAGGGGCCTAGGTGGTCTTCTTGCATGAGACACACTTCACCCCCCAGTCAATGACCAAACTGCCTACTCACCTGTATAACCAGTGGTTCTTGAGCAACTCATCGGTCGCGGAATCCAGGGGCACAGCTATTGCCATACACAAGTCTTGCCCCTTCCAAGACAATGGGAGCAGGGTTGACCCCCAGGTTTATTACGTCTTCTTAAAGGGGGCTATTGGGGAACAGAAGCTCACATTTGCTACAATTTACGCCTCTAATTCCAACCAACTTACCTTTAAAGACAACACCCTAGATAGCCTAGCAGACATCAGAGAGGGCTCCCTGATTATGGGGGCGACTTTAACGTTAGCCCAGACCCACTGCTTGACACTTCACACCAGCATCCCTCTCACTCCCACGCCTTCCCTAAACACTTTCGCAGATCCCTAGAGACTCACCATCTAATAGATAGCTGGCGAGTGCTTCACCCCTCAGAGATTACAGCTATTGCTCAAAGGTGCATGATTTCTATATGCATATAGATCTTCTCTGTGTAGACCATCTGATTCTGGAGCTGTTGCAGGCTTCGTCCATCGGGAATATAACTATCTCTGACCATGCTCCAGTGATGGCCACACTAGCTTTGCCGCCAGGTACCCATAGAGCCTGGTCGTGGCGACTAAATGAATCCCTGCTGGATGATGCAGCGGTGGTTTCTGGAGTCACAAATATTCTGACCCATTACTTCAAGGAGAATATACTACAGAGGGTATGAGTAAGGGGATCATCTGGGAGGGTCATAAGGCGGTGGTGAGGGGCGAACTGATCTCTTTGGGTTCCAAGCTCAAGAAAGCCCGTCAAGCTGACTTCAATAGAGTACTTCAGGCGCTCCAACAGGCGGAACTTCAGCATAAACATGATGGAGACCCAGGGGCTCTGACGAAACTGACTGAATCGAGAGAACTATTCCTACGCTTACTGGATCGTCAGACACATAAACAATTACGATACATGTCGCATAAATATTATGAGCACGGCAATAAATGTGTCCGAATGCTGGCCAGAGCTCTCAGGAAGAAACGTGTGCTGATGTGCGTACATAAGTTAGGCCTACCCTCTGATGAGCTCTCAATCAGGTCCTCTCAATTTGCCTCTGGGTTTCGTGATTATTATGCTACACTCTATAACCTGGGGTCAGAATAGTCCCCAGATGCTCAAGTAGCAAAACTGACCGCCATTCAAGCTTACATAACTGCTTCTGGCCTTCCTCCGTTGACTGACGAGCAGTGCTCTACCTTGGAGTCCCCCATTACCCCTACTGAGATACAGTCAATGGTGAAGTCCTTGCCTAAGGGGAAGGGCCCTGGCCCTGACGGGTTCACCAAGGCATACTATAGGTTGTTCCTACCCCTGCTGTCAGAGTCAATGTGTGGCCACTTCAATCCTATAGTAGAGGTTACCGCAATCCCCACGGAGGCACTATTGACCCATATCTCAGTGATCCCCAAAGATGGGAAGGACCCAACTATGCCCCAAAGTTACCAACCTATATCCCTCCTTAATGTGGATATTAAGAGTTTAGCGAAAATCCTTGCGACCAGACTGAAACATCTAGTCCCACTTATTGTTCACCCTGACCAGACGGGGTTCATTGCAGGTTGGGAGGCTAGAGACAACTCCATGAGGGCAATACAGCTTATCCATTGGGCACATACCACCCCTAACTCCCCCCCACCTGATCTTGTCCACCGGCGCGGAGAAAGCGCTTGACCGGGTCAACTGGACCTACCTACATGCAGTGCTGGGAGACCCTGGGACTACGAACACATATGCTGACATGGATCATGGCCTTATACTCGGACCCGAGCGCTCAGCTCAAGGTCAATGGACTCCTCTCCCCCAGATTCTCAATTAGAAATGGCACGAGACAGGGGTGCCCACTCTCACCCATTATTTTCTCCCTGGTGCTAGTACCTTTTCTATGCACTGTGCAGGCGAGCAGATATAAGGACTGACGGTGGGTCATACGGAGCACAAGCTCTCAGCGTATGCCAATGATGTGCTATTCCACCTCACGGACCCCCTGATCTCCTTGCCCAACCGATGCGAGAACTCCAACACTTTGGGACACTCTCGAACGTTAAAATTAACTACACAAAATCTGAGATACTCCCTATTCAGTTCCCACCCTCCCTGGCTAGCAGGTTACAAAACAGCCTTCCCATTCACATGGGCTAAATCATCCCTAAAATATTTGGGCAATCGATTGACGGATAGATTCGATACCCTGTATGCAGCCAATTACCCCCCCCCCCCACCCTGATGGCAATAGTGAAAAAAAGAAAAAAGCTCACTGGACTAAGACAGCCTTTACCTGGTTAGGGCAAATCAACATTGTAAAAATGAATATCGTCCCAAATATACTGTTTTACATGCAGATGATACCTGTGTCCTTGCTTAGAGGCTTTTTGCCCAAATGTCCGACATGATATCGAGCTTTGTCTGGAATAACCGGAGACTGAGAATTGCGCTTACAGTGCTGAGCCGCCCAAGAGAAGCAGAGGGCCTAAGCCTACCAGACATCCAGATGTATTATAAGGCTAATGTCCTGCAGAGGATACTCAACTGGCACTTCCACACACAATCCAAACTCTGGGTTTCCCTGGAGAAATACATGGTGGGCAGGAACCTGTCCTACGCCCCGTGGCTGGCTCGGGAACACAGGATGTTGTTGAACTTTGCTTCCCCATTGACGACCCAGCCTTTAGCAACCTGGGATCGCCTCAACACCAAACTGGCCCTGGCACCCCCTGTGTCCCCACTGGCGAACAGGTGGCTTCTTTCGGCCCCTGGGTGGATGATAGCAATGCTAGCTGTGGTAAACTTCTGCAGGACTGTAAATTATTACCCTTAGAGACCCTACGGGACCGGCACAGGAGTTTCCCTATGGACGTTTGGCGGCACAGGCAATTTCATCATTTTTTTTGAGACTCATAGACACTCCATACGAGATATCTCTACCCTTATGCCATTTGAACGCTTCTTTATAGCAGACGAACTGATCCCATGTATGGTCTCTGAACCCTACCATCTGATTGGCTCTACCACTTACACAGTTAAACCCACATACATCAGGTCCTGGGAACCGGACTTGGAGCTAGTTTTTACCCCCACCCAATTGTCCCACCTCTACTAATTTACCCGATCCAGCTCAATCGACTCCAGAACCCAGGAAACAAATTATAAGATACTGTCGCGTTGGTACCCCGTACCAGCGGACTAGCGCAAATTTACCCATCCACTTCGGACCAGTGCTGGAGGGGTTGTGGGCACAGGGGTACACTCCTGCACATTGGAGGGACTGTCCGGTGATTAGGCCCTATTGGGAAGATATTAGGTCCCAGATTAAGGACATTATGGGCCTGGCATTCCTCTTTCCCTGGTCCATTTCCTTTTGCACATTCCTCCCATGCCAGTTAGCCAATATAGAAGAAGTGTATTGTCTCCTTTATTGAACGCAGCTAAGCGGCTGCTCCCCATATACTGGAAATGAACACAAATCCCTGGCAGGGAGGAATGGAGGCGTAAGGTGAGTGAAATAAGGAAAGTAGAGGACTGGATCGTCACCTGCAGGGGTACCCAGGACCGCTTTTCCAGCACTTGGTCAGACTGGATAACATGTGTCTCCGACCCAGGACAAGTGTCCTCTAGCTTGGACGTGGCCCTACTGGAACTGACAGAGCCATCCCTTAAGCGACGCCCTCAGACTCCACAAGTGAGAACAGAAACCTAATGTAATTTAACTTAACTTAAATTTAGCAGCTTGAGGAGGAAGGGAAATTACCTTTCTCTTTCAGTTACCCACCATATTTTGCTGTGGCAGCAGAGGCGAAGTGTGAGAGGTGAGGCTGGACGCGAGATTCCAGGTATGTTCCAGTTATTTTTTCTTTCTTTTCCTGCTTCCTATAATTTTTCTTACTTCTACCTAAACTTATCCTGGTCCCCTGACCAATGGTAGTGTATTTGTTTATATATCAGGTGGTGAGTGGGGAGTGGATGTGCCAGCTAGACCGACAGGCTGGAGAGTTTGTTACCATGAGACAGCCTGGCTCACCCGGGGGTTGGCATAGTTTTGCCACCATGGAGCAGACACTTTACCTTGGGGTGACCCTGACATGGGTGGTGTGCGGGGAGAGATCAGTTGGAAGCCTAAAGTTGTCAGCCTCCCCTTGCGCTCCGCTCAGGAGACCCATCCCTAAATCTTCATAACACACTATAATCTACTTGCTGTCTGAAGGGATGGCTAGTCCGCTCCCACACTACAACTCCTCTTCAGGGGAAAATAAATGTGGACAATGGGACGGTTGGAGGTCCCCTCACCCTCTGTAAGGGGGTATCCCACCGCCACCCTGTTACATGATTGCAAGCTTTCCACACTCCTAGTTGGATTACCTATTCTAATTCTGTTGTTTGTTGTACATGTTTTATACTTTTAAATATATGACTCGTGCAACATTTGATGCTTATGCCAATGGCTCTGCTCACTGAGATGTACTGCCTTGTCTTTCACAAATAAAGATTTTACAAAAAAAAAGGAAAAATACCACTGCATCAGTGTTGGCAGGAAAAACTTGCTGCTGCGTCAGTGATGACAGTCTGAGTTGAATTACGGTGTCATCTGTGTCAGTATGATGAAGAAAAGCAGGGGAGCTTAGAGGTTGCAGGTCTTCTGTGGGCACATTTAACTAAACAAGTCAATTTCTAGAATTAGCTTTGCCTATGGGTCCAACCCAAAGCCTAGACAGCTTCCCTACAGCATTATCTCAGTGCCGGCTGCCACTGGGAGAGAGCGCTTAACTGGCTGGTCAGTTCCCTGGTCCAATCTGGAGGGACAGCAGTATTCTCTGCTGGCCGGGTTTAAATGCTGTGTCAGTGAAAGGGGGTAGGCTGATGATAGGAGCAGGCCAGGGCTATTACAGTGCGGCATGGCTGTGTAGCAGTGTGGTAGGTGAAGCACCTGTTTCAGTGAGTGAGGTGCCTGTACTCAAAAGGAGGTGAATTCTTAGTGAGCCCCCCCCCCCCCCCCGTTATGCCCACAGTGTGCTACTATTGGAGGAGGAGGAGAGCATAATTCTCCCTCCAGCAGCTATTGAGGCCCCTGCTCCTTCTGACATTCCTGTCAGTGAGGCAGTGGAAAAATGCAATGAACTCAAGCTCCCAGCATGCTCTCCCACCCTCTAAAAAAAAACACTGAGCCGGGGCACGTGCTCCTTCTGCCCCTTCCCTCTTGACCTGGCTCTGGTGTGTGGCTCCAAAACTTAGCTGAATTATGAAAACACAATAGTTCCCTCAGATTTTAAGAACATGGCATTGTACCAAATACAGGTTAGGTAATCTGAGACTGCCTAAGGATCAGTAGCTCAGTATGAAACAAAAAGAATCCTCATTGACAGTAGGTATTTTAATGATAGAATTCATTCTTTAGATATAATGATGTAACTAATAGCTGGATAGAGATGCGGTTAGAGAATGTGTAATTATGAGTTTATATATGGCAAATGTTAACAAAATGCACATATAAATGTATTTATTTGTTAACAGGGTGATGTTGGCCTGGCTATGGGGAAGTTGTATGGAAACGATTTTAGCCAAACAACAATATCTCGATTTGAAGCTCTGAACCTGAGTTTTAAAAACATGTGTAAGCTGAAACCTCTTTTGGAGAAATGGCTAAGTGACGCAGGTAATACTGATAGGAGTATGTACAAATGAAATGATGTGCATTACATCAGTATGTAACATAAATGTTATGTTTAAAAAATACAGACGCCAAATAGTGACAGATTTACTCAGCTTATCTTTGGTCTTTCAGAATCTGCCCCATCTGATTCTGCTATGACACAAAACAGCACATATCCACAATTAAGTGAGATGTTTGGGCGGAAAAGGAAAAAAAGGACAAGTATAGAGACTAACATACGCCTGACTTTGGAGAAACGGTTTCAAGATGTAAGTAATATTATGTAAGGCTCTTATTATTTTCTCTAATATATAGAGACCCTGCACATTTCCTGTCAGTTACCTGTACAGACATCTTAAATTTCCTCTTCTAGAACCCAAAACCAAGCTCAGAGGAAATTAGCATGATAGCTGAACAGTTGGCTATGGAGAAGGAAGTGGTACGGGTTTGGTTCTGCAATCGTCGCCAGAAGGAAAAAAGAATTAACTGTCCAATTAACTTGCCTCTGAAGTCTCCTCTCTATAATTCAAGAATGGTAAGACCTAAAACTGTCTACAAAAGGGTACCCTGTCATATTTATGATACTGTAGTCTTCACAGTTAGCTATTTTAGGTCTAGTTTTGTTCTTGCTATTGAAACCTACAAGTTCAGTAAAAAAAAAAAAAAAAAAGGAATGAATTGGGAAAGGACTAAATGAACACTGTAAGACTCTGCATTAACAAATAAAAATATAATGTAAGTGGTGTTCCGCTATTCCTCAGTGAATAATACAGTGAAATGCACAATCAATATAAAGGTGTGCAATAATGAGCAATACAAATGATCAAAAAATCCAAGAAGCAAGGGTGATTATTATCACAAATGTATATAATGTCCAATAACTGATAAGTATCAAGTGCTGAGTTATAAACGGTGCTTAATTCTTCTTTAAAACAATCCAACATGTTCTCTGTGCTTCCACCAATCAAAGTGCTCACAAAACTCTCACGTTATTACCACGTATAATGAGCCTTGTGATCAGGTTCCAATAAGAGGCTGGTGATCCTTCCCGTGAATACCCTCCTCCTTACCTCCTCAGTGTGGAATAAAGGATAAGGGGTCCTAGGGCTCCAGTTCCTTATGTGGGGGTGAAATAGACAATATGCCTCCCATAGTGTAAAACATTTCAAATATAACCATTTATTTAAAAGACGATTAAACACTTACATCAAAGCAAAATAAAAAGCGTATGAAATCAGAAAAACAGCAATGTTTTCCACCTCTCACGTCATTTCCGGTCCACCGTCTACTCCAGCCATGCCCTGCGCGTTACGCCACGTGACTTCCTCAGGGGAACTGGATTGGTTGTCCACTCACGCTATTTATCTGCTAGGGACAGGAAGTGTAGTGGTTGTCATTTGGTTGAAGACTATATGGATATAGTCTATATTGATATCATTTTCCCTATGACCAATTCGCTAAGTTCAGATGCTAGAGGGCCAGGAAAGATCTTAAAGTGGCCATTTTGCTGGAGACCATACTATACCCTGTCCTCCATTTTCTAACAGGTTTAGGGGTATAATTCTATGTAGATAAACGCAAAGCATATATAAGCCAATCTTCATAGATACCATTAATAAAACTATAAAATCTATTCTCCAAATATACTAAAGGCTATATATTAGAGGCAAGACAATGTATTGAGTGGTATTCGCATTTGGGGCTGTATGCATTCTGGGATATATGCACTTAGTCTTCTCCCACGGCTGCATATTTTAACCTGAAAGTGATGTACGTAGTCCTAAGTGCTAGTGTAGATGTGGCCTTAGAAGGGTGTCAAATTCAGGATAGATAAAAGTCAGAATCAACTATAAAAGAACGGATCTCAAATGCCAGCTGATATTTTGTTACATTTATCCATAATTATTATAAGTCATAATAAAGAGCAAGCATGTATAAATCCGATGCTTCTTTTCCCTAATAAAGCAACTCTGTCACTATACTTTCTTTTACAGCCCCCCCCCCTGCAAAAGATGATAAACAATACAACTCTGCAAGTAATGCCTTGAATCTTTGCTCTCTAAAAGGGGTTGCAAACCCTCTTTTTTTTAAAATAACAAACATATCACACCTCCAGTGTGCAGTTCATTTTGCACAGTGTGGCCCCGATCATCGTCTTCTGGGCTCGTGGCTCCTCTTCGCATCGGTAAACAACCTAGGAGAAGCATTTTCCCTGGGAGTTACCTTGCTGGCCTGCTCCCAAGTCCAGCATTTGTGTCCATAGACACAGAATGCTGGACTCGACCCCGCCCCCCGGCGCCTGAGTCATTTGATTTGATTGGATAGATTGATAGCAGCGCAGCCATTGTCAATCAAGAGCCGAGAACCCCGGGCAGAAAGGTACAGCGCATCTCCGCCGAGGGAACGAACGGGCTCAGGTGAGTAAAACAGGGTTTTACTGTCAGAAGTTTTTTTCACATTAATGCATAGAATGCATTAAGGTGAAAAAACACAAGGGTTTACAGCGCCTTTAAAGTGCTCGTGCCTCTGCCAAAATCTTCCCATCTGATACTTCTGGGAATGTCGGACGGATACCTGAATCAATCACTGTGCCCTGTGGTTCCATCCACTAGCCCTTAGATCACTATTTAGTTCTGTACTGACCTAGGGCCACAAGATGTTACCACAGTGCACAAGGAAAGGGCATCTGACACTCCAGGAAGTGTGTCGGATGCAGAAGATCCTTCAGCAAACTTGGCTTTTCAAGTGAGCTAAGACCAGAAGTGCTACTCTCTGTAGGGGTAAATACATTTTATCTTCTTATCTTCTATTGATAGATTTCCTTTAATGCATATGAAAACCAAGGCTTACCAATCCTTAGATGTGATGACTACATTGGTTTTCTTTTTGCTGGTTTTCTTTTTGCAGGTGTTTAACTTTGTTTTCACCTTATGGCCCTGCCAGTAGCACACTTCTTTTTTAGAATGACCACGCCTATTCACCTTACTGTATCTATTGGGAAGAAGCTTTGTTGCCACAGGATAGGACAACAAACACATCACCCTCTCCTCTTCTCCATAAGATAGAGAGCAGGGGTTCTGTAGTCCTCAGAGATAGCTGGCAACAATGTAATTCATAGAAGAATAGTACATGCAAAGAGCACAAACATTTATCAGCTGATATAATTTCTGGCAGAATTACTAATATTTGCAGTTTTTGAAAAGATATAACAAACTGTAATCAGTAGTATACTTGGACCAAATAAGAGAAGTTAGGAGAGGAGGGGGTGCTCTGTGGACTCTAATGTAAGGAGGGCTTTAGTGAGCAGAGACCCTCTTACATCAGAGATCCTCTTCACATTCCAGAGACCACAGAGATCCCCCTTATAGTGTACATAGAAATTCTGCGCACTCTGCTGCGAGGGGGCGCTCTGCGCACTCTGTTGCGAGGGGGCGCTCTGCGCACTCTGCTGCGAGGGGGCGCTCTGCGCACTCTGCTGCGAGGGGGCGCTCTGCGCACTCTGCTGCGAGGGGGCGCTCTGCGCACTCTGCTGCGAGGGGGCGCTCTGCGCACTCTGCTGCGAGGGGGCGCTCTGCGGACTCTGCTGCGAGGGGGCGCTCTGCGGACTCTGCTGCGAGGGGGCGCTCTGCGGACTCTGCTGCGAGGGGGCGCTCTGCGGACTCTGCTGCGAGGGGGCGCTCTGCGGATTCTGGTGCAAGGGGGCGCATTGTGGACACTGATGTGAGGGGCGTTCTGCAGACTGGTGTAAGGGCGCTCTGCGAGCTTTGATTTAAGGGGGGGCTCTGAAGACTCTGATGTATAGGATGCTCTGGGACCTCTGATTAATGGGGAATGCAGGGAACTCTGTTGTAAAGGAGGACTCTGAACTCCAATGTAAGAGGGGGTTTTGGGAACCCTGATTAAAGGGGAATGCTGGGAACTTTGATGTAAGAGGGGGCTCTGGTTACCAGAGACCCCCTTATATCACAGTTCCCTTTTACATCAGAGTTCCCTCCTTACATCAGAGTTCTCAGTATTGCCCCTTAAAACATCAGAGTCTGCAGAGTTGCTCCTTGCAATGTAAGGGAACTCTGCGGATTCAGATGTAAGAGGAAACTCTGGGGATTCAGATGTAAAAGGAAGCTCTACAGATTCAGAAGTAAAAGGGGAACTCTGCAAATTCAGATGTAAAGGGGGACTCTGTTGATTCAAGTCCCATTTGATGCAAAAATTGACTTCAATGCAAAAACTCCCCTATTGACTTCAATGCACAATCGTATCCCATTGACTTCAATGTAAAGGCACCAGCCACATGACAAAATTAAAAAAAAAACCTGTCTGTTTGTTCGGCCAAGTGCATCCTGAGTTTTCAATTTCAGTTTCGGCTCCGGAATTTTCATTTTGATGCACCACTAAAAAATATAAGTAAAGTGTATATTACAAAAAAAAAAAAAATTTCCGTGGGCTGCTAAAGTGTTCAGGTTTCACTTGAAAAAAAGGTGGCAACTCTACCAAAGACGGCAGGAAGGGAGCCTGCTGCGAGACTGCAATAAAGTGCCCCAAAATGGGAGTAAAGGACCCCAGGATCAATGGGAAGGGCCCTGGGCTTGGACAGAAGAGGGGAGTCAGAGGGGGGCCCTTCATGGAATGATTGGCCCTAAAGGTTCTAGTTACGCCTCTGGAAATGCAGATTCATGAACAATAGTGCCTTTCAATAGTTAAATATTTATTTCATGCTATAAGATGATGATTCCATAACAGTAGTCAATACCGGTATTTGTTTGTAAATTGAACATTTTGACAAGAAAATTGATGTGAAGTATAAGTAGTACAGTAAAAATAATTCCAATATCAATCAAACTATACCATGCTAAAAATGTATCTTGGAAGCTAGAGGCTGTGCTCACATATCAATAATGAGCACGTTCAACGATACAACATGGCATTGCGATCAGTAGATAATAATTTTTATTACCAATACTACCCATGAAGTCAGATGGTAGAGGGAGAGGGTAATTGTAGAACTCTTGGGAATAGAAAATAGAACATAACATACAGTAGGAGAGGTTATGTACACGCTGAATGAAAATATATATTAATACACATATACTGTATGTTGTACTGTTACCATAATTGTATATTTTTTCTGTGTCAGGTATCAACATCCGGTTCTTTGGGGTCTTTAGGTATCACTCCAGTGCACAGCACAATGACCAGCACAGGTAAGATAACATTAGCAGAGGCAATATTTACACATACACTGCAGATGTTGACCCTATTAAAATGTAACTAATGGCAAAACTTTTTTTCTTTTCATTTTGGATAGAGTCTGGGTTGTTATTTTTAATTTTTTGTCAACTCTGTCCGATTGAGGAGATTTCTCTTCACTTCTTGTCCCATAGCCAAACAGGAAGTGAGAGGAAATTCCTCCAAAGTAAGGGAATTCCAGTGTGCCACCAGAACTAATGTCCCTATTGATTTACCCTATTAGTGTTCTGATGTCAACCTAAAATTTGGGATTCTCTTTTGCTTTGACTCTCGATGATAATGGTAAAACAAATGAAGAGGGTGAATCTCCATAACAGGGGTACAGAAAAAAACAAAACCTGACAAGTGTTCTGATCCCTCTCTACTCCAAAACCTTTTTTTTACCCTCTACATTCACCAATACTACTAATGCTATTTGGGGCTGCAATTGTATTACTTTTCCCTGAGATTTCATCATCAATGATTCTCAGCATTTTACATTCTGAACCTATTTTTGTCATGCGTACTTCCTAAGGAGATACTGTCACTATACATTTTGTAATGCTTTAGCTTCTGTGCACACTGGACCAGGAATAATATGATGATAGAAAATCTGGACTTTCTTGGAAGTTTACTTGTTGCATGCTTGTTCTAGGTCTCTTACCCTGTATCGATGCTAAACAGTGCTAACGGACTAGCCTTTCCAGGAAACCAGCAGCCCCGTATATCTAGCATGGCAGTTCTATTTTAAGTCCTTATCGAATGAGGAGCCAATCAGAACCTGTCCTGATAAAATAATAACTGTTAAATCATGTCTCAGTGATCAATCAACTTAACTTTGTACAGTTGATACAGTTTTGCACTCCTGTAGCCTTGTCAGTGCAGATCAAGTTTGTTCTATAATTTTCTTTTTTCTTCTTTTTTTTAACTTTATTTTATTTTAAGTTTATTCTAACTAAGGTTTGTATTACTTTTTGGTGTTGTATAGAATTATTGGTAGTGTCAATGCAGACCAGTCATCATTGCCATATTTTTTACTTCACAATTTGGCAGTGAGATCACATATATGTGTGGTAATGACCAGTTTGAACTGCCACTACTGTGCATTCCCCATGCATATGCAGCTGTATAGGGCCATATCCCCATGTGGAGCATGCACAAGTACAAAAGTAAAAAAAAATAAGAGCCTTTGGGTGCCGAGGTATCACCTAGCTTAATTTGTGCCCATGGTCACAATCTTTCTGCTTATATTGTGGAGAGGATGCTGTCAAAATTTTGAATGTGGGGAGGGTTGTCTTTAATGTACACCAGCTTAGTGGAGGGTGTTTTGTGAAAGTGGGGGGTACTCCCTCTCCTGCCCTCTTGCTGTAGTGTAGAAGGAAAAGAATAGGAAGAAGTTTTCTTTTATAACTCTGCCCACCACCACCATCACTCTGTTGCATGTCCACCCACCCCTGCTCTCACCATTTTTCCCTGACCTACTTACCGTTCTGCCGCCCCCCAACACTCTGCTACCTCTCCCACTTTCACTACTCTGTCACCCCCTCCCCCTTCTCACTCCCACTCACCCTGGGACTCCTGCCTTACAACTTTACTGCATTCCCCCCCACGCTCACCACTCTGCCCAGCTTTCTCATTATTCTCATCACTCTGTAGCCTTACACTCTCCAGTCCCCATACTCTCACCATTCTACCAGCACCATTTATACCTATCACAAGACCATGTCTACACCTCCCCCACAAACCTACTGTCACCGCTGCACTTGTCACCACCTAAGTCTATCTGTTCTCACCACTACAACTACCACCATGCCAAACCCCCCATCCCCAACCTTGCAGTTTTAGAATGGGTACAGTTGCTAGTTTTTATCTACATGTAGCACCCTATAATATTCAGAGCTGCTGTTTGCTTAATTTAGTTTTTGGCTTCCCTGTAATCAGGGAAAGCATTGTTTGATTAGTTAGGTCTGCTCTGGGCTTTGTAGGTATGGGCTTAATTACTTCCCCTGTCTCTTAGGTGACCCTGGGACATAGTGGGTCTGAAAATATGAGTTCCATCCAAAATGGAACTTCTGATTTAAGTGCTGGTGACCCCCCTGACATGCCGCATTTGGCATATCATTTTTGTGTGGGGGGGAGCGGGTACCCAGTTTTTACAGGCACCCAGCTCCCACTTCCTCCCCTGGCAGCGCCGGAAGGAAGTTCACCTCTCCCCCCTCTCTCCCTGCAATCTTCTGGGACATGTCACAGGTCCCAAAAGATTGCCTGGCCATTCACAGCGGTCAACCCACAGTTAGAATGCCGGCGCCGCAGACAGGAGGGGGAGAGGAGCGAGGGTTCTGCGCCCGCATCACTGGACCGTGGGACAGGTGAGTGTCTGATTAGGACTACTTTTTGTAGCTGCTGACTTTTAAATGGGTGGAACTCCACTTTAATATCTCCTCAGCCAATCCCTGGTCAATATGGCAAGTGACCAGCAGGGGGCTGAGGGAGGTATATATGGGTTAGTTCCCAGAGCAGAGGTCTCTTGTTCCTGGGGGAGTAAGACCCAGCCTGAGGGCTGTGGCATCCCCGGGAGAGTATTGCAACAAAATAGCAATACACATACAGTATTACTTGAGTATCAAGTAATGACATAGTTATTTCTAAAATGAGTAGCTGAAATGTGAGGTTAGTCTTCCCCATATGAGGTGAACAATGTTTGGCCCTGAGATGGGTAGCTATAAGTGAGACTCTGTTGTTTGTTTTTTTTAATAGCTACAGCCAGAACCAGATTTAGACCTTGGAGGACCCCTTATACATAGGTTTGATTTACATTCTAAATGACAGTGACACATTTCTAAATTGCATAACACAACATCATTCTGAGGTCACACATGCCTAGACTCGGGCAGTCATGGTGCTCTATGTGTGTTTGCTTGAGCTGCCAAAATTCAGTTTTGAAAAATGATACAATATACCAGCCCAGAGTTTTACAGATGATGGCCAGCAAAATATTACTTCCCAAGATACAGTTAATTAAAAAAAATATATGTTTTTATTATATATTTCATAAGTTTTGAATAGAGGGCCCCCCCCCCCTCTGTCAGGAGGACACGGAGGAATTCTCCCTTGTTGCCCCCTTATAAATCCAGCCCTGGCTGCAGGATTGCAGTCTGGAACTCTGATTAAGAGATTGTGACACTGCAGTTCCTGAAAGATATCTGAAGCTTGTGAGTGATTCAAGACACCAGAATCTATCCATAATTGAAATAGGTAGATACTGCTGGTCTGAGTCAACTACTGGGTTGTATAACCCTTTCATTTTGGTGTATTTACGTAATTGCGTTTCTGAAAGCATAAAGAGTGAAACAAAAAAAAAAAAATAATGTATACCTCTGTGTTTCATAGATTACTAAATTTTGAAACAAACATAAATTGGGGTCCAAATTAAGTCTTGGAATCAGGGTGAGCTATTAAAATATAGATGAATTCTCAATATGTGCACTTACAATGTTTGCTTTGATGGGTTCTTGTATTACAGTAACTTCATCTTGTTCTCCTGGAAGTTCCAGCAGACCATCCTCACCATGTTCAGGCCTTCATTCTTGCAGTCCTGGAATCTCTCTAAACAGTTCAAAACCCAATGTGAATACCTCCAGCTACAGCTCCTCTGGGTGAGGTTCTTTTGTTTACCTATCATCTATAAACAGTCAGATTTACTCTGGAAAATGTTATTTGGCACAGACAGAATTGTCTTGTATGCATAATAAATTGTGAGTGTACCTTTTTGGCATTATAATGAATAATTGAAAGCTGAGTTCTAGGGAGCAATTAAAGTGATTGTAAAGCTTTGTTTTTTTTAAACAACAAACAAGTTATACTTACCTCCTCTGTTCAAGGGTTTTACACAGAGGGCTCTGATCCTCCTCTTCTCAAATGCCCCCACGGAGAGCCGCACTCCATGGGGGCACTCGCGAGGGCGTGCTCCTGAGTCCTGCTGCTGCGTCTATTGACACAGACAGCAGGACTCAGCCCTGCCTCCCGTGTCACTGGATTTGATTGACAGCAGTGGGAGCCAATGGATCCTACTACTTTCAATCTATCCAATGAGGACCCGAGACAGTGGCTGGAGCTGCTGTGGTCATCCCCGTCGCTGGAACGATCGGGTTCAGGTAAGAAAAAGGGGGAGTCTGGGGGGGTACTGCAGCACAAAAGGTTTTTCACCTTAATAAATAGAATGCATTAAGGTGAAAAACCGTGAGGGTTTACAACCCCTCTAAAGCTGAACTTTAAAGGGTAACTCCACTTTAGCTGGAAAAAAAAGCTAATTAAAAAAATAATGATATAGCATATACAATTGAGAAACAAGTCATATTGTAATTTAATGTTATTAAAAATTGCCTTTCCTTTTCAATCTACAGCTCTGTAATTTTCTGTGAAATGCACTGTAATATGGCTACCTGGAGGTGTTCTTTATACAGAATATGTACAGAACGCTCCCCAGATATGTCATTTCCTGATTGTGTGATTGGCTTACAGATTTTCCCAGAAGTCTGCACTAAGATAAAAGTCAGATTTCAGGCACCCCCTGCAACAAAAATTTAATTTTTGGTTAAATACTCCCAATAGGAAAGCACATCTAAAGGAATGCATGCCCTGCAAATTTCCTCATTAGAGCCCCACAGGTGCAACAGTTGGTTGATAATTAAGAAACCACTTCCTTTAGACTCAATTTTGCACATGGGCACAGACAAACACACAGGGATTTCTTCAGAATAACAAAAGGTAGGAATCTGCAACAAAGTTTGTCAAAATCCTTTTAATGTACATAGATCACCCAGAGGGGAATGTTTTTTTTATCAACAAAAAAGGGGTTACTTTTTAATTAAAAAAAAAAATGGGTGCACAGGCAAGAATCTGCAATAAAGTTACTTACCTGAAGACATCAGCGGCCAGCAGGGAGCTCTGGGACACCGCATCGGTGGAGTATAGTTCCACTTTAATAGCTTTATATCATTTTCTTTTTGCCCCCTTAACAGAATTAGAGGTTTTTTTTTGAGGGGGGTGGAATATTTTTATTTAAGGATCCCTCACTGCATATCCTTATTTCTGGCCTAGGCCAAACAATTGTTTACTATGTGCCCTTTTGTTGAGCCTGCATTAATAAATATGGTTTATCTATTTGTTTTATGTACATAAAACACATTACTAAACAAAGTTGATATAGAAGCCCCTTATAATTACATGTAGAAAACAGTTCAGTAATATAAGGAGAAGGTATATATAATAATTTATTTCTCTTTAATTTAATCTGTTTTATTACCAAGTAATAATTTCATGACTTTCTTTATGTAGACCATGGTATCGATGGAATCCTCCAACATACCTTCATTGAAAAATTTCTTTTGTCTCTAATAAAGAAGGAGATAAGTAAACCAAAACAATGAAAGTGCCTCCATTAATACAGAATACCTACTACCCGTAAATGAAGATCCACAAAATGAAATCACTGAAGATCATGTTGGGAAGCTGTTGAAAACTTTCTTTTAAAACTACTTTCTATCTCAGGATTCCACAGACTGTACTGTGTTTTTTAGCAAGCTAGAGCAACCAATGTAACATATTTTAATCATGTTTAAAATATTGATTTTTTTTTTTTTTTTTTTTTTTTTACTTAGTCCTGCCAAACCTTACTCACAGGATATGATCCAGAAGTCCCAGGAGAAACTTAACTGCTAAATTATTTAAATGTGTAAATATTTTTCTTAGTATTTTTACTTGATGTGTGACTTTAACAATTGCATTGTAATTCTAAGAAGATTTTCTGGATGACAGTTTATCTTAATTTTTTTAATGTTTTTTTTTTTCATAAATGCTGCATATGAAGATGTAGATTCATCTAATATTTTACACATGGTACTTACCATTGTTGATTTATATACAGTATGAAGATGTGACGTAAAAAGTGAATGCTACTTAAATAAAAAAAGTCTAATATTCAGACTCTCTGATTTAAAAAAACAAAAATCTCAGCCTACACATCATTATTCAGCTTATGTTAACAGAGTTTGTGATATTTTTAAACTATGAAAAAGGGTTACCTCTAGATGAGCCTGCCATCTTTTCATAGCTTTTTAGGGACCACGCTTATCAGAGGTGCCTTGACACGGCAATGTGGCTTCTACATGTATTGGCAAATAAATATTGTAGCTGAAACTGATTTATTTTTGCTAGTTAGCTTTAACCTCTTCCCGCCAAAGTAACACATATATGTTGCCGCACTGCACTGGACTTTTTTCCATGGGGCTGCATATATGTGTATCTCCCTGTGTCACCGAGAGCCCTAGACCCTGTACTAACGATCGGGACCTGGAACTCCGGATTCTGGGTCATCTGATCGCTGTGGTAAAATTAATTGAATAAATTAATTGAAACCGCACTCTCTATGGATGTAATAAAGTGCAGGTGCAAAAAGAATTGAAAGTGCATAAACCAGTGACCACAAACAAAACAAATTATAATTTATATATCATATGAAAACTTCTTAGTTAGAGAGTCCAAGTTGAGGAATCAAAAAACAAAGACAAAAATCAAAAACCAAAAAAATCAGAAAGTCAGGGATCACACTAAAAGTAAAATAAAGTGTCCAATTGAACAAATTATGGATAAGATCTTCTTATAATCAGCAGTCAGCAAAGGAGTATGTCTTCCACCACCATCACCAGCCACACATCCTACTCACCAGAATCCAATGACCCCCATTACAGGTAGTCAAAAATGCTTTAACGGAAACTCCCCCTAGGGCGTAGTTACAGAACGTCTTTGCGTCACTTCCGGTCAGGGCCGTAGATAGGTTTTTTTCTCTCAGCGCCTGTGTTTCCATTACATGTCTGTAACTTTTGGAGCAAATGTGAGTATATCTTCATTTTTTTATTAAATAAAACGTTTGTAAAGCGGTATTACACTATATGCACTCTTTCCTTTCTTATATGCTAAAACTGGCAGAACGCTATTAGCAAATCACGGATCGATCATTTCCAGAGTGCTACACAGTGGCATATACTGTGGCTGCGCAGTACCCCTGGGGTGGGGGGGTAAGGCAATCTGGTGAGTGCACTCATAATAAGAGCACGAATAAGATCAGCAACACCATTATCACATAATTAAGAGGACAAGAAGATGCATTACTTTTTGCACTGGACACTTTTAAAGAGCACACGTCACTTTGTTCTGTTAATCACTGCGTCTAATGTGAAAAGGACTGTTTACATATTTAAGTTCTATTATTTTTATTATCATAATTTTGTGTTGGGTGTATATTTTCTTCACATAGTTCCTCCTTAATACACTTTGTCACTTATTAACTATTATAATTGTATGGTGGAAACACCAACTTATGCAACCAGCTTCTGTTGTACCAATTAGCAGGGGGTCAAACCCCCCCACATTTCACTAATATCTGTGAAATGGAAAGCAGAAGTAAAAAGCACACAGGGGTATCATTTCCACACAAGCCATCAGTGTACAAGTTACTATTAACCCTGAAGGCATTTTAACCTTTGAGTGTTGCACTCTGCAGAGGGTGTAATACACAGGCACAAGTTAATTACTTGTCACTTTATTCTAACCTTTGAGTATTGCACTCTGCAGAGGGTGTAACACACAAGTACAAGTTATCTACTTGCAAAAAAGCATCACACGTTTAGTATACTACACATACCTTCTGGTTATTTTTTGCACTTGTCACTTTATTTATCTTAAGCACTTCAATGCTATATATATATATATATATATATATATATATATATATATATATATATATATATATATATATATATATATATATATGTCTCCCTAAGAGGAATAGCGCCACACCTACACCCTTCCCAATTAATTTATTTGTACTTCACTCAGGTGGTAGTATTTTGTAGGGACAACAGTTCTCTCTCTTATATTTTTCATCTGCTTTGTACATTCCTCTGCGCGGAATCACGTACAATCTTTTCACTTCATAGCCAAGGCCTTCTCCTGATCCCTTGGAAGGTTTGTCACATAAAACCGATTCAGAGGTGTTTGCAAAAACTGTAACTGATACCCCTGATGGATTAAATTCAGAACGAAAGGACTTTTTGTTGTTCTTTCCCAAGCTGGCAGGAAGTCCTGTAGCCTCCCGCCTACTGGAAGATGGTCATTGCTTTTTTGGGGTCTGCACAGGAGGTCTAAAGAGCACCCCACCTCTGCCTCTCCCTTTCTGAGGTTTGATCCCTTTTCTGGGTTTGATCCCTTTCTTTATGGGCTTCTTTTTCTGTGGTAAAGCTTTTTTTTTTATCGGCTGTCCTATCAAGGACTGTCTCTAATTCTGGCCCAAAGACCAGGTCCCCTGTAAAGGGGATCCCACAAAGTTTTACTTTTGATGCTGAGTCTCCTGACCAGGTTTTCAGCCAAAGAGCCCTCCTGGCAGAGTTAACAAGCGCTGAGGATCTAGCAGACATCCTGATGGATTCTGCTGAGGCATCAGCCATATATTTTACTGCTCTCAACAGGGTAGGGAAGGACTCCAACAGATCTTTCCTAGAAGTGCCTGCTACCACGTGGCCTTTGAGTTGTTCTAGCCAACACTCCATATTTCTAGCAACCACTGTAGCAGCTATTGCGGGTTTAGGGTTAGATAGGGATGAGTTCCAGGCTTTCTTTAATAGTGCATCCCTTTTGTCCATGGCGTCCTTCAATACAGCCATATCCTCGAATGCCAGATCTGTCCGTCTGGACACTTAAGAGAATGCGGTATCAATTTTTGGCTTCTTGTTCCAAACTAATCCTTCGTCCTCTTCAAAAGGAAACTTTCTTTTGAGAGCTTTGGAGAAAAACTGGCCTTTGTCCGGATATTTCCATTCCTTTTTGATCGTAACCGACAAAACTTTGTGGACAGGAAAGACTCTATGTCTGGTCTCCTCCAGTCCCTGATACATTTTGTCATGTATTGATAGCTGGGTTTTCCCTTCTTGAATCTCTAAGGTGGTATATATTGCTTTACTAGTATTAGTAGTAGATCATCCACCTCCTTAAGTGTTAGCTTGTACCTAGAAGATCTATTTTCTTCTTCCCCTTCATCCTCCTCAGAATCAATGGTTGAGGGAGGAATACTTTGTTCCTCTTCCTCACTTCCCATTAGTCCGGAAGTGGTAAGAGGAAGATTGGACCGGGAGATCTGTTCCTGGCTTGAACCCTGGCCCTGTTTCTTTAGAAGGGAACGTACTGTCCCTAGGGTCTCTGCTAGTTCTTTTCTGACAGATGAAAAGAGCTCTTTACACTCCTGTGTAAATTCTTCTCTCACTAAATCTGCGATGCAGGATTTGCACAGCGGTTTGGGCCAGGAGTCCCCTAAAGGGTTCTTGCATGAAGGGCATTTTCTCCCTGTTGCTCTCTCTGACTTAGCGGTGGCTTCCTGAAAGACAGCAAGACATAACCCCACCCTCTTTCAGGGCGACATATAGTTGCCGATAGAGAGAACACACAGAGCCCAGAGCAAACACCCCTAAGTGCCCCAGAGTCTCCCTCCATGCTGAACTGCTAATAGACCATTCCCACTATAACAGACAGCTGCAGCACCTAGCATAGATACACAGAATAAACACACCCAGTGAGAAAAAGGAAAGAGGTGCCACTGCTCCTCTCCTACCTGGGCCTGGCTGGGAACCTGGGCGCCTGCATCCGCCATAGCTGCTCACGACTCAGCCTGTGCACGCCGCAGCGGCCACCTCTGTTCTTTAAATAATTCCTTCCATGTGGAGAGCGGAAGGAAGTCCCGGCCAGAAGACCCACCCCTTCCTCCTGCGTTCCAGCAGCCGGAACCAATTGCTGCTACGCACTGCCGGAAGTCTCCGCCCCCGAAACTGACGTCACCCGTCGTCCGGGACTCGGCGCCGTCATGCTGAGACCAGGCATGGACGCTCAAAATGAGCACACCCATGGCCCCCCGAGCACTCTGGGCGGACGACCTCCTGCAGACCATTACCCCTGTGGGCCGGCGAAGGAAGGGACACCAGAGCACCCCCCTCTCATGCGGGAAGGAGCTGAGCTTTTCCAGGTATAAAAGGCAACGAAGGTACTGCTCAAAACCCCCCTTGAAGAGAGCGCAGCCCCTCTGGTTCCCCAAGCAGTGCTTCCATTGCGGATTAAATACTAAAACTGACGGCATGATGGAAGCAGCTGCTTTTAAAAGGGGTGTTGACACGCAGTGTTTCCTGTAAAGAGGTGGAGCTGAATAGAAGTAAAACTCTGCACCAAACTAAACAATATACTAAAAAATAACTGCTGCTCCCCTGGAAGGAGTGGTGTGCTCCTCTAGACAGTGAGAGAGTGGGTATAGGGGGCGCTGTACTGAGTGATAATCATTGACTGATTGGTAATTCATAAACAAGCAGTAGAGTGAAATGTTCTAAATAAAATAAAACAGTGACATAAATCTTGAATAAAATCACAAATGAAAGTATACTTTCAAATCGTCCACCTGGGCAGAAGAATAAGTCAATAAAGTCCCTCCATAGTGAAAAAACTTAATAAAACATGTGAGTCAGTGAAAAAATCGTTCATAGAAATCCACAGAAAAGCACACAAATCTTGCAACTGTGATGATATCTTCCAACAAAGGCTAAATAGTCCTTCACCAAAACTTAGAAAAATCAACACCCAAGGTGAATGGATAAGTGATCTGCTTACCAGACCAATTTGACTTCTTTCCTAGGAAAGATAGTCAAACAGCGCTTGTGCAGGATTGTGCCTGCTCACGTTGGTGGGAATGGAGATGGAAGGAACCTTCCTCCTCATGGGTACAAGCAGGATATATAGAGAGAGCAAGGGACATCCATAGCGTAATAACATTTTATTAAATAAAATCAGATAAAAAGATGTAGCCAAATGGCTCCTTACATTTAAAAGTGCCTATCCCGGCACTGGGGCTGCTGGCGGGACTTTATTGACCCATTCTTCTGCCCAGGTAGACGATTTGAAAATACACCTATATTTGTGATTTAATTCAAGATTTATGTCACTGTTTTATTTTATTTAGAACATTTCACTCTACTGCTTGTTTATAAAGAGGTGGAGCTGCACTCTCTCCAAGGTGCTGTCCTGAAAGGCGAAAGGAGAAAAATATTTTATACTTTTTGTATAGCGTTTACAAACTATGGTACATTTACTGGAATTTATGCAGCTTTTAGTTTATGACTGCCTATCTCATTTCTTGAGGTGCTAAAATGGCAGGACAGTACAAAATCCCTCCAAATTACCCCTTTTTGGAAAGTACACACCCCAAGGTATTTGCTGAGAGGAATGTTGAGCCCATTGACAATTTCATTTTTTTGTCACAAGTGATTGAATAATGACAAAAAAAAAGTTGTCATTGAAATGATATATTGTTCACACATGCCATGGGTATATGTGGAATTACACACCAAAATGCATTCTGCTGCTTCTCCCGAGTACAGGGATACAACATGTGTGAAAATTTTTGGAAATCTATCCGCGTACAGAACCCCAAAACCCGATCACCGCCTTTAGGATTTCTAAGGGCATATATTGTTGATTTCACTCCTCACTACCTATCAGGGGCCATGAAATGCCAAAATAGGACAAACCCCCCCAAATGACCCCATTTTGGACATTAGACACCCCAAACTATTTAAATATGTAATAGACTCCACGCTCAGGATAGTACCGGGTTGCAGCCCCCCCTCTTACAGGGTACAGCGCAAGAAGAAGCCGCTAGAGCAGGAGGGGGGGTCCGGTGTAGAGGGCGTGTTTGCGCTCTAGCAGCTTCTTCCTGCGCTGTACCCTTCACAGGCCACCCCGGTGTCCGAGAGAGAGAGCGGCGAGTGATGAGGCGGATCCCGGCTACAGGAGAGCGCTGAGCCCGCTGGGTGTACTATGAAGTTTTGAGACACTGTGGAACGATTTGGGAGGCCCTGACCGGAGCCCATAACCCCTGAGTTTGTAAGGACAGCTGGAAGAGCCCGATGGAGCAACTGACGGGATAGTGAGAAAGCTGAGGAGGAGGTTCATCCACAGTTACCCACTATCACCCCTGCAGGGGTAACTACGTTTGGTGAGTGGGGACCCATTGGATGGAGCACTACGAGTCACTTTACCTGCTGAGCACCAAAGTCACCTGAATAAAAGCCACCACTGGCTATTTTGGAATCTCATTTTATTATTTATTACGTGTGGGACTTGTACTTTTTATTTTTATTTTTTGTTTTCTACACACATGGTCGTGTGAGACTATATATATTTTTTTTAATTTTTTTTTTTATATTCTTTATATACACATTTGTCCATATATTTTGCATACATATTTTGTTATATATATTTTTTATGTACACATTGATTTGGATTATACCACAAGACATTTATTATTTTATGGTTGGTTATCTGTATTTGTGTAACACTGAATATATATGCGAGGTTGTTAGGCTCAGTTTTGACTGAGAGATACACTTATACACCCTTTTCTATATATGTGATGTAACTTGGCTAATTACTTATACATATTTGGTGCACCTGTCACATACACATTTGATTTAGCTACTACCTGCTATGTCACACTTATACCTAACACTGAAGGTTATACATACACACACTCTGCCTTATGGGATAAGTCACCCCACCTTTCTTTATAGATAGACACCTCAAGACTAGGGATGAGCTTCGTGTTCGAGTCGAACCCATGTTCGACTCGAACATCGGCTGTTCGACCGTCCGTCGAATTGCGAACGATATGGGCCGTTCGCGCCAAATTCGTGTGGCGCGTCACGGCCCATAATTCACTGCGGCATCGCAGTGCATTGCTGGCTGATGATTGGCCAAGCATGCACTATGACCCGCATGCTTGGCCAATCACAGCGCCGTCAGTAGAGAGAGCTGTAATTGGCCAAAGCCAGGGTGGCTTTGGCCAATTATGGCTCAGGGGATTTAGTACACACCCCACACTATATAAGGCCGCCTGCACGGCGGCCCTGTGTAGTGTGTGTTCCGGTGTGCTGAGCAATAGAGAGAGAGAGAGACAGTGTCATTTGATTTGAGTTAGATAGATTAGGCAGAACAGTCAGTCAGTTAGCTGCACTTACAGTGTATTGTGTATATATATGCATCCCAGGTGTTGCATATATATATATACACTGTATTCAGTTTAGCTAGATCCGTTCCTGTTATCTTCTATCTAGACTATTTACATTCAGTGCAGTGTGTCCTGCTCACAGTGTTCAGCTAGATCCGTTCCTGCTATTTACATTCAGTACAGTGCTTCCTGCTCACAGTGTTCAGCTAGATCCGTTCCTGCTATTTACATTCAGTGCAGTGCGTGCTGCTCACAGTGTTCAGCTAGATCCGTTCCTGCTATTTACATTCAGTGCAGTGCGTCCTGCTCACAGTGTTCAGCTAGATCCGTTCCTGCTATTTACATTCAGTGCAGTGCGTCCTGCTCACAGTGTTCAGCTAGATCCGTTCCTGGTATTTACATTTAGTGCAGTGCGTCCTGCTCACAGTGTTCAGCTAGATCCGTTCCTGCTATTTACATTCAGTGCAGTGCGTCCTGCTCACAGTGTTCAGCTAGATCCGTTCCTGCTATTTACATTCAGTGCAGTGCGTGCTGCTCACAGTGTTCAGCTAGATCCGTTCCTGCTATTTACATTCAGTGCAGTGCGTCCTGCTCACAGTGTTCAGCTAGATCCGTTCCTGCTATTTACATTCAGTGCAGTGCGTCCTGCTCACAGTGTTTAGCTACATCCGTTCCTGCTGTTTACATTCAGTGCAGTGCGTCCTGCTCACAGTGTTCAGCTAGATCCGTTCCTGCTATTTACATTCAGTGCAGTGCGTCCTGCTCACAGTGTTCAGCTAGATCCGTTCCTGCTATTTACATTCAGTGCAGTGCGTCCTGCTCACAGTGTTCAGCTAGATCCGTTCCTGCTATATACATTTAGTGCAGTACGTCCTGCTCACAGTGTTCAGCTAGATCCGTTCCTGTTATCTTCCTACTGACAGGCAGGCTTGTCTGGTTACAGTATATAAAGCTACCTGAAGAAAATTACAGGTGTTCTTTTTGATCCTATTAGTACCACGGTCAGGCAGCTAGACTATTTACATTTAGTACAGTGTGTCCTGCTCACAGTGTTCAGCTAGATCCGTTCCTGTTA
The DNA here is from genome assembly GCA_037952925.1 of Lithobates clamitans. Lineage (NCBI taxonomy): Eukaryota > Metazoa > Chordata > Amphibia > Anura > Ranidae > Lithobates > Lithobates clamitans. The sequence continues at coordinate 2,157,049 of JBBGZY010001072.1, forward strand.
TTTACATTCAGTGCAGTGCGTCCTGCTCACAGTGTTCAGCTAGATCCGTTCCTGCTATTTACATTCAGTGCAGTGCGTCCTGCTCACAGTGTTTAGCTACATCCGTTCCTGCTGTTTACATTCAGTGCAGTGCGTCCTGCTCACAGTGTTCAGCTAGATCCGTTCCTGCTATTTACATTCAGTGCAGTGCGTCCTGCTCACAGTGTTCAGCTAGATCCGTTGCTGCTATTTACATTCAGTGCAGTGCGTCCTGCTCACAGTGTTCAGCTAGATCCGTTCCTGCTATATACATTTAGTGCAGTACGTCCTGCTCACAGTGTTCAGCTAGATCCGTTCCTGTTATCTTCCTACTGACAGGCAGGCTTGTCTGGTTACAGTATATAAAGCTACCTGAAGAAAATTACAGGTGTTCTTTTTGATCCTATTAGTACCACGGTCAGGCAGCTAGACTATTTACATTTAGTACAGTGTGTCCTGCTCACAGTGTTCAGCTAGATCCGTTCCTGTTATTTACATTCAGTGCAGTGCGTCCTGCTCACAGTGTTCAGCTAGATCCGTTCCTGCTATTTACATTCAGTGCAGTGCGTCCTGCTCACAGTGTTCAGCTAGATCCGTTCCTGCTATTTACATTCAGTGCAGTGCGTCCTGCTCACAGTGTTCAGCTAGATCCGTTCCTGCTATTTACATTCAGTGCAGTGCGTGCTGCTCACAGTGTTCAGCTAGATCCGTTCCTGCTATTTACATTCAGTGCAGTGCGTCCTGCTCACAGTGTTCAGCTAGATCCGTTCCTGCTATTTACATTCAGTGCAGTGCGTCCTGCTCACAGTGTTCAGCTAGATCCGTTCCTGCTATTTACATTCAGTGCAGTGCGTCCTGCTCACAGTGTTCAGCTAGATCCGTTCCTGCTATTTACATTCAGTGCAGTGCGTCCTGCTCACAGTGTTTAGCTACATCCGTTCCTGCTGTTTACATTCAGTGCAGTGCGTCCTGCTCACAGTGTTCAGCTAGATCCGTTCCTGCTATTTACATTCAGTGCAGTGCGTCCTGCTCACAGTGTTCAGCTAGATCCGTTCCTGCTATTTACATTCAGTGCAGTGCGTCCTGCTCACAGTGTTCAGCTAGATCCGTTCCTGCTATATACATTTAGTGCAGTACGTCCTGCTCACAGTGTTCAGCTAGATCCGTTCCTGTTATCTTCCTACTGACAGGCAGGCTTGTCTGGTTACAGTATATAAAGCTACCTGAAGAAAATTACAGGTGTTCTTTTTGATCCTATTAGTACCACGGTCAGGCAGCTAGACTATTTACATTTAGTACAGTGTGTCCTGCTCACAGTGTTCAGCTAGATCCGTTCCTGTTATTTACATTCAGTGCAGTGCGTCCTGCTCACAGTGTTCAGCTAGATCCGTTCCTGCTATTTACATTCAGTGCAGTGCGTCCTGCTCACAGTGTTTAGCTACATCCGTTCCTGCTGTTTACATTCAGTGCAGTGCGTCCTGCTCACAGTGTTCAGCTAGATCCGTTCCTGCTATTTACATTCAGTGCAGTGCGTCCTGCTCACAGTGTTCAGCTAGATCCGTTGCTGCTATTTACATTCAGTGCAGTGCGTCCTGCTCACAGTGTTCAGCTAGATCCGTTCCTGCTATATACATTTAGTGCAGTACGTCCTGCTCACAGTGTTCAGCTAGATCCGTTCCTGTTATCTTCCTACTGACAGGCAGGCTTGTCTGGTTACAGTATATAAAGCTACCTGAAGAAAATTACAGGTGTTCTTTTTGATCCTATTAGTACCACGGTCAGGCAGCTAGACTATTTACATTTAGTACAGTGTGTCCTGCTCACAGTGTTCAGCTAGATCCGTTCCTGTTATTTACATTCAGTGCAGTGCGTCCTGCTCACAGTGTTCAGCTAGATCCGTTCCTGCTATTTACATTCAGTGCAGTGCGTCCTGCTCACAGTGTTCAGCTAGATCCGTTCCTGCTATTTACATTCAGTGCAGTGCGTCCTGCTCACAGTGTTCAGCTAGATCCGTTCCTGCTATTTACATTCAGTGCAGTGCGTGCTGCTCACAGTGTTCAGCTAGATCCGTTCCTGCTATTTACATTCAGTGCAGTGCGTCCTGCTCACAGTGTTCAGCTAGATCCGTTCCTGCTATTTACATTCAGTGCAGTGCGTCCTGCTCACAGTGTTTAGCTACATCCGTTCCTGCTGTTTACATTCAGTGCAGTGCGTCCTGCTCACAGTGTTCAGCTAGATCCGTTCCTGCTATTTACATTCAGTGCAGTGCGTCCTGCTCACAGTGTTCAGCTAGATCCGTTCCTGCTATTTACATTCAGTGCAGTGCGTGCTGCTCACAGTGTTCAGCTAGATCCGTTCCTGCTATTTACATTCAGTGCAGTGCGTCCTGCTCACAGTGTTCAGCTAGATCCGTTCCTGCTATTTACATTCAGTGCAGTGCGTCCTGCTCACAGTGTTTAGCTACATCCGTTCCTGCTGTTTACATTCAGTGCAGTGCGTCCTGCTCACAGTGTTTAGCTACATCCGTTCCTGCTGTTTACATTCAGTGCAGTGCGTCCTGCTCACAGTGTTCAGCTAGATCCGTTCCTGCTATTTACATTCAGTGCAGTGCGTCCTGCTCACAGTGTTCAGCTAGATCCGTTCCTGCTATTTACATTCAGTGCAGTGCGTGCTGCTCACAGTGTTCAGCTAGATCCGTTCCTGCTATTTACATTCAGTGCAGTGCGTCCTGCTCACAGTGTTCAGCTAGATCCGTTCCTGCTATTTACATTCAGTGCAGTGCGTCCTGCTCACAGTGTTTAGCTACATCCGTTCCTGCTGTTTACATTCAGTGCAGTGCGTCCTGCTCACAGTGTTCAGCTAGATCCGTTCCTGCTATTTACATTCAGTGCAGTGCGTCCTGCTCACAGTGTTCAGCTAGATCCGTTCCTGCTATATACATTTAGTGCAGTACGTCCTGCTCACAGTGTTCAGCTAGATCCGTTCCTGTTATCTTCCTACTGACAGGCAGGCTTGTCTGGTTACAGTATATAAAGCTACCTGAAGAAAATTACAGGTGTTCTATCCCAGCTTAGTGCAGCTACAGGCCATTAGTATGTCTGGAAGGCCAAGAAGGAGAGGCAGACAGTCACAAGCCAATAAGAGAGGGCAAGCAGGCTCTGTGTCTAGTGCTGGTCGTGGAGACGGTGCATCCTCATCAGCACGTGGCCATGGGACACGCTTGGCCTTTTTTTCGGCAGCTGGCCGTGTTGAGCCGCAACATGCGGAAGACTTGGTCGAGTGGATGACCAAGCCGTCCTCATCCTCCTCATCCTCTCTCACCCATGCCCAGGGTGCTTTGTCTGGCAAAGCAGCGGCCTCTTCCCTCAGCTCAATGTCATCAGTGACTCCTTCCCTAGCCCCACCATGTCCTCCTGAGGATTCCCTCGAACTGTTTGACCACAGTGTTGGGTACATGCTCCAGGAGGATGCCCAGCGTTTGGAAGGCTCTGATGATGATACTGAGCTCAATGAAGGCAGTAACATGAGCACGGACAGAGGGGGTGCCCAAGAAGGACAGCAATCTGGCAGTCATGCTCCCCCTGCTGCAGCATACTGCCAGGTTTGCTCCAGTGATGAGGAGGGAGGGGATGATGAGGTCACTGACTCAACGTGGGTGCCTGATAGGAGAGAGGAGGAGGAGGAGGAGGAGGAGGAGGAGGAGGTGGCACATCACCAACTAGGCAGGATGCCCTCCAGGGGCCAGCCTAAGGGCAGCACATTGACTGCATCACACCCCAAAGCTCCACATGTGCAGGGCGCTGCAGTCTCTGCGCGTTATTCAAAAAGTTCTTTGGTGTGGGCCTTTTTTGAGACGAGTGCATCAGATCGCACCGCTGCTATTTGCAATATATGTCTCAAGCGTATCTCGCGTGGCCAAAACATCTCCCGCTTGGGTACCACATGCTTGACCAGACATATGTTGACCTGCCATGCAGTTCGTTGGCAAGCGTATCTAAAAGACCCACACCAAAGAACAAAGACGATCTCTCCTTGCTCCTCATCAGCTGAGATTTCCAACCCCACTAGACCTTCAGTCCTCTCTGCGACCTGCAGTGAGAGGAATGAAGGTGTAGAATTAGGTGTGTCACAGCCAAGTACTTATGGGCAATCTGCTTTTGGTACACCGACGTCAGATTGTACCAGGCAAATTTCCCTGCCCCAGCTGCTGCACCGCCGAAAGAAGTTTGCTCCCAGCCATCCACATGCCCAGCGGTTGAATGCTAGCTTGGCAAAATTGCTAGCACTTCAACTGCTGCCTTTTCAGTTGGTAGACTCTGCCCCCTTCCGTGAGTTTGTGGAATGTGCGGTTCCTCAGTGGCAGGTACCCAAACGCCACTTTTTCTCACGGAAGGCGATTCCGGCTCTCTACCGGCATGTGGAAGGCAATGTCCATGCCTCGCTGGACAGGGCGGTCAGCGGTAAGGTGCATATTACCGCTGACTCATGGTCCAGCAGGCATGGACAGGGACGTTACTTAAGTTTCACGGCGCATTGGGTGACTCTGCTGGCAGCTGGGAAGGATGCAGGACAAGGTGCAGTAGTGTTGGAGGTTGTTCCGCCACCACGCCTCCAAAATGCTGATTGTGACACACCTCTCTCCTCCACCCCCTCCTCTTCTTCTTCCTCCATGGCCTCTTCCTCGGAACCAGCGGTGCTCCGTAGGCGTTCAAGGGGCTACGCAAGTACGCAGGCCAAAAGATGCCATGCGGTGCTTGAGCTGGTGTGCTTGGGGGACAGGAGCCACACTGGGGCAGAGGTTCTGTCAGCTCTGCAGGGGCAGGTTCAGAGGTGGTTGACGCCACGCCAACTTAAGGCAGGAATGGTGGTTTGCGACAATGGCACCAACCTCCTCTCTGCCCTCCGACAGGGACAACTGACCCATGTGCCCTGTTTGGCTCACGTCCTTAACTTGGTGGTGCAGCGGTTCTTGGGCAGGTACCCGGGCTTACAGGATGTCCTGAGGCAGGCCAGGAAAGTCTGTGTGCATTTCCGCCGGTCATATAATGCCAGTGCTCGGCTGACGGACCTCCAAAAGGAGTTTAACCTGCCCAAGAACCGCCTAATCTGTGACATGCCCACCAGGTGGAACTCGACGTTGGCCATGCTGCAGCGGCTGCACACGCAGCAGAGGGCCATCAATGAGTACCTGTGCGACTATGGCACCAGGACAGGGTCAGGGGACCTTGGTTTTTTTTCCCCACGCCAGTGGGCCATGATCAGGGATGCATGCACTGTCCTGTCACCATTCGAGGAGGCCACGAGGATGGTGAGCACTGACAGTGCATGCATCAGTGACACTGTCCCCCTTGTCCACCTGTTGGAGCACACGCTGCGTGGAATAATGGACAGGGCACTTGAGGCAGAACAGAGGCAGGAAGAGGAGGACTTCCTTAGCTCTCAAGGCCCCCTTTATCCAGACAGTGTTCCTGCGTGCCCGCCGATCACACAGGAAGAGGACGAGGAGGAGGAGGAGGAGGAGGAGGAAGATTGTGTCAGTATGGAGGTGGAGCCTGGCACTCAGCATCAGCAGTCTTTAAGGGATCAGTCCCAAGGAACACATGGACTTGTACGTGGCTGGGAGGAGGTGGCTGCGGACGTTGTTGTCCTTAGTGACCCAGAGGACTCCGGACCGAATGCCTCAGCAAACCTACGCTGCATGGCCTCCCTGATCCTGCAAAGCCTGCGTAAGGATCCTCGTATTCGTGGTATCAAGGAGAAGGACCAATACTGGCTGGCAACCCTCCTTGATCCACGTTACAAGGGTAAGGTTGCGGACCTTATCTTGCCATCGCAGAGGGAGCAGAGGAAGAAACATCTTCGGGAGGCCTTGCAGAAAGGTCTGTGCAACGCGTTCCCAGAGACTGGGAGGTTACAAACTCCTGTTTCTGGACAACGTGTTGCTGAGGCTTCGGTCAGTCAAAGAAGGAGCGGTGGAGAAGGTGGCCGTCTGACCGATGCGTTCAGACAATTTTTTGGTCCGCAGCCCCAAGGTATGATCGGTTCCAGCAACCATCGCCAGCGTCTGTTTTACATGGTGCAGGAATACCTAGGGGCAAGATCAGACTTGGACACCTTTCCCACCGAAAATCCTCTGGGTTACTGGGTCTTGAGGATGGATCACTGGCCAGAGCTTGCACAGTATGCAATTGAGCTACTGGCCTGTCCTGCATCCAGCGTTCTTTCGGAACGCACATTCAGTGCTGCTGGAGGCGTGGTAACCGATCACAGGGTGCGTCTGTCCACCGACTCGGTCGATCGGCTGACCTTCATAAAAATGAATCAGTCTTGGATCACCACCAGCTACCAAGCACCTGATGCAGATGTAACCGAATAATTTTTTTTGAAATCTCAGATCCCTTCAAAGACTGCCTATGCTGATGCTGAGTGACTATCCCTGAGTAATTATCCTCTTCCTCCTCAATCATCACGCTGATAGCTTGTAAGAACATTTTTGGTTCTGGGCGCCACCACCAGTGCCTAAGGCACAATTTTTCAGCCCCTGTTTAACAGGGGCGTGTAATTACAATTTTTGATGTAATACTTTGCAGCAGGGCTCGTTCCTGCATTCCAACTAGAGTGTCTGTGAGGGGTTGCAGTGTTGTGGCACCAGCACCAGTGCCTAAGACCCAATTTTTCAGCCCCTGTCTAACAGGGGCGTGTAATTACAATTTTTGATGCAATACTTTGCAGCAGGGCTTGTTCCTGCGTTTCAACTAGAGTGTCTGTGAGGGGTTGCAGTGTTGTGGCACCAGCACCAGTGCCTAAGACCCAATTTTTCTGCCCCTGTCTAACAGGGGCGTGTAATTACAATTTTTGATGCAATACTTTGCAGCAGGGCTCGTTCCTGCGTTCCAACTAGAGTGTCTGTGAGGGGTTGCAGTGTTGTGGCACCAGCACCAGTGCCTAAGGCCTAATTTTTCAGCTCCTGTTCAACAGGGGCATGTAATTACAATTCTTGATCTAATATTTCACAGCAGGGCCCTGTGAGGGCTTACAGTGTTTTGGCCACAGCAACACCTAAGGCCCAAATTTCTGCTGAGTATATAGGGCAGGACCCTACTTTCAAACATCTAACTTACAAACGACTCCTACTTGCAAACGGAAGGAGACAACAGGAAGTGAGATGAAATCTACCCCTAAGGAAGGGAAATTCTCTCCTGTAAGAGTTAATATGGGAAAACAATTTTTCCTTTCCACTGATGCTTTCCAATCCTTGTTCCACAAAAAAACACAAATTTTCAAAAAACATTTTTCATTGGGACAAAAAAGTGAGGTGAAATCTTCTGAAGAGGAGGAAAGACGCAAAACAAATGTCACAGGGGTGATAACCCTTCCCTATGTTTTCCAAAAAGCTTAGAAAAGATTTTTTGGCTGGAGCTAAACACATTAAAAATGTTCAAAATTACAAACAGATTCTACTTAACAACAAACCTACAGTCCCTGTCTTGTTTGCACCGCCTGTATACTGCTGTTCAGAGTATATAGGGACCTTTCCTTATTTTAATTTGGGTGCGGGGTTCCCCTTAATATCCATACAAGACCCAAAGGGCCTGGTAATGGACTGGGGGGTACCCATGCCGTTTGTCTCACTGATTTTCATCCATATTGCCATGACCCGACATGACATTAAACCCGCAAGCAGTTTTAAATGAGATTTTTTCCTTTAAAAATGACATTTGGTGCAGGGACTGTTCTAAACATGGGAAACACGCGTCACTTTACAGGCATACTATAGACACCCCCCAGGTACGATATTTAAAGGAATATTTCACTTTTTTTTTTTTACTTTAAGCATCATTAAAATCACTGCTCCCGAAAAAACGGCCGTTTTTAAAAGTTTTTTTTGCATTGATACATGTCCCCTGGGGTAGGACCCGGGTCCCCAAACCCTTTTTAGGACAATACCATGCAAATTAGCCTTTAAAATGAGCACTTTTGATTTCGAACGTTCGAGTCCCATAGACGTCAATGGGGTTCTAACGTTCGTGCGAACTTGCGGTCCGTTCGCGGGTTCTGGTGCGAACCGAACCGGGGGGTGTTCGGCTCATCCCTACTCAAGACACCTCAAGCTGAGAGGCATGTTAAAAGAAAACATTTCTTTTTAAATTTGGGGTCTATTAGACTCTAGATTTCTCCTCTTTCCTCAAAGCATCTGACCATACCAAGATCAGTGTGATGAGATGTTTTCCCAATTTCCCAATGGCGCTGTTTATATTCGGTGAAACCAAAGTCATGAAATGCTTGTAGCTTCTGGTTTCTTAGGCCATAGAGATGATTTGAGCCGTTCTGGTCTCCGAACACCTCTATGTTCAGCTGGTGGAACCACCGGCTGCATTCTCGGGTTCCCCGGTGGCACAGAAGAGCCAGAGAAAATCATGGAAGAAGGTGGGTGGGTGGGGAACGTTCCCTCCCATTGCTTGTAAAAGCAGTCTAGTGGATAATTAGCCACTAGGATTGCTTTTACATAAAAGCCGACCGCCAGCTGAAAAAACGATGCCAAGATTATACCTAAACCGGCAGGCATCATTCCGGTATAACCACTCAAAGTCCAGCAGAAGTTGTAGTTCTAAAAGAGGGAAATCTCAATGTGAAACTTGAGTCCTGTAACTACAACTCCCTGTATGCTTTGCTTCCTGGTGTTAATCACTCTGCTGGCAGGATGTGATGAAATGGTCTTTGCTGCCACTAGAGAGAAACAGTCTCACTGCAGCAATGTTGCAGAGTGTCTTCTGATACTGCAGGTGAGATAGCCAGCTCCCTGTTACATCAATAAAACAACTTTTTTAAAATTTTTTGTAAAAAATATATGCTGAAGCATAAGGGCAATCCACCCCTAATGTCCACCCCTGCCCCTATGCTTCGGCATTTATGCTCTTTATGTTAACTGTGGTGGTGACATCACCTCCTACAGCGTTGGAGTCACGGATTTACGTATCATGAGAGCAAACCCAGTTGCTGTCAGAATAAATAAACCTGTGCTGAAGCTGAATGGCGCACCTGCAAATAAAATAATGGTTAACAATAAAACACAGTAACATTAAAGTATAACTGTAGTACATACCCGCAACGCAAACACAATAAAACATTACATTATAGCATAAATTACAGTAACAGTACAGTGAAGGGTTAACAGAATGAAGGGTTATAACAGTAGAATGACATACCTGCAAAGCAAACATGATAAAACACAGTAACAATAAAACATTACAGTATAGCACAAAATACAGTAAAACAGAACAGAACAATAAAGAGAGAACAATAGAGAGAGAAGAACAATAAAATGACAACTATTTTTGTCTTTATTAATTATATATATATGCTTTTTTTTACTCTTTCATTATAACTTTGTACGTTCCAGCTTAGGGTCTTTCAAAATGCGATGGCCATCTAACATCTTTTGAGACCCTGTGTGGTAGTGTGCCCTAGGACTGTGCCATGCTGTACGCTATTCTAATACTCCACTAGTGTAGAGTAGCGACGGAAACAGCCCCCAATGCAGAGACCAGGTTGGTCAGGACAGGAGGGACAATAATAGCGGTTTTTACCCCTATATCCACGTTTGCTACAGATATGGCATCTTTTTTGGGGTGCTCGTTGGGTAGGGGTACTAGGAAAGACATCTGCAAAATGCCTCTCATGTGGCCCGCTCACTGCATCTGGGTTGTGAATTTGGGCCACAGCACCTGCTGGATACAGAAGGGCTGCGATGACCTCTTCCTGGAACTTTAGGAAGGATCCAGTTCATCCAGATGCTTTGTAAAGCACATAAGCATTGAACAGAGCCAATTGGAATAGGTATACAGACACTTTTTTACAGCAGCGTCCTGCCTTACGGCAACTAAGTACAGCACCATCATCTTGTCATTGAAGTCCACCCCTCCCATTTTAGGGTTGTAGTCATGGACACAGAGGGGCTTCTCAACAACACCAGTCGCCGTAGTAATTTAGACTGCCGTATCTTGGTGAATGGAAGACAGAAGGAAAAATTTTCCATTTGTCCTTCCATCTCACTGCACGTAACTCATTGGACCTCAAGCAGGCTCTCTCCCCCAGATTAATTTGGGCATTTACAAGCCCTTGGGGGAAGCCCCGACGATTGATCGAAAGGTGCCACACTTCCTCATTGATAGAGGTGTCTAAAAAGTGGCACGCTTGAATACAAATTGTCCACGTATAAATGGTACCCCTTTCCGAATAAGGGTGACACCAAGTCCCAAACAATCTTGCCACTGCTCCCCATGTAGTCTGGGCAATTGGAGGGTTCCAAGCTGCTATCTTTTCCCTCGTAAACCAGAAACCTCCATGTATAGCCTTGTCACAGCGCTTATATATCTTGACCCCATATTTGGCACGCTTGCTGGGGAGATATTGTTTGAAAACAAGACAGCCAGAAAATGTAATCAGGCACTCATCAATGCAGACATCCTGATCGGGGATAAACAAGGCTGCAATTTTTTGTTGAAGCAGTTTACAAGGGGGCCGAATTTTATGGAGCCGATCATGTTCAGGGTCACCCCGAGGATGACAAAGTTCATTGTCATTGAAATGCATAAACCACAATATTTGCTCATACCTAGCCCTGGCCTAGCCCTGGCCATGGCAGCAGAGAACACAGGTAAATGGTGAATTGGGTCAGTGGACCAATATGACCGCAGCTCACTTTTAGTAATGCCCATGTTGAGGGATAGGACCAGAAAGGTCCTAAATTTGGGAACCGTTATAGGTTTCCAGCCAAATTGTCTGGTAAGGGGTGAATTTGGGTTTTGGGTGATGAATTGACCAGTGTATAAATTGCTTTGGTCCACAATAGATCTGTACAGATCTTCCGTGAAAAACAGCTCAAAAAAGTTAAGGGGCGTCAAATCTGCTGTTTCCACCTAAATTGCTGGTTGGCCAGTGAATGGTGGAAGTGCGGGCGCTGCAGAATCTGTGGGCTGCCAATCAGGACTTGCAAGCGCATGAGGAAGGGCACTATGGGCTCTACGGGCCTGTGTTTGAACTCTTAATGGCTGTGGGGCACTACTTGCGCTAGCCACCACATCAGCTTAAACTGCACTTATGGGACTCGCCACGTCACCAAGTGATACGGTTGTTTTCTCTACAACCAGGGTGTAATAGGCTGCTGGTGCTTGCCATTTCACCAGAAGGTTGAGTGACACTAGTACTGACACTCTTCTGCATATGGGTATCATGCGGCTGTTGCACCTCAGCAACAGAAGAACAGCGTCGGGTAGGCCTAACCTTAGCAGGGACCACTACGCTGTCGTCAGAGCTATCTGTCAGGGTGCTGCTCTCTAAAGGTTCAAATACTGAGCCTGAATCTGACAGTGAGGACTCCCCGCTCTCATCTGTCATGCTCAGCATCCTGTAGGCCTCTTCACTAGTGTACCTTTTGTTTGAGGTTTTGGCCAATAAATTTATAGGTAACTAGTACGACTCACAGGTAAAAGAGCACCGCTACAAAAAAAAAAAACGGTTAGTGCTAGCAGGGATCAGGTCTGACTCTGCTAAATGCTGCAATTTTGTGTGATGTGTTTTGTGACAGTGATCTATTGATACTGCACTTGGGTAGGCTGGACTGGGGGCTAAACGTAGGTGCTGACAGGTGTCTGGGCTGATCCTGCTAACACTTTTGGGAACACTATAGTACTTGAGACACTAGTATAGATCTGATCAGATCAAAGATATTGATCCGTTCGGACACTATTCTAGTAAAGGAGGTGAATGGTGTGTGCGTGTGTGTTAGTGCTACTGGCAATCAAAGGGTTAAAATCTAACGCTGTCTGGGATTGTGGCTAACTGACGTTAACACCTAAACTGACGTTGACACTAACTAGTGTCACACGTGACACTAATACAGTGATCAGAAAAAAATCTGTACACTATATTAGTGCTACTGTGACAGGGAGGGAAAGGGTTAATTAGGGGTGATCAAGGGGTTAAACGTTTATTAGGGGCTATATGGGGGTACCCTAAACCTGGACCTGCCAATGCTGATCTGGACCTGCCAATGCCGATTAGCATCACAAGTGACACCAATGCAGTGATTAGTAAACTGCACGTGACTCTGTGACAGAGAATGACAGGGAGGGAAAGGGTTAACTGGGGGGTGATCAGGGGGTGAAAATATGTGCCTACATGTACTGGTGTTAGTGTAGTGTTGGTGTACTCACAGTGAGATGCTTCTCTCCGACACGCTGGAACCGAAAGGGCTCCAGGACGGGAGATTGCATCACTTCCCGTGCCTGTGTTTACATTACACAGGCATAGGAAGTTTGTCCATTGGTCAGAACTGATCATTAGGTCCAGGCCATAAATCATTGGCCTGGACCTGATAAGTGATCGGTTCTGAACCAAATCGGATCGCCACGGGGACAGCGGGGGTGCACACGTGCACCCCTGATCCGCGGGTGCAAGTCACATACCTGTACATGACACTGCGCAGCTGGGCCACCCTGCTGCATTATATGTACATTGGGCGGTCCAGAACTGGTTAACAGAAACATAGTCAGTCAGATGTGCAGATTATTACTATAGGTACTTATTTAGTAAAACCAAAAACGTAAATGTATTTTTATTAGTATTTTATGTGATAGACCAACACAAAGTGTCACATAATTGTGAAGTGGAAGGAAAATGATAAATGTTTTTCACAATTTTTTACAAATAAATATCTGAATAGTGTGGCGTGCATTTGTGTTCAGCCCCCCTGAGTCAATACTTTGTAGAACCACCTTTCGCTGCAATTACAACTGCAAGTCTTTCTGGGTATGTCTCTACCAACTTTGCACATCTTGAAAGTGACATTTTTGCCCATTCTTCTTTGCAAAATAGCTCAAGCTCTGTCAGATTGGATGGAGAGTATCTGTAAACAGCAATTTTCAAGTCTTGCCACCGATTCTCTCCGAATCGGATTTAGGCCTGGATTTACGCCATTCTAAAACACGAATATGCTTTGATCCAAACTATTCAATTATAGCTCTGGCTGTATGTTTAGGGTCATTGTCCTGCTGGAAGGTGAACCTTCACCCCAGTCTCAAGTCTTTTGCAGACTCTAACGGGTTTTCTTCTAAGATTGCTCTGTATTTGGCTCCATCCATCTTCCCATCACCTCTGACCAGCTTCCCTGCTGAAAAGCACCCCCACAACATGATGCTGCCACCACCATGTTTCACAGTGGGGATGGTGGGTTAAAGGAGATGTGCAGTGTTAGTTTTCTGCCACACATAGCAATCTGCTTTTAGGTCAAAAAATAGGATTGTTTTCACAGCTTACCTGTAAAATCCTTTTCTTGAAGTACATCACAGGACACAGAGCAGCTATAGTATAGTAATTACTATCTGGGTTATACGCCACCTATAGGTGAATGGACACTGGCACACCCAAAAGACAGGAAGTCCCCCCTCTATATAACCCCTCCTATATAGGAAGTACCTCACCTCAGTTTTGTAGCAAGCCATTCCCAAAAGAGGGGAGGGGCCTCTGTGTCCTGTGATGTACAAGAAAAGGATTTTACAGGTAAGCTGCAGAAAAAATACAATTTTCTTTATTGTACATCACAGAACACAGAGCAGCTATAGTAATTACTATCTGGGATGTCCCAAAGCAATGCCCCTGAGGGGAGGGAGACACTATCATAGAAACTGCCACCAAAGAAGGACCTACTCTGCTATTTGTAATACGCCGAGGCCAAAGGCAGTATCTTCTACGTGATTCACATCAACCTGGTAAAAACCCTGTAGATGTATAGACAAAAGACCAAATAGTGGTCTTGTACACCTGGGCCACTGACATCCGATGATGGATGGCCCAAGATACTCCCACACCTGGTAGAGAAACTCTCCCCAGAAAAAAAATGTTTTTTTGCCATTTAAACCATAGGCATTGATAAACTGGCAGATCCACTGCTAAATATGCCATCTGGATGCCCCCTGCCCTTCCTGGGCTCTTCTGGCAGCACAAACCAGGATTCCTGACTCGTGCCAACAGCTCAAGTAGACCCTGACCGTCTGAACTACCTCTAGAGTAGGTAGCGATCTTTCTCCTGCCGGCTGTGGATTAGGAGAAAAATAAAAGGCAAGGCACTGTCCTGATTCAAGTGAAAAACTAGAAACCACTTTAGGCAAAAAAAATGGATGAGGACGCAACATCACCTTATGATGCAAGACCAAGAATGGCTCCTTGCATATAAGAGCCACCAACTCTGACACTCCACTTTGTGAAGTGATAGCAACCAAAGAAGCCACCTTCTGAGATAAAAGGACCAACAGAATCCCCCGATTGGTTCAAAAAGTGGCCTCTACAAGGACAGTCAAAATCAATTCAAGTTCCCAAGTACACAAGAATAGCCTGACAGGCGGCACTGTCCAAGTTACATGCTGTATGAGGTATGAAACAACGGCCCCTGGAAAAAAAATGGATAGGGGCGAACTCTGACCTTTAACAGTACTTAAGGCCAAACTCCTTTCCTCTACCGATTGGGGAAAGTAAAAGAATATCTCCCACCCACATATTTCTGCAGGTGCCACTTGACCCCAGGCAAAAAAATAATTTCAAGTCCTGTAATTGAAGTTCCCCAAAGCTGGCTTCCAGGGGCTCAACAGTGCTGAGATACAGGACTCAAGACCATCAGCTCCCGCTGGACTGGGAGTGTCCAAAGGAGCAACCTCCGCAAGACTCGCTATGCCTGTGTAGCAAGCCCCCCTGGGCTAATTCGGCCAACACTAAAATCAGTGTTACCACCTTACGGATTCTTCACAAAAGATGAATCAGAATCCGAAATGGGAAAAAAAAACCCATCAAACAAGGACGAACCAGACCTTAAGGTGTTACCAGTACATATACCCTTATTGGCAGTGGGACTCTTGTCCCGGACACACCTGTACCAAACTGTTGTAGAACTTGGAATCTAATAGATTCCCCTGCAAAGTTCCCCTTGCCACTATCCTATACCTGGAATATGTACTGGCAATAAAGACAGCACTTGTACTGTCCCAGACAGAATGTGGTACACCTCCCTGAGTCGCATGACCTCTGGTACCGCCATGGTGGTTGATATATATATGCCTGCAAAGGCATTTCCTGATTGAACCTACAACAGGTTTGTCCTATAATCCAGAGCAAGGCATACTGGCCAAAAATTCCAAGCTATTGGACAGTATTCTCTCCTGTGAAGACCAAGCCCACTGAACTGTAGCCAGCCTCAAGTCAACTTAGAGAGCCTGGCATCAGTGATTATTTTCCAATTCCTGAAAAGGAAGAATATCAAGCACCAATTTTTGCTCTACAACACCCCATAAACAGAGCCTTCCGGAAATGCAATGCCTGCATTTTCAAGTTCCAGACAGAGAATGAACCTCTACCAAGACCTGGAGTAGGGCTGTATGTAGAGAATGTGCTTTGACCTAAACACAGCTTCCTCCTGTGGAAATATATTGAAGGAAGCCCTGGAATTGACTTCTTTCTGAGCAAAGATTATTGAGCTAAAGAGTACTGAGGTGTCTTCAGCAAGCCCAGCACTGGGGCTAGATGCTTTGAGAACCCTCCGGAGCTGTGGCCAACCAAAAGGGAAGATTCACAAAAAAAAACAGCTTTCCACTGCAATTACAGAAATCTTTGATGAGCCTGGAAACAAACCGCCACACAAATATGTGCGTTTACAGATGATTATGAACCTCAAAATCTACCTCTTGCAGAGAGGTCATCACTGAACAGTCTAGCCTATCTGAAACAGAAGGATGTTCAGCGGCTTGAGATCTTAAGATAGATCTCCTGTCCCTATTTGGCTTTGGAACTGCTACCATTTAATTTTCTCACAATAATGAGCCCATAACTTCTGCTCCAAGAGCAATCGCAAGGCAAAAAACTGACGACTCTGTGACAGACCCAGACAGTCACAAGAGGTGCACTTAACCTACCAGGTTTTTGCCAGCTAAAGATGGAACAAACCACCGCAGAGACTGCCCTAAGATTTTCTGGCATGAGATACTCTCAAAACCCAGCAGCCTCAGATGCCTCCTTCGGGATCCCCGGTCAGTCTCCCATCTATATACTAACCAGACTTGATCCTGCTTAGGCTTCTATCAACCGAGATCAGGCATGAGCAAGGTGATGCGGACGCAGTCTGACGAACAATGAATGCGCCAGGAAACACTGCAATGCCAAACACCACAGTGGCTCAGATGCACCCGAAACCACTGTCCGTCGGGAGATGTGGACACTGCCAGATCCCTGAACCTGAGAGCGGTGCCCCTGCTTCCCCCAGCTGCCTTTTTCTGAAACCATTTACCTGGTATAACACATAAATAATGCAGAAACTATATTATCCAACCTAATATACAGTCCTCCAATGATGCAGGCCTAAAACCATGTTGGTTTACCTTTATGCAACCCCTTAGGTATGCAAGTACCTAGGTATGCAAACATGCAGGTATACAAGTATTCTTGCCATTCATGCATTTATGTATGCAGTACAAGGTCAATAAGCACACACGCATGTACCCCCAGGCAAACAAGCACCCAGGCAAATAAGCCCATATGCATGTAGTCCTATGCAAATAAGCACATATTTATGTAGTCCCAGGAAAACAAGTACATATGTATACAGCTTAATGTAAATAAACAAACATACCTATGCAGTACAAATGAAAACATGCCAGCATGTGTTCAAGCAATATGCCTCTATAGAAGCATGCGTTTATGGAAGCATGTGCTTATGCAACTATGCATTTAGGCAAAATATGAAAGCACTGCCTATCACAGTTTCGGAGGCCAAGAAATGCCCAGAGAGCACAAACCCCTCCCCCCAAATGACCCCATTTTGGAAAGTAGACACCCTAAGATAGTTGCTGAGAGGCATGTTGAGTATTTTGCAGATCTCGCTTTTTGTCACAAAGTTTTGAAAATTGAAAAAAGAAAAAAAACATTTTTCTTTTCTTTCTTCATTTTCAAAAATAAATGAGAGCTGCAAAATACTTACCATGCCTCGTAGAAAATACCTTGGGGTGTCAACTTTCCAAAATGGGGTAATTTGGGGGGGGTTTGTGCTATCTGGACATTTCAGGGCCTCCGTAACTGTGATAAGTAGTGAGGAGTAAAATCACAAATTTTACACCTTTAGAAAGCCTGAAGGCAGTGCTTGGTTTTGAGGTGCTGTACGCAGCTAGGCTCCCAAAAAGTTTCACACATGTGGTATCCCCATACTCAGGAGAAGCAAAAGAATGTATTTTGGGGTGTAATTTCACATATAACTAAGAAATTGCACATCAGATCAACACTTTAGGAAACAAGCTGCCCTTTTACAAGATAGGCTATTAGCAAGGGGATACACCAGATCTATACTGAGGTGTTCCTTCAATAGAGCTAAGGCCAGATCTAGAACTTATTTATTGTATGGGAACATTCCTAAAACGATTGGGTTTGTTACACGTTATTCTATGAACGGATCTCAATTAGGATCATTGATCACAAAAAATTGGCACTTCCTTTCAGAAGATTACACCATTTTAAAATATGTGAAACAAACACCTGAATTGATTTTCAGACGTGCGACTACCCCTAGAGACCAACTGACTTCAAGTCATTATGTTCCTCATAAAAATGTCAGTTCCCTTCCACATGGGACATATCGATGTGGCCATTGCTCAGGTTGCCCATGGGTATGGGAGGGCCAGGGTATTCACCTACTCAATGGCCAATGGCACAAATCACATGGCTTTTCCAATTGTTCCACACAGGACGTCATATACATTATGAATTGCAGATGTTAAGCCTTTTATATTGGGAAAACCAAGCGCCAGTTTGGACAGAGGATTGGCGACCATACCTATTATTCTGGTGGGGGCAAAATCACCACGCCCGTCACTAGGCATATTGGCCTCCATCACAAATACCATACAGAGTTGGTTTCCTTCTTTGTTCTGAAGGTTATACCTCCAGACCCCAGAGGGGGGAACTGGGATAAGCGTATATACTCCCAACGCGAAACCCTATGGATCGAACGCTTAGATGCTATGACCTCGCCTGGCTTGAATCAGGTAAACTCATATAGTTCCTTACTCTGAACCTGCCTGGTTCTGTGGATGCAAGTATGCACATATATGCCTTGATACGTGTTGTGCTTGCATATGCACCTTTTGTCTGCCTACGGCCATATTTGGATATGCTCACCAGACTTTTACTTTTCTTTTCTCTTCTCTCCCCCTCCCCAATTTCTTTTCCTACCCCTCCCTCCTTCTTTTACACCCAACTGCTGTTATTTTTTTTTTTTAATTTTGGTTCATTAGCAATAACGGGTGTTATAGACATTAACTGTCAGCGATTTAGAATGTTCAATATGAAAATATAAGTTTATTGACTTTGTACACTAAACTACCAACCATTTATATACTTATGTTATGTGTTTTTTTTTGTTTTTCTGTGGCTTGCATGAGGTCTTTTCCCTGAGGTTTTCCCATGGCCTATCCTTATTCCCTGTTTTGGAACACACCTAGAATTTTTTGCTATGCAATTTCTGCATTAGCCACTTGGGGTCGCCGTTTTTTACTCTGGCTGGACTTGTCCTTATCCAACATGGCTGCCATGGAATCTGCCCATTCCCGGGGTGGCTTTCCGGGCTGTGGCCCGTGTTTTGGTCTGCCCGGTGGTCATACGGATCCGCAGGGAGAGCATGGTGGCGGTAACACAGTCTTTGCTCTCGATATCTGACCGGCAACGCACTGCATGGCTATTATCCATGTTTGTGTGTTTAGGACACTGCGCATGCGTGATTCTTGCGCATGTGCCCTGCGGGGCAGTGCCCGGTAATGTCACGCGTCAATTGGCGTGGGGGCCGCGCCGGGCAGGAGCCCCTGTGTAGATAAAGTGGCATTGCCGTGAAGACAGCTCATGCTGCTGCAACATGGCTGAATGTGTCTCTCTCTGTGTCCCTCTGATTCTTGTCTTTAAAAACGATTGGCGAGCAGTGGCTACACAGGCCTTTTATTATCAGCTTTTGGAGATTTCAGGCACAAGACACACTGTGCATTTGTGATCTTCCTCCCTTGTGAACTTAATGGACACCTACTGAATGCCTGGTGCAAGTTTGTTTAAATACTAAATTAAAAGGTGAGTCAGATGAGTACTAATCATGTATACCCCATTGGTCATGCCGTTATCCATACTTACTGTTGCTTTATATATTAATCAATAGATTTGTATGGCACGGCATAATTGATGCCCCACCCAGCTTTTTTTGTCTACTGGATTTGACACAGTTGAGAGATCACTTTGCGGCTGCCACTATTGCCTCCATTTGCCAGTAATTTTTGGCAATTAGACGGAATTTAAGGTAGAGTCGACATCTTGCTTTCCCTATGTTTTACATATATATCCTTAGAGACTAGTATTACTATACATGTCTGAAGTCTGGGACATATTCTATTCCCCTCTCCTTCTCTTATAGCATTTGTTGGATATGTCATCAGAGCATCTTTTGGATGTCTGTTGAACTCGTATATTACTAGAGCAACTCTGGGCTACTTAATGAAGCCGTGCACTGAGTATGTGTGGTTATCTTTCATCAGAGTAACCTTTGGTCGTTCCCTGGAGGTTACACATATTCTGGTAAGGCGATTGATTATTTATCTATTATAATGCTTTTTTAGCCATTGTTGCCATGAGAAATAGTTCCAGACTAGACTCATAATGTCTTTATTGTATAATAGACTCCCAGGTGCTTTTCCTCCTTTGTCTGGGGGGGGCTCCCGTGTCCGCCGGGACGGATCCACTCCTTTTGGACTGCAGCCTGTGTTGCTACCTTCGGTAAGGGTTATGATTACTCTTTGGAAGGGATGCCATACTTTGCCACTATTTTGATTATTCTGATCATGCTATGTGATGTTTTATTGTTTGTATCATGATTAATCGGATATCTTTTTCTTTTATCTCTGTAGTATTATATATTGTCTCTGTTCACACTATGCAATACAAAGCTCCTGAAGAATCTGTGAATATACGCGAAACATGTCGAGCATGCCAACTTCATTAATGCAGGTTGAACTGGTATTGCCACTCTTTTCAGCTCTACCCCCCTCTTTTGATTGAACAGACAGATACAATTTTAGAAATATGTATGCTTTAACATGTCTATGTTAATTTAATAAAATTTATTTTGTTTTAGATAATTGTGTATTTTAATCATTATGGTACCATTAAAGTCCTCAACCACCAAACTTTCCACTTTAATAGGATGCAGGTACCCCTTTTCTGTTACTAAATTTTCTGGCACTCCCATTAAACTATCACGGTATTCTCTGTAACTCTCACCATTTCAGTAGAAATCTGTATGCTGCTATGAAGATGCACCAGGAAAGGAAAAATGACAGAAAGGTGAGTATACAATTTTCTGTTTTCCTGGTGCATCATGGCAGCATACAATGGGAACTAGCTGGACCATACGGGAGGGTCCAAGAAAATTTTTGTAAAGGTCAGTAGCGTAAGTATGCACAGTGAATTTTTCAAATTTCACTTTTGTGATAAAGTGTAATAAAGGTTTTCCTGAGAGGACCATATTCCAAAAGAATATATTTCTCCATAAGCGGATTAATTTGTTGCCACCATCCCATACAATAATATGTGAGAAAGGGTCCCCCAAGGAGGATTGGGATTTTAAGGGCAACTGAGTAATGGTAAAAAACTAAGTATTAATTTACAACAAATTGTAATTTATTAAATATCATAAAAAGCCAATATCTGCATAGAAATTGCGATTTGACTATTTAAGAACATCAGAATGTACAATAAATACAAATAAGTATTGTCTCCTAGATGGAAATTACGACCGACGCGTTTCAGGAACTTGTCCTTTCCTCAGGGGCGGTTCCTTGTGGAAGACAACGTACATCTGATGAGAGAAGAAAATGGCTTCACTGCTGGGTACAACCTGACTTGGGAGGACCATATTGCTGACTTCCAAATAGCCTCAGGAGACACTCAACACTGCTCAGTCCACAGAGCTGGCACTGCCCTAGTTGAATGTGCTCTTAAGTCCTCCAGAACAGAAAGGTCTTTTGAACAGTAGGTTCTTTTAATTGTCTTAACAATATAGGAGGTGACTGTACATGTTGATGCTAACTGACCCTGTCTTAAGCCTTGCTGGGAACCAAGCACAGCTCTCAGCTTTCCTGAACGAAAAGGTAGCTGACAAGCAGGTCAGAGATAGTTTAACATCCAGGGGATGTGGTTCTCTCACTCAACCAAGAAAGATGGTAAATTTTAAACAGAAATTTTTTTATGAAACAAAATTACATTACATCATAGTCAGCAACAGATATTCATAACGTTTTCATACATGCATTTTCTTACAGTGGAAGTCTATATTTGAAGATTGTTAGCCTAAAAATACATAGTGCAATCAATTCTGTAAATTAAAGTAAAGTAAAAGTAGAGGGCCCTCATTGCATGTCTCAGTTGCCAGTATTTGAATTCAAAGGAGTTGGGCAGTGAATATAGGTGTTTTAGTTCCAGGAAGGGCAAGATCGTCCCGTTCAATACGATGTGGTTAAGAGTTGTAATCCCCCATCTTGCCCACTGGAAGGGGTCCGGGATGTCGCATAGGTGAGGTAGGTTAGGGTTCCCCCAGAGAGGAGTGTGTGGGGACATACAGTTCAATTTGCTGTAGATTGCCCTGGCCTCCTGCCAAATCTGGATTGTTGTCTTCATTGGAGCTGTCAGGGGGTGGGGAGCTTTCATCCCCCTAAATACCAAGTTGCTCAAGGCCGCATAAGACCCCAGAATAGCAACCTCCAATCTCACTGCCAGATTTTGTTTGGGTTGGGAGAACCACCAGCGTACTGTGACAAGGACAGCTGCCCAGTAGTATAGGAGGAAGTTGAGCAGTGCCAATCCCCCTCCCAATAAGGGGAGATGCAGTATCCATTTTGCCACTCTAGGTGACCTCCCAGCCCAAATAAATGAGGTCAGTATGCCCTCCAGGCTCCTAAAGAGGGCTCTAGGTATATGTGACGGGGTGTTGCAGAAGAAATACAGGAATTTTGGAAGGAACATCATTTTCAGGAGATTAACCCTACCTACTGGAGCAAGCGGGAGGGTGTGCCAGGTTGTGCATTTAGCCGTAAGTTGGGATTAGAGGGGTTGTATGTTCTTCTCTGTAAATTTCCCTGTTGTACCACTGATCCTAATGCCCAAATAGGTGAATTCCTCAACCAACTGGAGGGGGGTACTCGTATCCAACCTTGGGACGAAGGGGTGAAATGGGAACAGGACCGACTTTCCCCAATTTATACATATTCCTGAGAACCGGCCGAACCCTTCAAATAAGTCCAATGCCCTCCCCAACGATTGTGAAGAGCAGGGTGTCGTCCACATATAGGTACACCTTCTCCTCTACTGTGCTGACCACTATGTCCTTTATCCCTGTCTCTGCCCTCAAAGCCATGGCTAAGGGTCCCATGGCCAGGGCAAACAGCCCCAGTAATAGAGGGCATCCCTGGCGCGTACCCCCTCCCAATGGGAAAATATCTGAAAGTTAGTTCGGTCCCTGGCCCTTGGATAGGTATAGAGCATGCGTAGCCATGTCATAAACCTAAATCCGAATCAGAACTTCGAGAGGACCCCCATAGATACCCCCACTCCACCGAATCAAAGGCTTTTTCAGCATTGAGTGAGGCCACCACTGCCGATTCTGGGTGGGCCCTGGCCATGTGTGTAAAAAGTCTTCTAATGTTAATGTCCGTACCCCTTCCAGGCATGAACCCAGTTTGGTCCAGATGAACTAGTGCTGTTATGACCGTGCTCAGTCTATTGGCTAACACTTTGACCAGCAGTTTTGCGTCTATGTTTATCAATGATATGGGGCGTTAAGAGCACAAGGAGGGGTCCTTGCCTGGCTTAGGGATCACCACCACTACCGCCTCGCTCAGGGAGTTCAGGAGTTCCTCTGTGGTTTGTGCCTCAAGTAACATAGTGTGTAATCTGACAGCTAGTTCTTCGGCATACTGCTTGTAGAATTCAACCAGTATACCTTCTGGGCCAGGGGTCTTGCCCGATTGGAGTGTTTTAAGCTCCTTTAAGATTTCATCCACAGTAATGGGGTCGTCAAATGCATTGAGATATTTTGCGGTTAGGACCAGGATGTCAATGGGGTCTAGGTAAGAGGTCAGTTTGTCCTGAGTGTATGTCACCTTGGATCTGTACAGGTTTTGGTAGAAGGAGACAAACTGTTGATTTCGTCAGGGGCATATAGAAGATCTCCACTAGGGCCCTGTATATGAGATACACATGTCCCTCCCAATTGTTCTTGTGATAGCCATGCTAGCAGCTTCCCCGACTTTTCCCCCTGTTCAAAAATGCGTTGTGATTGGGCTAGTAATCGTTTTTGAGTGAGAGAAGTACGAATTCTTAGCACCTCCCCAGTCAGAGACTGTAATTTGACATCATCTTGGGGGATCTAATAAATCTTGCTTCCTGCAGAACCGCCTCAATTTCTGCACTGTTCAATTCCACCCTTCTCTCCCTGCGAACTTTAGCAATGATGGTCTGGTACTGCCCCCTGGTGTCCCACACCACCAGTGCATTGGCTGACACGGGGGTTGACTGCCCAGAACTCCTGCAGTGCCCCCCTGAACTGCCCATCCAGCGCTGCGTCTGACACCCAGAACTTGGAGACTCTCCACAGTGTAGCTTCTGGGGCAGAGGATAGGTCCGTGGTCAGAAGCAGTGGTGCATGGTCAGATATGCCCCTGTGAAGCAACCAATGTCCGTGACTCTAGGTAGCGCTACTCCTCCCACATAGGCCAAATCGATCCTAGAGAAGGAGCGGTGGGACGTGGAATGATAGGCGTAGGCCTGAGATTGAGGGCATCTCCAGCGCCACACATCTGTGTCAGGCCATACGTCTCTGCCCACTCTCGAGTGTGAATGGCCGCTTGTGGACATTCTATCCATGGTCAAATCAGGGACCATGTTGAAATCCCCCAAAACAACAATGTTGTCATTGGCAAATTCTGCAATTTTTGAGGTGATCTTGTTCAGAAGAGACAAAGATGCTGGGGGAGGCAGATACAAACCCGCTATAATCCATTTAATAGAGCGAACTTGTGCATGGATTAGTACATATCTGCCCTCCGAGTCCAATATGAGATCCATAAGTCTAAAGGGGAGAGATTTATGCACTAATATGCTAACACCCCTCGCAAAATTAGAGTGCCTAGAGTGATAGTGATACCCAATCCAGGGTTTTTTAAGGTCTAAGGTTCTACTGCCCACCAGGTGGGTCTCTTATAGTACACAGATGTGGATTGTAGGCCTTAATGAAATGAGCACCAGGGAACTTTTAACCGGGGAGTTGAGTCCCCTAGTGTTCCAGGACAGGATGTTAAGGGATGGCATATTCATATTGCAGGTTGGCAAATGGAGGGTTAGAAGTGCGTGACCACTCGTATGACTCGGAGGAGGCAGTGAAGACAAAAATGCAATGCTGACATTAGTAATGCAGTATCAAAAAATATTAGTAAAACTTTTTTTACATAACCACAGTGAACATAAACCTTAAACCAGCCCCACTGGGGCAACCTCCCCCCCCCCCCCCCTTAAATTGAGGCGGGCATTCAATCCAAACCAAATCAGCTCACCGGCTGCAAAGGGGGGTCCTGTGCAAGAGGCGATCGCAAACCCCTCCTGACAGTATCTGGGGGGGGGGGGGGGGTCAAGGAGTAAACTGAGCGGTTTTTAAATAGCCGAGACATCCGCCTGTGTGTTTAATTATGCTGCTGGGAGCAAGGAGTCAGGGGGAGAGTTGGAGGGCAACTAAAAGTTCCAGCAGTAAAAAAGATCCATCAGTGTGTATGTGTATCTGGTAGGTCCCCTGCAGTCCCGAGGAGGGAAGTAACAGTGCGAAACACTCAGGCCACAGGGTTCTCCTGGCCCTGTCTTGGCCAGGGGCACTTTCTTGGAATCCCACTTCGAAGTAAGCTCGCGTACCCAGTGTATTCAGCCCAAAATATATAAGCATGGCACAACAGGTGTAACTGAGGCAGTTTGTCAACTGGTGTCCTCTTGGATAGGGCAGTGCTGGGGAATTGGCAGGCATAGGCCCAAGACCATTACATTTCAGTTGGTGTTGGTGGGTACTCACATATTAATTCCTTGGTTAGCGGTCTTGGGGTAGCAAATCCATTAAGGTGGAGGCCTTTCTGGGAGAGGTAAAAAAAAAAACGGTGAGTGATAGATTAACTGGTGAATAAGTGAACCAAAAAATAATAAATAAAATCAATTAATAAACATATGATCAATAAATAAACAAAAAGGTGGAAAGAAAGTCCATGAGCAGTTTGAAAAAAGATCACTGATGGGGGGGCGACAAGTCCACTGAGGGGAGCGACTATGCAGGAGTCCGGCGCCTTCACCGAAGATAGGAGCAGGAGGAGAGATGAAAAAGAATCCGCCGCGAGTGTAAAGAGGCAAAAAAAATTCCGATAGTGTGATATCGTAAAAAAAGAATGTTTATTACTAAGGGTAAGAAGACACAAACGCGGGGATTGGCGTCCTCCGCACAGTACATAAAAATAGCCAAAATCTTTTAAAAGTGAACACCCGTATACCAAAAAGATCGCATAGGGCATGATAGCGTCAGTACGTAGCACCGCCCTACATGTTTCATCACATCTGACGTCTTCAAAGGGGCATGGGCGACGCACTGAAACCATCGCTTAAATGTCAACAGAACGGAACCAAAGCCTCGTTTTGACCCGTCACGATAATATTTATGAGGCTCATCATGAGAGAACACCAAACTTCGATCTGACGTACGTGAAGCTCCATAAGGAGACGGCAGAGAAAATTGGACACCAAGTGACTGAAGCGATAAAATCCGCTTGTATATGGTATACAACTACAATGCGAAGAGAAAAAAATTAAAAAACATATAAAGTTACATAAAATTGCACTTTTAATGCCGAAAAAAGCTAAAAAAGAGAAATCTTAAAGGAAAAAATTCAAAACGCATTTCAAAAAATAAAAAAAAATTATAATAAATGTATTAAGCAACGAGCGTAAAATCGGGGTAGGTGTTCTCCTCAACAAATACAATCATTTTTAAACAGGATATCCATAATTTAGACATAACATTCTCAGTTAAGATGTGATACAACTTATGCATTATCAATAAGGTTAATTTCTATATCCACATTCAACCCAAGGGGTCTGAGACATCTGATCTTATATATCCACCCCATTTCAAGCTTTGAGATGGCACGTTGTTTAGGTCCCCCTCTCCAAAGTAATATTAATCTGTCAATACTGACAAATGATGTCCCCCTGGGGACCTGGTTATGTACTTCCAGGTAATGTCTTGAAACGGGGTGCCCTTTGAAGCCTCTCCTGATATTCCCGATATGTTCATTCAATCTGACCTGTAACGGTCGGACAGTGCGTCCCACATACTGAAGTCCGCACGGACAGGTCAGAAGATAAACAATACCGGGAGTAGAACAGGTGATGAATGACTTTATCGGGAACCCATGAGAGGTACTATTAGAATTAAAATGTGTGACCTTCTTGTCTCTAACAGTGTTGATGGAACAAACTGAAAATTTTTTGCATCTATAAAAACCAACCAGGTTTTGGAAGAACATTGGCCTATTATCAGGAGGGTCGCAGACACTAGGGGCCACAAGTGACTTTAATGAAGGAACTCCCCTGAAAACTACCTGAGGCTTCTCAGGGAGTACGGGCCCAAGTATCCAGTCATTCCTGACAATGTGCCAATCTTTGTGTATTAATTTTTTTATTGAATGATGTTGATGAAAATACCCTGTTATAAAAAGGGCACATAAAATCACCGTTGTCCTTGTCAGCATCAGTCACCACTCTATCCACAAGCGGTTGTTCACGGTCCAGCAATACTACTTCCTCAAGTTTTTTTATTTAAGAATGGGACCTCATAACACTTCTCTATAAATCTATCCGTGAGAACTTTGGATTGAACCTTAAAGTCGCCAATTTTGTAACAATTGCGTCTCATTCTTATATATTGACTTTTGGGGACTGAATCGAGCCAAGACGTATGATGACAGCTGTCACGAGGTATAAATGAATTACGATCTGTGGTTTTAAAATAAGTGGAGGTGCATAAGGAATCACTCTCACCGAGGTGACGCGAGGCTTGGTTCCATTCTGTTGATATTTAAGTGATGGTTTCAGTGTGTCGCCCGTGCCCCTTTGAAGACGTCAGGTATGACGAAACATGTAGGGCGGTGCTATGTACTGATGCCATCACGCCCCATGCGATCTTTTTGGTATACGGGTGTTTGCTTTTAGAAGATTTTTGCCGGCTATTTTTATGTACTGCGCAGAGGACGCCAATCCCCGCGTTTGTGACTTTTACCCTTAGTAATAAACGTTCTTTTTTTACAATATCACACTATCGGAATTTTCATCCAGCCCGTGCTGAGGGCTATAATTGTTTGCAATTCCGAACGGAAGTGTCCCTTTCGCCTTGGATCATCACAGGGACGTGAGGCTACGAAGTAAGACGAGTTCCACCTAGCCCGTGCAGAGGGACATATCTGCTTGCGATTTAGACCTTGCTATTTAGGGGGTCCAACGTTTCAGGTAAGGGCATTCACTTATCAATTTTGATCAACTGGGAATTCTTTTTCATCTCTCCTCCTGTTCCTATCTTTGGTGAAGGTGCCTGACTCCTGGATAGTCACTCCCCTCAGTGGGACTTGTCGCCCCCCCCCCCCCCCATCAGTGATCTTTTGTCAAACTGCTCATGGACTTTCTTTCCTCCTTTTTGTTTATTTAAAGATCATATGTTTATTAATTGATTTTATTTATAATATTTTTTTGGTTCACTTATTCACCAGTTAATCTATCACTAACCTTAATGTCATTTTGTTATTTTGAGTGTTCACTTTGTAAGCGCAACTTTTAGATTTTATTTGATTTTGCACCATATGGATATTTGATGGTTTTTGTTGCAGCTATTTTTCCAGATTTTTGCTTTTGAGCGCAGTATATTTCTTCTTTTTTCAAAGAAAACGGGTGGTCTCCCCATCCTGGATCCTCAGGCAAGCTGGGAAGAGGACACTGTACCAGATATTGCGCGCCCTCATTGCAGCTTTGACGTGGTCGAATGATTTCCTAAGCTTCTGGATCTCTACAGAATAATCAGGGAAAACCATCAGCTTATTGTTCTGGTACCTCAGGTCCCCCACATTTCTGGAAGCACGGAGGATCTCATCCTGGTCTCAAAAGTTGACTAGTCGAAGGATAAAAGGTTCATGGAGGGCCTCCCGGGGGGCCAGGTTTAGGCGGGATTCTGTGTGCCCTTTCCACCCCGTAATGCGGAGACAGGCGGGCATCCAGCAGAAGGTTGCGCAGCATGTCCTCCACAAAGCACACGGGGTTGGTACTTTCAGAACCCTCACATAGGCCCACTATACGAAGATTGTTACGCCTATTTCTATTCTGTGTCTTCAGCTCTATACTCTAGGGCTTTCACCTTAGTGTGAAGTGTGTGAAGTGCCACGCCATGTTCAGCAATTGTATCTTCTGTGTCGCTGAGAGAAGGCACTGAATACTATAAGAATGGAGGGAGGTGCTGCGCTAATCCATCACTGAGGCGATAATCAGTATAAATATAAAAAGGATCCCAAAACTGGGTTAAAAAACTACTGGAGGTAAACAATTAATGCTGTGGCTGAATAAATATATAAAAAATTAATAAAATATATGGTGCAAACATGTAGGCAGCTGATCACATGATCACTAAGTGATAAATAGTGAGGATTAACAGCCTAGAAACACCTGAAAAAATGTCGAGGAAAAGTAAAAAATTCCTATACAATAAGTAAGGAAAACATTGACCACTGACACAATAACAAAAATGTTTAATAATCAATGTGACATAATAAATAGGGTGCAGCATGCAGGTGTCTAAAAAATTGTGTGACGCATACAGCACTCCAATCACTCTGTGCTAAATAATATGTGCAAAACTCTGCAATAAATAAAAACTGCAAGGTGAAGTGCAAAAAATAGGATGTGACAGTAAATAGGTTGATCAGTAAATGCGACTTATAAATAAGACGGGATAGGCACTCTGCTCTGACGTGGATTTACGAGCTCGTCGGAATTCAATACCGTTTACTTTGTCATTTATGTGAGTACCCTGATGCTGTTTTTTCAAATAAAGGTTACTCGTGTTTAAGCAATATTACACTATTTGGTACCCTCTTTTGTCTTACCTCCTCCACACTTACCGAGGGATCAAGCCCTGTAGGGATTACACCGTGACTCAGGACTACAAGGAGAGGTAGCCTCCACTGGCATACACCATATGCTATTACCTCATTACCGTAAGGTAAGAGGTCACTGCTTACTATTGTGTGATTTGTACACGAAGAGGAGTCACTACTTTGCTCTATTTAAGCACTGCACAGTGGAACTTTTATTCACTCTAATAGGGCGTACACACGGTCGGACTTTGTTCGGACATTCCGACAACAAAATCCTAGGATTTTTTCAGACGGATGTTGGCTTAAACTTGTTTTGTCTACACACGGTCGCACAAAGTTGTCGGAAAATCTGATCGTCCTAAACGCGGTGACGTAAAACACGTACGTCGGGACTATAAACGGGACAGTGGCCAATAGCTTTCATCTCTTTATTTATTCTGAGCATGCGTGGCACTTTGTCCGTCGGATTTGTGTACACACGATCGGAATTTCCGACAACGGATTTTGTTGTCGGAAAATTTTATCTCCTGCTCTCCAACTTTGTGTGTCAGAAAATCCGATGGAAAATGTCCGATGGAGCCCACACACGGTCGGAATTTCCGACAACGCGCTCCGATCGGACATTTTCCATCCGAAAATCCGACCGTGTGTACGGGGCATAAGAAGAAACACTGTCATCTTGACCCATTCATCACTATTTTGCGATTTGCACATATGAACTGTTTTGCATTTTTCGATTTATAGTTTTATATATCTATTTGTTATACCTGGTCTCTATCTACTATAGAGTTTTGCACACTGCTAGTTGCACATATGGACTTTTTCGAATATTCTTATTTAGAAGTCACATTTACTGATCAACCTATTTACTGTCACATCCTATTTTTTGCACTTCACCTTGCAGTTTTTATTTATTGCAGAGTTTTGCACATATTATTTAGCACAGAGTGATTGGAGTGCTGTATGCGTCACACTGTCTTGGTGACAATTTTTTAGACGCCTGCATGCTGCACCTTATTTATTAGGTCACATTGATTATTATACATTTTTGTTATTGTGTCAGTGGTCAATGTTTTCCTCACTTATTGTATAGGAATTTTTTTACTTTTCCTGGACAAAATTATTTCAGGTGTTTCTAGGCTGTTCATCCTCACTATTTATCACTTAGTGATCATGTGAGCAGCTGCCTACATGTTTGCACCATATATTTTATTCATCTTTTATTTATTTATTCAGCCACGGCATTAATTGTTCACCTCAGTAGTTTAACCCAGTTTTGGGATCTTTTTATATTTATACTGATTATCGTCTCAGTGATGGATTAGCGCAGCACCTCCCTCCATTCTTACATTACTGCCAATCCGGGTTTGGCTGACCCTGATTCGGTGCTTGCAGCTTTTCCACCTGCCTTCTTTTCCTACATGGTAGCGCAGGAATAAATATATTTTCATTTAGGCACTGAATACTAGTAAGAGATATGGGCTTTATGCACGAGCTGGTATCTAGCGATTTTTCAAAAAATATTTTGGCATTCACTAAAAAAGGCTTCTAAAATACGGCATGCTGTATTTTTCTCTATCAAAAATGAAAAAGAAAGTTTTACCTTTAGTTACACTTTCAAGCAGCCTTTATCAACCTTCTTAACACAGAGGAACCCTTGAAATATTTTTTCCAGTTTCAGGAAACCCCTGCTAAAAATTACTATATATTCCAACTCCAGACGAAGTTGCTAAACACCTTTCTATCGCCCACCTAACTACCTGTCCCCTGGACCCTGTTCCCTCTCAAATGCTAAGGTCACCCTCTGACCCCATCCTACACTCTCTAACCCACATCTTCAATCTCTCCCTCACCTCTGGTGTCTTCCCCGATGCTCTAAAACATGCACTGGTCACTCCCATACTCAAAAAACCGTCCTTGGACCCTACCAATCTTAACAACCTACGCCCTATCTCCTTGCTCCCCTTTTCCTCTAAACTCCTTGAACGCCTGGTTTACAACCAACTGAGTGACCACCTCATTAAAAACAACCTTCTTGATCCCCTTCAATCTGGATTTCGCCCTCAACACTCCACAGAAACTGCTCTTTTAAAACTCACAAATGACCTACTAACTGCAAAAACCAACGGACACTATTCTGTACTCCTACTTCTGGACCTTTCAGCTGCCTTTGACAGGGTTGACCACCCCCTCCTCCTCAAAAAACTTCACTCCATAGGTCTCCGTGACTGTGCTCTTCAGTGGCTCTCATCCTACCTATCCCAACGCACCTTCAGTGTCACTTACAATTCTACTTCCTCCACTCCTCTTCCCTTCTCTGTCGGGGTCCCCCAAGGTTCTGTTCTTGGACCTCTTTTATTCTCAATCTACACCTCTTCCCTGGGTCAGCTGATAGCCTCTCATGGCTTTCAATATCATTTCTATGCTGATGACACACAAATCTATCTCTCCACCCCTCAACTCACTCCATCAGTCTCTTCACGCATCACTAACTTACTAACCGACATATCTGTATGGATGTCACACCACTTCCTCAAACTCAACTTGTCCAAAACTGAGCTTATAATATTTCCTCCCCCACGTGCCTCTTCCCCTGACTTCTCTGTCAAGAGCAATGGCAAAACCATCCACCCGTCCACACATGTCAGGGTGCTAGGTGTTATCCTAGATTCTGAACTCTCCTTTCAGCCCCACATCTAATCACTTTCCAAAGCTTGCCGCCTCAACCTCCGCAACATCTCTAAACTACGTCCCTTTCTAACCAGTGAAACTACAAAGCTCCTGATTCACTCCCTGGTTATCTCTCGCCTTGACTACTGCAACTCACTCCTCATTGGCTTACCTTTAAATAGACTATCCCCCCTTCAGTCCATCATGAATGCTGCTGCCAGACTCATCCACCTTACAAACCGATCAGTGTCTGCTACCCCTCTCTGCCAATCCCTCCATTGGCTGCCACTCGCCCAACGAATTAAATTCAAAATACTAACAATAAGTTACAAAGCCATCCACAACTGTGCCCCCAGCTACATCACTAACCTAGTCTCAAAATACCAACCTAAACGCCATCTCCGTTCCTCCCAAGATCTCCTGCTCTCTAGCTCCCTCATCACCTCCTCCCATATCCGCCTCCAGGACTTCTCCCGAGCCTCGCCCATCCTCTGGAATTCCCTACCCCAATCTGTCAGACTGTCTCCAAATTTATCCACTTTTAGGCGATCCCTGAAGACTTTCCTCTTCAGAGAAGCCTATCCTGCCTCCATCTAACAACTGCATTATTTTCTCCATTAGCTCATCCCCCACTGCTATTACCCTTTTGTATAACTTGACCCTCCCTCCTAGATTGTAAGCTCTAACGAGCAGGGCCCTCTGATTCCTCCTGTATTGAATTGTATTGTACTTGTACTGTCTGCCCTAATGTTGTTGTAAAGCGCTGCGTAAACTGTCGGCGCTATATAAATCCTGTATAATAATAATAATAATAATAAATTCAACTCATGATAAATTAGCATGGCTCCCAACTGTCCCTGATTTGCAACAAAGTCCCTCTGCCCCCCTTTCCTCCTTATTTGCCCCTCATTTTGGTCTAAAAGAAAAAAAATTATATATATTATTTTGTTATGATTCTCCTTTAAAGGGGAGTGGCAGTGAGTGTGTCCTATGCCTACATACTTTTGCTAATAGGTGTCCCTCATTCCCATCTCAAAAAGTTGGGTGGTATGTATTAGTGTGATGGTCAGGGGGAAGAATGCTCCTTACACTTGGGGTTACTGGGAAGAATCTCCCCCTTATAGACAGCTAAAAAGATCAATGGTGTCAATGGGAAGAGAGCTCTAAAAATAATGGTGATTAAGTAGGGTATTTATGTTGGTTTTAAGCACTGCCTGGTTTCATAAGTGTTATATGTAACCCAAATTATATACAATTGTAATGATTAGATCAATTAATATTCAATGAACTATTATAAAAAAAATAAAAATTAAGGAAGGGGCGTAACCAGAAGTCGACCTGCATGGACGCTTGAGCTCCTAGCCCTCTCATAGCCCACAGCTCCACAGCCTTTTAAGGGGACTTTCTGCATCCGTACATGGGTGGATCCAGGAGAACCCGCTCCTCCAAAGCACGGGGATCATCCTAACCTCCTCCCGGGTCTTCCACGACCTTCCACGGCTATTTTACACTGCCTCCCATGCCGCCCGGCGAGACGGACAAGATGGCGCCGGCTGCCTCCACCTCCCACACGCGGACTCCACCACAGCCTGTCTCAAGCTCTAGCTCAACAGCAGGGCACGCCCGAGTCTGCAAGGATGGAATCCAGGATCCAACCACCACCAATGGATATAGTGAGTCTCCCCCAGCACCCTGATTACCAGGCGGCGGTGCCTCAAGGGACACAGCCCGCTGCACTGGGCCTAACCCCCGCCTTGTACACACAGTGTACAGACACCTTCCCACGGCTGCTGCACACAGCAGCCATGACCCCGGCCTGACCATTGGGGGTCCCAGCTTTCCTTCTCCTTCAGT
Organism: Lithobates clamitans; assembly: GCA_037952925.1. Lineage (NCBI taxonomy): Eukaryota > Metazoa > Chordata > Amphibia > Anura > Ranidae > Lithobates > Lithobates clamitans. Next base: position 2,190,873 of record JBBGZY010001072.1, read on the forward strand.
GGACCCAGAGGCAATCCCACTCCAGGGACCCCGGTTCCTCTGGGAGGGGTGCTGACCTCATCACTACCTATGCCAGGCTGTCAGCTCTCTGGTCCTCGCTCATACAAGGGACCCGGCAATGCAGGCCTCATCTCCGTCATAAGCCATGGCGTGGAGTGACACATGGGACCCCCAAGTGAGGCCTAACATACAAGCCCAGAACACCACTACCCTGCGACCTCAATTGCTATCCTCTCCTCCTCACTTCTTGCCACCGCAGGTGGTGGTGGTCCCCCACCATCAGGTGCCTCCCTCCTGGCAATCATATCTCCAAGCCATACCGACCAAAGAGGACTTTAAAAAACTTATTGTAGGATGTTAAATCCACTTGCCATGCAGAGATTCAAACAAACAATGCATGCTAATTTCACGCACTTAGCAGACAGAGTGGAGATGGCAGAGGAGGAAATACAAGAAACTAAACTTGCAGTACATCGCATTCAACTACAAGAAGCAGATCATCGCATACTGCTGAGAGATATGCAGCGCCATGTTGAAGACCTGGACAACCGGGGGTGTAGGAACAATATCCGAATCAGGGGCCTGCCTGAGTCGGAGGGCCCCGAAGACCTGCAAACCACCCTGCAAACCCTATTCAATGATCTTCTGGGAGACCCCCCCTAAAAAACACATTGATATCGATAGAGCACACCGTGCCCTGCGCCCTAAAGGTCCTGCCTCCAAACCCCGCAATGTCATTTGCAGAGTTCGCTATTACTCCCTGAAAGAAGATATCATGCGCAAGGCCTGCTCCATCCGCAAAGTAGTCTTTGACAACACACCGGTACAGCTATACCCAGACCTCTCTTGGGTTACCCTGCAAAAGTGCAGGCTCCTCCAACCCCTTCTCCACTTGCTGCAGGAAGAGGACATTGTCTACTGTTGCGGATTCCCTTTCAGCCTCACAGGAAGACGACAGGTGTCAGAAACCATGAATCAGATTGAGACAGAAATACAGTAATATCACACTTGTTTAATAATAAAAGTAAATAAAACAAACATAGTAAAAAACATAGCCAAAGTTTGGTAATTGGAACAGATAGTCAGACAAGCCAGAAAGTCAGGGAGGCAGGAATCAGCATAGTGGAACAGCAAGCAGGATCTGGAGCCAGAAGGAATGTCAGCCAAGCAAGTCTTTAACAGGAACGCAGGAGATAGTCTCTGTGATGTTGACCAAGGCCAAGGCAGAGATCATCTGGGCGGCTTCAGTAGGCAGGACTGACAAGCAGGATATCATCAACAGGTGAGTCACTGTGGAGAGATAGGAGCTGACAATTAGCCGACAGCTGAGCGGCCAGCTCAGAGAAGGAAGGACTGAGTCCAGCCCTGAGAGTACCCCCTCCTCAACAACCCCTCCCCCCTTGGAGGACCACCAGGCTTGAGGGGAAAACGTCTATGGAAATCATGGAGGAGGACAGGGGGCATGTACGTCCGAGGTTGAGACCCAAGAGCATTCCCCCGAATCGTACCCTTTCCTATGCATCAGGTACTGTATGCGCCCACGGAACCTACAGGAGTCAACAATGGACTGTATTTCATACTCCGATGAAGGTTCTCAACCTGTACAGGGTGAGGACGTGGCACCGAGGTGGTAAAGCGGTTGCAGACCAAAAGGTTTTAATAAGAACACATGAAATACATTTGAGATACACATTTTAGAAGGAAGGTCTAAATGCGTAAGCCACTGGGTTAATCCTGCGAAGAATAGGGAAAGGCCCAATAAACGGAGGTGCGAACTTCAGAGAGGGAACACAAAGTTGGAGGTTGCGAGATGACAGCCAGACCGTGTCCGCAACCTGGTAGGAAGGCGCAGGCAGATGTCTGCGGACAGCATGGAGTCTGTACCTATCATTAGCATGTTGCACAGCCTCCTGTACTTGGGCCTAAGTGGAACGAAGACCACGGAGATGTTCCTCTAACGCAGGAATACTCTGCAGAACAAAAAAAAAAAGTCAGGCAACATGGAAGGTTGGAAACCATAAGTTGCCATAAACGGGGACAATCAGGAAGCAGAAATCAAGGCACTATTGTGAGGAAACTCCACCCACGGTAACAGTTGTTATGATGGTCAGAAATATAGCAATGTAGGAATTGCTCCAAGGACTGATTGGCTCATTCTGTGGCCCCATTAGACTGTGGGTGATACGCAGAGGAGAAAGCAGGCTGAATTCCCAACTGTGCACAAAAGGCTCGCCAGAACCGGGACACAAACTGACTACCCCTGATTGAGACGATCACCATGGGTAGCCCATGTAAGCGAAAGATCTCCGAGCAAATATTGAAGCCAGTTACTTAGAAGTGGCAACTTCTTAAGTGTCTTAATGTAATGTCTGAATTAGACATTTTCGAGAACCGGTCCACCATAAAGGATAACTGTGTTGCCGTGGGAGTTGGGTAACTCCACAATGAAATCCATAGACAAGTGGGTCCAGGGCCTCTCTCCATTGGGTATGGGTTGTAGGAGAACCACTGGAAGGTGTAGTGGAGTCTTACTCTGAGCACACGCGGAACAGGCAGCTATGAAGGCAGTTAAATCAGCACGTAGACTAGGCCACCAGAATTGTTGGGAAATGGCCCAAAAGAGTTAATTCTTCCCAGGGTGGCCAGAAGCCTTGGGAGAATCGCAAGTCTGGAGCACAGCAGTATGGAGACTCTCTGGGACAGAGCAGCGGTCACAAGGTTTCTAAGGAGGAGCATGGACCTGAACAGCAAGAATTGTCATCCAAAGGAGAAGTGAGACTGGTGTGAACCGTAGCCAGAATACGATCAGGAGGAATCACAGGAACCGCAACCGACTCCATCTTGGAAGTGGAGGAAAATTGTCGTGACAAAGAGTCAGCCCTTACATTCTTATTACCGGGTAAGAATGAGACAATGTAATTGAAACTAGACAATAAAAAGAGCCCATCACGCCCTTCTGGGAGAGAGGCATTTAACCTCAGACAAGAATATGAGATTCTTATGGTCAGTAAGAATAAAAACCGGCACAGTGGTACCTTCGAGGAGATGTCTCCATTCTTTCAGGGCTAAAATGATTGCTAACAGCTCTCTGTCGTAATTGCAGGTGACAATTTCTTATAAAGTAGTCACAAGGATGCATAGCGCTCTCAGAGGTAGGATGTTGAGACAGAAGGGCGCCAACTCCAGTCTCAGAAGCTTCAACCTCGAGGATAAAAGGTAATGTAGGATCAGGATGTGCCAACACAGAAGCAGAAACAAAGGCAGCCTTGAGACTCACAAAGGCCTTAATGGACTCCGGAGACCAACTCTGTGGGTTATCGTCCCTTCTTGTCATATCATTCAGGGGCTTGACCAGAGACGAGAAGTTATGAATAAACTTCCGATAATAGTTGGCAAAGCCAAGGAAACGCTGCAGAGGACGTAAACCCACGTGTCGGGGTCACTGTAGGACTGCTGAAAGTTTCTCTGGGTCCATCGAAAAACCAGCGGTGGAAATGACATAACCCAGGAATTTAACCTGTTCACGATGGAATTCACACTTCTCCAGTTTACAATAGAGATTGTTCTCTGTTAGTTTCCGAAGCACACGATAGACATCTGTGTGGTGGCTCTGCAGCGACTTGGATAATATGAGGATATCGTTGAGATAAGCCACCACACATAACTGCAACAAATCTCGGAGGACATAGTTAATAAATTCCTGGAAAACTGCCGGGGCATTACAAAGGCCAAAAGGCATTACGAGGTACTCATAATGGCCTGTTCTGGTATTAAACGCAGTTTTCCACTCGTCGCCCTCCTTAATCCTCACAAGATTGTATGCCCCTCTCAAATCAAGCTTCGTGAAAACCGTTGCTCCCTTGAGGCGGTCAAATAACTCCATAAATCAACAGACTCGCATAGGCATTCTTAATCGTGAAACGATTGAGACCCCTATAATCAATACAAGGTCTCACCACTCTTCTTCACAAAGAAGAAACCAGCACCAGCAGGAGACTAGGATTTGTGGATGAAACCTCGAGAAAGTGCGTCTGCAACCTACTCCTCCATGGCCTTACCCTCCAAGACCGACAAAGGGTAAACCTGGCCATTAAGGGGGTATGGCACCAGGTTGAAGGTCAATTGCGCAATCTTACGACTGGCGTAGAGGCAAACTACTTGCTTGACCTTTGGCAAAGAAATCGCTAAAATCGCGTACTCCTTCGGCAGGGAGGAGTGAAGAGGTGCACAGGACCTTGGCTACCTGCTGGAAGCATGGCTTACTGCATTGTGGTGACCAGGAGAGAACCTCACCATGGAGCCAATCAAAAGAGGGGTTGCGCTTCTGTAACCAAGGATAACCAATAACCAGCGGAAACTTAGTTGAGGAAATAACTTGGAATTGGATTATCTTGTGGTAAGGAAACCCTACGGCCATGGACAACGGAACAGTCTCATGAGTCACATGGGCAGGCTGTAGAGGTCTCCCATCAAGAGCCTCAATGGCAAGTGGAGTGTCATGCAACTGCAGCAGAATAGAGTGCTTTCGATACAAAGGCAGCATCAATAAACAGGCCTGCAGCCCCAGAGTGGATTAGAGCCTGTATCTCGACAGACGACTCAGCCCAAGAAAAGGATATCGAAACCAGATGCTTATCCTTCTGGATAACGCCACCTAAGGTCTGTCCATGACAGGGCCACAAGGTTCGGGCGTTCCCTGGACGGGTAGGACAAGACTTCAAAAAGTGACCTGCCTGGCCACAATAAAGGCACAATTTCTCCCTCCTCCTAAGGGTTCTCTCATCCACAGCGAGACGCGTGAAGCCCAAGTGCATGGGTTCACCATCACTGACCGATTTGGTACCAGGAGGCATGGGAGGTGAGGGAGGCAAGGGTGGAATTGCAAAGCTCGGAGACAAATGTACAGGAGGCTTCTGCAAGCGCTCCTTTAAAAAGGAAGTCTTTCTCTGAGTCTGGAGTCAATGAGGATGGCAAACATGATCAACTTCTCCAGCTTAGTGGGTATATCTCGGACTGCTATCTCATCCTTGATGGTATCCGAGAGACCATAAGAAAAAAGCAGCCACGAAGGCCTTATTGTTCCAAGCAACCTCTGCTGCCAGAGTACAGAATTCAATGACGTAATCGGCAACATTTCTCATTCTCTGATGGACGTGAGACACTTGGCAGCAGAAGCGGAACGTGTGGGAACGCCAAAGACCCTTTTAAAAGAAGCCACAAACTCAGGGTAACTCAAGACAACAGTTTTTTGCGTCTCCTATAGAGGGTTTGCCCAGGCCAAGGCTCTCTCAGAAAGCATTAAGCCCCGTACCCACGATCGGATTTTCCGACAGGAAATGTTGGATGTCAGGCTGTTTGTGGAAATCCGAACAAAAGTATGCTCCATCGGATATTTGGTGTCAGACTTTCCGCCAACAAATGTTGGCTAGCATGTTTTCAAATTTTCCGCCAACAAATGTGTGTTGTCGGATTTTTCGATCGTGTGTACACAAGCTCGACGGACAAAAGTCCAAAGTACAAAAACGCATGCTCGGAAGCAGAAGCAGTCGGTCTTGTAAACTAGCGTTCGTAATGGAGAATTAACATTCGTGACGTGGCAAATTATGAAATCTCCAAATGCAGCACACAGTTCTCTTCTTTAATGGGATAATAACGAAGCTGCTTTGCTGGTGATACTGATGGAGTTATTGCAAACAAATTTTCAAAGGCTTTTTTTTCTAGTGATATCAAGAATAATATTATGGTTTTTTTTTTTTTTTTTTTTATTTGTGCAAGTTACCACAACACCATTATCCGCTGGTTTATAAGATCAAAGATACAACTATGTTGGTGTCCTTTGTCAATTTTACATTGTATTTTTTAAAACGTAACTGCCTACCCCCAAACTGTCATTTGAAGTAAAACACATAGCCAAGTATTATTCTCCACAATTTTTTTATTGTGCATTAAAAAAAAAAAAATTAGACATGCTATCTGCCAATAGAACTTATCCAAAAAATGCATTCTATGCATCCCAAAATATAGAAAATATACCAAATCAAATCAAATCATTATTCAACCAAAAAAAAAGCAATAACTCTAAGGCCAATAATAAATAACACGTTCTCTCCTCCGCAACATGTCTGGTTGACAAACGACCATTCAGAGACAAACTGAAAAGCACGAAATGAAAAGCGCGAATCAAATCTCACAAATCTTCTACTAACACGATATAAGCAGAAGGAGCCCAAAGGGTGGCGCTAAAGAGCTGCAAAACCACGTAGTACATCACTACATTTGTAATTGTTGGCCAACATTTGTGTGATCGTGTGTATGTAAGACAAGTTTAAGCAAACACCCTTCAGACAAAATTCCACGGTTTTGTTGTCGGAAGGTCCGATCGTGTGTACGGGGCTTAACTCTTCTGTACCTGTGTACAGGATGAGGGCCCCTGTGGGGCAGATCTGCTCCCTTTGCTTTAGGAGATGAATCACAGCCGAAGGAGTGCCGGCAACATCTCCCTCACTGCAAGAGGCTGTCTTACCTGCCACATGTACACGCTTAACGTCAAGCTGCATGTGAAACCTTTGTTACCTTTGGTAACCACTTTCATCTTCACAGTGATATCTTCATACCCCAATGTGTGTAGTGACCCAGGCTGTAGACTATGTGTGCCGGGTTCTTACATTGCGACCCTTTAGTAACTTCAGACCAGATAAGGGCAAAGTTTCAAAATCTTTACTTGAAGAATAAATTAATGTGATGACAATCACAGACAACTGTTTGGAATAAAGTACAGACATTTCTTAACATCCCTAGTCCCTAGCTACCGGCTTGTGGCTGCACTAGAATACCTCCATAAGCAAGATTTCATCGTTGGCAGAATCCAGGAATTGCCACCTTCAGGTAGGCTGCAAGTTTCAGCAATCCTCCTACATCTTGCTGGTCATCTATGTCTCTCTCCCCATATAGACTGTGTGTGTAATTGCTCTCCCGCCAACATCAACAACCCCCTAAATCTGAGCCTCCTGCCCCTTGTATAGCACACAGAACTGGAGGGTCAGACCCAATAAACCCGGGAGTACAGTTAACCCCCAACTTCCCACTGAGGCAGCAGTAACCTCTACCTGTCTACATGCTATATCATGATAGGTGCACTGCAGTTTTTACACTCCTCCAGTGCAAAACAAAAAAAATGTATAATACCCCAAAAATAATTATCAACATATACATTATTGTCCTAGTTTAAAGGTGAACACAGAAGGAAAGCTTGATGAAGGAGAGTGGCTGCCACGTCATTGCAGCCCGTACGCTCGGGAAACGCGTTGCTTATCAGTGACATCATTCCCCCTCACCTGCCATCCATCTGCGTTCCAGGCCTCGCTTTGAGTTCGTCTCCACCGTGGCCGGCTTCAACATCCAGTGGTGTCCGGAGCATATACAGCCTCACGCGCAGCAAGCAGGAGGACACTTATGACCGATCTGATGTTTATCTCCACGATGGATTCTGTTACTACATGCCTTTGATGACTTCACACTTGTTAGTTGCCTGTACATGTGTTTTAATAAAACTGTATTTTAAACTTCTACACCCAGAGGCGCCTCTCTTTGTGCTCTTACATAAATTGTCCATCATGTCGGAAAATAAGGGCAAATAAAAGTCCATCCATCACCAAATGTGTCAATAAACCTTAATCACGACATTCACTACACTTAAAGTGGATGACCAATGTGATAATAAACAATCTTTAAACTGTCCACCCAATGTGCTGTGTGTTCAATATCTCTGCTCCACCTCAAATGACCCTTGAATCCCAGTGCTCCCTCTACCGACAGTATAATGTTCTCACCTCCTTGAACAGACAAAATAGGTCTGCTGAGCCATCCCCTTTAAGGTGTTTACATTCACAGAATTGAGCCTCTCTCAGTGGATTCCCATATTCCAATTTCCATTCACCTCTATCCTGAGTACTCCCTCAGGTATCTAGTACAAGGATCCAATATTCCTCCTCAATCATTAAAAAAAAAAAAAAAAAAATATATAAATCTAAGTGCTTTCTGCTAAAACATGTCTTTATTAAAATAATAAAATGTCACTCGCATTACAGTATATTGTGTACTGTTCTGATGCACTACAGATGTATACTCTCATTGCCCCCTTAGGGATTAGAACACTTGGCAGTGTGCATACAGTGATATGTGCTTACTTCCTGGCCTATGCCGTGATGCCACCCAATCATGTGACTTTCTCACTGACACTTCACCATTAAGCGCAGACTTGGTGCTGGTGCCTAAGCTTAACGGGTCTAATATTTCCCTGGTTGAGTGGGAGGAGAGGCTGGAAACTGCTGCACACCTGTATCAGGTTCCCGTCCCCGGCTGATTGCAGAGCTGGCTATTAACTCCTTGGAGGATAACACCTGCTGAGTAGTGATGGTGCTACCGAAAGAGGACCAGTCCCGTCTAGAATAAATTGTAGTGCGCCTGGAGGGCCTGTTCGACATTAGTATGATAGTTCCTGAGTTACATTGGGTATAGAAAAGAATCACCCCCCTTTAAAATAATCACATTTTGTTGCTTTGCAGCCTGAAATGAAGAAAGACACAGTTTTTGTTTCATTCAGCTGTATTTACTCAGTGCAACTTATAACATCCAATAAAACATAACACCAACATGTCAGAAGAAAATTAAACAAAATCAAAAGCAGAATCACAGAGTTAGAAAAAGGATCACCCCCTTGTGTCAATATTTTGATGAACCACCTTTTGCTAAAATTACAGCCTTTAGGCTGTTGCGTTATGTCCCTACTAACTTTGCAGACTGCTCAAGTTCAGTTAAGATTGATGGTGACCGTTTGTGGACTGCAGTCTTCAAGTCATTCCATATATTTTGATTGGGGTTTAAGTCTGGGCTCTGACTAGGCCATGCAAGGACATTCAGATTTTTCTCCTTTAACCAGTGTGTGGACCTAGATGAAGACCGGAAATGCTGGCGGTGTCACTGCTTTGGACATGTAGCCAGGAACTGTGGTCAGTCTGAGATCAAAAACTCCCATAGGCCACCGTTAAACTAGTGGTTCCAGGGGCAGAGGGGCGACCCCTGGGACCATCAGCACAAAGTCCCATCAAATCAGAGGCTATGATCGTACCAAGTCCAGTGATAAATGTCCTCGTCAATAAGCAGGAGGTTCCTTTCCTGATAAACACGGTTTCTGAGGTCACTGTCATTAAGTACAAGTTCTATGCCCAGCTGTTTGGCAAATGGAACCAGCTGGACCCCTCTTGGCTGTTCCTCAAGGTGGCCAACAAACTACCCATCCTGGTGGAAGGTGATACCTGGGTGAAGATGCAGATAGTGGAGCAAGTAGGTGCCGTGGTGATTTGCAGCCCAGTGAGCTTAGCAGCACCTATCGTTCTTTGTATGAACATCTTGAAAGACTTGGACCCTGCTTACTGGCCAAGTTTGAGCATTCAGACCAGGGGATGTGGGGCTGTGGTCTGCAAGCTGTCTAGCTAAAAGGTGACCCTGGCCTACGAGGCCTACCAGAAGGGAGTGAGGAAGCAGCCTGAGCAAGTAAAGGTTGTCTATATGCCCCCCAAACAGAAGTTACTCCTGGCACTCCTCCAAGAGGTAGTTTGATCTCTACCCATCGGGGTCACAAGAAACTGAAAGGAGCTATGGTAATGGTAGAGCCCCACAAAAACCTAGTGATACCAGGTAAGCTACTGGTCACCCGTACCTTAGCTAAGGTCCACCAAGGGAAGGGGTGTTGGTTTAATTATTTCAATCTGGGGGCTTCTCTGATTCCGCTCCCTAACTATACCACCATAGCTGACCTCTACGTTGTCCCCTGCCACTACATGTTGGAAACCCAGCCTGGGGTAGAAGCCGTCTGTGCCCCATTACAGACAGCCATGACCTCCTTGAATGAGCTGAAGTACAAATCACTGCTGGAACAGTTGGCCATTCCTTTCCAGGCCTTTCCTCTACCCCAAAACCGGCTACTTCATCAACTGCTAAAGAAGCACCTACTGGTCTTTGCCACCAGCCCTAAGGACACAGAGGCCACCGACCACCATACAAATGGGAAATGCTTCTTTCTATCTGGGAGCAGTACTGCCATACTGTATTTACCCAGCCCTGGGCCAGGAGGTCAAGGACTTGATCTGCAACATGCTACAGAGTGGGGTAATTTGGGAGAGCCATAATCAATGGGCTGCTCCCATTGTCCTGGTGCAGAAAAAAAGATGGGAGTCTGCAATTTCACTGGGCATACCCACTGGGATGCTTACCTATTGCCCAGGGTGGAGGAGTCGCTATTGGCACTGGATCAAGACAAGTTTTTCTCTACCCTTAACCTGGCAAGTGGTTAAGTCCCAGTGAGAGACCAAGATCATGAAAAGACTGCCTTTATCATGTCCCTGGGACTATTGGAACTGAGTAATGCCCCCAGTACATTCCATTGTTTTATGGAGAGGTGCTTGGGTGATTTCAATATCAAGACTATGCTAGTCTACCTGGATGATATTATAATTTTCTTTTAAACATTCGAGGAATATGTCAAACATCTGGACTGCGTTCACCCATTTAACCCAGTATGGGTTGAAACTCACATCCAGTAAGTACCTAGGTATATCGTGGAAGCCGGGTGGGTCTCCTCAGACCCTGCCAAACTCCAGGCAGTGCATGATTGGTACCTCCAAAGACTGAGCCTGCACTCTTTCCTTAGACTGGTGGAATATCATCGGCGGTTCATCTCCAAGTTCGCCCAAATCTCCGCCCCTTTCCCCTAGCTACTGAGTGGCCATTCCACCCAAAAGAAAGAGGAGCTGTCACCTTCAATCCAGGCCCAGTGGCAAGACCCTTAGCAAAATGCTTTTGAAGTTCACAAACAGAAACTGACATCAGCCTCTCTACTGGCATATGTGGACTACTCAAAACCCTTTCGGGTGTATACAGGTGGGAGCTTACAGGGACTGGGGGCTGACCTGGCACAGTAGCAGGACGGGTGCAAGCCCATGATCGCCTATGTAGACTGTGGCCCACTGAGAGTAATCCCCATAACTATTGCTGCTTCAAGCTGTATATGAAAGAAGGTCTCCCTATAGCCACTGTCAGGATCCGAGGGTAAACAGGGGCTGGGAGACACTTCAGTCAACTTAAAGTTCACTTTATTCAGCAAAACAGAGTCTTATCAGCACAACAGTCTTTTTTAATCATTTTCAGCATCCCAGCCAAAACATGTATAATGTTAAAAAAAGTCCCATTTACAGGCCAGCTCACCCAGCAGGTTTAAGACAGCACATGGAGGCTTCCATCCAGCATTCAGGTCTCCTCAGAACGGATATCAAAAACAGCCATCATCTAGTCTCCCTGACCAGTTGCCTAAAACACAAGGCTGAAGGGAAAGTACCTGCCCTCTTCATTAACCCTCTCTTAAGCTACTCCAGGCTGACTCTCTACACTGCACATCTAAACAATCCCATGGATCGATGGTTAGTGGCAACATCAGCCTGGGGATGGATTCCCCATGATTAAGCCCCGAGGGGCAGAGGGAAACACATTGGGGGCATGGCCTGGTTGGAGTCCAGGCTGAGGTTGCCACTAACCATTGATCCATGGGATTGTCTAGATGTGCAGCTATAGGGCGAACTTCTTTCATATCCAGCAAACATAGAAGTCGGAACTAACTCCCTCTCATACCGACACTCTTGGTGGTGGATGTCGAGGACTTGCGCCCCTTTTGAGAGCCTGAGCGGCTCACATATTGAGTCCTTCAAACTGAAGTTGCTGGCCTTAGTGTGGTCCCTCACAAAAACTGCATGGAATACCTCACGGGGGCAGAATTAGAGGTTTTTATGGATAACAAACCCCTTGCCTACCTAGAAAAAGCCATACTGGGGCTTTGGAGCAAAGTTTGGCTGCCCAAATAGCCTGGTTCAACTATAAGATTACAAACCAGGAAGGCTTAACAGACATGCGGACGAGTCTACCCGCTATCTGGTAGAATGTCCAGGGGTGAACGTTGATGCAAGTCTAGAGGACCTGGAGGTAGCCCCTGTCCTACCTGCACCAGCCTCCTCATATTCCCCCAAAGGGAGGGTGGTAGTACCCAGATGAGCCAGCCGAGATCCACACCCAGGAGTGGGCCCTAATCCAACAAAAAGACCCAATCTCATGCAGGTGCAAGGCTTTCTGTCACGACAAAAAAAGATGCTACTGATTTTTTTAGGTCCCGCAATAATTGCACAAATGTTTATCAAATCTTTATTTTCACCAAATACACTAAAATCATTATTAGGGGACACAAAGGCCTCTTTCAGACTGACAGACCGATCGGGTCTGCCTGTCAGTTTTTCAGGTGGACCCGATCGGACCATCCATTGCTCTCTATGGAGCGGCAGATGTCAACGGACATCCAATCCGATCCTGTCTGCTAAAAACAGACCAATGGGGATCCGATCGGATGACAGTCAGTCCATTTTCATCCGACCAACCATAGAGGACAGCACGCTGTGTCCATGCCCGCTCTGCATCAGCAGAGCAGTCACAAACCTGTTATCCGCCTGCTCAGCGGGGATCAGCGGACAAATTTCCCGCTGAACAGGTGGATCTGCTGGCGGCCTCAGCCAGTGTGAAAAGGGCCAAACAGCATAGTTTTACATAATTCCTGCTAAATTCCTACTCAGGTCTTTTTCACATGGGGTGTACTAAAGTGTATGCCCATAGAGGGCAGCGTATACCCACATGGGCATGCACAGGTGTTCCATGCATCCCTGTGCAGGCAGTCCCATTGGTGTCAATTGGGATGCAACAGCAGCATGGACACAGCTGCTGCTCCCAATTTGACATCTGTGCAAGGGCATGGTCACCCACAGAGATGTCAGATTGGCAGCAGCAGCGTCTGTGTAGCTGTTGCATCCCAATTGACACCAATGGGACTGCCTGCACGTGGATGCATGGAACACCTGTGCATGTCCGTGTGGGTAAACATGGCCTTTCACAGCAGTAGGCTATAGTATACCCCATTTGAATGAGGCCTTACTATGTGTATTTATTTATTTGTGGAGAATGTGTGGAGAATCGGGAAACTTCATGCGGTGATCAAGTCAGGGACACAACCCGCAGGGGAGACGTTTGCAGAGCAGCCTTGTGAGTCAAGTCAGGGACCTCGCCGGTTAGCAGGGGTGAAGCTTGAGAAGTATCTGGAGTGCCAAGCTAGGGACCTAACAGGGAAGCGTGGGTGACTCTTGAGGGGACTGAAAGGACTGTTACGTTGGAGTTAGGAACTGTTAAAGACTGTTACCATAGAAGACAGCAATTCTGCAAGTGCACAGTTTACTATGCTTCAGTGATGAATGAACACAGGGAGCGATCAGTATTGATCGCTCCTTGTGTTCATATACGAAGGGGCAGCTGAACATGACATGTTTACCAGCCCCCACCCTTAATCCAAAAACCAATTTATCACCCCAGCAGCAGCCGGCAGGAGGGGAAGACAGCCAGCAGCACTGAGGAACAGTGGACATGGCAGGGATGTGCTGCTGGGGGGTTCAAGTACAGGATGAGGGGGGTTTATACAGCAGTAGGGGCTTTTTTTTACAATCCTCCTGCAGCAGCTGAAGCCCATGGTAGAGGAGAGGAGGAGAATCCGGCAGTAGGGAAGCTACAGGTAGATTGGTGCTGCAGCGGGGGGGGGGGGGGGGACAGAGAAGAGCTGCGGGGCCCAGTCCGGGACACGGACATGATGGGACACCTTTCTGAAAATCGTGACTGTCCTGGCAAATCCAGGACGGTTGGCAACAATGTTTTTGGGTCCATAGACTTCAATGGAAGCACATAAAAAATGAAAGTTCATGCGTTTTTGGTAGGGTTTTGTGTTCAACAATCAAGTCTCCTTGTTCCAAAAAAAAAAAAAAAAAAAAAAGGAAGAAGCATGAACATGGATCAAAAACGCGCTGCAAAAGCGCACTACAAAACACTGTCCCTGACAGTTGCTGCATACCAAACCTTAGCAGTTTAGTGTGCGGCAGCTGTCCATGCCGGCTGCAGTGGCAGTGTGATGTGTGTTAGGCCCCTTTCACACGAACGGACCGTTTAGGTCCTCCTGTCAGTTTTTTAAGTGGACCTGAACGGACGCTCCATGCAGGTCTATAGAGTGACGGATGTCAGCGGTGACCATGTCCCCTGACATCCGATCCGTTAAAATCAGACGTATGGCGATACGTTTGCATCCGTCATGGCAGATCAGAGGAGATCTGATGAAAACGGACATGTCTCTTTTCGTCCGATCCCTCTATAGGAATCGGCAGCGCTCTGACAGGCCCCTCCTCGCTCAGTGAGCAGAGAGGGACCTGTCATCCGCCGGCTCAGCGGAGATCAAAGGAGAGACCTCCTGCTGAGCTGGCGGACTCTGCTGAGCGGATCTGCCTCGCGGGAATGAGGCCTTACAGTTCTTTTTTTGACTCAATTTTATTTATAATTTGTGAACAAAGTGACACTTCTTTTATGTCACTGTACAGCAGACATGTGATCTTGTTCTGTGTGCTGCGATAATGAGCAGCGTGTCTGAATTTTATCACAGCTCACTTTTTTGCACTTCTGGTGTGTCTTGCAGTGTGAATAAGACAGAATTGTCTCAGTGTGTTCTTGCAGTGACTGCCATTCTCCCAGCGTGGAAAAACGCTGGTCACCACACTTATACGTGAACTGGCCTTAAGGCCTCATTCACACGAGGCGGATCCGTTTAGCGGAGTCCGCCTGCTCAGCAGGAGATCGCTCCATTGATCTTTGCTGAGCTGGTGGATGACAGGTCCATCTCTGAGCAGGGAGGGGCCTGTTAGAGCGCCACTGATTCCTATGGAGAGATCATTTCATCAGATCCGCCAAGACGGATGGAGAATGTATCACCATACGCCTGATTTTAGCGGATCGGATGGCAGACGGGTGTCATCGAACACATCTCCGCTGACATCCATCTCCACATAGGAATCAATGAATGGGCCGCTCGGATCCACCTGAAAAACAGACAGGCGGATCAGAGCAGGCTTGCCATGTGAAAAGGGCTTAAGGCTTTATAAAGGAGCCTTTTGTGCTACAATGTATCTCCACGTCAGGAAGTTTATTTGTTTACGACCATCATGAGGTAACAACCTTATGTAACACACAAAAGCAGTCCAAACCCCCCCCCAGACTCATGTGCAGCACAACTCCCCTCCTTAAATTCGGCACCCTACATTTATTTGTAACTAACAGGAAGCAAGAGAGCAGAACACAAAATGGAGCCAACACTGCTTCCCTCAGCGAGCTCACACATCGCACACTCAGCTGGCTGCCGCACAAGTATCGCGAGACTTGCCCTAACCTCTCTCGCTCACTACGCATGCGCCGGAAAACCCCCAGCCGCTCCTGCCGACGTGACCACTGTGCGCAGGCGCCGCTCGCTGCAGTCGAACACCTGAAGACTTCCCGAGCCCAGGAGCGAAGAGCGCACGCGCCGCCGAATCTCGCGTCCGAGGCCACTCGCAAGCTGCGCGAGATTTGCCTACGCATGCGCACTAAGCAGAATGAGTCTTGGAGAGGTGCTGGTACTTAGTACCGGCAGAGCAAAGCCCTTGTTTTGATGGCTTTAAAAGTTTCCTGCCGCAGCCTGTAATTGGTGCTCGAGCTTATGAGCCGCGGCCTGGAGCGGAGATCCCCCCGCGGGGCCCGAGAGCTCACATTTAGCTGGAGATAAAGTACCATGCGAGTGGAGTGAGGTGAGAACTATCCCAGAGGAGCCCAATGAGCGGAACACAGTCTGCGGCCTCGGACAGGTGAGTGAGGGCACACTGTGCATGCTTCTCTGTGACTCCTGTGTGTGTCTATGGGACTCCTTCACACACCACACACATGGAGGGTGTCCATCCACTCCACAACTTTACACAGCTCTGCCTGTCAGGACAGGAGAGCGATTCTTACTCTGCTAGGGGTGAAGCAGAATGACATGAACCCCCTAGGAGCTTTACTCCATAATATTCCAGTGTAGTATGGAACACTTACCTAGAAAGCCACCCTCTCCAGTGCTGAGCTGTCTGCGCGCCTGCTGGTCATGGGGGGGCGCCATGCCGTCTTCCTTTTGGGTTCACCTACTTAAATGGCCAGCAGTGATGATGTCACTCCCGCGCCCGATCATGGCACAGAGCGGTACCGTAATATACGCTGAGCTGCGCATGTGCGGCGTAGTGTACATTACCGCTGACAGGCGGGGAGAACCTGTTATGACAGAGGGTCAAACACTCTGTTTAACTCCTTGTGTTCACATTGCTGCAGCTGCGAGTCCGATATCCCTGCGGCACTTTACCGTGGCTTGTATACCACTTCTTTTAACTGCAGTCGTGTTAAAGTCGCACCAAAAGTAGTGCAGGATTCTGGACTTTCCGAATATAACCTTGCAAAATATGTAAAAAAAAGAAAAAGTAGTGCAGGAACCTTTTTTCTAAGTCAGAGGGACTTGAGTCGCACCGATTGGAGCGGTTCTACTGCCGCTAATGGGGTGCAACTTGTCATGCGATTTTGAACTCTCATCGTGGCAGTGTGAACCAGGGCTTAACCGTTTCCCGACCAGCGAAAATACTGCGGCAGAATTGCTCCACTGGACGAGCTGTCGTAGCTGTACGCCGGCACTTTAAGACGCTGTAGGAGGCGCGCGTACCCGCAGCGTGTCCCCGGAGCCAATGAGAGTGCTTGGCGGGTGCGATGACCGCCGGGCACCCGCGATCGCTCGTGACAGAGCGAGAACCGGGATCTGTGTGTGTGTGTAAACACACAAATCCCTGTTCTCTCAAGGGAGAGGAGACAGATTGTGTGTTCATACTAAGTATGAAGATCGATTGGTCTCCTCCCCTAGTCAGTCCCCTCCCCCCCTACAGTTAGAACACACCTGGGGAACACACTTAACCCCTTGATCGCCCCCTTCCCTGCCAATGACATTTATACAGTAATCTGTGCATTTCTATAGCACCAATTGCTGTATAATTGTCAATGGTCCCAAAAATGTGTTAAGTGTCCAATTTGTCCGCCGCAATATCGCAGTTCCAATAAAAAATGCAGATCACCGCCATTACTAGTGGAAAAAAAAAAAAATGCCATAAATCTATCCCCTATTTTGTAGATGCTATAACTTTTGCGCAAAGCAACCAATATTTGCTTATTGCGATTTTTATTTATATATTTTTTCTATTTATTTATTTAACAAAAATATGTAGAAGAATACATATCAGGCTAAACTGAGGAAAACATTGGTTTTTTTGAAAAAAAAAAAAAAAATTGGGATATTTATTATAGCAAAAAGTAAAATAAAAATACCACCAAAAGAAAGCTCTATTTGTCAGGAAAAAAAAAAAAACGGAAATTTTGTTTGGGTACAACGTCGCACTACCACGCAATTGTCAGTTAAAGCAACGCAGTGCTGCATCGCAATGAACACACTAAACTGTCAGTGAACACAACTCTGGATTGCTTACAATCATAGAGCTCTGTTCTGTAAATTACTGAGCCAAATCAGTAGGTGCTGGCGGCCAATCATCGGCCGAGACCCACCGATCGGCTTGTGTTGCACAGCCAGGGCGGGCGCTCGTGCCCCCTGCTCTGGCACGTGAATCATGTACTAGGTACGTGATCCAGTGCAGGGAGGCTGCGGCTGCACATCTATGTTAGGCGATCAGCAAGCAGTTAAAGCACCTACCACTTCAACTTGCTTTTTTGATGCTTCAGTAATGCTCCTTTGAAGCTTTAACCACTTCACCCCCGGAAGATTTGGCTGCTCAATGACCAGGCCATTTTTTGCTATACGGCATTGCAGCGCTTTAACTGACAAGTGTGCAGTCGTGCGACACTGTACCCAAACAAAATTGACATGCTTTTTTTTTTTCCAAGAATAGAGCTTTCTTTTGGTGGTATTTGATCATCACTGCGCTTTTTTATTTTTTGTGCTATAAAGAAAAAAGTGACAATTTTGAAAAAAAAAAAAAATATATATTTTGTACTTTTTTCTATAATAAATATTCCCTTTTTTAAAAAATTTTTTTAAAGCTAAATTTTACCTCAGTTTAGGCCGATATGTTTTCTTCTAAATATTTTTGGTAATTAAAATCGCATTAAGCGTATATTGATTGGTTTGAGCAAAAGTTATAGCGTCTACAAAATAGGGAAAAGATTTATGGCATTTTTATTTTTATTACTAGTAATGGCGGTGATCAACTATTTTTATCGGGACTGCGACATGGCGGACAGGTTGGACAGTTTTGACACATTTTTTGGGACCATTGGCATTTATAGAGCGATCAGTGCTATAAAATGCACTGATTATTGTGTAAATTTCACTGGCAGGGAAGGGGTCAACACTAGGGGGTGATCAAGCGGTTAACTGTGTTCCCTAGGGAGTGATTCTAACCGTGGGGGGAGGGGACTGAGTGGGTGAGGAGACCGATCGTTGTTCATACTTGGTATAAACAACAGATCAGTCTCCTCTCCCCTGACAGCAGGGAGATCGTTCTGTCTGTGTGGAGTGATCACACGGCAACCGCCGGGCACGCGCATCGGCTTCGGAGTCGCGCTGGCGGCACGCTCGCACCCCCTAGTGGTCAAAAGGCAAACTGACCTACAGTTACGTCGGTTCACCCAGGAGAGCCAACCAGCCGCAGTACAACGTCGGCTGGTCGGGAAGGGGTCAATGAAGCCTGTGTTTGTTGATTTTCTATTTGTTTTAAAGGGGCCCCAGTAGAACTCCAGCTCAATAGTACCCCTGTTCAGCAGATTCCCAGCTTATTGGTACACTCATTCAGCAGATTCCTTGCTCAAAGTAGTGCTCCCAGCTCTGCTAATGCTTCATTCACTAGTATCCCCAGCTCTGCTAATCCCCCACTCAGTAGTAACACCCAGCTGTGCTGATCCTCTTCTCTCTCCGGTCCCCGCTCACCTTCTGCTGTATCGTTCCAACGTTTCACACCACGTGTACCTTCTGTTAGTTGCTCCTCTCTGGTCCGCAGCCTGCTCACCTTCCTGCTGCACACCAGATGTGACATCTCCACCAGACATTTCCAGAATATATACACATGAACCGGAAGTGACTGCTGGTCACTTCCTTCCCGTTCACTTGTTGGTTTCCCAGTGCACCCTGGGATTTCTCATACCTGCAATTCCTCCAAAGCAAAGCTAAAGCCTCTCAGAAGCTGCAGGTGCTTCAAGTAAGCATTATCATAGACTTCTATGGAGGTTTGGAAGCACCAAGAAAGTGACATGGGCTATAATTTTTGAAGCAAATACAATGTGTAAACAGGACTGTACCTTATACTAAATAATACATACCATTGTATTTAGTGACAGGGACTATGATTAGCATTAGAATGCCTAATTCACGTTGAACGCGGCTTTGAAGTTGTGCGACTTCATCTGAAATCGCACAATTTCAAAGCTGCATTGTCTGGTCCGACTTGAAAGACATCTGTGCAGCTTCATGCACAGAAATATATTGAAGTCGCACCCAAAATCAGCAAAAGTAGTGCAGGAACTACTTTTGCAAATCGGTGTGGCGCCGCAAAGTCAGCATCGCACCGATTGAAAGGGTGCCATTACCAGGAATAGGCTGCGACTTGTATGACAAATCGCTTCAATGTGGACGAGGGCTTAAAAAGTGTGTCCAATGCCACATTTAGAAGCAAGTGTAAACAAGCCCTTAAACCCAAAAGCAAATCTTTATTATATTGCAGCTTACCTATTATTAGATGTGATGGCTGTATTCGGTTTTTTCTTTTTTTAGGCTTTCTTTCTTTTATTTTCATCTGGTGATCTGGCCAGTAGGTCTGTTTTTCAAAAGAACAAGCTCTCCAGCAGAATGCATCAGTTACAGGGATGAGACAAACCATATAACACTTTCAGGGATGTTTACAATAATCAGATTTTATATATGTAAAACCTTTATCCCAAAAGGAAAAGAAATGTTTGCTGTAACTGATTATAAAGCGTGAGCTGGAGTTTGGCTTCAATTTGTAAGTGTATCTAAATCTGCTAGTAAATCTATACTCCATTCCCCCTGGCTGACAATGTTACTGTCTGCTGTGCCTCCTGTGCTCCTTCATCCAGAGTGAGGACGCTCTAGTACAGGTGGTGTGTAACTGGCCAGATCACTGGGTGAAAACAGAGGAGGAAAAAAAAACGAATGCAGCCACCACATTTGATTGGTAAGCTGCAATATATTTCATTTTTGGTTTAATATCGCTTTAAAGTGGAATTCCTGGATAAAGCTAACTATTCAAAACTTTTAAACAACTTTTCAGAATTTCACCTACTGTAAAAAAATGCTCCCTCCTAACACCTATTCTAACTTAGCTGTGTGAGAAAGATGTATAACTTCCCTATTTTCAGCCTGCTCCGGGTTCAGTCAAGTGATCCGCTCCCCTGTGTCAGCATGTGGTGCCTGCAGGGAAGAGGAGAGATCAGACAATGAATGGCCCATAGTAAGTTTATGGTTAGCTTTCGCGCTGCCGCGGCCCCGGTGTGAGCTAGAAAACTAAGTTAAAAAACATATAAAAGTAGCTAGTCCCCTGTAGGTTAATGCCGTAGTGTGCCAATATGTACCACATACTTTCAAAAGTGACAAGTGAGCGCTAAGTGCAAAAACAATACTAATAATCAAGCTGCTAGCATTAAAAAAGGTGAATATACAATCCTCACACATGATATAAGAGTGCAGTCCTAGAAAAACTTATAATATGTGAATGTCCAAAGATCAAAAAACAAAACACACAAAAAGCAGTCAACAGTTAGTGAAAAAAGATTGCTTGTGAATGAGCTTGGTGAATCACTTAAAATAGTTTATCCAGGTATGGAAGTTATCAGGACATATAGTGACCCACAGTAGAACTTAAACCTCCTCTTTAAGGGAAAATAATCCATCACTCTGTGCGATGTAGTAAAACTTTGCGGTGAATACCCACCACCAGTATACATTGCACTCACCAGAACCTGGATATAAACCAGCCTTGCATAGGTATCCTGGGTCCAAACGATGGTGCCCAATAGATGTGAGTATCCTCAGTCAGCATCCTGGTGGACTTGGAATCAGGAAGTTAATCCATCCTCAATACCCCTGGTGGGGTGAATACTGTGTGGGGAAAAAAGCTCAACAGGAGCCGAGGAGAAGCTAATATGGTGCAGTATTTATTGGATTCCAATTGTAGTACATGTACAAAACGGCCAGTAAAAACAAGCATAAAAACATGCAAAAAAAGCCGCTCCTAACACGAGGCTGCAGCAATGAAAATGTCAGTGTGTAGGACTCTTTGACGCGTTTCGTGCTCAAGCACATTGTCAAAGGCCTGTGTATGTGACTTGTGCACTTGTATGTGATGATGTTGGAGTTCTTTCCATTGAGACCATCTTCTTTCATTGGCCTTTGGTCAGCCTCTGATCTTCTAAGTCACACGCATGCACACTGGAGTTACATGATTCCGACAACCTGTACACTGCATGTTAGAGTTGCACGATTCTGGCTAAAATGAGAATCCCTATTTTTTTTTTCTTAGAATAAAGATCACGATTCTCGTGGCGTAACATCTTTCACATTATACTAAAAAATTGGGCTAACTTTACTGTACACACGAAACGCGTCAAGATATTCAATGCTGACCCATATCTACAATGAATTATGATGTTGACTTTTGTCTCAAATAGACTATTTACTTGAGGTATCAATTATGGTTTTATTTATTTATCCATACTCTTGCTGCTAGTGCTGCTTCCATGTCCAATGCAATTTTATATGAATTTATTTCATGCAATGTATTAAATAGAAACCTTTTACCTATGTACTTTATATCCATACCACACCTGTATGTTACGTGTGGATGGATTATTAGGATTTAGCATACAAGAGTCTATGTGGTTTATATACTGCCATGCTTCATATAATGTTTTTGCTTAACCACTTGCCGACCGCCGCACGACGATGTACGTCGACAAAGCGGCACGGGCAGGCAAAAGGGCTTACCTGTACGTCCCTGCCTGCCCGCGGGTGGGGGGTCCGATCGGACCCCCCCCCGGTGCCTGCGGCGGTCAGCAAATGTCCCCCGGCGATCGGTGGTGAGGGGGAGGCCATCCATTCGTGGCCCCCCCCTCGCGATCGCTCCCAGCCAATGGGATCATTTCCCTGCCTCTGTATTGTACACAGAGGCAGAGGAAATGATGTCATCTCTCCTCGGCTCGGTATTTTCCGTTCCGGGCCGAGGAGAGAAGACTGTAATGTGAGTGCACCAAACACTACACACACAGTAGAACATGCCAGGCACACATTTCACCCCGATCCCCCCCCCCGATCGCCCCCCGATCCCCCCCCAATCACCCCCCCCCCCTGTCACAAACTGACACCAAGCAGGTTTTTTTTTTTTTTATCTGATTACTGTATTGGTGTCAGTTTGTGTCAGTTAGTGTGTTAGGGCAGTGAGTCTTAGGCCCCCTTTAGGTCTAGGGTACCCCCCTAACCCCCCTAATAAAGTTTTAACCCCTTGATCACCCCCTGTCACCAGTGTTGCTAAGCGATCATTTTTCTGATCGCTGTATTAGTGTCGCTGGTGACGGTAGTTAGGGACGTAAATATTTAGGTTCGCCGTCAGTGTTTTATAGCGACAGGGACCCCCATATACTACCTAATAAATGTTTTAACCCCTTGATTGCCCCCTAGTTAACCCTTTCACCACTGATCACCGTATAACCATTACGGGTGACGCTGGTTAGTTTGTTTATTTTTTATAGTGTCAGGGCACCCGCCGTTTATTACCGAATAAAGGTTTAGCCCCCTGTACGTCTAGGGTACCCCCCTTACCCCCCTAATAAAGTTTTAACCCCTTGATCACCCCCTGTCGCCAGTGTCGCTAAGCGATCATTTTTCTGATCGCTGTATTAGTGTCGCTGGTGACGGTAGTTAGGGACGTAAATATTTAGGTTCGCCGTCAGCGTTTTATAGCGACAGGGACCCCCATATACTATCTAATAAATGTTTTAACCCCTTGATGGCCCCCTAGTTAACCCTTTCACCACTGATCACCGTATAACCGTTACGGGTGACGCTGGTTAGTTCGTTTATTTTTTATAGTGTCAGGGCACCCGCCGTTTATTACCGAATAAAGGTTTAGCCCCCCGATCGCCCGGCGGTGATATGCGTCGCCCCAGGCAGCGTCAGATTAGCGCCAGTACCGCTAACACCCACGCACGCAGCATACGCCTCCCTTAGTGGTATAGTATCTGAACGGATCAATATCTGATCCAATCAGATCTATACTAGTGTCCCCAGCAGTTTAGGGTTCCCAAAAACGCAGTGTTAGCGGGATCAGCCCAGATACCCGCTAGCACCTGCATTTTGTCCCTCCGCCCAGCCCACCCAAGTGCAGTATCGATCGATCACTGCCACTTACAAAACACTAAACGCATAACTGCAGCGTTCGCAGAGTCAGGCCTGATCCCTGCGATCGCTAACAGTTTTTTTGGTAGCGTTTTGGTGAACTGGCAAGCACCAGCCCCAGGCAGCGTCAGATTAGCGCCAGTACCGCTAACACCCACGCACGCAGCATACACCTCCCTTAGTGGTATAGTATCTGATCGGATCAATACCTGATCTGATCAGATCTATACTGGCGTCCCCAGCAGTTTAGGGTTCCCACAAACGCATTGTTAGCGGGATCAGCCCAGATACCTGCTAGCACCTGCGTTTTGCCCCTCCGCCCGGCCCAGCCCACCCAAGTGCAGTATCGATCGATCACTGACACTTACAAAACACTAAACGCATAACTGCAGCGTTCGCAGAGTCAGGCCTGATCCCTGCGATCGCTAACAGTTTTTTTGGTAGCGTTTTGGTGAACTGGCAAGCACCAGCGGCCTAGTACACCCCGGTCGTAGTCAAACCAGCACTGCAGTAACACTTGGTGACGTGGCGAGTCCCATAAGTGCAGTTCAAGCTGGTGAGGTGGCAAGCACAAGTAGTGTCCCGCTGCCACCAAAAAGACAAACACAGGCCCGTCGTGCCCATAGTGCCCTTCCTGCTGCATTCGCCAATCCTAATTGGGAACCCACCGCTTCTGCAGCGCCCGTACTTCCCCCATTCACATCCCCAACCAAATTCAGTCAGCTGCATGAGAGGCATTTTTATGTCCTCCCGAGTACCCCTACCCAACGAACCCCCCCAAAAAAGATGTTGTGTCTGCAGCAAGCGCGGATATAGGCGTGACGCCCGCTATTATTGTCCCTCCTGTCCGGACAATCCTGGTCTTTGCATTGGTGAATGTTTTGAACGCTACCATGCACTAGTTGACTATTAGCGTAGGGTACAGCATTGCACAGACTAGGCACACTTTCACAGGGTCTCCCAAGATGCCATCGCATTTTGAGAGACCCGAACCTGGAACCGGTTACAGTTATAAAAGTTAGTTACAAAAAAAAGTGAAAAAAAAAAAAAAAAACACAAACAAAAATAAAAAAAAAAAAATAAAATAGTTGGCGTTTTATTGTTCTCTCTCTCTCTATTCTCTCTCTATTGTTCTGCTCTTTTTTACTGTATTCTATTCTGCAATGTTTTATTGTTATTATGTTTTATCATGTTTGCTTTTCAGGTATACAATTTTTTATACCTTACCGTTTACTGTGCTTTATTGTTAACCATTTTTTTGTCTTCAGGTAAGCCATTCACGACTTTGAGTGGTTATACCAGAATGATGCCTGCAGGTTTAGGTATCATCTTGGTATCATTCTTTTCAGCCAGCGGTCAGCTTTCATGTAAAAGCAATCCTAGCGGCTAATTAGCCTCTAGACTGCTTTTACAAGCAGTGGGAGGGAATGCCCCCCCCTCACCCAACGTCTTCCGTGTTTTTCTCTGGCTCTCCTGTCTCAACAGGGAACCTGAGAAAGCAGCCGGTGATTCAGCCAGCTGACCATAGGGCTGATCAGAGACCAGGGTGGCTCCAAACATCTCTATGGCCTAAGAAACCGGAAGCTACGAGCATTTTATGACTTAGATTTCGCCGGATGTAAACAGCGCCATTGGGAAATTGGGAAAGCATTTTATCACACCGATCTTGGCGTGGTCAGATGCTTTGAGGGCAGAGGAGAAATCTAGGGTCTAATAGACCCCAATTTTTGCAAAAAAGAGTACCTGTCACTACCTATTGCTATGATAGGGGATATTTACATTCCCCGAGATAACAATAAAAATGATTTAAAAAAAAAAATGAAAGGAACAGTTTAAAAATAAGATAAAAAAATAATAATAATAATGAAAAAAAAAAAAAAAAAAAAAAAAAAAAAAAAGCACCCCTGTCCCCCCTGCTCTCGCGCTAAGGCGAACGCAAGCGTCGGTCTGGCGTCAAATGTAAACAGCAATTGCACCATGCATGTGAGGTATCACCGCGAAGGCCAGATCGAGGGCAGTAATTTTAGCAGTAGACCTCCTCTGTAAATCTAAAGTGGTAACCTGTAAAGGCTTTTAAAGGCTTTTAAAAATGTATTTAGTTTGTCGCCACTGCACGTTTGTGCGCAATTTTAAAGCATGTCATGTTTGGTATCCATGTACTCGGCCTAAGATCATCTTTTTTATTTCACCAAACATTTGGGCAATATAGTGTGTTTTAGTGCATTAAAATGTAAAAAAGTGTGTTTTTCCCCAAAAAATGCGTTTGAAAAATCGCTGCGCAAATACTGTGTGAAAAAAAAAAATGAAACACCCACCATTTTAATCTGTAGGGCATTTGCTTTAAAAAAAAAAATAATGTTTGGGGGTTCAAAGTAATTTTCTTGCAAAAAAAAAATTATTTTTTTATGTAAACAATAAGTGTCAGAAAGGGCTTTGTCTTCAAGTGGTTAGAAGAGTGGGTGATGTGTGACATAAGCCTCTAGATGTTGTGCATAAAATGCCAGGACAGTTCAAAACCCCCCCAAATGACCCCATTTTGGAAAGTAGACACCCCAAGCTATTTGCTGAGAGGCATGTTGAGTCCATGGAATAATTTATATTGTGACACAAGTTGCGGGAAAGAGACAATTTTTTATTTTTTTTATTTTTTTTTGCGCAAAGTTGTCACTAAAGGATATTTTGCTCAAACATGCCATGGGAATATGTGAAATTACACCCCAAAATACATTCTGTTGCTTCTCCTGAGTATGGGGATACCACATGTGTGGGACTTTTTGGGAGCCTAGCCGCGTACGGGACCCCAAAAACCAAGCACCGCCTTCAGGCTTTCTAAGGCCGTAAATTTTTGATTTCACTCTTCACTGCCTATCACAGTTTCGGAGGCCATGGAATGCCCAGGTGGCAAAAAACCCCCACAAATGACCCCATTTTGGAAAGTAGACACCCCAAGCTATTTGATGAGAGGTATAGTGAGTATTTTGCAGACCTCAGTTTTTGTCACAAAGTTTTGAAAATTGAAAAAAGAAAAAAAAAATGTTTTTTTCTCGTCTTTCTTTATTTTCAAAAACAAATGAGAGCTGCAAAATACTCACCATGCCTCTCAGCAAATAGCTTGGGGTGTCTACTTTCCAAAATGGGGTCATTTGGGGGGGTTTGTGCCACCTGGGCATTCCATGGCCTCCGAAACTGTGATAGGCAGTGAGGAGTAAAATCAAAAATGTACGCCCTTAGAAATCCTGAAGGCAGTGATTGGTTTTCGGGGCCCCGTACGCGGCTAGGCTCCCAAAAAGTCTCACACATGTGGTATCCCCATACTCAGGAGAAGCAGCTAAATGTATTTTGGGGTGCAATTCCACATATGCCCATGGTCTGTGTGAGCAATATATCATTTAGTGACAACTTTGTGCAAAAAAAAATAAAAAAAATAAAAATTTGTCACTTTCCCGCAACTTGTGTCAAAATATAAAACATTCCATGGACTCAACATGCCTCAAAGCAAATAGCTTGGGGTGTCTACTTTCCAAAATGGGGTCATTTGGGGGGGTTTTATGCCATCTGGGCATTTTATGGCCTTCAAAACTGTGATAGGTAGTGAGGAGTAAAATCAAAAATGTACGCCCTTAGAAATCCTGAAGGCGGTGCTTGGTTTTCGGGGCCCCGTACGTGGCTAGGCTCCCAAAAAGTCCCACACATGTGGTATCCCCATACTCGGGAGAAGCAGCTAAATGTATTTTGGGGTGCAATTCCACATATGCCCATGGCCTGTGTGAGCAATATATCATTTAGTGACAACTTTTTGTAATTTTTTTTTATTTTTTATTTTTTTGTCATTATTCAATCACTTGGGACAAAAAAAATGAATATTCAATGGGCTCAACATGCCTCTCAGCAAATTCCTTGGGGTGTCTACTTTCCAAAATGGGGTCATTTGGGGGGGTTTTGTACTGCCCTGCCATTTTAGCACCTCAAGAAACGACATAGGCAGTCATAAATTAAAGGCTGTGTAAATTCCAGAAAATGTACCCTAGTTTGTAGACGCTATAACTTTTGCGCAAACCAATAAATATACACTTATTGACATTTTTTTTACCAAAGACATGTGGCCGAATACATTTTGGCCTAAATGTATGACTAAAATTGAGTTTATTGGATTTTTTTTAGAACAAAAAGTAGAAAATATCATTTTTTTTCAAAATTTTCGGTCTTTTTCCGTGTATAGCGAAAAAAATAAAAACGGCAGAGGTGATCAAATATCATCAAAAGAAAGCTCTATTTGTGAGAAGAAAAGGACGCAAATTTCGTTTGGGTAGAGCATTGCATGACCGCGCAATTAGCAGTTAAAGCGACGCAGTGCTGAATTGTAAAAAGTGCTCTGGTCAGGAAGGGGGTAAAACCTTCCGGGGCTGAAGTGGTTAATAAAAGGTCTCTTTGAACTTTACTGTTAAGTTTTTTTTTTTTTAATTCATTGTGTTTTTTTTTTTTCAAAAAAATTGAGTTTGAAAGACTGCTGCGTAAATACAGTGTGACATAAAATATTGCAACAACCGCCATTTTATTTTCTAGGGTCTCTGCTAAAAAAATATAATGTTTGGGGGTTCTGGGTAATTTTCTAACTAAAAAATACAGATTTTTTTTTACTTGTATGCAACAAGGTCCCCCCCCCCCCCCCCCCCTTGTAAACACCCATCTATGTTAGCCTGTGTGTCCATGCCCATGTCAGTGACAGGCAGAAAAAAAAAATCACTGGCGCATTCAGGAGGGGAACGTTTAAGCAAAAAAAATGATTGACACGCATAAACGCACATAAATGCTAGACACTTTTAACACCTGAGTGTTAATGGATTCAATTGGCCAGAATATGTTCATATTCTGGCCAATCAAATCCATTACCTCGTTCCATTAATGCGTCAAACATTTGAGTGTTTATTCATTCCAGCGGCCAGAATATGTTCATATTCTGGCCACTAGAATGAACGAACAATCAAACGTTTGATGCGCCTAAATGTGTGTGGAATATGCGGCTTTGGGCACGTTTTTTAAGCAGATTTTTGCTGCCAGCAGTAAAAGGCATTCAGAGGAGAGAATCAAATACCTCGTGTGCACGACCCCTTAGGGCTCCTTCACATGGGGCGGATCAGTGATGATCCGCCCCGTGAACATCCGCTTGCTCAGCGGGGATCGCTCTGCCGATCTCTGCTGAGCAGGAAGATGACAGACCTTTCAGAGCGCCGCTCTCCCCTATGTGGGATCGGGTGACGACGGACCGTAGAGTCCGTCGTCACCTGATCCGAAAACGGATGGAAAAGTAGGTTTTTCCTCCGTTACACTTTTTTGGATCAGAGCGGGTCGGATGTCAGCGGACATGTCACCGCTGACATCCGACGCTCCATAGACCTCCATGGAGTGTCCGTTCAGGTCCACCTAAAAAAACTGACAGGCGGACCTGAACGGACAGTCTGTGTGAAAGAGGCCTAACTAATGTTATTCTTTGTAGAAATTGCAACATTAATATGTTTACATTGAAGAGGGATAGTGCATAATTGTTGTTGTAGTTTGTTGTTGTTTTTATATACATAATATCTAATTGGTGTCTGCAGTGCTACTAATTATTACCAATTGTTTTTTTTCCTTTTTTTTTTTTTTCCTGTGCAATATATGGGGTGGTTATAGAAATTTTACAGGCACAGGATGTAAAGTGCATGGAGGTTCTTAGGTTTGGTTTCTGCATGACAGAAAATTAGTGTTAGTATTAGTTTTCAGCTTCTATGTCTCACTGGCTGTTTTACATATGATAGATGATCTCCATGTCTCACTATCTATGTTCAGGGCCCCATCTGTAACAGAGTTTCTAAACGTGACTTGCACTGTCCCCATGTGTTTCATCATTCGTCTTTTCTGGGTTAGATGGTGCCCACTGTGGTTTAATCTGCTTTGCATGAGCTACCCCCATAGCCCTGGGCCCCCAGGAGAATTCTTCTCTGCAGGATTCAACATCATCCACTGTCACCACAGAAAGAAGAGATAGAGAATTCTGGTACACTGGCAAAGGGATGCCTAGAAAAAAGGTATGTATACAAATAAGGAGGGGAAATGTGTGGTGCATTGTGATGCCATTCATTTTACCTTGTACCCTAATGCAGTAGTAATGCAGACGCATAGAGCAGAGGCTCGGGAGTGAGCACGCAGTGGTGCCCCCAGGGCAAGTGGCTTTCTCTAGGGGCACTGCTGGAGGGGGAGGAGCCAGGAGCGCCAACGTGGGTCCTGAAAAGAAGAGGACTGGAGCTGCTCTGTGCAGAATCACTGGTAAGTTTAACCTGTTATTTAAAAAAACAAAAAGTAAGCTTTAATACCACTTTAACCCTATCCAGTGGGAGAAAAGTTTCGCTTTAGTTATACTTTATGCTTTTATTGCTATTATCATCAAAAAATAAATATATATATATATATATATATATATATATATATATACAGCAAGTAAAATAAGATATCTTATCTATCCTATCCTATCTTATCTATCCTATCTTATCTATCCTATCTTATCTATCCTATCTTATCTATCCTATCTTATCTATCCTATCTTATCTATCCATAGAGTGTATGTGTGTGTGTGTGTATAGATGTACAGTATTTTGCAAAAGTGAGTACACCCCTCACATTTTTGTAAATATTTTATTCTATCTTTTCATGTGACAACACTGAAGAAATTACACTTTGCTACAATGTAAAGTAGTAAGTGTACAGCTTGTATAACTGTGTCAATTTGCTACCCCCTCAAAATAACTCACACAGGCATTAATGTCTGGCAACAAAAGTGAGTACATCCATAAGTAAAAATGTCCAAATGGGACCCAAAGTGTCAATATTTTGTATGGCCACCATTATTTTCCAGCACTGCCTTAACCCTCTTGGGCATGGAGTTCACCAGGGCTTTACACGTTGCCACTGGAGTCCTCTTCCACTCCTCCATGACAACAGCATGGAGCTGGTGGATGTTAGAGACCTTGCGCTACTCCATTTTTCTATTTGAGGATGCCCCACAGATGCTCAATAGGGTTTAGGTCTGGAGACAGGCTTGGCGAGTCCATCACCTTTACCCTCAGCTTCTTTAGCAAGGCAGTGGTCATCTTGGAGGTATGTTTGGGGTCGTTATGTTGGAATACTGCCCTGTGGCCCAGTCTCTGAAGGGAGGGGATCATGCTCTGCTTCAGTATGTCACAGTACATGTTGGCGTTCATGGTTCCCTCAATGAACTGTAGCTCCCCATTGCCGGCAGCACTCCAGACCATGACACTCCCACCACCATGCTTGACTGTAGACAAGACAAACTTTTCTGTACTCCTCACCTGGTTGCCGCCACACATGCTGAACACCATCTGAACCAAATAAGCTTATCTTGGTCTCATCAGACTACGGTTCCAGTAATCCATGTCCTTTAGTATACTTGTCTTCAGCAAACTGTTTGCAAGCTTTCTTGTGCATCATCTTTAGAAGAGGCTTCCTTCTGGGATGACAGCCATGCAGACCAATTTGATGCAGTGCGCAGCGTATGGTCTGAGCACTGACAGGCTGACCTTCCACTCCTTCAACCTCTGCAGCAATGCTGGCAGCATTCATACGTCTATTTCCCAAAGACAACCTCTGGATATGACGCTGAGCATATGCACTCAACTTCTTTGGTCAACCATGGCGAGGCCTGTTCTGAGTGGATCCTGTCCTGTTAAACTGCTGTATGGTCTTGGCCACTGTGCTGCAGCTCAGTTTCAGGGTCTTTTCAATCTTCCTATAGCCTAGGCCATCTTTTTGTAGAGCAACAATTCTTTTTTTAAGATCCTCAGAGTTCTTTGCCATGAGGTGCCATGTTGAACTTCTAGTGACCAGTATGAGAGCGTGAGAGCGATAACACCAAATTTAACACACCCGCTCCCCATTCACACCTGAGACCTTGTAACCCTAACAAGTCACATGACCTTGGGGAGGGAAAATGGCTAATTGGGCCCACTTTAGACATTTTCACTTAGGGGTGTACTCACTTTTGTTGCCAGTGGTTTAGACATTAATGGCTGTGCGTTGAGTTATTTTGAGGGGACAGCAAATTTACACTGTTATACAAGCTGTACGCTTATTACTTTACATTGTGGCAAAGTGTCATCTCTTCGGTGTTGTCACATGAAAAGATATAATAAAATATTTACCAAAATGTGAGGGGTATATAAATTGTGCACATTTTAGGAGATTTTTACAGTACTTATAGGTAAGCCTTATAGGCTTACCTATAGGTAAAATTCATGTATGGGAGTTTAAGAGAAAAGCAGCTGTAGAGCATATCTGCCTTTTATAATTGGCTACACGTCCTTTTAATTTTTTTTTTTTTTTTAATTTTTTTTTTTCTTGATCATTTTTCATAAATTATGTGAAATATTTTCTTTTATATGGTAATATTCATTAGCTATGCCTGGGCAAGAGGACAGTTGCATGTGGGTAGCAATGAGATGTCATTCAATACTTTGTTTCAAATATCCTAAACCAGGGGTGCCCAACCAGTGGCCTGGGGGGCCACATGTGACCCGCAGAGCCTTCTGATGTGGCCTTCAATTTCCTTCTCTGGGATGGTGGGTCAGCAAGCCCAGATTGCGGTTTGCCAACCCGCCATTCCAGAGCATCAGTGTTGTGAATGAAGACGGTGGTAGAGGAAGCACGCAGCTGCGCAGCAGAGCCACATAAGCGTATGCTTCCTGTGTAGCGCCGGCTCCTGTCACAAGCGGAGTGATACTAAATGCACTACGTTTTAACCTGCTATTTTGGTGCACTTTCAGACAGTGCACCACACCTGCAGGATATAATAGAAGTCTATAGCAGAGTGCAGCTAACCTGCTGCACCCGCGGTGTGGGTAAACCACAGCGCATCAATGTGAAAGCAGCCTTAGGCCCTTTCACACAATCAGTTTGACCCAATTGGTACCCTCCATTCACCTCTATGAAGCAGCAGATGTAAACAGGCTTGTGTCCAGTTACACCCGCCTACCTCCAATCCGATCCACTATAGAACAGAAGGGTGTCTTTCTCCTTCCATATGGGTGGATCGGAAGGCCCATATTGTGGCCCACGACCGATTACCAAGTCACTTAAGTGGCCCTCGCTCTTCAAAAGGTTGGGCACCCCTGTCCTAAACTTTGGGTCCCATATTTTCCTCCTCTTGTGAGATTGTGCAAGTTTTGAGTGCAACCAACCAGAACTACTGTTGTAGAAATGTTATTGTTTTTTTGGTTATACTGATACTGTGTATCCCTTGAGTCAGGGGAATACCCCGATGGCTCTGTTTTTTGTAGTTCTGCTCTGTGAAAACCTGATAGAAAAACTGTTTAGCAAAAAGCAGCGGTTTTAACCAGTTCTGAGATGAAGGCAGTCTGGTTGCTTAGATAATGCTGCTTGGCATAGAAACGTTCAAACATGGGAAACCCCAATCTAGATAGACATATGCTCTGTTTGTGGCTGTATATTGTGTGTATCCCTGTAGATTGTGTGTGTGTGTGTTTATTTATTTATTTTTGTGAGGTTTTTAGCTTCTATGTAGAATTAACTGACTGGCTAATTTACATATGGTATTATTTCTATCTTCAAGTCTCATTGTCTATTATATGTAGTATGAATGCACCGATACCAGTTTTTTAATACCAAGTACAAGTATCGATACTTTTTTTTTTTTCTCAAGTACTCACTGATGCCATTTTTGTTTTTTGTTTTTTTGTGTGTCATGTGACAATATTTTTAGGGCTCTCGTTCACAACATTCATGCATGAAAACTGATGGAAAAACCGGACAGATTTCACTTAAGGACATCAGTTTTAATGTGCAATTTCAGTGACTTTTTACAGCCTGTTTTCAGTGCAATTTTGAAAGTCCTTTTTGTGATTTTTAGTCTGGGTTCAGGTGCGATTTCTAATCTCATACATTACAATTCACATTGCAATCACACCTGAATCGCACCTAAAAAAAAAAAACGCACTGCAAACCAGCCCTGAAGATATTGGCGTACATGTACTGGTACAAATGCTTAGTATCGGTGCAACTCTAATATGTAGGGTCCCATCTGTAACAGTTTCCAAATGTGACTTGCCATCTCCAGCACTGTCCCCACTGCTCCCACTGAGTCTATTAATGAGGCAGAGAGAGGGAGCTGCACCGCTGCTCTCAGGCCCAGCGCTGGGTAGAGATCAGGTTTAGGTCAGTATTTGTGGGGGCGGGGTTGGGGGCGCGCTGCTGCACATAAAGTTTTTTTTTTTTTTTTTTTACCTTAATGCAGAGGATGCAATAAGGTAGAAATCCTGAAGCCTATACATCAACTGTAACCTTAAAGGGTCGGGCCATTCCAAGTCTTATACAGTTGGGTCCATTTATATTTGGACACAGGCAAAATTTTCATACTTTTGGAATGCCACCAGAATAAATTTAAAACAATCCAAATTAATTTGAAGTGCAGACTTTCAGCTTTAATTCAAGGGGTTAAACATAAATATCAAGTACAGATTTTAGGAACTGCAACCATTTTTTATACACAGTCCCTCCATTTTCAGGGGCTCACATGTAATTGGACAAATTAATATAATCACAAATCCTACTTTTTTTTTTTTTTATATTTTGTTGAGAATCCTTTACTGGAAATGACTGCATAAAGTCTGGGATCCATGGACATTACCAAAGACTGGTTTTCCTCCCTT